>CAJQUN010000111.1:302701-1502701 GCA_907163345.1 Haberlea rhodopensis
TCAGAGTAATGTGCCGTGTTGATTAACCTGAGCTTTAGAGATTACAGTACCAAAATGTTCCAAAAGGAAAGACGTACTTCCTACAAAGGTACTACATCATAGTCTTACTCTACTCAGTAGAAGCTATACAAAAACTCTATCATGCTAATCCTGTAGCACTCCTTACAGCTCAGCATATCAACCCCGGCCCTGGTTCTCGTCAACAAAAGCACCTACAAAGACAACCCCCAACACATGAGCATAACACAATTCATATTTAACATAATATGAAAGTAAGGCATAAATGCAAATCTTAAACACAAGTCCTTCCTGTATTTCCAGCATTTATATCGCCCATTGGTTGTCCCTGTACCATAATTCATAATAGAAACACATTATATGAATGTATGGATATGCAATGTCATGACATTCCTTTTCCCTTAAATCCTTATTTCATCCTGAGCCCTTATCATTAGTACATTTTAATGCTTCTTGCTACTCCATGTAAGCGGAATTCTTCATCGCTTCCAATGGACTTTAGCGTAAGCCATTAAATCCTTACTAAGATAACTTTGACTCGTGAAATACACCTCTTATATTTCACAACATACATATGCAAAAACAATGCATAAAAACATGTATCATAATCTTAATGCACCACATTGCATTCGTCATGTGTCATAAAGACAAACATAAAGTACATGTTACCGTTGGGATGCCCGTACGTCGCTTACGTACCTTTCAAAAGATAGAGGAGTCAATCGACTTTATCTCCTCGGTTGTGCTGGCACCTGGGATGGTTCTACATAGCCACACAACACAATATTAGGCACCTCATAATAATCCGGAAGGCAAAACCAAATTAAAACCAAATTAATCCTACAATATCATCTCGCGATCGATCGCCCATGAGCCCCGATCGATCGCGAGATGCTACTGCCTCGCATACCAAAAAAAACATTCATCGATCGATCGCCCCAATATTGGCGATCGATCGCCAAAACCCACTGGAACGTCGCGATCGATCGCGCCTCCTTGGCGATCGATCGCCAACCTTGTTCCTTCGGCGATTTTCCAGAATTGCTTAACACCGATATTTATACCCTTAAATCTAAACATGTAGGACATCATAATACATACTAAGATCATCATGCTAGCATTTGAACTACACTACCCTGAGTGTATTCAAACCAAATATACACCCTGAGCATAAACCTACATGCATAAATATCGATCATTTAAACAAGTACCGGATCAACTTTTTCTGGAAACAGGGCACATTTTCATTTCCAGAATTCTTGAGCACCTCTTTTCATGCTATCAAAACTAACACATATACATAAACCGTGCTCAACTAACATGCCATGGGTTTCACAAAACTACCAAGCATATTTTACATCAAAGTTTCTCCAATACATAAGCTTATCATGCATGATAACACCTCCTCAAAAACACTCCCAACCCACGTTTTCCAGAAAAACAGAGGAAATCTCTACCCAGATTTTTGAGCACTACTTTTCACAAGCTTAAATCTTCCACATAAAACATGCATCATGCTTAAGGAAAATTACAGAGAGACTCATAAAACACCATGTAAGCATTTACATCACAGGTTTCAAGAAACATATGCTAACATGCCGTTTTTCACCATGCTCAAAAGTAGAACCAAACCAGTTTTTTCCAGAAAGAAACAGGGTAGTTCCTCACCCTATTTTGCCCCGATTTTTGAAGGATTTCCAGGCGATGGAAATGGAAGGGCTCCTCCTAAAATTGCTTAGCAGCTGCTGGATGGTATTTTGGAAGAGAGGTTCGAAATTTGGAGTGCTGGAAAGGTGTTAAATTATTGAGCCAAGTGGAAGCATGGCCAGCTCATGCTGAGTCAAAGTATGGGTTGGGGGGGGGTGGTTAAGTGTTGGGTGGTTTGATGTGTTATGTTTTGGTCCCGATTTAGCACGATGTATTTAAAAATATCCCCACATGATATTTATAGTATTTTCTCAACAAATACTTCAATTACCCTTTTTGCATGCTTTACCAAAACAACAATACACACCCCAAAACCCAATACATGTTACATGCACCCTGAAGTAATTCTCCCCAATATAATTTATCCAATCCCATGAATTAACACATTAACATCACAATATAACTTAAATGATTAAAATCACATAATCATTTCGGGGATATCACATATACTTAGACATCTCACATGTCTTATAATGAATACATGCTTCCACGATCATTCTCAGGCATCTCAATGCCCTACATTGGTCATATACATCCAGTACCCCATATATCTTATGAGGTTATGCAACTCTAAAATCACGCACGCTTGTGGCGGCGATATCAAGATTAGGTTGTTCCATAGCTATATCAACACATATATATATAACCATACGCACAACCATCTAATGCAATCAAATACACTATGTATTTCACAATGCTCACATATAAAGTAATGCTCGTACGTCGCACGTACCTCAAATCTCCGAAGTCCAAGCCAAACCTTGCTCGAGTTCCATGCCCCGAGGAATGATGTGCTAACACGATAAATAATTCACAATAATTTACGAACATGCAACCCATGCTCAAGCACACCCATAATCCTCATACAAAAAAAATATTTCCACACACGACAATTTACCATTTAAAAGACTCGGGGCGGAGCACATGCAGGGAGGGAAATTCGAAAGAGACATCAACGAAATTGATCAAGAACCATACCTAAATTTCGACCTCTAACATCACAAATTCGAACCCAACCAAGCACCATAATTCATCTAAAACATGAATTAATCAATCAATAACAAGAATCACCGCCCTCCTACCAATACCCCTAAATTCGAACACAACCCTCACAAAATTAGGGAATAATTTCCAACCAATGTCACCAAAAAAGCAGGGAATTACATGAGAATGACGAAAAAGGGGAGGGAGGTTACCCAATCGAAAATCGGAAGGAAAACGTTCGAAAATCGAAGAACCCTAGAATTTGGGCGTCTGCGTTTTCTGCAAAATCCGACCCCAAAACGCGACGAAACTTCGAATTCCTGGTGTAGAAAGCTGCGCCTGGACGAGACGAAGCCAACGGCGGTCCGGACGAGCCGGAAGGTGGCCGGACGGCGGCGGGCGCACGGCTTGAAGCGGCGGGGGTTGAGGGAGACGGGAATGGTGCAGACGCGGGGAGAGAGAGAGACGGGCAAGGTGAGGAAAATGGTTTCTAAAATTAAAAATCTTGTGTTTTACCTTGGTCTTCCTTTCTCTTTGAAATTTATGGTATTGGATCGAATTGTGCACTGGATTTGGGACGATTTATTTTCGATTTTTACGGTTTGAAATTTATGATGTGTTGGGTTAAAAAAATGAGGAGTTCTTGATCGATTTTTCCTTATTGCATTTGTTTTGATTTCCTTGCCGTTTGAGTTCGGTTGTCGGTGCATTTGGGGCGATTTTTTTTTATGTTCTTGGGTCGAAAAAATGTGCTGCCTGCTTATTCAAATTTCTATGTTGATGTTTGGCCAAATCATGTTATTGTAATGGTTCAAAAATTTCATGAAATGAGTTCGAAATTTAGGCTGCTTAATGATTCAAAAATCTGGTTATTGTGGCTCGATTATGCTATTATGCTTGGTCGATTATGTTGTTATGCTTGGCTGCATTCTCAACTATTTTGAATCAAATTTAATGGCTATTGGTTCAAAAAGTTAGGCAATTGTTTTTGGTCAAAAATTTCATGCTACTGTTCGAAAATCTTGTTGTGTTATGTATCTTGCTGCTACCTTTTTGTCAAGAACCTGATGTTTGTTGTTCAAGAAGCGGTTGCTTTTTATGAATCAAATTATGATGTTATTTTAATTGAATTGAGCTACTGTTTTGGGTTGGAATAGCAATTGCTCTTGGTCAAAATCTGTTGTTGGATATTCTCGCTTAGATATATAAACTATGTTTGAAGTGTATAGTTGTACATATCTGTTGTCCGACAGTATGGGTTTATGACAGCTGTAGGTGTGTGTTTTGGAAACTATGTGTGTGAGTTAATGGTTTCTAGTCCGAGTGGAGACTAGTTTCTAGTTGGTGGCAAATGTTGGATAGAATTGTGTACGAGCAATATTAATAATAGCATGAGTTATGTAACGACATGAGAAAGTAAACATTGATTATTAAATATAGAAGTTATGAATGGATAATTGAATTGTTGTAGATATTCTACAAGCCTCCGGTCATAAAGGGAGTAGCTTGACTTGGATTGTCGAAAATAAGGTATGTGGTGATACGAGCAGGTATAATATAAATTATTTCATATTCCAGTATTCATGTATTGTTGAATTGTGATGACTGAATATAAGTGAACGAATATGTAAATAATTGTGATGACTGAATATAAGGGAACGAATATGTGAATTGAGTTTATTATATGTGGTATGGTGGACACGTAAATGTACGTGGTCCGGACATGGAGTTGGGTATGATGCCTTTAGCATGACCAGTATGAGAAAGTGTTGAGTGATAGATTGATAGACAGAACTGCATTGATATGGAATTATTTATGATTGAGCATAAATAATAGATTCTTGTTGTATTGAATTCATCGTGTGGTTGAGTATCATATTTTCAGCGACGATACTAAACTCGATATTATGAAAGCGTGTAAGATTGAAACATGAACATTGCGTGGAAGCTATACAGATTCAGAACTTCACAGGGAGTACATCTTATAGATTTTCGATACTCTTAAATTATGATATCATGATCTTTATGCATTGTTATAATATGGGTAGTGTGATGTTGGTATGCTCACCCTGTGTGGGGGTTGTTTATGTTGAACAGGTAGAACAGGTACGACATGTACTACGACGTTTTGGGATGATAAGCTCGAACTCGTTGAACGATGCTGCTTCCCGGAGTGTAGTTTGAGTATGGGTTGAAGGCATACATTATTTATGCATTTAATTGGTATTCATTTATTTATTGCTCGTATGTGAGCATCTGGATGCATGTATATGGACTGTATAAGGGTGTAGAAGCCCATTTTTGATGTCTTCTTAGTATGGTGTTTTTCCTGGCTGGGAGTTGTTTTGTGATGTGTTTCATTTTCGAATAGCTCAATTTATGGGGAGACTCTGCCCAATTTTTTTATAAAAACCCACAATGTAAAATTGGTGCAATGGTGATGATAATGGGTGAACCCTGAGTCTTATTGTTGGTAGAAGTGATCATTCCATGCTGAGTATTATTTATGTCATGGAGAATATGTGAAGCATGTAATGATTCTTTTAAAGAATGAAATTTTTTTATACTCATACGACGTCATAAATGCACTAATGACGAGTTAAGGGGTTGGGACCTTACAGTTGTTGTTCTGTTGTTTTATCGTCTAAGCATGGTTCTTTATCTGGTGCACCAGTTCTGGCGTCTCTCTATAGGGATGGAGGTTCTGTCTTTGTCACCCTCTTCTTGCCCTTTACCTTAGACGATGGACATGCGGTTGACATGGTTTTATCTATGGAACCATGGTACTCTTAATCGGTGCCTTCATTGGAAGTCGTTTTCTTGGGTTATGTCTTTGTCGGATCTAGAACCGCGATAGACACTTTGTTGGTCACTGGTTCCCTCTTCTCATCATTACAGACGCTGGCAGCTGCTGAGGACATCGTCTCTCCCATTGATCTGGTTGGTAAGGGTAGAACTGTACGAAAATGTCGTTCCTGTGTTTTATCGATTTATTTTGACTTTCCACGTGTTGTTCAATCTTTTAACCACCGATGACTAGTAGGTTTGTATGGTGGTTCGGGTGCCTCTTTTTGTATGTGTTGGTGCCTTGGTTTTGTCTTTGGATTTCATGCTATTTGGTCAAGATCCAGATCTTGTCCAACTAGGAAGTCTCACGCTAATGTGATGTTACTCTCCGCTGTATTTGTGGTTCGCTTTGTATCGCTGTGGGTTATGCAAATTTTGGCTATGACTTGTTGGACTATAGGTTTTGATAGTCATCTCATGGTGTTCCAAGGTCGTTGGTTTCGGTGTTGGGTATTGTTAAGAGAGCTTGCTCGTTTGATTGTCAGATTTCAGTTTTCGTCTCTCTTCTACCCTCGTTTGTGCTTTCAAATATCAAAGAAGACCCTTTAATTACACGGTATCATCAACCTTGTAGCCAGTCTTATAGTTTTCCTAATCATTGCCGGAGATTGAAACCTGTAGTTGGCTTTGATGTAGCATCTTTTGATATGTTTTTTGTGCAAATTATTGTTAGGATGGATTTTTGCTCTCTTTATATGCTCAATGATATAACAGTGATTCGGGTTTAGTTTAGTTTATATATCATATTTCCGTTAACAAAAAAATCATATCACATCAACCAAATATAATATCTACATAATATATGGATCGAATATAACTCTTATATATAAATGATTTCATGTTATATAAAAATTGAATTAATATAAATCACAGATAATTTATTATTTAGTGACACCATATCACATCAACCAAATATCATATATCAATCACTATAACTCTTTTATATATAAATTGTATATTTTGTGTTTGGGATGAATTTGTGTTGTGTGGATGTGCCGATATGAAACATACCAAAACAATGAAATATGACTTTTAAAATAAAGCGATGTAAATCTTCGATTCGATCATTGGTTATTATCTCATCAATTAAGTGTTGAAAACTACAAAATTACCTTAAGATTGACTAAAAATACGAAAGGAAAATTTATCAATAAACATGAACACATGATTATGATATTGAAATTGAGGAAACATCGTTTACAAGCTAAGATTGTAAAATAATGCTAGAAAAAACTGGATGAACTTGAGAGTTAAATTAGAAAGTTCTATTTTTTATTATTATTATTATTCCCCTTTCAACATTGTTGGTTTTTTTTGATAAAAAAAATAGAAAGATTTAAAATTTAAAATCTAAAAACTACTAGAATTGAACTAAAATCTAAAAGCTAGACATCGCAGGAAATTTAGTTGAGAGGTTTTTGTTGATTGATTGTGAGAGAGGACTTCCAATTGATTTTGTTTCCTCCTTTTTATCCTATGACTAGCTCCATGTCCTCCATCATTATCTAAAGTTAGTGGCGAGAGTTGGTTAAAACCCCTTTACTTTCTCAATTAGTGTAAATTGATTTTGAGAATGAAATGCCAAATCTTTATTCAATCATTGAGTTTCTCCTTCGCCAAAATGAAAATTTTTATGGGCTGACTGACGGTTTGTTAAATAAATAAAAATTAAATTATAAGCAAGCAAATCCGATATCCACTTTAGTATTCACGTGTCAAATTATGATTAGTCCACACCAATTCCTCGCAATCCCATGATTAACCATCGCCACACAAACCCGGATATGAGAAGCTGATTTTCTTTGATCCAAACAATAAATCAGAACCAGAAAATTAAGAAGAATCTGAAAATGGCAGCGAGCATGTCGACTGTTGCGGGATTGGGCACCATGCCTCTCCCGTCCTCGCCGAAAAGACTAAACCTCACCTCGGGTACTACATTTACTGCCAATAGTACAACAGTATTTTGCATGTGAAGTTCTTTCCTTTCCCTTTTTTATTAAACAAACTTTCCCAACTCATGTCAAGATTTTTTGTGGACAAATTGAATCAGGGTAGCAAATTCTTTTTTCTTTTTTTTTTTAATAGGGAAATTGCATTTGCTGCTCCCGAAAACAGCACAAAACCTCTTATCTAATTTTCTCCCTTTATGGAGGAGAGGAGACATTGTTCGAGATTTTCATTCAGTGAAGCTTGTATGTACTAAAAAAATCAAAAGTCTTTTAGAACTCTATGTATTTAAATCACAACATGTGTCACCTATACGATATTGGGTTTATAATTTTAAAATATGAAAGCTTTAAGAAATCATCTATTTTATATAAAAAAAATATAGATTTGAAATACATTCAATATAAATTCATCCAAATAATTAAATAAACTTAAAATCAATGCTTTCAAATCTTTCAATCCAAATATAGCTTGATTGTGGATGCGATTTGCCCCTAAGTTTACACTATGTGGTCAACATTTAGATTTGACTTTCTTAAGTACAATCATGGATAGTTATCATAATTAATATTACATTACTGCATGTTTTACTTGAAAAAATGATCATATAAATTTTATTAAATAATCAAAAAATAAAGGTCGTTAAAAAGTTAAATACTTTGTCATTATAGAATATTTTATTGATTCAATTTTAGGTAAAACTGGAATATAATTATGGTCTTTTTTTTTTTTTAGCAGTGATATGGATTTGCTGGTAGTATTATGACACTAAATGGTTGAAGAAAAATCAGGGAAAAGCTCAATATGAAGGAAGGTTTTGGGGGGGGGAATTCAAATTTTATTTAAGAAACATTTTAATATAACTGATAATAAATTGTTTATTTTATGCAATGTAATTAATTCCTTATTTATGTTTCCAGTATTTATCAAATCAACGGCGCCAGCTGGGAACCCTCTAAAGCTAGCAAAAGCCTCTATTGGAAAATTCACATGGTAAACTCATCAATTAATTGAAAAATTACTATGTCAAAGTCCAAAAAATAACATTTTTTATTGAATGCACCTGAACATGTTGTATAATCAAGTGCTTGTTATTTTACCAAAAGTTGCAGTAATGATGCAACTCAAACTTTTTTGGATCGTAGAACAATGCAAGCGCCATGTTTTGATCAATTTTCAAATATGAACAATTATTGCTATCCAACAATCACTCTGTTAATAATTGCACTCATTACAATCTATGTGAGTCAAACACGTGATTTTAGCTCTGATACCAATTATATTATCAAGCATTTGCTGTTTACCAGAAAGTATAGTTGGTGATAACGATGCAACTTAAATTTTTTAAATCGTACAATAGTCAAAAGTGTCATGTTTCAATCGTTTTTCAATCATGAGTAATTATTGCTACCCAACATACCACGTCCATTTATACTTGGCTCAAACATACCAGTTCATTTATACTATAAAATAAAATCAGAAAATTTATCTATTTAATTTTCAAACTCTACTAAGTGTTATATTTTTAAAGCTTCCGAGGAGATTGGCTGCGTAGGGATCTTAATGTGATCGGATTCGGGTTAATCGGATGGCTGGCACCTTCAAGCATTCCAATCATCAACGGCAACAGTTTGACTGGGCTTTTCTTCTCCAGCATTGGGCCTGAGCTCGCTCACTGGCCCACCGGCCCGGCCCTCACTTCACCATTCTGGTAAGCATATTATGTTGTTATTTTTGGGAAATTTGCATCCCAGTACTCTCACAAAAAAGTATTTATACATAATCTTCATTTTAAAAATGTCTACAAAGAAATACATGGTCGAGAAATTTTTATTCACTTAAGTCCAATTTTCAAACTTTTGTTTTAAAAAGTTCTTTTTTCATTCCCAAAATACTCTTGCTTTTTTGCATTCTTTCTCTTCTTTTTTTACATTCTATCTCTTCCTTTTTATATTCTCTCCTCGTTTGTTGCACTCTCACTGCAGTAAACATTCTCTTCAATTTCATTCTCTCTTTCCAAATTTCATTAATGCATGGATTTTTATCTAGTGCATAGATTTTTAACTGATGCATGAATTATTATTGCATATAGTTAAAAATCTATGCACCAGTTAAAAATTTATGCATGGATTGCTTTTATCAGACTTCATGCATCAGTTATTTTTAAATTTTCATGCACCAGTTATCTTTTAATTTTTTCATGCACTAGTTAAAAATCCATGCACCAGTTCAAAATTCATACAACAGTTAAAATTTCATCACCAGTATAAAGCCATGCACCAGTGTAATTCAATGCACCATGTAATGTCATGCACCAGTTGTTTCTAAATTTTTCATGATTCGGTTATTTTTAAATTTCCATGCACCAATTAAATTTCCATGCATCAATTAAAAATCCATGCACCAGTGTAAAGCCATGCACTATTGTAATGTCATGCACCGTTTAATGTCATGCAACAGTGTAAAGTCATGCAACGGTGTAAAGCCATGCACCAGTGTAAAGACATGCAATGGTGTAAAGCCATGCACAAGTGTAATGTCACGCACCAGTGTAATGTCATGCGCTAGTGTAAATTCATGCACCAGTTACAAATTTATAAACCAATTATTTTTATCAGACATCATGCAACAATTGCTTCTAACTGGTGCATTGAAAACTTAAAATAACTTGTGCATTGAAATTTTAAAAACACTTGGTGCATGAAGTCTAATAAAAATAACTGGTGCATGAATTTTTAACTGGTGCATGGAAAATTTAAAAATAATTGGTGCATTAAATTTTTAAAAACAACTGGAGCATGCAGTCTGATAAAAATAGCTGCATGAATTTTTAACTGGTACATGAATTTTTACACGGTGCATTACATTGCACTGGTGCATGATACACTGGTGCATGAGATTACAATGGTGCATGACATTACACTGGTGCATAAATATACACTTGTGCATGTCATTACAAGGGTTCATGACTCTACACTGGTGCATGAGATTACACCGGTGCATTACATTACACTGGTGCATGATTATAATTGGTGCATGAGATTACAATGGTGAATGACATTACACTGGTGCATGAGATTACAATGGTGAATAACATTACACTGGTGCATGACTATACACTGGTGCATGATAAAAATAACTAGTGCATGATTTTTTAACTGGTGCATGGAAATTTAAAAAAAATACAGGTATATGAAAATTTTAAAAACAACTGGTGCATGCAGTATGATAAAATAACGAGTGCATTAATTTTTAACTGTGCATGAAATTTAAAATGGTGCATCACATTGCACTGGTGCATGATTATACATTGGTGCATGATATTACAATTGTGCATGACATTACAATGGTGCATGAATATACCGGTGCATGAGATTACATTGTGCATTACATTGCACCGGTGCATGACTATACATTGGTGCATGAATTACAATTGTGAATGACATTACAATGGTGCATGACTATACACTGGTGCATTACATTACACCGGTGCAATGTTTTACACTGGTGCACAACATTACATGGTGTATGATTTTACACTGGAGCATGAATTTTTAACTGGTGTAAACGAAGAGAGAGAATGTAAAATGGAAGAGAGAATACGAAAGAGATAGAATGCGAAAGGGGAGATAGAGAGAGAATCCGAAAAGGAAGAGAGATAATACAAAAAAAGTAATGATATATTTGTCATTTATGCACAAAGTGGACTTGAATGATTGAAAGTTTAAAACTCAGACTAGGTTGAACAAAGTTCACAGGACAGCACCAGCTTGAATTTTTTCCTTATTTTTTAATTTTTTTGTTAATTATCAATTTTCAATTATTTTACCAAATTAACTGACGACCATATAGTAATAGTGGACCACAGGTAGTGCCACACAAGAGCTACGTACAATAAAACTCCATAAATTATACTCAATAAATTAATAACATCTGTAAAATAATATTTTGTCCTTCCAATGGTCTCAACATTATTATTTTAATACTTGATAAATTAATAACATCTCTAAATTAATAAAATTTTATGGTCCCAACATTATTAATTTATAGAGATTTTACTATTGTTTTTTTATATTAGGTCATGTGTACATGTGAGGTTGTATAGTCGTTACGTAGTTATTGTTTTTATAGAAAAAATATTAAATCGAATAATATATAATTTTCCGAGAATGCATATCAAAATTTAGAAATTTCTATGGCTAAATTTTTGTAAGATAGTTTATAATTAATTAGACTATTTTTTTGAAATATAGTTATTTTGATTATTTTAGAGCGTAATTATTTTGTGAAGCATCTTTAATCAGAATAATTGTTGTAATATGTATGTTGGGTACTATAACAAAAAATGTATAAAGACAATCTCTCGACCTTATAATATTGTATAGATATTATCACAAGTCTAAATTTGGGCATGAGAATAATGAAAATATTTAACAGGCATCTCGTTCCTCGATAGGTGTGTTAATATTCAAATGTTGATATTATTGAACTTTTTTCTATTTAAATTATATAGGTTGTGGATGATCACTTGGCACTTAGGGTTGTTCATTTGCCTTACTTTTGGGCAAATTGGCTTCAAGGGAAGGACTGAAGATTATTTTTAAATTGGGACTTTGGTATTAATTAATTATAAATTGTGATTATGTTAATTATGTCTACGATATTAGCACCTTGACATCTGTTTCCCATCTCTGTTTATTTAATAACGTAAGACATTTTGGCAATATATTGCATAATGTGTGTATAGATTTATATATTTATTTTCCTTAATCCAAGAAAACAAGTGGCCCTAATATATAGTTCGTGTTCAAGTTTGAGCATATAAATTACAAGAATGGTCTTGCAATTAAGTGCTCTCTATAGTCTCAAACTTTTAAAACTATATAAATATAGTCCACATAAATCATGTTTAATAAAATAGTCTCAATACAACTTTTCGTTAAAAACAAACTAAATGGGGACATGATATGCGAACTACACATGTCCGTTCATTGTTTTAAAAATGAAAAGTGGTCTTGTGATCATTTTTGGGCAACTATATTTATTAAAATAATTTACGTGAGATCAGTTTGTTAATAAATAATTTTCGTTATAATTTTCGTTGGACTATATTTTTATTAGTTATAGTCCTAAAAAAATGTGATTACTATTACAAAAGATACTAATAATAAAGTTTTGTAATTTACCCTGTATCAGATGTGAAAGTAAATCTAAGGAGTTTGGGAGGATATTTATTCTTTAGAATATTGTGATCTTTTAAAATATTAAAAGTAAAATAGAATCATACAACAAGTTATGGAGATCCGTTTTTTTTTCTGAACGGGTTTATTTTGATATTATGGAAGTCTTTTAAAAACATTTTATCAAATATGTTTTTAGAATTTATAAGTTGTTAACCTTAGACAAACACTATTTGAGTATAATCTAAAAAGTGATGAGAGTATACATAGCTACTACATCTTTATGGGACTGAAATTTTTTAGTGTTACATAATTCAATAAAAATAAAATAAAATCTAAAGTGTTACATAAACATGACCAAAAAAGAAAAATAGTGTTGTGCACGTGTGAAGTTATGGGAAATTATATCTTACGTGAGAAGTAACACTCTCCATATAATTTGAGTCATTGAATGAGGTGTACGCTGCGTAAGATTTATATCATCCAATGATTATATCCACACTGAGAGCAACACTTCTAGTATAGGATTATGCTGTCTAATGAAGGAAAACATCAATGTGATGCTCCAGATGCCAAATATATGCTGATGCATTTGTTAGACCAATGGGCCTTAAATGCGAATACTATTACTTTGCTTCTATGTTGCACCGACACTCCAAAAAATTACCTCATACAGTGTCAAACACTCTGCTAATAAGGACAAAGACGCTGCGGGACACTGGTGCGACACGGTGTCGGACACGAGATGTTGTGTGTCCGACAGTTTTTTTTTTAAAAAAAATATCTGACATGTGTCGGACACACCATGGATATGACAGGACAAGGGAAAAGTGAAGTTTATTTTAAGAATTTTTTTTAAAATATTATTATTTTTTATTATATAAAAATTGTTTAAAAATACAATTTTTATTATTATTTGTGTAAGGACCCTAGTTCCTTAAGTGCGGATTAAGGGCATAATTAGAGCTAATATAAATTATCAGAGTAAAATAATCGTGTTGAGACTATGAGCCTTAAGAGTTACATGCCAAAATAAGGACTGTCAAATGGATTAGTTACATTCCCAATCAAATGAATGTATTTACTATAGCTTTACACTACTCCTAGAGTAGACACTATACAAAAGTAATCATGTCCTTCATCTACCAAAAGTGTTCTTCACAAGCTCACCGCATCAACCCGCTTTAGCCCCTTTTTCATGCCAAAAATGTACCTACAAGGACAACTCCCAAACATGAGCATATAATAATTCATATACAACACAATATGAATTTAAGGCGTAAATGCATAAACCGTAATAAACACTTCCTGTTTTTCCCATGCATTTTAAACGCTCCCTTTTTTGTTGTCCCTGTACCATAACTCATGAGTATAATCAAATAGATTATTCAATGGTCCACACATGTCATGACATAATACCATTCCATTATCACCAATTACCAATCAACAATCCCTAGTCTGTTCATCACAATGTATTTTAATGCCCCTCGCTTTACATATCGGCGGCATAGAATAACCTCGCTTCAATGGACATGCGGCGCTCCCACCCATCGCTTCATATTGAGCGGCAAATATTCTTTCCTCGCCTTATATGATAACCACGCTTAAATGTGACATGCGGCGCTCCCACCCCTCGCTTCATATTTAGCGGCAACAAAACAAATAGCGGCAAGCATTAAAATCATCAAGGGATGGCCACGACTCATGAGATGTGCACCAATAACCATCATATGCATATACAATCATCATGCATAATTCCACATGTATTTGCATCCACAATGCATAATTCCATATATACTCGCATCCACAATGCATAAACAATGAGTATATTAGATACATGTACCGTTGGGTGCCCGTACGTCCTCTACGTACCTTTCCAAAAGTAGGATGTGGTAGGACTTCACTTCCTTGGCTGTGTCGCCACCTGGGATGGTTCTACATATTCACACAAATCAATATTAGAACCCAATAATAGTCCAATACCAAAAATCCTAAAAAAATAACCAAAAACATCATATTTTGTGTCTCCCGATCGATCGCTGCGAAGGGCCGATCGATCGCGAGATCAGACTACCCGAACTTTAAATTTTGTTCTTTCGGCGATCGATCGCCACACTTGGGCGATCGATCGACCTCGCCGATCGATCGCCCAAGTGTGGCGATCGATCGCCAAAAGCTTCTGGAGCACACTTCCAGCTCGCGATCGATCGCCAAAAATAGGCGATCGATCGCCGAGTCCTGCACTTCGAAAAATCACCATTTTTGCTCCAAAACTCATTTCCAATCCATACCAACTCCCCTACCATCAAACCAACAACATCAAACACAATAAAACCTTCCAAATACACTTTAAACATCTCAAAAAATCCAACATTCAACCAAAATAATACCAACCCAAAATAACCCATTTCAAAACCATATCAAAACCACCACAAACTCAATCCAAACACAACAAAAACATTAGGAGGTACCCATACCTCTTGGGACCCCAAAACTCACACTAAATCCCACAAAACAAGTTTTTGGAAGGACTTCTCTTCCACTCTTTGCTCAAAAACGATGATTTGGGGAAAAAATAGAAAGAGTGATGGGTTTTTGTGGGGTTGGGGGGGTATTAGTGGGTTATTTGGGGATTAATTAAATTTGCATATCCACTATTAATCATGATTTATAAAATACCCCAACATGATATCTTAAAACATTGCACCAATATGCACCAAAATCACAATTAAACTCATGCTTTCCATTTAATTGATAACCATAACAAATAAATCATGCTAATATTCAATTCTCCCAACATGCCCAACATGTACCCTGAAATGCACTCCCGGGTCACTCTTTCCATGTGACCATGCATTTCCATATGATAATTAATTCCAACACATATATTTAATTATCACCATAAAAATCACATAACATAATTAATGCCCAACTTGCATATAATTATTTCGGGGATATCACAATTTGAGTGATATTTGTTGTAGTTTGAGTGATATTTGATGTAGTATAAAATCTTCAAGCTCCTCCAGTGAAAGTGAAGATTAAGGAGTCCACTGTCTCATGGCAAATGACGACAGTGAGGTAACTGATTCAAATCTCTCTGAATTTACACATACTGAACTCACTAATGCATTACAGGGCATGATAAATGAGTATCAAGTGTTGTATGAGTCATTCGAGAACTACAAGACTGAACATACTAGCCTAATCGAATAACAGGTTAGTAAACTTGATTGTGAACAATTAAGGGAGCTTGAATGCTTAAGGGAAAAAGTAAGTCTACTCGAGAAAGAAAATGACGAAGTTAAATGTTCTCACTAGAAACTTATCAAGTTAGTTCGCACATGGAACATATCAACCGCCAGAAAAGATGAGATATTGGAGTCGATAAGGCCTGCTGGTGATCTTGCTGGTATAGGCTATATCAACAATGATAGTAATACATCTGGCACTCAATCTCAGTTGTGTCTGGTGAAGAACAAGTCTCAAATAATGAACTTTGTTAGATCCAACACAATAGATGAACAAAGTGAGTTGAGAATGGAACGTGTTAAGCCAACACTCATTAAGGAACGGGTATCACATGAAGGTATTGGTTACATCAAGCCAATAGAGAAGACTAGACCAATACAGTAGTCCAATCATGGACGTAAGTCTACTGGCCAGGCAACTCGAGATGTGAAACCTAACTAGTACTATAATTGTATGCCTGTCCAGAAGAGATATATTCTTCCCAACAGAAACCAAAAATCAAAACAACATGCATACACTCAAAATTACACAAAACACCATAGAACACCATCACCATTTGCTGCACACATTTCAGGACACACACAAACCCAAAAGGTTCAGGGAGCGTGGGTCCCAAAAGGACTAATCATGTCTGGACCCAAGTAGGATTGGGTACCAATGATATCAATACTTTAATTGCAGAAATCTAGAATCCAGCAAGCTCGGAGCTCACAGTGGTTTCTGGACAGTGGATGTTCTAGACATATGACAGAAAGAGCTTGTCTATTGTCCGAGTTAGTAGACTCCACAGGACCAAGAATAACCTTTGGTGATAACGCAAAAGGTAGAACCATGGGTAAGGGTAAGATTATTCATGGTAACATTACTATTAAAGATGTACTGTTAGTTGAAACTCTATGCTCTAACTTGATTAGCATTAGTCAATTATGTGATAATGGTCACTCAGTAGAATTCAACTAGTACACCTGCACAACAAGATCAGCCGATGATAGTGTATTGCTGGTAGGTAAGAGGCATGACGACACTTATAAGATTGATTGTAATTTTGATCAGCCAGCCTCACCTACTTGCTTTGATGCCTTAAATAGTTCCAAAATTGGCTTTGACACAAGCGTTTTAGTCACTTGAATTTTAAAACTATTGCCAGTCTACGTAAGCTTGAGTGAGTTGATGGATTGCCCCAGATAGAGTTCTCAAAAGACAAGATCTGTTCAGCATGCCAGCTTGGTAAGTAGATCAGATCTACCTTTAAGAACAGAGGGAGTAAATCTTCTTCTCGGTGCCTAGAGTTGTTGTATATGGATCTCTTTGATCATATACCAGTAACAAGTATAGGGGGAATGAAGTATACCCTAGTGTTAATAGACGATTTCTCTCGATTTACGTGGGTCCTATTTCTAAGTGGCAAAGATCAGGCTACTCCAAAGCTGATCAAACTACTGAAAAGACTACAAAACGAGAAGTCGTGTGGGATAGAGAGAATTTGTAGTGATAAAGGTACCGAGTTTACAAATCAATCACTCGAATCATATCTAGATGATCTTGCTATTAAACATGAATACTCCGCTGCCAGAACCCCACAACAAAATGGAGTTGCTGAGCGTAGGAACCACACTTTGAAAGAAGCTTCGCGAACTATGCTTGCGGAGTCAGAAATATCTCAGAGATTTTGGGCAGAAGCAGTTAATACAGTTTGCTACACACAGAACAGATTGATGATTAATAAAGGAGCGAACAAGACACCTTATGAGATCTGGAATGGCATTAAACCAAATATTTCTTATTTCCATTTGTTTCGTTGCAAATGTATTATTTACAACAATGGAAAGATTCATCTCACCGCTTTTGATGCTAAATCCGATGCATGAATTTTGCTTGGCTATTCTGCTGTTAGTAAGGCATTTAAAGCATTTATTAATAGAACACTTATAGTCGAGGAATCCATTCATGTGAAATTTGATGAATCCATTGACAATACTGCATCTGAACTGCAAATCAATAATTTGAGTAATCGATTTGAAAACACTTGTATTGATAATGTTATGATGAGGAGTTGGATTTTAGTAGAAGGGTCAAATGTAATTTAGGGCCAGAAGTCCCGGAAGCACAAGCAGAGGTACCTACTGGTCCACAAGAGCTGAACCTCGCTGCCGAGGACGCTGATATAAATACCCCTACTGCAGTAGACATTGAAAATACAAATGATGAATCAATTCAGTCTACTGAGCTACCAACTCAAATACCTACCAACGAAGTATCAAATCCTCTTGGACCTCCGCTCCGGTGGAAGAAGGATCATCCACCTGGGCAGGTCATAGGTAACCCTATTGCTCCTTTACGCACCAGAGGACAGATAATTAATGAATTTCTTCATGATGCATCCATCTCTCATATAATGCTATTTTAGATTCTAGCTGGGTAGAAGCTATGCAAAGAACTCAATCAATTTAAAAGAAATAAAGTTTGGCACTTAGTACCACGTCCACCGCATCACACTGTTATAGGTACCAAATGGGTATTCAGAAATAAACTGAAATAAATTGGAAGAGAATGGTACTGTAATCAGAAATAAAGCAAGATTAGTTGTACAAGGATGCAGACAGGAAGAAGGCATCTACTTCGATGAAACTTTTGCCCCTGTAGCCCGATTAGAAGTCATCCGCATATTTCTTGCATTTGCTGCATTCAAAGACTTTAAAGTTTATCAGATGGACGTTAAGAATGCTTTTCTTAATGGCAAACTCCAGGAAGAAGTTTATGTGAACATCCTCCTTGGTTTGAAAGCCATCAGCAGACTTCCTATGTTTATAAACTGAACAAAGCCTTGTATGGTCTGAAACAAGATCCCCGAGCATGGTATGAAACTCTGTCAAAGTATTTGACATAATACGACTTTACCATTGGCACGGTGGACAAGACCTTTTTTAAGTTCACAAAGGGTGACCACTCTCTGCTGGTTCAGATATATATTGATGATATTATCTTTGGTAGTACTAACCCAAACATTGCGAGAGATTTTCCAAAATCATGCAGGATCAGTTCGAGATGAGTATGATGGGAGAATTGTCATTTTTTCCTAGGATTGCAAGTCAAGCAGTCCGCTGAGGGAGTTCTGATCAACCAGTCGAAGTACAACAAAGAGCTATTAAAGAAGTACGAAATGAGCACTAGTTCAGCTGCAGCCACTCCCATGAGCTCCTATACAAATAGGATTTGGATGAAGCAGACCTAGGAGTAGAAGTAACAATATATCGTGGTATTATCGGATATTTACTATATTTTATAGCCAGCAGACCTGACATCATGTTTGTTGTATATATGTGTGCTCGCTTTCAAGCTAATCCTAAGCAATCCCACTACATTGCTACTAAGAGGATTCTTAAGTATCTAAAAGGAACTGAGAATGTTGGTATCTGATATCCCAAGGATTCAATGTTCAACCTAGTTGGATATTCAGATGCTGACTAAGCCAGCTGCAAGAATGATAGGAAGAGTACCAGTGGATACTGTCGATTCCTAGGAGATAGATTGATTTCATGGGGTTTCAAGAAGCAGGTCCATCGCAACGTATACTGCAGAGGCAGAATATCTTGATGCTGGAAGCTGCTATGCTCAATTACTATGGATTCAACAGCAATTAAGAGATTATGGAATTGAGTCCACTGAGGCACCAATATTTTGTGATAATACGTCTGCAATAGCTATCACGTATAATTCACTTCTTCATTCTCGGACCAAGCATATTGATATTAGTCATAATTTTATCCCAAATCATGTAATGAAGAAGGAGATTCTGTTGGAGTACATATCTACCGAGCAACAAGCAGCAGATATCTTCACAAAACCCCTACCGGTCGCTAAGTTTTCTTATTTTCACAATATACTTGGTTTCACTGATATAACTAAGTGATCTTAATTGTTTAGTTTCTCCTAAATGCTCAATTAAGGGGGAATTATATTTTAGATATTGCGTGAATTTAGGGAGAATATTATTTGAGGGGGGTTTGTGTGTTTTCGAAGGTCTACTGATGCTCAGCTGGTAAAACAAGTGTCTGCTGCAGTAGAACCTACTTAACCAGCAGACTCTACATACCAGTAGACAATACTCGTATATGCTCAGCTGTTAAAAACCTTCCTTGAGTATAAATCAATTGGAACGTCGGATTTCAAATTTAATGTTTATTAATATTGACTTAATTCGGTCCAGCTTCAATCGTGTCCATTTCTGTTTTATTTCCAAAATTATCCTTGTTTAGATGAGCGACACGTGTTCATGTGCCCTTTCATCTACATTACGACGCTACATCTCCTTCCATTTAACCGCCACTAACATTTTAAAAAATCTTCTCCCTTTCACCATTTCAAACACTCTGTGCTAACATACTTTCGGAGCAAATTTCTTTCAGATTTCTTTTCTCAGTGTTTCAACAATCATCATGTCGAAGACTAGCCAACCAAGTTTAGTCACCAACGCTGTACACATTGATTTCGAGTCAGTCTATTCAAGCGCTGCTGAAGAAATGATAAGCATTTTTCGATATTTGGAAACTCGGGGTTGTTGGTTATGTTGAGTTTGACTCTGATGATGTACAGAGAAGCTCTGCAGGAATTTTATGCTTCAGCGATAATAGTTAATAACACAGTGGTATCCTCCATTTCCAACAAAACGGCAACAGTAACTCAAGAAGATTTTTCTACGCATCTGAGCCTTCCTACTGCCGGGCTCACTGATCTCTCTGCCATCTCCATTTCCGTTCGAGATGAGATGCGTACTCTATTTTCCGAGTCTGGCCAACGGCTGTGGAGTCCTCCGTTCAAGAAAATCTTGATGAAGAATCATTTCCGACTGCTAACAGACATCATTACCAAGGGTCTGCTGTGCAAAGCTGGTTCTTTTGATGTTATCACACCAGAAAAGTTTGAGGTGATGTGCGCTATTGTCAAAGGGAATAGCTTTCAACTAGTCGGTGATCTTGTTTCAAGTGCTGATTGGGATGGTTGAATCAGCAAATGATCATTCCGGATTTGCCCTCCCACTCAGTCGTATTTTGATAGCATGGATGTTCCAGTGGGTGCAATCTTCAATCTTTATCCAGCTAGGCTCATTAATGGCAAGTACCTGCGATGCACCGGAAACAAACAACCAGAGAAGGAGGCCCTTCCAAGATAGCTCCCACCAAGAGGAGAAAGCCTCAAGTGGTGAGTGACTTTTAACAGATCATCTCATAGTCTGGTGAGTCATCACTTCCTCCTCCACCAAAGAAACAAAGAACAACGAAAAGGGTCCCTGCTGCCTCCAAGAAAGCAACTGCAGTTACTGATGCTGAAATCTCAGCAGAGGCTACATCTGCTGACCAAATCACTGGCCCAGAAATTGTTCCAACTGCTGAAGTGGTTGAGGTTGATGCTGTTGGGATATGCCCTAAGACATATCATTAGATGATTGTTTATGACATACAATGTAATATGATTTTATGAATGGCAATTCATTATTATATATTATTCTTTTAACTGTGCAATGTGAATAAATATATATGTTAATGTCCTTAGAATAAATTTGTATTATTCTTAAAGATGTCCCTAGTCAAGTATTATCATGAATAGGGATAATGATAATACGTAGAGACTAGTATGTGTTGATTGATGAACTGTTCATTGATATGAGATATCAAATCAATACGTGGGTACATGTTAGAGAACGATGTACTGGACAGACCCACCATGAGAATGCAACATGGATAGTTATATGATTGTCATATGCAATTCTCATAGTGATAATAATGTATGTAATCCTTACGACTTGTGATCATCAGAGATCCCAACATAAGGAGTTATGTATCTTGATATTGTCAAACGTTACCCGTAACAGGGTATACTATAAAGGCGACTATTGGATACACTACGAATTATGTAGAGGGATGTTGACTGATCGAGATAGGATTTGTCCCTCCTATATAACAGGAGATGTGTTTGGCCCTTGATCAAGTGAGAACTAAAATGCATGGCCATGCTCGAATGAGTCGATATGAGATATCGAGCTTATTCGTTTATTCTAGTTCTACTTGGGGATCAAGAAATAAAGATTGAATATACGAGTATGACTATTCCATGACTCGTGTTCAATCTAAACACATGGACAAAGGGATTAAGTTACATGATTAATATTATCACAAGTTCTAAAGGTTATGTCGAGTCATTGACATTCTTGTAATTTGGGTAGCCTCGATGTGTTGCTAGACACCGCTCCTTGCTTGTAACGTAAAATAAGATTTTATGTCACTGCCAACATTACAAGATCCTATCGGGTCGCACAAAAGATTAAATCGAGAAGGGAAATTAAATTCATTGGATGAATTAATTAATTAAGAAGAGTCTTAATTAAAAGATTATAAGGATTTAATTAAATCATGGGTTTTGGCCCATGAGGCTTTAAGAAAGCCATAAACCTTAATTAAATCTTATAATATAAATACAAGGTTATGATTAATTCCTAAGTGAGAATTCATATCATTCAACCTAAACTCTAAGAAGCCACACGGCCGCCGACCATATTGTGCTCTCGATTTTTCTTGATAACCGAAGGGTGCTTGTGGTGTTTTGTGCCATTAATCGATTTGGAATCGAGTGTGCTTCTTGTTCCGGTTTAAGAACTTGTCTAGCAACTTGTTCTTAAACTATCCCTTCACCCGATTTGATCGTGTGGATACCGTGGAGGCAAAACTTGACAAGTTTTGCTAGTGACTCGAAGGAGACGTTGGACGTGGTGCTGCTCCGTGGAATCGGCTCAAACACGCTACAAGGGTGAGACTTTTGTATTCCTTTATCTGATATGAACTCCTAGTATAGATCCGGTGTTTAGTAATCCATAAAAATTTTATTCCGCTGCGTTGTATGCTCATTGGATTACTTACAGTGGTATCAGAGCCGTGTACAAGGCTCATATCGGATTTATGTTGTTAAATAGTTCATGTTAGAATTTATATTGCATGCTATTTAAAACTGTATGAACATATATGATATGTTAATATTTAGTTTGTGAAATTATCATGATATTATATTTGATATAATTGATGATTGATGTATACGATACACAAAGCGAATAATCAAAATTTTAATCAAAGTTTCGGCCACCTCTAGCATATTGACCCACGGCTTAGCCACATGAGGGCTAGGGTTTTCGAACCCTTGGCTCGAGATGGCCTAGTCGTTGTGGCTCATGTTCATGCATGGAGGTTTTGAGACGTGGATGAGTTTTGAACTCTTTGGCTCGATAATGGTTCACGCATGCATGGATTAGTAGCTTTACCACATGAGAGCAAGGTTTTTCGAACCCTTGGCTCGAGATGGTTGAGCCAACCCCGTGCATGGCCTGACCGTGACTCGTGGCTAACAAATTCCATTGTTTCAATCAAGATGGCTCGATGAAAACTCAAGAAGGTGCGAGGCGGCTAGGGTTTGGAACCCTAGCGCCGCCGCCGCTCGAGCTTGGTTCGGCCATGGGCTAGGGTTTCGAACCCTAGGCCCATAATTGGTCCAGCCGTGCGCTTTTGTGGTTCGAACCATGGTGGTTCGTGGCTTAGTCGCTTTGGTTCGTGGCATGTGATGTCCCGAGAGTACGATAATTTTTTCAAAAATTATTTTACAGTTTTAATTAGAATTAAATTTAAAATGTTTAGAATTTAATTAATTAAAAGTTAATGCATGCTTTATGTGTTGTTTGAGCATGGTGCGTGGTTATAGCCCTTTGACCTATTAGATAGGATTTGTGAATGTTTGTAATTTATAATACGACCTGCGTGTCGTGCCTTCTCTATTTTATTCTAAATGTTATCCCTCCCCTATGTTCCCCTCGAATGTGAATCGAGAAATTCTATATCTTGTAAATAGTATAGTTTAATTGTTGATGGTGATCAATGAAGATGGAGCATCGTGCTGGGATGAGGAGGCCATTCACAAATTGGAGCCAAAGGAAGGTGCTTGTGAAGTTACCTTTGGTTGACTCTTAGGATTTTCTCATTGGCTTGAGAAAATCGTTAGTAGGGGCTATAACCATGTCACGTTTAATTATGTATGTTGATGCATGATTTATCATATGCTTTAGATTGATAATTGTATTACACATATATGTAGATATGTATACAACTATATGTAGTGGACATATTTTAAATTATCAAACTAATCATGAGATCAATAAATCCCTCTAAAATATTAAGTTTTAGATGCCTTCCAAAATTAAAAGTACTCGTCAAAAACTTCGATTGTACATGTGTGGGTTTGCCAATGCAAAGCACCGTGGCAATCTTAGTAAGGCGCGAAAGGATAAAAGTGATATCCGTTATACTTTAAATTGGGTACGACTTAACTAGGTTATCTCAATAGGATTGGGAACCTAGAGGCATAGGTTGGATAATAATTCATTTGATGAATTGAACAAAGCGTTGTTCGTCCAACTATCCAAGAATTATATGTGATGTAATTGACAAAGTGTTGTCTACCTAAATAACCGAGTCTTGGGCGATTAGCCAAAGCTAACTCAAGATTAGGCGAAATATGGATCTTGGCCCACTAAAGGCTTTGAGGGTTGATATTTTTTAAACAAAATAGTGGGAGCATCATTTAATATAAGACCATGTTAAATGATTAAATCATAAACTTATTTTGCATATTTATATTGTAGATATCCATGGCAACTAACAACGTAACAAGCACTTTATCACTGCGATCGGTCCTTGAGAAGGACAAATTAAATGGGACAAATTTCCTAGACTGGCATAGGAACTTGAGGATAGTCCTCAAACAAGAAAAGAAACAATATGTCCTAGAGGAACCCTTACCTGCTGAGGAACCTCCCCTAACGGCTACAAGAGCCGAAAAAGATGCTTACAAGAAGCATCAAAGTGACGCACTTGATGTTGGGTGCCTTATGCTTGCCACCATGAACTCTGAGCTTCAGAAGCAACATGAGGAAATGGAGGCGTTTGATATGATCGAGCATCTTAAGCAACTGTACCAACAACAAGCAAGACAAGAGAGGTATGACGTCTCTAAGGCGTTATTCCAGTGTAGAATGGTAGAAGGAAGTCTGGTTGGTACTCATGTACTCAAGATGATTGGGTATATTGAGAATCTAGAGAAACTGGGTTTTCCTTTGGACCAAGAGTTGGCCACTGACGTGATCTTGCAATCGTTGCCTGAAAGCTTCAGTCAATTTGTCTTAAATTACAATATGATTGAAATTGAGAAGACACTACCACAGTTACTTGGCATGCTTAGAACTTTTGAAGCAAATAGCAAGAAGTCTAAACCAACAAATGTTCTTATTGTGAATAAGAGCAAAGGAAAGACTAAAGCTAAGAACTTCAAGAAAAACAAGAAGGTCTTTGTTAAATCTAAGCCAAAGTCATCTGCACTGAAACCAAAGGGAGGGATAGCGAAGGAATGGAACTGTTTCCATTGCGGTGAGACCGGCCATTGGAAAAGAAACTGCAGAGTATATCTGGAGGATCTAAAGAAAGGAAGTGTGACTTCCACTTCAGGTATTTTTGTTATAGAAATCAATTTATCTACTTCTTCATCATGGGTATTAGATACTGGATGTGGATCTCACATTTGTGTAAATGTGCAGGACCTCAAAAAGAGTAGATTGTTGGCGAAAGGCGAAGTTGATCTCCGAGTTGGGAATGGAGCAAGAGTTGCTGCATTAGCTATAGGGGATTATCATTTATCTTTGTCTTCTGGTTTATCGTTGATTTTAAAAGATTGTTATTTTGAACTTCAATTACCAAAAACATTATTTCTATTTCTTGTTTGGACAAGTATGGATTCTCATTTATTATAAAGGACAACTGCTGTTCCATTTATTTAAATGATATGTTTTATGCTAGTGCACAAATGGTGAATGATCTTTATTTATTAAATCTTGATATACCTGTCTATAACATAAATACTAAAAGGATTAAAAATAATGATTGTAATCCGACTTATCTTTGGCATTGTCGCTTGGGCCACATAAACGAGAACCGCATATCTAAACTTCATAAGGATGGAGTATTAGATTCATTTGATTTTGAATCATATGAAACATGCGAATCTTGTTTAATGGGCAAGATGACTAAAGCCCCTTTCAAGGGACATGTTGAAAGGGCAAATGTTTTATTGGGACTAATACATAGTGATGTATGTGGACCAATAAGTACACAAGCTAGAGGTGGTTTTCAATACTTCGTTACATTTACTGATGACCTCAGTAGATATGGGTATGTGTACCTAATGAAGCATAAGCATGAAACCTCTGAAAAGTTCAAAGATTTCAAGAATGAAGTACAAAACCAACTTGGCAAAAGTATCAAAATCCTTCGATCAGATCGAGGAGGTGAATACTTAAGCCAAGAGTTTCATGACTATCTAAAGGAGTGTGGGATAGTCCCACAACTCACTCCTCCGTATACTCCACAATGGAATGGTGTATCCGAGAGGAGAAATCGAACCTTGTTAGACATGGTTAGATCAATGATGAGTCATGCAGATCTTCCGATATCGTTTTGGGGACACGCTCTAGAAACAGCGATTTTCTTACTGAACCGTGTTCCATCTAAATCAGTGGAAAAGACACCATATGAGATATGGACTGGGAAGCGTCCTAGTATGTCTTTTATGAAGATTTGGGGTTGTGAGGCTTTCGTTAGACGTCACGCCACTAACAAACTTGGACCCAAATCTGATAAGTGTTTATTTGTGGGGTATCCTAAGGAAACAAAAGGATACTATTTCTATTATCCCACCGAGAACAAAGTAGTTGTTGCTCGGACTGGTGTATTTCTTGAAAGAGAATTTATTTCTAGAAAACCCAGTGGGAGAAAAATTGAACTTAGTGAAGTTCAACCACAAGAAAACACTGAACCTGAGATTGAGATGGAAACAGAGCAGGCACCGCAAGCTGTTGTGGAAGAAGTACCTGCTCAAGAGACACAAGCCCATCGTAGGTCTGTAAGAGAACACCGAGAGCCACAGAGATATGGATTTCTTGTGACTCAACGAGGTGACTTACTACTTATTGATGAGGATGAGCAGTCATCTTATCAACAAGCTATAATGGGCACTGATCCTGAGAAATGGCAAGAAGCCATGAAATCTGAGATGGAATCCATGTATGCAAACCAAGTATGGACTTTGGTTGATCCACCTGAAGGGGTACAACCCATAGGGTGCAAATGGATTTTCAAGAAAAAGACCGATATGGATGGTAACGTACAAACCTATAAAGGTCGGCTGGTTGCAAAAGGATTCAAACAAATTCATGGTATTGACTATGATGAAACCTTTTCACCAATGGCCATGGTTAAATCCATAAGGATCTTACTTGCAATAGCTGCATTTCATGATTATGAAATCTGGCAGATGGATGTCAAAACAGCTTTCCTTAATG
Source organism: Haberlea rhodopensis (assembly GCA_907163345.1). NCBI lineage: Eukaryota > Viridiplantae > Streptophyta > Magnoliopsida > Lamiales > Gesneriaceae > Haberlea > Haberlea rhodopensis. Next base: position 330,065 of record CAJQUN010000111.1, read on the forward strand.
GAAATCTGCTCGAGGATGTGTACATGACACAGCCCGAGGGTTTTGTCGATCCAAAGGATGCTGGAAAGATATGCAATACAACGATCCATTTATGGATTGAAGCAAGCTTCTCGGAGTTGGAATCTTCGTTTTGATGATGCAATCAAAGAGTTTGGTTTTATCAAAAACGAAGATGAACCTTGTGCATACAAGAAGGTCAATGGGAGCGTAATCATTTTCCTAGTGTTGTATGTAGATGACATACTTCTCATTGGGAATGATATCCCTGCCTTACAATCTGTAAAGATTTGGCTAGGGAATTGCTTTTCGATGAAAGACTTGGGAGAAGCCACCTATGTATTAGGAATCAAGATCTATAGAGATAGATCGAGAAGGCTTCTTGGCCTAAGTCAAAGTACATACATAGACAAAGTGCTTAAAAGGTTTAGCATGCAAGAATCAAAGAAAGGATTCGTGCCTATGACACATGGTATATATCTCTCGAAGGAACAGTGTCCTTCAACACCAGATGAGAGACAACGCATGAGTAAGATCCCATATGCGTCAGCTATTGGATCTATCATGTATGCCATGATATGTACTCGTCCCAATGTATCGTATGCTTTAAGCATGACGAGCAGATATCAAGTTGATCCAGGTGAAGGTCACTGGATTGCTGTCAAGAATATCCTGAAGTACTTGAGAAGAACTAAGGATACATTCTTGATTTATGGAGGTGAGGAAGAGCTCAATGTAATGGGTTACACTGATGCAAGCTTCCAAACTGACAAAGATGATTTTCGATCGCAATCTGGATATGTGTATTGCCTAAATGGAGGTGCTGTGAGCTGGAAGAGTTCAAAGCAAGAAACAGTAGCCGATTCTACAACGGAAGCTGAGTATATTGCTGCCTCGGATGCAGCAAAGGAAGCTGTTTGGATGAGGAAGTTCATTTCTGAACTTGGAGTGGTGCCTAGCATTAAAGATCCGATAGAACTCTATTGTGACAACAATGGAGCGATCGCATTAGCTAAGGAACCTAGATCTCACCAAAGATCCAAGCACAAACTTCGGCGTTTTCATTTCATTCGAGAAATCGTTGAAAGGGGAGATGTTAAAATATGCAAAGTACCAACAGATGATAATGTATCTGACCCAATGACGAAGCCACTGTCACAGCAGAAGCATGATCATCATACTAGATCTCTAGGCATTAGGTATATGTCTGAGTGGTCTTAGTGCAAGTGGGAGATTTGTTGGGATATGCCCTAAGACATATCATTAGATGATTGTTTATGACATACAATGTAGTATGATTTTATGAATGACAATTCATTATTATATATTATTCTTTTAACTGTGCAATGTGAATAAATATATATGTTAATGTCCTTAGAATAAATTTGTATTATTCTTAAAGATGTCCCTAGTCAAGTATTATCATGAATAGGGATAATGATAATACGTAGAGACTAGTATGTGTTGATTGATGAATTGTTCATTGATATGAGATATCAAATCAATACGTGGGTACATGTTAGAGAACGATGTACTGGACAGACCCACCATGAGAATGCAACATGGATAGTTATATGATTGTCATATGCAATTCTCATAGTGATAATAATGTATGTAATCCTTACGACTTGTGATCATCAGAGATCCCAACATAAGGAGTTATGTATCTTGATATTGTCAAACGTTACCCGTAACAGGGTATACTATAAAGGCGACTATTGGATACACTACGAATTATGTAGAGGGATGTTGACTGATCGAGATATGATTTGTCCCTCCTATATAACAGGAGATGTGTTTGGCCCTTGATCAAGTGAGAACTAAAATGCATGGCCATGCTCGAATGAGTCGATATGAGATATCGAGCTTATTCGTTTATTCTAGTTCTACTTGGGGATCAAGAAATAAAGATTGAATATACGAGTATGACTATTCCATGACTCGTGTTCAATCTAAACACATGGACAAATGGATTAAGTTACATGATTAATATTATCACAAGTTCTAAAGGTTATGTCGAGTCATTGACATTCTTGTAATTTGGGTAATCTCGATGTGTTGCTAGACACCGCTCCTTGCTTGTAACGTAAAATAAGATTTTATGTCACTGCCAACATTACAAGATCCTATCGGGTCGCACAAAAGATTAAATCGAGAAGGGAAATTAAATTCATTGGATGAATTAATTAATTAAGAAGAGTCTTAATTAAAAGATTATAAGGATTTAATTAAATCATGGGTTTTGGCCCATGAGGCTTTAAAAAAGCCTTAAACCTTAATTAAATCTTATAATATAAATACAAGGTTATGATTAATTCCTAAGTGAGAATTCATATCATTCAACCTAAACTCTAAGAAGCCACACGGCCGCCGACCATATTGTGCTCTCGGTTTTTCTTGATAACCGAAGGGTACTTGTGGTGTTTTGTGCCATTAATCGATTTGGAATCGAGTGTGCTTCTTGTTCCGGTTTAAGAACTTGTCTAGCAACTTGTTCTTAAACTATCCCTTCACCCGATTTGATCGTGTGGATACCGTGGAGGCAAAACTTGACAAGTTTTGCTAGTGACTCGAAGGAGACGTTGGACGTGGTGCTGCTCCGTGGAATCGGCTCAAACACGCTACAAGGGTGAGACTTTTGTATTCCTTTATCCGATATGAACTCCTATGTATAGATCCGGTGTTTAGTAATCCATAAAAATTTTATTCCGCTGCGTTGTATGCTCATTGGATTACTTACAGATGCACCAGAGGATCCTGATAATGAACCTTCCAATCCTCTGCATTCAATTGTTGTCGCAACTACTGCACCTCCAGCACCAATGGACATCATCACTACTGCGCATGTACCAGCTGCTCCTTCTACTGCTGAATTATCACTTATTTCTCGACGAGGGGCAGGATCTTTTGCACTTAGTCTGAGAACACCAAGGATGGCCTGCACTTACTGCTTTCCTCCTCTAACTCCCGAAGGAAGAGGAAAAACTCTTATGGAAGCAGTGTCCACTCTAGTGGCCACATAAATTAATTTGGTTATGGATGAAGTGGAAACACATGTAAGTAATCCAACAAGCATGGAACGCAGCGGAATAAAATTTTGGATTACTAGACACCGGATCTATACAAAGTTATCATATCGGATAAAGGATCAAAAGTCTCACCCTTGTAGCGTGTTTGAGCAGATTCCACGAAGCAGCACCACGTCCAACGCCTCCTTCGAGTCACTAGCAAAACTTATCAAGTTTTGCCTCAACGGTATCCACACGATCAAGTCGGGTGAAGGTATAGTCTAAGAACAAGTTGCTAGACTCGTTCTTAAACCGGAACAAGAAGCAGACACGATTCACAATCGAATGATCGCCGGAATTTACCAAGTCTCTCTTCGGCTATCAAGGAAAAACCGAGAGCTCCTTGGAGATTATTTGAGGCGGCCGAGAGCTTCTAGTTTTTAGGTTGGAATGAATCTTTTTAATTGTCCAACAATTAATTATATCATTGTTATTAAAATGGCTTAATTAAGTTCAAGACTTTCTCAAAGTCTTATGGGCTCAAACCCATGATTTAATTAAGTTCTTTTAATCATTCAATTAAGACTCCTCTTAATTAATTAATTCATCCAATGAATTTAATTTCCCTTCTCGATTTAATCTTTTGTGCGACCCGATAGGATCTTGTAATGTTGGTAGTGACATAAAATCTCATTTTATGTCGCAAGCAATGAGCGGTATCTAGCCACACATCAATGCTACCCAAATTACAAGAATGTCAATGACTCTGTGATGACCAGGGATTATAGGTGTTAATCCCGTAGTGTTAATAATCCCTAAAGTGGTTTTACGTGGCGATTTGGAAATTAACGGAGGTGTTGGGCCTTCTGGGCTCGTTTATTTGGGTAGTTGGGATCGTTGGATCCAGAGGTTGAGATTGTATTCTCATTTGGGTGAAAAACCTAAGAGTTGGGTTTTTGTTGTGTCTCGGGATCTCGGGTGCTGTGTGAGCACCGGTAGGGGATTTTGGAGTTAGAGAGAGAGTTTTTGAAAACAGATGATTTTTAAGGAATCATGATGTATTTGTGGGGTTATTAATTTTTCGGGGTATTTTTGCTATAAATACCAATTGAACCCAAAATTTTACACAAAAATTCATTTCAGCCCCTCAATTTTCTCTCTCCCCGCTCGCGACCCCTTCCCCGTCTGCAACAGCCGCCGCGCGCAAAAGCGGTGCGCCCGCCGCCGTCCGGCCGCCGTTCGGCGCGTCCGACCTACCCACGGCGTCGTCTCGGCGAGGCGCTTCTTTCCCCTCCATCAATTCGAAGTTTCATCGCGTGTGGAAGTCGGATTTTGCGGAAGTGCGCCGATCCCCAATTTCTAGGGTTCTTCGATTTTTCGTCCGATTTCTTCCGATTTCGTTTGGGTAACCTTCCTAACCCCCTTTTCCATGCTTGTGATGTATTTCCCTGCCTAATTGTGATTTATTGGCTCGAATTTATTCGAATTTCGTTGGTTGTGGTTCGAATTTTTGGATGTGTGGGTGAAGTGGGTTCGAAAATTGTGATCTTTGGAAGGGGTGTGGCGATTCTTGTTATGGGTCATTTATTACATGAGTAGATGTATTGTTGATGCTTAATTGAGTTCGAATTTAGGGCTTGAAATTCGAAAATTTGGGGGTTTGGCATGTGGGATGATTATTCATGCTATGGATTGATTAATTCACATTTTAGATGAATTATGGAATTATTTGGGTTCGAAATTGTGAGATTCGGGTTCGATTTTGTAGGGTGTTCTTGAACAATTTCGATATTGTCTCATTTATTTCCCTCCCTGCATGTACCCTGCCCCGGGTCTTTTTAGAGGTTAATTGTCGTGTGTTGACAATATTTTGAGGGATATGGGTGTGCTTGAGCATGGGTTGCATGTTCGTAAATAATTGTGAATTATTTATCGTGTTAGCACATCATTCCTCGGGGCATGGAACTCGGGCAAGGTTTGGCTCGGACTTCGGAGATTTAAGGTACGTGCGACGTACGAGCATTTCTATATATAGGGGCATTTGTGAATGCATAATGAACTGTGATTTCATTGAATAATCGCGCATGAGGATTATATATATATATGTTGATATAGCCAAGGAATGACCCAAATCTTGATATCGCCGCTTGTAGCGTGCGTGACACTAGAGTAGGATGACTCTTACATGATATATGGGGTACTGGGTTATATGACCATTGTAGGGCATTTGAGATGCCTGAGAATGATCGTGGGATCATGTTTTCATTATAAGACATTTGAGATGTCTAGGTATAATGGAAAACTGGTAAAATAAATGCTAGGCATTTAATTTATTTATGATTAATAGCGAGGCTATGAAATCAGTGTTAGATATTGAGATATCTACTTTTGCATGAATGATGAACTTGGAATCATAATTATTGATATTCGAGAACTAGGCATGCAATGAGTTAAATCAATGTGTTGATTTACTGATTTTTGAGATTTGATGAGTTTGATGATTGTGAGAACAGGGACAGTACACGGAATCCCGGATGAGGATGTTGCCATCCAGGGAGTATCATTTAAATTTCATTACTATTTACTTGTGTTGTAAATTATGAAATTCATTATTGTGATTATGAGATTTTGTGTATTGGTATGCTCACCCCGTTGGGGGCTGTCTCTGTTGGGGCAGGTGAACAGGTGCATCGATGGCTGTGGAGCTGAGCTCGAGCTGTTGATTGGATGTACTCACAGGATCGTGGTACCAGGGCTTGATGGAGCACGGTATCGTATAGAGTACTTATATACACCCGAGCTTTATATACACATTTATGATGCTCGCATGTGAGCACGGACATTCTTGTATATGGGTTGTATATAAAGGCATGAGCCTTCCTCTCTTTCATAACATGTTGCATGCAATTATGGTAGAATTGCTAATGATATGAGAGTTGTTAGTGTATTATGTGGGTGTTGAGACCCATTTATGTCGTCATATGTGTGGTGTCTTCCCTGGCTGGGAATTTACTTGGTATTACTGCTTTCTGATGAGTATTATGTTTTCCCTGGCCGGGAATTATATTTGTGTGTTGTGCTTTTATTTCGGGATAGCTCTATTTATGGGGAGACTCTGCCCAAATTTTTATAAAAGTCCACAATGTGAAAAGTGGCAAAAAGGGATGATATTGGGCGAACTTTGTGAGTCTATTTCGTTGTTAGGCTGATGACCTTAACATTGAGTGTTAAAGGAATTTTTTTTGTAATTGCCATGCAATGATAAAGTATCATCTGAGCTTCCCGATTGGCTTTTTATTGAAAGCATGTGCCACACATAGTGGTTAATACACTAATTAAGGTTTAAGGGCTTGGGGTCCTTACAGACTCGACATAACCTAGGAACCGTGATAATATTAATCATGTAACTTAATCCCTTTGTCCTTTGTGTTTAGATTGAACACGAGTCATGGAATAGTCATACTCGTATATTCAATCTTTATTTCTTGATCCCCAAGTAGAACTAGAATAAACGAATAAGCTCGATATCACATATCGACTCATTCGAGCATGGCCATGCATTTTAGTTCTCACTTGATCAAGGGTCAAACACTTCTCCTGTTATATAGGAGGGACAAATCCTATCTCGATCAGTCAACATCCCTCTACATAATTCGTAGTGTATCTAATAGTCGCCTTTATAGTTTACCCTGTTACGGGTAACGTTTGACAATATCAAGATACATAACTCCTTATGTTGGGATCTCTGATGATCACAAGTCGTAAGGATTACATACATTATTATCACTATGAGAATTGCTTATGACACTCATATAACTATCCATGTAGCATTCTCATGGTGGGTCTGTCCAGTACATCGTTCTCTAACATGTACCCATGTATTGATTTGATATCTTATATCAATGAACAATTCATCAATCAACACATACTAGTCTCTATGTATTATCATTATCCCGATTCATTATATTACTTGACTAGGGACAATGTTTAAGAATAATACAATATTATTCTAAGGACATTAATATATATATTAATTCACATTGCACAGTTAAACGAATAATATATAATAATGAATTGTCATTCATAAAATCATAAACATTGTATGTCAAAACAATCATCCAATGACATGTCTAAGGGCATATCCCAACAACACAGGTGCAAGAGCAGTTGTAACGTTTTCATCAATGGGTAAGACCCGAATGAAGATCTGGCTGAACGATTTCAACAAAATCTTAAAACAAGTCAGGATAGAAGAGACTCAGATTCTTGAGTTCCTGCAGACCACGGATGTTGAAGATGGTCTACGTCAGTGAGAGGTCTATCGCCTAATACACTACATCAGTGGACTCACCATTCTGGTAAATTCAAGGCATAAGGAGTTTAATCCAATCTCTGGCACCGCTACCAACGACATAGCGACTCTACACTCCTTGGAAGCCAAACTTACCTTGGCTGAGAGAACTTTGCATGATCTCAAGGTCACCTTGGGCTTGCACTCCTGCTCTAACCAATTGGGGGCAGTTTCTGCAGAAGTCACTGATCGGAGAATAATTGCTATGGCCCAAGCAGAGGCTTCGTTGGTATGTGTTTCTCCTACCGTCTCTGTAGTCGTAGAACAACCTTTTACCTCTTTTGAACCCCTTGTTGTGTCCGATCAACATCCACGTCTACTGGATGTTGATCCCTTAAATGTTGACACCGTCATTGAATCGGTAATTCATCAAGTCAACCTCACATCAGAGGATGATTATTCTACTGATCACATGACTACCTCAACCAATGCCTTAACCATAATTCCATCTCTTCCCCAACCCACACAACCCCAATTTACCATTGAACCCGGTTTCGCCCTATTCTTTCCAGCCCAACTGATTGAACCGCTGAATCAAATTCCATTTAATCTTACAAACTTTTTCATACTAACATCTCACCTATCCCCACTGCCTTCTTGCCTGGAAATCTCTGCTTGATCACAAGTGATGCTCCTGCTGAGTTAACTGTTTCGACTGAGATTGCTCCATCTGCTGATGTTCCTACTGCTATATCTGATGATGTATCTACTGCTCTTCCTTTTGCCTCACCAATCACTGATGTAGCTGAATCCGATCAAGCTGGCCCATCAACATTTGCACATACTCTCGACAACGATCAACCAGAGGATCTATTTGACTTCCCTGAACTTGAAGCTGAAGATATGCCTCCTTCTGTGACTGGTCAGCTAAATCAGTTGTCAACAATCATTTCTAATCTTGCTAGTGAAATTCAAAAACTCAAACTGTAAGGACCCCCGTGCCCTTAACCCGTTATTAGTGTATTAATCCAAGCATTTATTGCATGTAATCATATATGTAGGGGGGAAAAACACTTGTCACCATAGCAAATCATGCCAATAATAAAATTCTTTACATTATTCCATATAATGTCTAGTTTTCCCCAACCAAGTCCACATACATATCATGCACCATTATAATACACTAACATGTTCTCAGTTCATTAGCAATTCAATAAATAATTGCATGCAACTCATAAATGAAAGGAGAAAGGCCCTTGCCTTCTTATACATGCCATATACACATAATAGTGCTCACACGCGAGCATCAAATAAGTATGTGTGTATCAAATGTATAAAACACGGTGCTCAATACCGTCACTGGTACTTCGATCCCTGGAAGCACCTCCATTCCACAGCTCGAGCTCAACTCCAAAGCAATCGCTGTACCTAATCACCTGCCCCAACAGAGACAGCCCCCACACGGGGTGAGCATACCAATACCACCAATCCGATAATCACAATAGTACAATTAATAATTTACAAAAATGTAAATGCTATGAAATATAAAATATGTTCCCTGGATGGTATCATCCTCATCCGGGATTCCCTGTACTGTCCCTGTTCTCAAAACAACCAAAACCATCAAATTCCCAATAGTCAGTTAATTGTTACGTTGATTAACAAATCCTTATGCCACGTACCGATATCATAATCAATAATATCAAATCATTAACAATGATTACAGATATTCCGTATATCTCATTTATGGTTCTATAGTTCCATTTCATCGTTCGCTCTACAATAGCGACATTTTATTCTCATACATGCTCAACAGTAGTGGCGTCATAACCGATGTTCGCTCAAGGGCGACAACATCCCAATCATTGCTCGCTAAAAAGCGGCACCACATAATTCCCAATGCATATATATTCATTTATAGCAATTACCATAAACTATGCATTTTAATATCCGTTTATTGCTAATACCATATACCATGTATTTCCATATACATTTATTGCAATATAGTGTACCATGCACTCAAAAATTGTAATTATAATAAAGGGTTATGCTCGTACGTCATACGTACCTTATAATTCCGTAGTCCGAATACAATCTTGCCTGAGTCCCACGACCCGATGAGTTATGTGCTAACACATAAATAACTCACAATTAAACATAGGCATGCAATCACGTGCCCAAGCACGTTCACAACCTTCAAACCTATAGTCCATCCATGACGATTACCAAAATAAAAGCCCCCCGGCTAAGCATGCATAATACCCAAAATATTCTATTTTATAAGTTTAAAAGATAGCCAAAAACTCAACCGAGAATTCCGTTTTATTAGACTTTGGCTCCAACCAATCCATTTTAAAAGTATAGCATTCCCATTGGAATGTAGACATTGCCCCGGAAATCAGTTAATTAAACCCCGTTTCCAAAATCCCGACATTTTCCAAAATTTTCAAAAAAACAACAATCATCGGGCGGCGATCGATCGCTGATTTTATCGCGATCGATCGCCCCTGACCAGTGGGCAACAGCGCCTTATCGCGATCGATCGCGAGTCTCCGTGATCGCCAATCCGCTCGAGATCGATCGCCGAGACCTTGCGATCGATCGCCATCACTGTTTAACGTCTTCAACAAATTTTCAGCTACTCGTCACGATCGATTGGCCCTCCTCGGCGATCGATGGCGACCTGCAATTTTCCGAAAAACTCGAGATTCCATGGTGTTTTTTACACCCAAACTAAAAACCAACACCCCTAACTTCCTCAACTCCTCCAATACACCAATAAACTCAATAAAAACTCTAAAAACAACATTTTAGATTTTTAACCCAAACCCCCAAATCTCAAATCCAACCCAAAACTTGATCAACGAGAACAATACCATAATCAAATCGAAGCTAAAGGTGAGGAGAAGAAGATTACCAGCTTTCTTCAAGAAATCGGGCTCCCAAGACGAGCCCCCATCGATTTGTTCCCAAGAGAAAAGAGGGAAAGGGTTTGGGATGAGAGAGAGGCGTGAGGGAGAGGAGAGATTCCGTATAATGACGGAATACCGAGTCCATTTGGTATATATAGCACCAAGGCTCCAAAATACCAATACCTCCACAACTATATCATGATTCATTAAAAATCATCTGTTTTCAATAATTATCTCTCCAACTCAAATTCCATTATCAGCCCCAGTACAATTCACTCCGGACCCCAGATTCCACCAAAAACCAAAATTCCAAGGTTATCACCACGATGAGAATACAATCTTATCCCTTGGATCCAACGACTCCAAAAATCGGATTTAAAATCCCCGAGAGTCCTGAAACCGCAATTAATTCATAATTGCCACAACTAAAATCCTTTAAGGATTATTACCACACCGGGATTAACACCATAAATCCCCAGGCATCACAATTATCCCCCACTAATAAAATTTTGTCCTCAAAATTTGCACGGCGTACTCCACGTATTGCCGAGATTACAAAATCCAAACGATTCACATCGTCGAATCATGAACATGTCATGAACGACACACCGACCGCGAGGATACCGACCTCGCACCAAAACCCGGAACCGGATAAACCTCCCGAACCATTTCAGCATACCCAAATGCTAACCGTCTCAAAAGCAGTCACCCAACCCTAACTTTAAATCAAACGAATCATTCTTGATTCGAAAATAGATATCGCCTCGATGATATCTTTACGATTAAGCCTACGATGTTAAATCTACATCGTTTCCAAGGAAAACACCGGTACACAACCGTGTACCTAAACTACATCCAGTTTCCACTTTCCAATCCATCTCCAACAGAGGAGTAGTTGCACCACTTGCAACACGGATCGGACAACTCACGGTCACCGATCGACACAAAACAATCTCCAAAGATGTCTACATCCGTGTGTTCCAAGAAATCACATATTGGTCCCAAACACACTATCGAGACTCCACAAGGTCTCATGTTCTCGAAAGGACATGCAAGAAAATCAATTGCATTCCCGCCACAAGTGTCAACCACGACACCTAACAAATTCGAATCCTGGCCACCCCTCGTTTATCATAGGATTCAACAATCCTAAAACAGGGAGGCTATCGAATTATCCAGAAATGAATTTCCATGACCCCAAGGTACTACAATTCCTCCTCGGAGGAAGTCAACCAAATCTCACGATCATTCTTTAGAATAAATCGTGCCATCGAGATTACCAATCTCAAGGTGATACAATCTCTCACCGGAGATTCATTCATCAAAGCACACTAACCCGATGCTCGACGAGGACCAAATAAAATTTGGCATACGTATACACCCTGGCATACATGCCTAAGTACCAACACAACATGCATACTCAATGCAATAGACTCGGGTATCTCCAATCATACCCAAAGTCCCAAAACCAGCTGCAATCCCCAGCTATTCTCACCTCGCAGAGAATAATGATTGACAGACCAACGACTAATGGTGTGATTTCAATATCAACACCCCACAAACCGACTCATTGAATCTCCCAAAGGTTCCCAATCGGTAGGTATATCAATACCGCCTTCCTCACAAGGAAAAAGTCATGAATCCATGACCCTCCAACCTCGAACTATCGTTCGGAAAACTGTATATACTTATACCAAAACATCTCGGAATCAAAAATACGCAACTGGTTCAGAATAGCGCATCAAAGCCACTATTACCAAATCGAAGCCCGTATACGCCATGTATACTCATTCTAATGATGCTCTGTACTAATGCCATAGTACTCCATAATCTCGAGCATTTCTCTGGAAACGTCTCCTCGTACGTCTCTCGGAAAAAAGCCATTACTTAGCCCAACACCAGTAAGGCATACCATGGCTGATTCACAATCAACCCATGACCGATACCAGCTGTCTCCACAACAGTACAATCCGAATCTCTCCAAGAGATAAAATCAATATAGTAGTGTTACCCCACTAACTATATCCCACAATTTCAATTGTGACTCTCGTTGCATTCCATATGCAAAGATGCTCAATCAGAGCTGGTAACGACTTGTCGACACTCACGTTGGAATTCCCAACAAAATTGAGTTGTCCCAGTACAAGTCCCTCAATTTGACGTATAAACGTTCGCGTGAGGTATTCTCTGCCTCAATCATCGTGCCACATAGAGACTACAAGAGTCTACCATAAACCCTCATCGTATTACCGTACGATTTACCAAACTCGAACCCAACGAGCAGTATAATGGCTATCACAAGCACACATAGCATTGCAATAATAACTGGCTAGCAAGTCGCTGCCTCCTTAGGTTTATACTAAACCAACCGACGCATCATACGTTCCATCCCGGTACACCATACGTCTACATAGAATATCCGCTATGTCATCATCATCCCGTGACGGTATATGTCAACATATGACATCCAAAATGACATCGTCAACTCGTGACGGTACATGTCAACACCTGACATTCAAAATCTCATCGTCAAACACGTGACGGTATATGTCGATACACGACATCCACAATCCCATCGGCGAACACATGACGGTATATGTTAATACATGGTATCCACAATAATGCTAACTAAACATCAATATACCACAACTTATCGCTAATAAAATAGCGGCATACCTGTCTCCGTCGTCCAATAGTGGTACATAATCAACACCCATAATCCCGTGCTTTGTGGATAGCGGTAGAACCCATCGCTATAAAATCAGCGGCATGATCCCTCGTCATAGAGTCGGCGGCATAAAACATGCTATAGATATCCGGTGGCATGAATCATCGCCATAGGATTAGCGGAATGTACCATCGCTATATAGAGACCTGGCGGTATGAACCATCGCCAATATAATAGCGGAATGAACCATCACTATGAATACCCGGCGGCATAAACCATCGCCAATAAGATAGCGGAATGAACCATCGCTATGAATACCCGGCGGCATAAACCATCGCCAATAGAATAGTGGAATGAACCATCGTTATGAATACCAGGCAGCATAAACCATCGCCAATAGAATAGCGGAATGAACCATTGCTATGAATACCCGGCGGCATAAACCATCGCTAATAGAATAGTCGATCCCTAGTCTTGTTATAGTAGTGTATTTTAATGCACATCGCTTGTCATGACCGCGGCACTAATACCCCTCGCTTCGACATATCGGCGACATTGAATAACCTCGCTCAAATGCGACATGCGGCAATACCCTCGCTTCAATATTTGGCGGCAAATATTCTTTCCTCGCTACGATATGACAGCAGCAAGTATTCTATCATCGCGTCAAGTGACATCGGCAAAGCATTTAAAATCATCACTCATCCATAACAACGACTCATGGGATATTCACCAAGCATTCCATCTATACCTGCAACACAATGCATATTCTATATCCCAATATACATCACCATGAGTGTATTTTAATGCACCTCGCTTCAAATGTGAAATGCAGCAATACCCTCGCTTCAACATTTAGCGGCAAAGTATTAAAATCATCACTCCAATATATACAACCACAATGATTGTATTTTAATGCACCTCGCTCAAATGTGACATGCGGTAATACCCTTGCTTCAACATTTAGCGGCAAAGCATTAAAATAATCACTCCAATATATATGCAACCACAATGCATAATCCATGATGTATATAAAATGCAGGTTACCGTTTTGTGTCTTTCAACCCTGGCCTTAGCCCTTCATGTCATAGCGTCCCTACAAGAACAATCCCAAACCATGAGCATATAATAATCCATATTCACCATAATATGATTATAATGTGTAAATGCATAAACCATGAGTACAAAGTACTTCCTGTATCCCAATGCATTTCAAAATGCTCCCTTTGGTTGTCCCTGTGCCACAACTCACAATCATAATCAACAGATTATATTATGATTCCATAGATGTCATGACATATAATTGTTCCACTATGATCACATATCATAAACGCACATAAGCAAAATAGTTGTGTCACACAACACTAACTACCATCATGCATAACTATGTCCTGCTCATTTCCAACAATATGATCCTAGGCCCTCAACAGCCCCAAGGAGCAAACCACTGCTCTGATACCACTAATGTAAGGACCCCCGTGCCCTTAACCCGTTATTAGTGTATTAATCCAAGCATTTAGTGCATGTAATCATATATGTAGGGGGGAAACACACTTGTCACAATAGCAAATCATGACAATAATAAAATTCTTTACATTATTCCATATAATGTCTAGTTTCCCCCAACCAAGTCCACATACATATCATGCACCATTATAATACACTAACATGTTCTTAGTTCATTAGCAATTCAATAAATAATTGCATGCAACTCATAAATGAAGAGAGAAAGGCCATTGCCTTCTTATACATGCCATATACACATAATAGTGCTCACACGCGAGCATCAAATAAGTATGTGTGTATCAAATGTATAAAACAAGGTGCTCAATACCGTCACTGGTACTTCGATCCCTGGAAGCACCTCCATTCCACAGCTCGAGCTCAACTCCAAAGCCATCGATGTACCTAATTACCTGCCCCAACAGAGACAGCCCCACACGGGGTGAGCATACCAATACCACCAAACCGATAATCACAATAATACAATTCATAATTTACAAAAATGTAAATGATATGAAATATAAAAGATGCTCCCTGGATAGTATCATCCTCATCCGGGATTCCCTGTACTGTCCCTGTTCTCAAAACAACCAAAACCATCAAATTCCCAATAGTCAGTTAATCGTTACGTTGATTAACAAATCCGTATGCCACATACCGATATCATAATCAATACTATCAAATCATTAACAATGGTTACAGATATTCTGTATATCTCATTTATGGTTCTATAGTTCGATTTCATTGCTCGCTCTACAATAGCAGCATTTTATTCTCACACATGCTCAACAGCAGTGGCGTCATAACCGATGTTCGCTCAAAGGCAACAACATCCCAATCATTGCTCGCTCAAAAGCGGCACCACATAATTCCCAATGCATATATATCCATTTATAGCAATTACCATAAACTATGCATTTTAATATCCGTTTATTGCTAATACCATATACCATGTATTTCCATATACATTTATTGCAATATAGTGTACCATGCACTCAACAATTGCAATTATAATAAAGGGCTATGCCCGAACGTCATACGTACCTTATAATTCCGTAGTCCGAGTCCAATCTTGCCTGAGTCCCACGACCCGATGAGTTATGTGCTACTACATAAATAACTCACAATTAAACATAGGCATGCAATCACGTGCCCAAGCACGTTCACAACCTCCAAACCTATCGTCCATCCATTACGATTACTAAAATAAAAGCCCCCGGCTAAGCATGCATAATACCCAAAATATTTCATTTTATAAGTTTAAAAGATAGCCAAAAATTCAACCGAGAATTCCGTTTTATTAAACTTTGGCTCCAATCAATCCATTTTAAAAGTATAGCATTCCCATTGGAATGTAGACATTGCCCCGAAAATCGGTTAATTAAACCCCGTTTACAAAATCCCGACAATTTCCAAAATCTCAAAAAAACAACAACCATTGAGCGGCGATCGATCGTCGATTTTATCGCGATCGATCGCCCGTGACCAGTGGGCAACAGCGCCTTATCGCGATCGATCGCGAGTCTCCGCGATCGATAGCCAACCCGCTCGCGATCGATCCTCGAGACCTTGCGATCGATCGCCATCACTGTTTGTCTTCAACAAATTTTCAGCTGCTCGTCACGGTCGATCGGCCCTCCTCGGCGATCGATCGCGACCTGCGATTTTTCGAAAAACTTGAGCTTCCATGGTGTTTTTGACACCCAAACTCAAAACCAAGACCCCTAACTTCCTCAACACCTCCAATACACCAATAAACTCAATAAAAACTCTAAAAACAACATTTTAGATTTTTAACCAAAACCCCCAAATCTCAAATCCAACCCAAAACTTGACCAACAAGCACAATACCATAATCAAATCGAAGCTAAAGGTGAGGAGAAGAAGATTACCAGCTTTTATTCAAGAAATCAGGCTCCCAAGACGAGCCCCCATCGATTTGTTCCCAAGAGAAAAGAAGGGAAGGGTTTGGGGTGAGAGAGAGGCGTGAGGGAGAGGAGAGGGAGGAGAGATTCCGTATAATGACGGAATACCGAGTCCATTTGGTATATATAGCACCAAGGCTCCAAAATACCAATACCTCCACAGCCACATCATGATTCATTAAAAATCATCTGTTTTCAATAATTATCTCTCAAACTCAAATTCCATTATCAGCCCCAGTACAAAGTACTCCGGACCCCAGATTCCACCAAAAACTAAATTCCAAGGTTATCACCACGATGAGAATACAATCTCATCCCTTGGATCCAACGACTCCAAAAATCGGATTTAAAATCCCCGAGAGTCCCGAAACCATAATTAATTCATAATTGCCACAATTAAAATCCTTTAAGGATTATTACCACACCGGGATTAACACCATAAACCCCCGGGCATCACACAAACATGAAGAAAGAGACGCCGGTCATGCTATTGACAATCTACGGAGACATACAGATTGTTAGTTTTGAGAAATCTTTACAGATGTTCGTCATCTTTCCGAGAAGGTCACAAACTTTCAAAAGTTTGTTGTGAATACATTCTTAGACTCCTTCTCCAAGTTGAGCCAAACCAAGCGTGAACTCAGTGAACAAAGTGCATCTCTTCATGTTTGTGATGACCAGGGATTATAGATGTTAATCCCGTAGTGTTAATAATCCCTAAAGTGGTTTTACGTGGCGATTTGGAGTTTAATCGAGGTGTTGGGCCTTCTGGGCTCGTTTATTTGGGTAGTTGGGATCGTTGGATCCAGAGGTTGAGACTGTATTCTCATTTGGGTGAAAAACCTAAGAGTTGGGTTTTTAATGTGTCTCGGGATCTCGGGTGCTGTGTGAGCACCGGTAGGGGGTTTTGGAGTTAGAGAGAGAATTTTTGAAAACAGATGATTTTTAATGAATCATGATGTATTTGTGGGGCTATTAGTATTTCGGGGTATTTTTGCTATAAATACCAGTTGAACCCAAAATTTTAAATTAAATTTCATTTCAGCCCCTTACCTTTCCTCTCTCCCCGCTCGCGCCCCTTTCCCGTCTGCCCCAGCCGCCGCGCGCAAAAGCGGTGCGCCCGCCGCCGTCGGCCGCCGTTCGGCGCGTGCGACCTATCACCGGCTTCGTCTCGTCGAGGCGCAGCTATCCCCTCCGGCAATTCGAAGTTTGGTCGCGTTTCTTGTTCGGATTTTGGCAGAATGCGTCGATCCCCAAAAGTTAGGGTTCTTCGATTTTCGTCCGATTTCTTTCCGATCTTCGTTTGGGTAACCTTCCTTACCCCTTTTCCATGCTTGTTATGTTTTCCCCTGCCTTTTTGTGAATTTTTGGTTCGAATTTTCCCCAAATTCGTAGGGTATGGGTTCGATTTTTGGGGGTTTTTGGCAAGGGGTGTTGTTTCTTGCAATTGATCGATTATTACATGTTTTTGATGTATATTGATGCTTAATTGGGTTCGAATTGAGATGTTAGGGTTCGAGTTTTGTAGGGTATTCTTGAACAAATTTCGATATTGTCTCATTCGTTCCCCTCCCTGCATGTACCCTGCCCCGGGTCTTTTAAGAGGTTAATTGTCGTGTGTTGACAATGTTTTGAGGGTTATGGGTGTGCTTGAGCATGGGTTACATGTTCGTAAATAATTGTGAATTATTTATCGTGTTAGCACATCATTCCTCGGGGCATGGAACTCGAGCAAGGTTTGGCTCGGACTTCGGAGATTTAAGGTACGTGCGACGTACGAGCATTACAATATATATAGATAATTGTGAAATGCATAAGGTATTTTTGATTGCATTGAATATTGTGCGTATGGTTATATATATATGTTGATATAACCAATGAACGACCAAATCTTGATATCGCCGCTTGTAGCGTGCGTGACACTAGAGTAGGATAACTCTTACAAGATATAAGGGGTACTGAGTTTATATGACTATTGTAGGGCATTTGAGATGCCTGAGGATGATCGTAGAATCATGTATTCATTATGAGACATTTGAGATGTCTAGGTTCGTAGAATCATGTATTCATTATAAGACATTTGAGATGTCTAGGTATAATGAAGGATTGGTAACATAAATGCTAGGCATTTGAGCTATCTGTGATTGATAGCGAGGTTGTGAAATCAGTATTAGATATTGAGATATCTATAATTGCATGTTTAATGAATTTACAATCACTATCTGTTGATATTCGAGGATTAGGCATGCGATGAGTTAATCAATGTGTTGATTTACTGATTTTTGAGATTTGATGAGTTTGATGATTGTGAGAACAGGGACAGTACACGGAATCCCGGATGAGGTTGCCATCCAGGGAGTATCATTTAAATTCATTAGTATTTATCTTTGTTGTAAATTATGAATTTCATTATTGTGATTATGGGATTTTGTGTATTGGTATGCTCACCCCGTTGGGGGCTGTCTCTGTTGGGACAGGTGAACAGGTACATCGATGGCTGTGGAGCTGAGCTCGAGCTGTTGATTGGAGGTACTCCCAGGATCGTGGTACCAGGGCTTGATGGAGCACGGTATCGTATAGAGTACTTATATACACCTGAGGATTATATACATATTCATGATGCTCGCATGTGAGCACGATTATACTTGTATATGGATTGTATATAAAGGCATGAGCCTTTCTCTCTTTCATTTGAGGTTGCATGCAATTAGAGGTAGAATTGCTATATGATATGAGAGTCATTGGTGTATTATGTGGGTGTTGAAACCCACTTTTGTCGTCATATGTGTGGTGTCTTCCCTGGCTGGGAATTTACTTGTATTACTGCATTATGATGAGTATTATGTGTTCCCTGGCCGGGAATTATGTTATGTGTTGTGCCTTTTTTCGGGATAGCTCTATTTATGGGGAGACTCTGCCCAAATTTTTATAAAAGTCCACAATGTGAAAAGTGGCACCAAGGGGATGGTAAAGGGCAAACATATGAGTCTTTTATTGTTAGGATGCTGATCTAATAACATTGAGTATTAAAGGAAATTTTGTAATTGACATTCAATGGTAAAGTATCATCTGAGCTTCCCGATTGACTTTTTATTGAAAGCATGTGCCACACATAGTGGTTAATACACTAATCAGGGGTTAAGGGCTAAGGGGGTCCTTACATTAGTGGTATCAGAGCAGTGGTTGCTCATTGGGGCTGTTAAGGGCCTAGGAAGTTATTGATAGCACATATTTATGCATGATGGCATTAATGTTGTATGACATAACAAATTGTTTATGTGCTATTATGATATGAAAAGTGGTATTGCTAACCATTGTGGTTGCAGGAATCGTGTGGAACACGATAGGATGGCATTAACAGTGATGTCTAGCACTCCGTGTGTTACGTGCCAAGGAATCTGATTTTGTAAGAAAATCAGGTAAAAGGGATATTTCCGAGGTAACATGTCTTGGAATACGTATTGACATGCAAGTGGTTGCATATATGTATTGAATGTTGATGCATAGCGTATACGGCTATTGCTGCTAACCCTGATGGTTGCAGGTTACAGGAAATAAGGAATACGAAAAGGAATGATGATTATACATATGTACGGGCATCCCAAGGGCAACATGTATTATGTGTTTAGTCATTTAACACAAGGTAAATCAAGGTATGCATAAGATAGTGCATTATGATATGATACATGTTGATACGCATCGTTTTGCATATGTATATTGTGAAATATAAAGTGAGGATTTCAATGCTTACACTAAGGTCCATATGAAGCGAGGAAGAATTCCGCTTATATGGAGTAGTAAGAAGCATTGAAATGCACTATTGATATTTCACGAGTCCAGGTTATCCTAGTGAGGATTTCAATGCTTACGCTAAGGTCCATATGAAGCGAGGAAAAATTCCGCTTATGTGGAGTAGTAAGAAGCATTGAAATGCACTACTGATAAGTGACTCAATTCCATAAGAAGCAAGAATTCTGCTGACATGGATTCCATAGGAAGCGAGGAAAAATTCCGCTTACGTGGATTTCCATAAGGAGCAAGAATTCTGCTTACGTGGGTTCCATAGGAAGCGAGGAAAAATTCCGCTTACGTGGAAAAGGAAGGAAGAACCATAATTTCATGTGTTGATTTATATTCATTTCTCTATGAGGACACGGTTTATAGCGATGGTTCATTCCGCTATATTGATTGGCGATGGTTCATTCCGCCAGGTGTATTTATAGCGATGGTTCATTCCACTATATTGATAGGCGATGGTTCATTCCGCCAGGTGTATTTATAGCGATGGTTCATTCCGCTATATTGATAGGCGATGGTTCATTCCGCCAGGTGTATTTATAGCGATGGTTCATTCCGCTATATTGATTGGCGATGGTTCATTCCGCCAGGTGTATTGATAGCGATGCCTCTTTCCGCTACTATGTGGACGATGATTCATGCTCAGGTGTATAGCGAGGTTTCATGCCACTTATTATATGACGAGTTGTCATGCCGTCGATTCTATAGCGAGGGATTGTGCCGCTATGTACTCAGCACAGGATTTTGCCGCCTTCGAGCGATGGGTGCTGATTACGCACTATTATTGAGCGACGGAGATAGGTATGCCGCTATATTGTTAGCGATGAGGTATGAGATATTGCTATTCTATTAGCTTTATTGTATCTGGCATGCGTTGATATACATGTTTTATTATGACTATTTTACTAGCATGATAGTGGATGACATACGCTGATGTACATGTATCGTCACTAGTTGACAATGTCTTAGATGCCATGAGTTGGCATGTGTCGTCACAGGATGACGATGACGATGGTGTAGGAGATGTCTTATTAGACATGCATCATCGTTACGATGATCGATGCGTTGAGTATACGTATTCAGTGGTATGCCTTGGGTGCCAGTACCGAGCACAAGGTGGTGTGTGTGGCACCGATTGACGTGACCCTTATACCGAGCGGGTTGCTCGAGGAATGGATGGATGCGCTGTACATGTGATTGTACCGCAGCTTACGTTTGGGGTGATCATATTACGAGTGGTGATACCCTTGAGGTATGCTCGTTGGAATGGCTTTTGGCCATGTAATTTGACGACGGGAGTAATTGTGGAGGAAATTACTCGCTTTCTGTTGATGTGACATGTGGTAGACATGGTCACACCACCCATGAGGGTGTAGGATGAGTCCTAAGGGAGTAGGATCAGGTTATGTTAAGTACATAGGGACATTGGAGTGTCCAGGGTGTATAGGCATTAGAGGGATGTTGGGTAAAGACCCACTACTCTATTGATTTTCTTCCCACAGTATGGTATGCCGTGCGGAAACGTCCGTCTTATTGGTAGGTTTGAGGTGAACCTAGAGAGGCAGCGACTAGTTTGTCTGCCGTGTGTGTGCAGCACCATGAGGGGCTTGCTAGAGCCGTTATACTGCTCGTTGGAACCAAGTTTGGCAAATCGTAAGGTGATACGATGTGGATTGTGGTGGACTCTAGTAGTCACCATGTCATTTGAGGTTGAGGCCGAGGTTGTGCATGCCTCACTGAAACGTGTATACGTTATGTTTAATTTTGGTGAGACTTGTCTGGGACAGCTCACAATGTTGGAGTACCAACAAGAGAGTCATCAAGTCGTTGTTGACTCGATCTAAGGGAAACCGTGTATTAGGGATACAATGGGTGTTATTGTATCCAGTTTTTCCGAACGGTGGTTCGAGACTAGTGGATCTCGAGTTCGATGGCACTTCCCTTGTGAGGAAGGAGGTAGTATTATACCTATTTGGGAATCTTTGAAAGATTCGGTAAGTTGGTGCTTGTGGTGTTGATTTTGAGAATCACGCCGTGTTGTTCGTCGATTTTCATTCTCCATTGGATGGGAATGACTCAGGATTGACATTTGTGTTTGGGGCTTAGGGGTATGTTGCAGATACCCGAGCCAAGTGCATTGAGTATGCATGAGGTGTTCGTGCTTAGGCAGGTATACCGATGAGTATACGGACGCCAGTTGTTGATTTCCTTTTGTCAAGCATAGAGTTATGCTAGTTTAGGATGGTTAAATCTCTGATGAGAGATATGGAACACCTTGAGATTGGGAATCTCCATGACACGATAATTATGAGGAACAATCGTGAAGTTAGTTGACTCCCTTTGAGGAGGGATTGTCTTGTGTGGGTTAAGGTATTTCCCTTGTTGGTATTTTCTTTCGAGTTTTCGATAGCCTTCCCAAGTTTGGATTGTTAAATCCTAGGATTATCAAGGGATGGCAGGAATTTTGGATTTGTTGGGTGTCGCTGACGACACAAGCGTTGAGGATGCAATGGGTTTATTGCATGTCCTTTCAGAATTTTAAACTCTGTGGAGTCTCGGTTGTTATTTATGATCAGGACGTGATTCATGGAACATCCGGAGGTGGACATCTTGTGAGATGTCTTTTGTGTGAATCTGTGGCCGTGAGTTGCCCAATTGAGTTGCAATGATGCGACTGCTCCTTCGATGGAGGAGGTTTGAGAGTGGAAACCAGGTTTGGTATGTATACTAGTGTTTCCCTCGTAACGATGTATGTTAGACATCGTGAGTCATGATAGAGATGTCATTGAATGATATCTACGATAGAATCAGGAGCGATTCGAATCCTTACAGTTTCAGTTGACTAACTGCTTTTGGATTATTAGCGTTGAGCTGTGCTGACGCTCTTTGACGTTATGATGGATTTGGAAGTCTATTCCACTCCAGAGTTTGACACGAGGTCAACGTTCTCACGATTGAGGTGTCATTCAGGATGCGTTCTTACTAGTTGTATTAGAACTAAGGATGACTGTCCGATCTACGGTCGTAAGTATAGGTTGTTTTGCAGTCATGAGAGACTGACTTTTGGGATGAACCGCACCGAGGTACGTTTTGCCTCTTAGGTGATAAGTTGGTTTTGGTATGTCGCTCTGTTTCAGAGTTTGATGTGAGATAAGTATCCTCACGTTTATTAATACGATTCTGATATGGTCAAGAATCGAGGTTATGGCTTCATGTTGTTGTGTAGCCTGGGTGTTATGTGATACACCGGTGCTAATTTCGAGGACGAAATTCTTAGTGGGGGATATTGTGATGACCAGTGATTATAGATGTTAATCCCGTAGTGTTAATAATCCCTAAAGTGGTTTTACGTGGCGATTTGGAGTTTAATCGAGGTGTTGGGCCTTCTGGGCTCGTTTATTTGGGTAGTTGGGATCGTTGGATCCAGAGGTTAAGACTGTATTCTCATTTGGGTGAAAAACCTAAGAGTTGGGTTTTTAATGTGTCTCGGGATCTCGGGTGCTGTGTGAGCACCGGTAGGGGGTTTTGGAGTTAGAGAGAGAATTTTTGAAAACAGATGATTTTTAATGAATCATGATGTATTTGTGGGGCTATTAGTATTTCGGGGTATTTTTGCTATAAATACCAGTTGAACCCAAAATTTTAAATTAAATTTCATTTCAGCCCCTTACCTTTCCTCTCTCCCCGCTCGGGCCCCTTTCCCGTCTGCCCCAGCCGCCGCGCGCAAAAGCGGTGCGCCCGCCGCCGTCGGCCGCCGTTCGGCGCGTGCGACCTATCACCGGCTTCGTCTCGTCGAGGCGCAGCTATCCCCTCCGGCAATTCGAAGTTTGGTCGTGTTTCTTGTTCGGATTTTGGCAGAATGCGTCGATCCCCAAAAGTTAGGGTTCTTCGATTTTCGTCCGATTTCTTTCCGATCTTCGTTTGGGTAACCTTCCTTACCCCTTTTCCATGCTTGTTATGTTTTCCCCTGCCTTTTTGTGAATTTTTGGTTCGAATTTTCCCCAAATTCGTAGGGTATGGGTTCGATTTTTGGGGGTTTTTGGCAAGGGGTGTTGTTTCTTGCAATTGATCGATTATTACATGTTTTGATGTATATTGATGCTTAATTGGGTTCGAATTGAGATGTTAGGGTTCGATTTTTGTAGGGTATTCTTGAACAAATTTCGATATTGTCTCATTCGTTCCCCTCCCTGCATGTACCCTGCCCCGGGTCTTTTAAGAGGTTAATTGTCGTGTGTTGACAATGTTTTGAGGGTTATGGGTGTGCTTGAGCATGGGTTACATGTTCGTAAATAATTGTGAATTATTTATCGTGTTAGCACATCATTCCTCGGGGCATGGAACTCGAGCAAGGTTTGGCTCGGACTTCGGAGATTTAAGGTACGTGCGACGTACGAGCATTACTATATATATAGAGCATTGTGAAATGCATAAGGTATTTTTGATTGCATTGAATATTGTGCGTATGGTTATATATATATGTTGATATAACCAAGGAACGACCAAAATTTGATATCGCCGCTTGTAGCGTGCGTGACACTAGAGTAGGATAACTCTTACAAGATATAAGGGGTACTGGGTTTATATGACTATTGTAGGGCATTTGAGATGCCTGAGGATGATCGTAGAATCATGTATTCATTATGAGACATTTGAGATGTCTAGGTTCGTAGAATCATGTATTCATTATAAGACATTTGAGATGTCTAGGTATAATGAAGGATTGGTAAAATAAATGCTAGGCATTTGAGCTATCTGTGATTGATAGCGAGGTTGTGAAATCAGTATTAGATATTGAGATATCTATAATTGCATGTTTAATGAATTTACAATCACTATCTGTTGATATTCGAGGATTAGGCATGCGATGAGTTAATCAATGTGTTGATTTACTGATTTTTGAGATTTGATGAGTTTGATGATTGTGAGAACAGGGACAGTACACGGAATCCTGGATGAGGTTGCCATCCAGGGAGTATCATTTAAATTCATTAGTATTTACCTTTGTTGTAAATTATGAATTTCATTATTGTGATTATGGGATTTTGTGTATTGGTATGCTCACCCCGTTGGGGGCTGTCTCTGTTGGGACAGGTGAACAGGTACATCGATGGCTGTGGAGCTGAGCTCGAGCTGTTGATTGGAGGTACTCCCAGGATCGTGGTACCAGGGCTTGATGGAGCACGGTATCGTATAGAGTACTTATATACACCTGAGGATTATATACATATTCATGATGCTCGCATGTGAGCACGATTATACTTGTATATGGATTGTATATAAAGGCATGAGCCTTTCTCTCTTTCATTTGAGGTTGCATGCAATTAGAGGTAGAATTGCTATATGATATGAGAGTCATTGGTGTATTATGTGGGTGTTGAAACCCACTTTTGTCGTCATATGTGTGGTGTCTTCCCTGGCTGGGAATTTACTTGTATTACTGCATTATGATGAGTATTATGTGTTCCCTGGCCGGGAATTATGTTATGTGTTGTGCCTTTTTTTCGGGATAGCTCTATTTATGGGGAGACTCTGCCCAAATTTTTATAAAAGTCCACAATGTGAAAAGTGGCACCAAGGGAATGGTAAAGGGCAAACATATGAGTCTTTTATTGTTAGGATGATGATCTAATAACATTGAGTATTAAAGGAAATTTTGTAATTGACATTCAATGGTAAAGCATCATCTGAGCTTCCCGATTGACTTTTTATTGAAAGCATGTGCCACACATAGTGGTTAATACACTAATCAGGGGTTAAGGGCTAAGAGGGTCCTTACAATGTTGCTACAATTCTGGAGCTTGGAGGAAAGGTAGACGACATGCATCAAAAGTTTTTCGAGCAGCTGATCAACATGCAGACAGCCTTCTCGTCCCAATTGCAAGATTTGAGCAATAGTATGCCCACTGTTAGACGCCCAGGACAAGGGCTACTGGCATCCAACAGACAACAAGAGCAGTCCAGAAGAGATCGATTCCCAGAAAGGCAATCCTATACTGGACGAGGACAACCAAGTCAGGACCTTCCTCCCAGTAGAGAAACAAAGCTCAAGACAACAACCATCTCCTGACACTTCTCATGACGTTGACCTCTCCAAACATTGGTTTGGGCGCCCGTAGTAAAGTACTTTTGTCTTGACATATAATTTATTTATTTTCAATTATAACCGACTCGTTTCAATGTTCTAAATCTTATCTTCTGCTATTCAATTGAAAATTGAATGATACCACTCAACTTGTCATATCAATCCTCAGTAGCTAACTTTGTCACATTTTGGCTATAAATTGAACTCACGTCATTGCATTCTTACTAAATTTCCAGCATGCCTTACTACAAATTCAATTTTACATTCTTGCAACTTTATGCTATCCTATCTCGTGGGATTATTACTTATCTAATCAACCATACATGAGTTGATTATTTATCTAACACGCCTCTGCTATCCCTAGCTCAAAATTCAAGTTTTGGTGTTGTTCGTCCCACCAGCCTGGAATCTCGTAAGTAGATGAAGGGGTGTTGATGACAAAAAGGGAGAAGACATGGGCTATGATGAATAGAGGATTACTTTGAAGATAACTTAGTTTTTCTTTCTAGGTTTTCTTTATAAGTCTATGTACTGTTTTGTTCCCCCCCTCCTTGTAAAAACTCCGAAACTAGCCAGTTCGGATCATTCTCTACTGGCTATGTTTCTGCAAGTTGGCTTTGCCTTCTTAGATTGTAAACATATGATTTTTGTAATTGTATACTGTACGCAGAACTCATTTTATATAAAAATGATATTCTTTATTAAATGTCCAGCTTGATTACTACTTGTAATTTGTTTATTTATCTAACATACATGCTGCTCTCAACTGCTATGTTTTTAAGTCTTAACAGGTATCTGTTGTTCATCGCTCAAATCAGAGTCTCCACTGCTAAGTTTATCATCACCAAAAAGGGGGGAAATGTTGGGAAAATATTTCTAAGTTTTGGTGATAACAAATATCTACTGCTTGAAACATCTAGCGTATCATGGAAGCCTACTGATGAAAAGAACGGTGATTGACTCTACAAACACCTGCCAGATGCAAATAGTGAAAGTTATCATCTGCTGGATGCAAAGAGTAGAAGATATCATCTACCGGATGCAAAGAG
Organism: Haberlea rhodopensis; assembly: GCA_907163345.1. NCBI lineage: Eukaryota > Viridiplantae > Streptophyta > Magnoliopsida > Lamiales > Gesneriaceae > Haberlea > Haberlea rhodopensis. The sequence continues at coordinate 357,301 of CAJQUN010000111.1, forward strand.
TAAAATATATCATCTACTGGGAGTTATCATCTACCGGATGCAAAGGATGAACATCTACTGGTACAAGAGTATCTCAATCCAATGTACAAATCCGTATGAGGCACCAACAGACAATTAAGTAGCTGACCTTAGTCTAGCAGACTAAGTAACTAATAACTTTCCAGCGGACGGTGGAAAAGACATCAGTTGATCGTGTGTCTAGCAGACATTCAGTCAAGGAGAAGCCGGCAGATGTATAAGGCAACAAGACAAATCAAGTACAGATTCACTCTGACAAAGGTACAACAAAGCGCCGCACTGCTATATCAGTGCCACCAATAGCGTCAGATTAAACTAGTCATTGATTAACAAAATTGGAAATAAGACAAAAAGAATTTGGAAAAAAATCATGAAGCTGATTTTACGCAAACCTTTCCAATTAAAGAATAGTTGATGTTAGACTTTTGTGTCTATAAATACGTCGAAGAAAGGAATGAAGAAGACCTTTGCTCAACTCTCAGAAATCTGAAATTAACTTAATTCTTATACAAGCAAAACATTAAAAAACATATTGTAATATTCTGAAGTTTTGCAGAGCAGCACAAGCATCATTTTGATCTTGAAGATCAAAATAGACTGAGACTGTTGTTCAAGAACACTCGAAGATCAAAAATTTTATATTCTGTGTGAGTGTTGTAGAAACCAAGTGTAAACAACTCTTAGTGTTGTATTGCTAGGAGTTCAGGCAATCTATGTGGGTGTCTAAGAAGGTTGTATGATGTAAAGTGTAAACCAAAGTCTTCTAGTTGTTCACAGAGTTGGTAGAAAAGCCAACTAAGCTTTTAGAAGACCCACTAATAGAGCCGTTGACGCTGCATCAAAACTGGCCTGTTGATCAGGTATTTTTGAATTCATCGAATGCTTTCTAGTGCACTTCCTCCTACACGGACTCTTCAAGGAAGATTGGGAGATGTAAAAGCGTTGTGCTTCGAACTTTCAGAAACATATTCTGTGTCGCTTATCTTCTGCACTTTACCATTCAGTTTCTTAATTTCACAAGTTCAGTAGATGTCTTCCGCACTATTTTTAGTATCTGCTGACTTGCTATCAATTGAGATTTTACCGCAGTACTTAACAGTTTATTGTACTTAGAAGAATCGAGAAATTGAGTCTAGTGTTTATTCAACCCCCTTTCTAAACACTACTCCGATCCTAACATTGTATTTTGTCTTCTTGTTAAATTTCCTGCACCGCCGTTGTGTTTTGTCCTCCTTCGTAAAGTTTGCTTCTCTCTTTTATAGCGCTGTATTCCGTGTGATTTGTTCAAAATTTCAACTGTTTGGTACTGGGTAGTCTTACAAGTAAACCATTTACTCCCATATTTGTTTGCATTTATTGATTTAGCTTTTTTTTCACATCATCACTCATAAGTTTGTCAAAAGTATATTGACATTTAAATTGTGTCTCAACTATAGAGTTAATGACATCCATGAATATTGATGAGCATGACAACTTAAAAGCATTTTAAGATTTTTTTATCTAAAACTTTGAAGATCACATATAAAATTTGAAAATTTTTGTTAGGAAAAAAAGTAAAAGTTATAATTTGATTAAAATTTTACATAAAATTTGAAGATGGTATAAGATAATCTAGATGACAGAAATAAGCCTTTGAGAGTATTCAAACATTTAGGACAAAATAAAACATATAATTCCACACACATTTATGCATAACGAAAGAAGAGCATTTATTACCGAATGTAAAGATCAAAGCCGTTTTAATTAACTCAATTACTCAAGGTAACAAATACCAGAGTTGAGCATCTTCCACTTATTACACAAATTTAAAACCAAAAATCTGAATCAGCTTCATGCTAAAAACTTGCATAAATATGAGAATCCAGACAAGTACTTGAACAAGATGATGAGATTATCAGAACATGCAAAAGGAATAAAATAATAAATTTCCGATCTCAGGATGACGTAAGTTCGATTTTATCCCATTTAGGCAGCGATCTGAAAGAATAGGCTCTTCCGAATCTGTGATTTCGATATAAGTAATGATAAGGAAGAGATATGGTTTAGCATTGGAAGTGCTGACTAGTAAACAGTAGTCGATAAGGCAACAATAGATAACAAACAACAACAAACAAGAAAACTAACAGCAGCACCTTATCTTACAAGAGTTCGATACCAAGACAGAATCTGGAATAGTTTATAGCCCATGAAAACATGTCTTAGCATTTATACCGTAAATAAAAAAGTTGCAAGAGGTGGTTTATGGTATTTTGCTGTCTTTCGTGTTCCAATTCAATTCTTTAAACTTATATCCTCGAAAACAAAACAGAAACCCATCAATCCCCACAGAACTATTCTGAGATGCGTGAATTTTTGAATCCATCAATTTTCTTTCAGTTCATAATGAGAAAAATCCCAGGGAAACAAGTTCACAGAGAGATTTAGTGACACCACAACTTCCCCTTCTCTGTTTCTTAGAATCTATACTTCAGATTCCCCACTAAACGATAAGAGACTCGAGAAATTAACAATCACAAGGCTGGAATGCACACAAAGAGTTAGTTTTATTTATAAGTGAAAAAAAGATGTTGCTGGACAAGAGGTGCAACAGATAGGCTAGTTTTGCAACTTTCAATAACAAGCATTACACCAAGGATACCTTTTCTGTTGAAGTATTTACACCAAGGATATATGAATATACGTAAGCGTAGATAGACAGTTGAGAAATAACCTCTGGCAGCTTTTTACGAAAAACTACTTCCAGTCTTGCATCAAGAGTACTCTCAAACACAATTTTTCCATCCATAGAAGCCAACACTACACCTCCAGAGCTGAAAAGAAAACAGGAGAAATAATTATAATCTAGACAATACATCAGTTATTTCTTGGAAAAAATACCAATTGTCAACAGAGACAATTATCGGTATTTAATTGGTTGGCTGCAGTTCACTAGAGTATAGCACTGACAAATCATTATTTTGCAAGTTCCTATTTGTGAATATAATATCCGCAACTATCAGTTAGTACCAGAAAGGACCGTGTGCATTATGCTGGGAAGGAGCCGGAGGAAGGTTGACATGATCGACTACTATCTCAGGAGGATGAACTTTTGCCTTCTGTGCGTACTCCTCCTTTGCTGAGTTCAAGACAGAGTTCACCAATTGCATGTCGTCTTTACGGCAGCGCAACAACACAGATGGCTCTTTCAGCCTTAGCAAACTCTGAAGTGTGAAAATATATTTCAGCAGATGTGGCAATGAGTCAGGCAGGCCTCAAGCTGGTATGCTCAAAATGAATGACATAAATAATCTCAAGAACAAATATAAGGTGTATTCTGACATCAATCGAACTTAAATAAGAACTAGCCTCTATTGCAAACTTGATCCATGAACTTTGAGATTTTAATTAATAGTTTAAGGGTGCAAGGTGTGCTTTTGTAGTAATGTGCAACTAGAAAAGCAGAATGTCAGCAAATTGTTTTAAATAACGACAAAATTAAGTAATATCTTGGTTGAAAGTAGTAAGAAAGAGATAGGTGGCGCTGCTAAAAATCCAACACAGTCTGTTATTTTGTAAGAAGCCACATCAACCAACCGTAAAGTTGAAAATTGAGTTAATTTTATGCCTAGCGAAAATTGAATATGAAATCAACGTCTACAAACGAAATGAAAATATATTTGACAATAGGCAGGTAAGTTAATGTAAAAAATTTAAATATTGTCTGCAGATTCTTCACAGCTTCACAGTCCTACCACATCGAAAATAATGGAGATAGAAAAACTGAAAGACCGAGCAAGGTACTGAGAGAGGATAAAAAAATATTTTTAATACAATTTGGTTTTATTTATTTTTAAATATCTGGACCTAGAACTTAGATGAACGATGTTAACTTTTTCCATAAAATCAGAGCATAAACCATGTATCCAGACTCGGATTTAACAAACCTGAACAATAAAATCCTTCAGGAGATGCTTGTAGCTACCATGGTCATGGCTCACACGCAACAACTCCTTTGACGTAGCCTCCTTCATGGAATTGACTAAATCATCCTGAGCTTGAAGAACCTTGATTCGAGAGGCATTCAGCTGCATAGAGTACTCACTGAAAAACCCAATAGTAGATGAACATTTGTCGGCAGAAACCTAAAACATTGTAAATAACTGTACACTCTAAGAACATTTGTGATTATTAGGATTTCAAATAAACTTCCTATAGGGTCACAATTGGAGATAATGCAAAAACATATTGAGTTAGAGTAAAACATTAATGCTCACTACGCTAATAGAAAACTTTAAAAACTAAATGAATCATCACCATTGTAGGAATAAACTTGAAACATTATAAATATGACTGGAGAAAAACTTGTGCTTGATACACATAGGATCATTACAGCCAGCAGTGTATCCTATGGGCAAGCAAGGAAACCAACTCTTATATAAACAATTATTTGTAAGAAAATATGTTTCGTCCAACAATACAATGGGTTTTCCCATCCTTCCTGGCCAAAATTCCTTGGTACGGCCCCGTTTTTTGAAAATCACAATCAACTAACCACGCAAGAGACATTAATCACCAGTATCCAGTTTTCTGTTACGCAAACGAAAATATATAATCACAATCTGCCTGCTTCGATTGATGCATACACAGCACAAAATATTAAAGAAAAAAAAAACATCGAATAAAGAAGCACAACACATGAACAAAAAACTTACATTTTCTTCCTCACTTGAACTTGTTTCTCTTTGCGCTCATACTCTTGTCTGATCTTCTTCTTCTCAGCTTCCACTAGTTGCAATTTCTCAATATTGAATTCCTGCAGAAACAAACAAAAAGATAAAACAAAATTTCAATCCAAGCGAAAAACGAATGCAAAACACAAGCATCCAACAATTAAATCGAATTTCGACAAAAAAACGCATACTTCTTCAGCTGAGACGGAGATCTCGTTAGCCTTCTCCTCCGCTTCCTGGCGGATGAATCGGACCATCTGCTGGATCTGCTTCGAGACATCTGCATCGTTCATCTTCGGATTCGGGTCGGGTTTATCCTCTTCTCCGCTGAGAGAATAGGTGGAATCTTCGATTGCTCGAGTAAGGAATCGATGCCGATGAGATTGGGATTTATACCAGTTATTCGCAAAACCGAATAAAAGGCGAATATTGTTTTCACACTCGCCCACAGGTTTGTACAATTTTCAATTCGGTACATATGTTCTTATTTATTAACACAATACACCCAATAATGTATTCCATTTTCCTTTTTCACCTCTACTGTCATAGTCGCAGTCGTATGTTTGGTCTATCGATCCAACTTCTTTTTTTATTTATTTATTAGGAACCTATAGTCGTTATTCTTGATTGTACACAATAACTACATGTCAAATCCGTATACATTATATTATTTTAAATAATAAATATTATTTTGTTTTTATTTAATTTGACTTAATATTTTATTTAAATACCGACTTTTGTTGTTTGACGAGAATAATTTGATAAAAAAACTTCTGTGAAGCCTCAAAAGGTTCTCATATTTAATAATAGTATAGATGAGCAATGGATTACAAGCAATATATCCAAGTAATAGCTATAAAATTTAAATTAATTTAATAATATATGATATCACCAAAAAGTGTGATCTTTAATAAATGTCGTGCTATCATGAAACAAACGGTTTATCTTCAATTAAACCGTTTTGATATGCTCCAAAGTATCTCTGTGTATCAAAGAGAAAGGGTAAGATGACTCCGCCCGTAGGCGAAGACACTCCGACGCTCAAGTCAGTATATGTTTCAATAGAAAAAGTATTGAAATTGTAGGAATAGCGTGTAAGTATTGCGTAATTGAACGTACCTGAATGAGGGTTAGGTGCCCTCTATAAATAGATGTAGAGATAGAGTCTCAATCAATATAGAATAAGAGTTCTAGTCAATCTATAATTGTAGAGTTCTAGTCAATCTGGGAGAAGAGTTCTAGTCAATATGAAATAGTATTGTATATGGCAACTAGATCCATGTTTATCCGGAGAATATAGATGTCTTCCAAAACCCTACAACTCCTTGCTTAATCAGATTGGGTCGGTTAAAACCCATTAGGTAGATCAACCCCCCATCGAGGGGTATCACAAGTCCCCCCTCCTAGTCGAACTGACGTCGAAGACCAGAAGTTCGCTAAATGTTTAACCGACCTTTTCCTAGTGCCCCTGCTGTTTACTTCCACGGGAATATGAGATATAGTCGAGCTCCGTGATGAATAAACATGCGGTACTAATAACATTGGCTTCATGAATATTAAGCGTCCCAAGCTCCATAATTAATAGAAATATCAAGCCCCAGTGATGAAAAATATACGATGCCAATGAAACTTGTTTGATTTCCAGCATCAATAGAATCCTGAGCTGAGCAGATAAGCCCTATCGGGCACCAGAGGTAATACGGAGCAAATAAAGCTCATCTATATTGGATAAATATGTGCAAATGACGCTCGACTAAACTAAGCTCCAGAGGTAATGGGTATGCGTAGCAAATGATGTTCGCATGATCCGAACTGAGCTCCAATATAAATAGGGGCGTAGTGTGCTCGCCTGATCTGAACTGAGCTCCAGAAATAATAAATAGAGGCGAAGTGTGCTCGCCTGCTCTGAACTGAGCTCCAGCGATAACAAATATGAGCGAGGAATGCTCGTCTGAACCGTGCTCCAGAGATAATAAATAGGAGCAAAAATGTGCTCGTCTGATCTGAGCTCCAGAGATAATAAATAGGGGCGAAGTGTGTTCGCCTGCTCTGAACTGAGCTCCAGCGATAACAAATATGAGCGAGGAATGCTCGCCTGAACCGTGCTCCAGAGATAATAAATAGGAGCAAAAATATGCTCGTCTGATCTGAACTGAGCTCCGGAGATAATAAATAGGGGCGAAGTGTGTTCGCCTGCTCTAAACTGAGCTCCAACGATAACAAATATGAGCGAGGAATGCTCGCCTGAACCGTGCTCCAGAGATAATAAATAGGAGCAAAAATGTGCTCGTCTGATCTGAACTGCTCCAGAGATAATAAATAGGAGCAAAAATGTGCTCGTCTGATCTGAACTGAGCTCCGGAGATAATAAATAGGGGCGAAGATGTGCTCGTCTGATCTGAACTGAGCTCCGGAGATAATAAATAGGGGCGAAGTGTGTTCGCCTGCTCTGAACTGAGCTCCAGCGATAACAAATATGAGCGAGGAATGCTCGCCTAAACCGTGCTCTAGAGATAGGTTGCACACCCATGCTCCTGGCATAACCAGGGCTGAGCTCGTGCTCCTCAGGTAGGTTGCACACCCATGCTCCTGGCGTAACCAGGGCTGAGCTCGTGCTCCTGAGGTAGGTTGCACACCCATGCTCCTGGCGTAACCAGAGCTGAGCTCGTGCTCCTCAGGTAGGTTGCACACCCATGCTCCTGGCGTAACCTGGGCTGAGCTCGTGCTCCTGAGGTAGGTTGCACACCCATGCTCATGGCGTAACCAGGGCTGAGCTCATGCTCCTCAGGTAGGTTGCACACCCATGCTCCTGGCGTAACCATGGCTGAGCCCGTGCTCCTCAGGTAGGTTGCACACCCATGCTCCTGGCGTAACCAGGGCTGAGCTCGTGCTCCTGATGTGCCAAGGGCTTATTGACAACGCCTTGGGCTTCTGAATAGGGCCTTACTGCAAGATTGCACGCCCGAGCTCGATGTAATAAGGCCTTACTGCAAGATTGCACGCCCGAGCTTGATGTAATAGGGCCTTATTGCCAGATGGCACGCCCGAGCTGATAAATATGGCATTACTGCTAGATTGCATGCCCGAGCTCGATGTAATAGGGCCTTACTGCAAGATCGCATGCCCTCAGGTAGGTTGCACACCCATGCTCCTGGCGTAACCAGGGCTGAGCTTGTGCTCCTGATGTGCCAAGGGCTTATTGACAACGCCTTGGGCTTCTGAATAGGGACTTACTGCAAGATTGCACGCCCGAGCTCGATGTAATAAGGCCTTACTGCAAGATTGCACGCCCGAGCTTGATGTAATAGGGCCTTACTGCCAGATGGCACGCCCGAGCTGATAAATATGGCCTTACTGCTAGATTGCATGCCCGAGCTCGATGTAATAGGGCCTTACTGCAAGATCGCATGCCCAAGCTCGATGTAATATGGCCTTACTGCAAGATTGCACGCCCGAGCTTGATGTAATAGGGCCTTACTGCCAGATGGCACGCCCGAGCTCGATATAATGGGCCTTATTGCCAGATGGCACGCCCGAGCTCGATATAATGGGCCTTAATGCCAGATGGCACGCCCGAGCTCGATATAATGGGCCTTACTGCGAGATTGCACGCCCGAACTGTCATTCCTGGCCTCCCAATCAGAATCATATATCTTGTGGGATGGCAGAGATGTTGTGGAAGAAGGTGGTAAAGAACTTGGCTCGAAATAATGCTTTGATTAAATGTCTCCATGTAGTATAGCCAAGCTTTCGTATTCCTTAGATAATCTCTTTCTTGATGCAAAGGCTTCCTTCAATAATTTCTTGTAATATCTGAAAATTTTATGTCTGTAAGGGGTAGCCCAGTAAAAGATAGTGTTCAAAACATCACATTTGTCATCCGTGGAAAGATCACTTGTTTCCATGTCAAGGTCACCAATATCAAGACCTGAGATAACACTTTCCTAAGGTGACACTAGCAAAGTTGATTGAGCACCCTTGTAGCATTGTGGATGTTGCCTTTCACATGAAACAGTGGCAGAAGCATTACAATCATTGGATTTTATGATTGAGAAAGGAGAAAGCATATCCACAGCCTGGATATAGTTGCGGAAGAAGGATAACATGCATTGACAATGGAAATATGACGATTGTAACCATTAGACCCAACATGACTGTTGCATATGTTTTCAGCCGTTAGAGGATAATTTCAGACGTGGAATCCAAGAGCTTTAAAGACTTTGAGGGTTTATATTGATAGAAGAAATAAAACTCCTCTCCGCGTTTTCATCACGAGAACAATATGAAATTACAAGTTCAGATGACTGGACAGCATTTGAGGCCATAATCCGCTCATCTTCTGTCGAAAAGCTATTGTGAAGAGTCTCACAAGTCCGTGATGGTTTGTGAGCAGCATCACAAGCTAAGAAAGTTGCTGAATCACTAGGTGGAGAAGCATGTTGATGTCCTTTATCAGCTGAAGCCTCTGGTGACTCAGGTTGCTTTTACTACAAGACATGCAATCTGAGTCAAGTGTATGCAGGCTTGTAGATGATTCATGAACGAGGGAACCATACCATCATCCGCTGGAATTTGGTCGGTTTTCACTTTGGCCTAACCGACTCAAATATGTCGGTTCACCACCCTTCCTCACCTGCGCGTAGCCACCACCAGATTTGGGTCTCACTTCTTCCCCGTACCGATTGAACGCGCTCCGAAACCACCCACACCCTGGACCTGACCCGGTGAGCGCCCATAGAATTCAGATTTTGCGTTGAAACTCGCCGATCCACCACCCTGCACAAACTCCGATCCGAAATTATCCTCCTTGCGCACAAACCCAGGCCTAAGATGCGGTGGAATGAACTTGTCAGACTTCACCGGAGACACCAGCTGGGGTGAAGGGAGCAACGTATCGGATCCGATTCTGTCCTGTGGAAGGGGAGACCGAGGTTGATCTGCAGAAGGCGGCGTAGCAGAAAGAGAAGAACCCTTTTCTTTATTTTCTGTATTCTGACTACTTGAAACGGGTTTTGACGGCGAAAGTTGGCTCAAAACAAGCATGTGGCCATGTATTTTGGAATTGGTGATAATATTCTTGCTAGGATTTGCAAAAGCGAAGCTTGAGGATGCAAATGAACTGTTGGGGGTTGGTAAAGAACAGTTCATTTTGAGCCAAGTTCTTTTGCATCCTCAAGCTTCGCTTTTGCAAATCCTAGCAAGAATATTATCACCAATTCCAAAATACATGGCCACATGCTTGTTTTGAGCCAACTTTCGCCGTCAAAACCCGTTTCAAATAGTCAGAATACAGAAAATAAAGAAAAGGGTTCTTCTCTTTCTGCTACGCTGCCTTCTGCAGATCAACCTCGGTCTCCCCTTCCACAGGACAGAATCAGATCCGATACGTTGCTCCCTTCTCCCCTGCTGGTGTCTCCGGTGAAGTCTGACAAGTTCATTCCACCGCATCTTAGGCCTGGGTTTGTGCAAGGAGGATAATTTCGGATCGTAGTTTGTGCAGGGTGGTGGATCGGCGAGTTTCAAGGCAAAATCTGAATTCTATGGGCGCTCACCGGGTCAGGTCCAGGGTGTGGGTGGTTTCGGAGCGCGTTCAATCGGTACGGGGAAGAAGTGAGACCCAAATCTGGTGGTGGCTACGCGCAGGTGAGGAAGGGTGGTGAACCGACATATTTGAGCCGGTTAGGCCAAAGTGAAAACCGACCAAATTCCAGATGATTATGGTATGGTTCCCTCGTTCATGAATCATCTACAAGCCTGCATACACTTGACTCAGATTGCATGTCTTGTAGTAAAAGCAACCTGAGTCACCAGAGGCTTCAGCTGATAAAGGACATAACATGCTTCTCCACCTAGTGTTCAGCAACTTTCTTAGCTTGTGATGCTGCTCACAAACCATCACGGACTTGTGAGACTCTTCACAATAGCTTTTCGACAGAAGATGAGCGGATTATGGCCTCAAATGCTGTCCAATCATCTGAACTTGTAATTTTATATTGTTCTCGTGATGAAAATGCAGAGAGGAGTGTTATTTCTTCTATCAATATAAACCCTCAAAGTCTTTAAAGCTCTTGGATTCCACGTCTGAAATTATCCTCTAACGGCTGAAAACATATGCAACAGTCATGTTGGGTCTAATGGTTACAATCGTCATATTTCCATTGTCAATGCATGTTATCCTTCTTCCGCAACTATATCCAGGCTGTGGATATGCTTTCTCCTTTCTCAATCATAAAATCCAATGATTGTAATGCTTCTGCCACTGTTTCATGTGAAAGGCAACATCCACAATGCTACAAGGGTGCTCAATCAACTTTGCTAGTGTCACCTTCCGAAAGTGTTATCTCAGGTCTTGATATTGGTGACCTTGACATGGAAACAACTGATCTTTCCACGGATGACAAATGTGATGTTTTGAACACTAGCTTTTACTGGGTTACCCCATACAGACATAAAATTTTCAGATATTACAAGAAATTATTGAAGGAAGCCTTTGCATCAAGAAAGAGATTATCTAAGGAATACGAAAGCTTGGCTATACTACATGGAGACATGTAATCAAAGCATTATTTCGAGCCAAGTTCTTTACCACCTTCTTCCACAACATCTCTGCCATCCCATAAGATATGTGATTCTGATTGGGAGGCCAGGAATGACAGTTCGGGCGTGCAATCTCGCAGTAAGGCCCATTATATCGAGCTCGGGCATGCCATCTGGCATTAAGGCCCATTATATCGAGCTCGGGCGTGCCATCTGGCAGTAAGGCCCATTATATCGAGCTCGGGCGTGCCATCTAGCAGTAAGGCCCTATTACATCAAGCTCGGGCGTGTAATCTTGTAGTAAGGCCATATTACATCGAGCTTGGGCATGCGATCTTGCAGTAAGGCCCTATTACATCGAGCTCGGGCATGCAATCTAGCAGTAAGGCCATATTTATCAGCTCGGGCGTGCCATCTGGCAGTAAGACCCTATTACATCAAGCTCGGGCGTGCAATCTTGCAGTAAGGCCTTATTACATCGAGCTCGGGCGTGCAATCTTGTAGTAAGGCCCTATTCAGAAGCCCAAGGCGTTGACAATAAGCCCTTGGCACATCAGGAGCACGAGCTCAGCCCTGGTTACGCCAGGAGCATGGGTGTGCAACCTACCTGAGGGCATGCGATCTTGCAGTAAGGCCCTATTACATCGAGCTCGGGCATGCAATCTAGCATTAAGGCCATATTTATCAGCTCGGGCGTGCCATATGGCAATAAGGCCCTATTACATCAAGCTCGGGCGTGCAATCTTGCAGTAAGGCCTTATTACATCGAGCTCGGGCGTGCAATCTTGCAATAAGGCCCTATTCAGAAGCCCAAGGCGTTGTCAATAAGCCCTTGGCACATCAGGAGCACGAGCTCAGCCCTGGTTACGCCAGGAGCATGGGTGTGCAACCTACCTGAGGAGCACGAGCTCAGCCATGGTTACGCCAGGAGCATGGGTGTGCAACCTACCTGAGGAGCACGAGCTCAGCCCTGGTTACGCCAGGAGCATGGGTGTGCAACCTACCTGAGGAGCACGAGCTCAGCCCTGGTTACGCCAGGAGCATGGGTGTGCAACCTACCTCAGGAGCACGAGCTCAGCCTTGGTTAGGCCAGGAGCATGGGTGTGCAACCTACATGAGGAGCACGAGCTCAGCCATGGTTACGCCAGGAGCATGTGTGTGCAACCTATCTCTAGAGCACGGTTTAGGCGAGCATTCCTCGCTCATATTTGTTATCGCTGGAGCTCAGTTCAGAGCAGGCGAGCACACTACGCCCCTATTTATATTTGGAGCTCAGTTCGGATCATGCGAACATCATTTGCTACGCATACCTATTACCTCTGGAGCTTAGTTTAGTCGAGCGTCATTTGCACATATTTATCCAATATAGATGAGCTTTATTTGCTCCGTATTACCTCTGGTGCCCGATAGGGCTTATCTGCTCAGCTCAGGATTCTATTGATGCTGGAAATCAAACAAGTTTCATTGGCATCGTATATTTTCATCACTGGGGCTTGATATTTCTATTAATTATGGAGCTTGGGATGCTTAATATTCATGAAGCCAATGTTATTAGTACCGCATGTTTATTCATCACGGAGCTCGACTATATCTCATATTCCCGTGGAAGTAAACAGCAGGGGCACTAGGAACAGGTCGGTTAAACATTTAGCGAACTTCTGGTCTTCGACGTCACTTCGACTAGGAGGGGGGACTTGTGATACCCCTCGATGGGGGGTTGATCTACCTAATGGGTTTTAACCGACCCAATCTGATTAAGCAAGGAGTTGTAGGGTTTTGGAAGACATCTATATTCTCGGGATAAACATGGATCTAGTTGCCATATACAATACTATTTCATATTGACTAGAACTCTTCTCCCAGATGGACTAGAACTCTACAATTGTAGATTGACTAGAACTCTTATTCTATATTGATTAAATCTCTATCTCTACATCTATAAATAGAGGGCACCTAACCCTCATTCAGGTACGTTCAATTACGCAATACTTACACGCTATTCCTACACTTTCAATACTTTTTCTATTGAAACATATACTGACTTGAGCGTCGGAGTGTCTTCGCCTACGGACGGAGTCATCTTACCCTTTCTCTTTGATACACAGAGATACTTTGGAGCAGATCAAAACGGTTTAATTGAAGATAAACCGTTTGTTTCATGATAGCACGACATTTATTAAAGATCACACTTTTTGGTGATATCAATATATTATACAATAAATGTCGAATAGAACTTTTAATAATAATAAAAACGTAAATTAACAACTTTTTTCTATCTTAATCTCAGTCATATTTGTGGCCACTGTAGGGATAATGGTACTAAATAACACTTAGAGGAGAGTAATAGCATTGGATTTCGAGGGATTCTATTCATAAAAGAGGCCATGGAACTTGGAAGTTGCAGCAACAATTTTACCTTCCCGTGATTTTTCAAAGGATTTTCAAGCGACATTGTCATGGAAGTCCATTTAAGTGTCGGATGGTTGGTTCTTCATTATATATCATGCACTCTATTCTTTAATCCTCGAGCATGAAAATTTTTCTGATTATTCAATGTGACGTTGCATTTGTGATTACATGATATGGTATTTGGCTTGCCAAACTTTTAATCACTCCACAAATTATATCATGGCCGTATTTGTGGCCGAGAAATTTAGGCATGAACCATTCACAAACTTATGCCAAACGTATATGAATTAGTTATGAATTAGTGAAAGAAGTGAGCTTTAGAAAAGGGATGAAATAATCTAGAATCCATCTAAGTACTCTTGGAGATGATAATATGGACGATAGTGGCTTAGGGAAGATTTAGAATATATTGGACCGTTTGAGCCTTTTGAGCCTACCTGATATATCATCTTATCCCAAATGTCCTTCTTGAACTAGCCCCCTTTTCAAAATCCAACATCAACTATCCGAATTTTAGCTCATACAATATTCCTTACCTGAATTTGAGAGAAGTAAACCCCTTTGGCACTTAAAAGTTTCAAAAACTCTCATATGTTGACAAGAATAGTGATAAGAGAGGAGTTTGTGAAAAGGTATATGAAAAGAAAGACGGGATTGTGATTGAGAAGGGGAAAAAGGTGTAAAAAAGAAAACGAAAGGAAAATAAGGTGTGTGGTCTTGTGAGCAAAACATGAAGGATAATGGAAATCCAATAATTAGAGGCGAGAAAGCGCTCTAATTGATTAAAAATATTATTTTCTCTTATTTTTGAATTTCTATATTTATTATAGTCGTGAGTAATGGAACAACGTTATAAGCTTGTAAAAACATATTGACTGTACCACAATCATCCAATATTTAGTGGAGAAGTCTATAAAAGGCAGTCATTGGAGCTTTTCACGGAAAAAAATGAGAAAATGTGAGCAAAACCCTAAACTATAACACTTTTAAGGAATATAAGTTTTGAGCTTCACACTACATATGTCTCATTGTTTTAATATTTTCTAATGAATTCTGGAGTTTTGAAGATGCAATAAAAGAACTTTTTTTTTATCAAATCATGATTCTTTTAATCGAGTATGAAAAGTTTATAGATTGATGAGTATTGATTGTGTCATTTTTAATGATGAATCATTGAGGGTGTGTTTGGTATGCATGATAAGGGGTGATTAAGATTTTAATCACTCACTTATCATGCGTTTGGTAGACATGATAAAAAGTATGATAGCCCGTTCGGCCCGCTCCCGGCCCGCACTGTACATATTGTAATCCTTCATATGATGGTTAAATAATACCATGTGGAATTGAAGGATATTGGTGGATTATATTTTTTGCCTATAATATCCTTGAATTTAAAAAAATTAGAAATTATCAAATTTAATAACATTTAAATATAATCTGTAATATGAATAATATTATAATTATTAGTAACATTTATTATTATTAAAATTAATATTCAAAAATTTGTATTATTAATTAATTGTTACGATAATTATATTATTTCTAAATTTTAATTTTTCTATATGTTATTAATTAATATTCGTAGTTATTTTGATCTATATTTTCGATATCAAAAAAAATAATGAAAATCTAAATATTAATATAATATATTTAAATTTATTATTAAAATAATTTTAATAAATTAAAACAATAATTTTTTAAATTATTTATCCAGTTATTTTAAAAATAGGTTATTAATTACTACAATTTTCACAATTATAGAAATTTATTTTTTATTATTTTCTCTTACTCTTATTATTTATATTTTATTTTATTTTTAATATATTTTATATTAACTTATTATTATTATTATTATTATGTTTCTAATAATTTATTTCATATTATAAATAATAATAATTATTAAAATAATAGTTTATAAGTTTTATGTTTATTTATTTTATATAATTGAAATAATATTTTTGAATTTATTAATTTAATATATCTAAATATATTATTTTATAAAATATATTTATATTTATTTAATTATTTATTCAATTAAATAAAAATATGTTATTATTTTGGTCTTTATAATATCTTAGTAATTTTTTAATATATTATGGGGTATTTTGGTAATTGAGTCAATACACAAAAATAATCCATCATTTTAAAATCATACCAAATATCATATAACTTATCACGTAATACTATTTAATCCTCAACTTTATCTTTCTAATCATTCTTATTATTTATCATTCATTTATCCCATCCTACGTACCAAGCGGTACCTGAATGTTTTGTTTATCCTTTGGTATATGTTTTGTTCAATGATGAACAAATGCTTACTGCGGGGGATCGATAAACATGGATCATATAGAGAATTTAGGTATATATATTCATCGTATTTGTGTTTATTTGGCAAGTTTATTCCATATTTTGCACTTACATCGCCTCATTTTATATTGTTTTTAGGTTACATCAAACTGTGAAAAAAGCTTAAAAATGAAAATGAGCACAAACAATTTGATGTCACGAACAAAAGGCCCTGAGAAGGATGGAATGACCGAAAGAGAAAGAAAGGAATTTTTTAGGATTAATTTTGCAAGAATTGTCTAAGGCCCTCATATCATATTATCGTAAATCGTGTTTAAATGCTAATTAATTATTGTCATGGAAGTATTTTGCTGTTCATTCTCCTCTTCTTTTTCATTTAGTCACTCTTTAAGTAGAATGTGAGGGTTGGTTGTTCGTTATAGTTCGTTATATATCACAACTTATCATGCACTCTATTGTTTAATCCTTGAGCATGAAAATTTTGGAAAAATTTCTGATTATTCATTGTGACATTGCACTTGTGATTACATGATATGCTATTTGGCTTGCCAAACTTTTGATCACTCTAGAAATTATATCATGCTTAGAATTGACTGAGAGGAGGCGTAGTTGTGGCCGAGAAATTTAGGCATGAACCATTCACACACTTATGTCAAACTTATATGAATTAATTATGAATTGGCGAAAAAAAGTGAGCTTAAAAAAGGGATGAAATAATCTAGAACCCGTCTGAGTATCCTTTGAGACAAAAATATGGATGATAGTGACTTAGGGAAGATTTACATTATCCTTGGACCGTTTGAGCATTTTAAGCATATCCGATATATCATAATTATCCCTAATGTCCCTCTTGAGCTCAATAAAAGTTGAGTGGAGTGGGCATCTTTTCAAATCCAACATCAACTACCCGAATTTTTAGCTCATACATTATTCCCGACCTGAATTTTGATAGAAGTCGTAAGCTAACTTCTAATCTCGTCATTAGTGTATTTATCATCGTTATTTAGTGCATACATTCATACCATTAAGGGATTTCTCATAACATGCTTATTAATTAAAACATGACTTCCATATAAACTTTCGAACATAATCCCTTGTAAAACTCGATTTTCGACACAACTCAATTCATAGATGTATACACTTATTATTGCACTAATCATATTCTCAATTCTAGGGATGGCAATTACGGGTCCAAACCCGGACCCGCAATGAACCCGCCCCGCCGGGGTGGGTCTTGACCCGCTTCAACCGGGTTTGGAAGCGGGGCGGGTCCTGGGATTGGCCGAACCCGCCCCGCAATACGTTTTTAATTTTTTTTTTAAAAAAATATGATATTGATTATACATTTTACTTCTTTAATTGAACAATAAAGTGTCTTATTTAATTTTATATCAAAATTCATGTGTTTATGTTAAAGAAGTTGGACATTTTGAAGGAAATAAGAGCAAATTAATAAATATTTAGTAGTTTAAAAATAATTTTGCAATGCTTATTATAAATATTTACTAGGAAAACATAAAATTTAATCACAAAACTCAACTTTTGTGTTTCAAAATTGATTTTTAGCTAATTTTTTTTTTTTTTAAAAAAACTGGAACTGGGGCGGGGCGGGTAAACCGGCCGGGTTCGCGGGTCTAAGCGGGGCGGGTCCGGGTTTTATGTGTAGCGGGGCGGGTCCTGGGATTGGTCAAACCCGTCCCATACCCAACCCGTTGTCATTTCTACTCAATTCATCATACAAAATTTACTCTTAAATAAATTGCATGCAACGCCCAAATGAAAAGAGAAATCTTAAAACACTTATACAACACATACACACATATCATTATGCTCACATACGAGCATTAATTAAACAGATGCATATTTACGTGTATAAAATCACGTTCCCAATACCAATACTGGTACCTCGCTCCTAGGAGCATTCTCAATCAACGGTTCGAACTCTTTCCGAAGCCAAAGTAGTATCTGTTTTACCTGTTTCAACAGAAACAACCCCCACATGGGGTGAGCATACCAATAACATAATCACACTATCATTGGATACACAATTAATAATTTACAGAACATAAAACTACAAATTAAGATAATACTCCATGGATATACCATGACCATATGGAATCTCTCACGTTGTTCATGTTCTCACAACAACCAAGATCATCAATTCCAAAATCAGTTGAATTATCACATCAACGAATTGTTGTACTCATACTCATTAATCATCATGTCTATAATCAATAATAACTAAATCACTACAATAATGATTTACTGAATTCAACTACATCTCAGTCATCAATTTCTGGGTTATATTTCAACATATCACATCGCTCACTCAATAGCGGCAGCAGTATAGTTCCTCGCACGCTCAACAGCGGCGGCATCATAACCATTGTTCGCTCAACATCGACAGTATCATAACCATAGCACGCTCAATAGCAGCATCACAAAAAATCATAGCATATACCAATTCAACGCAACACTAATATATTATTCGTTAATAGTAACAATAATAAATTTACCCATGATCGTACGTCACATGTACCTTAAAGTCGACAACATATGTGATATCCAAAAATTTATCGTGATAATCCCGGAGTGATTATAACCTCTAATGGATTTTAAGTGCAGTAATTATGAGATAATTACGGTTTGAGACTCCCAGAGATTTTAATCCGGTATCGGGGTTGTGATGACCAGGGATTATAGGTGTTAATCCCGGAGTGTTAATAACCCCTAAAGTTGTTTTACGTGGCGATTTGGAGTTTAATCGCGATGTTGGGCCTTCTGGGCTCGTTTATTTGGGTAGTTGGGATCGTTGGATCCCGAGGTTGAGATTGTATTCACATTACGGTGTAAAACCTAAGAGTTCGGTTTTTGATGTGTCTCGGAATCTCGGGTGCTTGTGTGAGCACCGGTAGAGGGTTTTGGTGTTAGAGAGAGAGTTTTTGAAAACAGATGATTTTTAATGAATCACGATGTATTTGTGGGGCTATTAGTATTTCGGGGTATTTTTGCTATAAATACCAGTTGAACCCGATTTTAATTAAAATCCCATTTCAGCCCTCCAACCCGCCTCTCTCTCTCTCCCCGCCGATCCCGTCTGCTCCAGCCCCCCGCGCACAAAAACGCTTCGCCCGCCGCCGTCCGGCCGCCGTTTGGCGCGTGCGACCCGCCATCGGCTTCGTCTCGTCCAGGCGCAGCTATCCCCTCCGGCAATTCGAAGTTTGGTCGCGTTTCTCGTTCGGATTTTGGCAGAATGCGTCGATCCCCAAAAGCTAGGGTTCTTCGATTTCGGTCGATTTTCCTTCCGATTTTGATTGGGTAACCTTCCTTACCCCTTTTCCATGCTTGTGAAGTTATTCCCTGCTATTTTGGTGTTGGATTGGTTCGAAAATTATTTCGAATTTTGTGGGGTTTGATTTCGAATTTTGGGGGTTTTGGCTATGGGTTGATGTTTCATGTTAGGGATCGTTTATTACATGTTTTAGATGATTTATGATGCTTGGTTGGGTTCGAATCGTGATGCTAGGGTTCGAATTATTGAAGGTGTTCTTGGGCAATTTTTCGATATGTCCCATTCGTTTTCCCTCCCTGCATGTACCCTGCCCCGGGTCTTTTAAATGATTTATTGTCGTGTGTTGACAATATTTTGAGGGTTATGGATGTGCTTGAGCATGGGTTACATGTTCGTAAATAATTGTGAATTATTTATCGTGTTAGCACATCGTTCCTCGGGGCATGGAACTCGAGCAAGGTTTGGCTCGGACTTCGAGGATTTAAGGTACGTTTAGCGTACGAGCATAGTTTAAATGATGTTTTACAAGTATGATGCATGATTTAAAACACATGAAATGCTTTACTATGATGGTACCGGGACTTGTTTACGTTATGTTGATTCACATGGTGGAATGCTTAGTGCCGCTATGAAGCGAGCAAATGATGAGGTGTGATTGCTACGGAGCAAACACCGATAGTATGACGTTACCTTGAAGTAAGAAATGAAAATGTGGTATTTGATTAGATATCTAGGATATATGTATTTTATTCCCTATTGGTAATGAATAGGAACAGAGACGTAGTTAATCAGAGAAGTGATTCACTAGTATCGGAAGTTAAGGAAATCTCAATATGATATCTAGAGTTATGATAATTGCTAGATAAAGAAAGATGTTATGAAATGTTGCTAATTTGAAACTGGCTAGGGTTAACCAATGTGATGATTAACTGCATATTCAGGATTTGATGATTTATCTGTTTTGAGAACAGGGTTATTACAGGGATACGCTAGGATGAGGATGATACCATCCAGGAAGTGTCACATATGTTCCACAATATTTACATTTTCGTAAATTATGTATTATGTCATTATGATTATGAAATTGTGGAATTGGTATGCTCACCCCGTTGGGGGCTGTCTCTGTTGGGGCAGGTGAACAGGTACATCGATGGCTTTGGAGATGAGCTCGAGCTGTTGATTGGATGTACTCCCAGGATCGTGGTACCAGGGCTTGATGGAGCACGGTATCGTATAGAGTACCTATATACCCATGATGGTTATATACATATTCATGATGCTCGCATGTGAGCACGATTATACTTGTATATGGGTTGTATATGAAGGCATGAGCCTTTCTCTCTTTCATTCTATGTTGCATGCAATTAGAGGTAGAATTGCTAAATGATATGAGAGTCATTGGTGTATTGTGGGTGTTGAAACCCACTTTTGTTGTCTTATGTGTGGTGTCTTCCCTGGCTGGGAATTTACTTGATATTGCTGTATTCTGATGAGTAATGTTTCCCTGGCCGGGAATTATGTTATGTGTTGTGCTTTTATTTCGGGATAGATCTATTTATGGGGAGACTCTGCCCAAATTTTATAAAAGTCCACAATGTAAAAAGTGGTGTAATGGGGATGGTAATGGGCGAACTCTATGAGTCCATTGTTGTTAGGATGATGAACTTATAACATTGTATGTTAAAGAAAATTTTGTAATTACCATTCAATGGTAAAGTATCATCTGAGTTTCCCGAATGATTTTATTGAAAGCATGTGCCACACATAATGATTAATACACTAATCAAGGGTTAAGTATATGGGGTCCTTACAGGGGTCGTTCGGCCTAGATGTTGAGACTTATTCTCATTAAGGTGTTAAACCTTGGAATTGTGTTGGTAGTGGGATCTGGAATTTGGGGAGCTTTGGATTGAGGTTGGTAATGAAAATATTGAGTGGGGGATAATTATGGAACACAGATGTTTTTTTTATGAGTTATGGTGCGAGTATTTGAGACTCCGATTTTTGGAGCCTTTGTACTATATATACAAAGTGGACTCGGTGTTCAATCATTTGGCATTGTGCTTCTCTCTCTCTCTCTCTCTCTCTCTCTCTCTCTCTCTCTCTCTCTCTCTCTCTCTCTCTCTCTCTCTCTCTCTCTCTCTCTCAAGTTTCCCTTCCCCTCTCTTTTATCTTCGATTTAATAGTAATTTTGTGATATTTGGTTAAGTTGAGATTGAGTTTTGGATTTTTGGAATTTTTTTGTTCTTATGTTTTGGGGAGGATTTATGGTGTTTTTGTTGATGAATTATGGCGTATAAGGTGTTGGGATTGTTATTCTAGCTCGAAAAACGCCATTTTTACGCTATTTCAGAGCTCGCCGATCGATCGGCAAGGGGGTGCCAATCAATCGCGTGATGTATGAAAATTTGACGACGATATACAGTGTGCTCGATGATCTAGCAAACCGGCCGGTCGATCGAGATGGTCGGGTGATCGAGAGCCTTTGGCCGATCGATCGAGAGGCCAATAATTGAGAAAAAAATATTGTTTGGTCATGGAATCGATGCACGCTTCGCACGACTCTTTTAAATGATTAATCATCATGACTTGATGATGTATTTGGAGGCTGAATACGTGCTTAGGTATGTGATTGTATGCACGTAATTAATTGTGAGTTATTAACTGTGTTTAACGAATAATTCACCGGATCTAGGGGCAAAGACAAGGGTTGGCTCTTGCTATTGGATTATAAGGTACGTGTAACGTAAGCATAGTTAGATATATTATTGTCATGTGTATGAATAATAAATTGTTATTGCAATCATTATGATATGCATTGAGGATCATGGGATGCCGCTATTGAGCGAGCAATGAGTAATGGCGTTGCTGTTGATCGAGCATTGGATTGTGATACCGCCGCTGTTGAGCGAGCGATGTGACAGGATGTAAGGACCCTAGTTCCTTAAGTGCGGATTAAAGGCATAAATAGAGCTAACATGCATTATCAGAGTTTAATAGTTCGTGTTGAGACTTTGAGCCTTAAAAATTATATGCCAAGTTAAGGACTATTAAATGGATTAATTACATTCTTAAACAAATGAATGTTATTCCCTATAGCTTTGCACTACTCCTAGAGTAGATACTATACAAAATAATCTTGTACTTCCTATCAAAAGCGTTCTTCACGAGCTCACCGCCTCAACCCGCCTTAGCCCCTTTTTCATGCCAAAATGTACCTACAAGGACAACCCCCAAAACATCATATCATCAGCCGTATGATGTACTTTTCGACTTAAGGCATCTGCTGTGAGATTCGCCTTTCCCGGATGATATTCAATTTCACAATCATAATCTTTCAACAAATCCATCCATCTCCTTTGCCTCATATTCAATTCTGTCTGAGTGAATAGAAATTTTAAACTCTTATGATCAGTATATATGGTAAACGACATACCATATAAATAGTGTCGCCATATCTTCAACGCAAAGACTATGGCCGCTAACTCTAGATCATGTACTGGATATTTCATTTCATGTGGCTTCAATTGTCATGATGCATAAGCCACTACATGTTTATCCTGCATCAATACACAACCTAAACCAAGAAATGATGCATCAGTATAAAGAGCAAACCTGTCATGCTCTGATGGAATAATCAAGACTGGAGCCGTAGTTAATCGATGTTTCAACTCCTGAAACTGTGCTCACAAGCCTCTGACCATCGAAATGGTACTCCCTTCTGTGTCAATTGTGTTAATGGTTTGGCTATTGTTGAAAATCCTTCAACAAAGCATCTATAATATCCAGCCAAGCCCAAGAAACTACGAATCTCTGGCACAAATGTAGGTGCTGACTAATTTAACACGGCCTCTATCTTTTTCGGATCAACTGATAACCATCTTTCGAAATCACATGCCCCAAAAATCCTACACTGTTCAACCAAAACTCACACTTACTGAGTTTGGCATACAAATGGTGCGTCCTCAACAATTGCAATACCATATGCAAATGTTGGGCATGTTCGGCATCACTTTGCGAATAGTTTAGTATATCATCGATAAACACAATGACAAATCGATCAAGGTATTCCTGGAAAACCCGATTCATCAAACTCATAAAGACAGCTGGAGCATTTGTCACTCCAAATGGCATAACTAGAAACTCATAATGCCCATAGCGAGTTCTAAATGCCGTCTTTTGCATATCTCCTTCCCTCACACGTATTTGATGATATCCCGACCGTAGATCAATCTTAGAATAGATCTTTGATCCTTGCAATTGATCAAATAAGTCATCAATACGAGGAAGATGATATTTATTCTTTATTGTTACCTTGTTCAATTGTCGATAATCAATACACAGTCGCATTGTCCTATCCTTCTTCTTAACAAATAACACCGGAGCACCCCAAGGAGATACACTAGGACGTATGTATCCCTTGTCCAATAGAACTTGTAATTGAGTTTTCAACTCTTTCAACTCCATTGGTGCCATTCGATATGGAGCTCGTGAAATTGCAGAAGTACCAGGTATCTGTAATACCCCCGAAATGTTATATGATTATGTGCTATGATGATGATTTATGATATGTTTAAGGGTTGTGGTGTATTTTAAATTGGGGGAGTTTAATTATGATATGATGATATGATTTAAGGGGAATGTTGGGTGTTTTAAAGGATGTATTAATTTAAATGAAGTTATAAAATATCGAGTGAGGATATTTTAATACATCGTACTATTTACCGGGACACAATTAAACACCACATGACCACCCAACCCACATCACCCACCCCCTGCCACTCGGCCACCCCCCCCCCCCCCCCCAACTTGGCAACCCATGCCCTTTTCCCCACTTGGCAGCCCATGCTTGCATCATTACCTTCCAATCAATCCCTTCTCCTTCTCTCCCCCTCCATTTTTGTTCCATCTTAGCAGCATTAAGGCAAGGGAACAAGCTTGGTGAAAGTGTTCCAAAAACCTTGCAAAAGAGGAGCAAAAGAGAGGGGTAAGTTGGTACTCTATTCTTTTGGTTGGGAATGGTTTTGGAGGGATGTTTTAACGTATGCTAGTGTAAGGGTTGGTCGAAACCTTGGTTTGGGTGCTTACATGTTAGTGTTAATAACTACTAGCATGTTAGATCGAACACTTTATACGTTTTATGTGATAGATTGCTGGCCTTGAAACTAGGTGTTCGAAAATCTGGGTAATGTCATGATGCCCTGCTTTCTGTAAGTTTGGTTGAGCTCTAAGTTTATGAGGATGTTATGATGTATGCTAGCTTAGGTTTTATGAAACCTTGAATTTAAGTGCTTACATAGAAGTTTTATGAAGCCCCTAGCATATATGTTTGAACATGTTGCATGGTTTTTATGTGAGAATTATTGCTATGAAATGTAGTGCTCGAAAATCTGGGTAGAAGTTACGATGCCCTGTTTTTCTGAAAATGTGGATGAGCACTGATAAAGATGGGTTATTTTAATGCATGTCGGTTTAAGTTATGAGTGAACCTTTAATTTTAATACATGCATGGAAGTATGATGAAGCTATTGATATGCTTGTTTATGCATTATATGTATGTTATGAAGTAGTTTGAAGGGTGTGATTTGAGGTGTTCGAGATTTCTGGAAAATCTCGCATGAATGGGAACGACCGATCGATCGGTGATGAACACCGATCGATCGGCAAATGCCGTAGCTAAAAGAAGAAATGATGAACAGTTAGCGATCGATCGGTAAGAGAGACCGATCGATCGGTAGTTACTGTTCATATGTTACAAAATTTTATGTTCTTTTTTTGTAATTTGATTTCGATTCTCGTATCGGTGCCTAATATTGTATTATGTGGTTGTGTAGAGCCATCCCAGGTACCAGCACAATCCAGGTGATAAGTCTGTTGACTCCTCCTCCTTTTGAAAAGGTACGTAAGAGACGTACGGGCATCGGACGGTAAAACGCATCTTTACACTACGACTGTGCTTTTATTGTATGAGTATTGATGATGAAATGATGATGTTTATAAAATGTTTACGATGTTTATAAGATGTTTACGAGGTTGATAAGATGTTTACATATATTCATACGATGTTGTTTGTGGTAAGATGCCACGGGGTAAGATGCCCCACATGGTAAGAGGCCATGCGATGTTATTTGTGGTAAGATGCCACGGGGTAAGATGCCCCACATAGTAAGAGGCCATGTGATGTTATTTGTGGTAAGATGCCACGGGGTAAGATGCCCCACATGGTAAGAGGCCATGCGATGTTATGTGGTAAGATGCCACAGGGTAAGAAGCCCATATGCATGATTATGAATCAGGGACAACAATAAGAAGTTAATGAATAACTAGCATATTTACTTAACCAATATTTCATGCATTTACTATGATGTTTTTATGATGTTAAGTAAGATTGTATATGCTTATGATGTGTTGTCCCTGTAGGTACGCTTTTGGGCTAAAGGACTAAGGGTCGGGTTGAGGCAGTGAGCTACGAGGAACACAAGAATGTTTAGGATTCAAGTCACGATTAGTATCTACTCTAGGAGTAGTATAAATCTAAATATTAACATTCTTTTGGGAATGTGATGAATTATTTTTGAAGTCTTTTATTTTTAGCCTGTAATCCTGTTAGCTCATGTAACAACCAGAACCTTAAGACGTTATTAATGCATGATTAGTCCTTCTTATGTCTATTAATCACTGTTAAGGTGGGAAGACCCCACATTAGTGGTATCAGAGCCAGGTTAGATAACTCGGGAATGAGTGAAGGGTAGCCTTAGCAATAAGTTGGCTAGGTGCTTACTTTTGGACATGTTTATATGTATGTTGCATATGAAGTTTCTATGTTATGCTAACATGTTTAATTATCTAACGATGTGCTTTATGAACTGCTTTTGGTGTTGTTATTAACCCTTGTGTTGCAGCATGGCAGCAAATATAGAAGTGGGTGACGCCATTAGTGTAAATGCAAGTGCTGGGCGTACGAATCCACTGCCACCACCAGCCTTGGGCGAAGAACCCTCTGAACAACAGTTGCTACCTGGGGAGTTGAGCTTGGCTCAATTTATGATGTACCGACCCCCGATGTTCGAAAGAACTGAATCAGGGGAAAAAGCTGAGGAATGGTTGGAGAGGATTGAACAGATATTTGTTGCAGCGCCTTGTGCAAAGACGGCCTGGATCAGATTAGCAGAATTTCAGCTGGCCAAGAAGGCACTGATGTGGTGGAAGACCACCGTGATTGAGCAAGAGGCTCTGGGGCAGGAAATAAATTGGAAGATGTTCCGAACGCGGTTTCTGACCCGCTACTTCTCAGCCGCTGCAAGACAAGCCAAGGAGGATGAGTTTACCAATTTAAGGCAAGGTACCATGCCTGTATCTGAGTATGCTCTACATTACTGTTCCTTACTGCGATATGTGCCCCATATTGCTGCAAACCCTCAAGCGAAGATGAGGAATTTCATGAAAGGCTTGAGGCCGGAACTTTATGACAGGGTAATTACCTATGGCCCTGCCTGTTTTGACGATGCGCTTTCACGAGCTGAACTAGCCGAACTGGGAGTTGGCGCATATCCTGATGCAGTGCCACCTCCAGCACCCCCTCAGAAATCCACTTATGACAATTTGAAGCCCAGGGGTGATCAGTTTAAGCCTAGGGGAAACACTTCAGCGTCGAGATTCAGTGGCAAGAGGCCCGAGAATCGATGGAAATGGAACCGTAGGAATGATGCTCCATCTGGGAGAGGACAGCCTCAGGGAGAGAGATCTGGAAGAGTTCCGTGCACTCTATGTGGACTACCACATTTGGCAAAGGATTGCGTGGGCTACTATGTCTGTGGCGACAGAGGCCACTTTGCTCGGCAGTGTCCCAACAGGGGAAGACAGCAGGACTCTGCGGGGAGGCCTGCGGACAGAGCGGCACAGCACAGACCACCTTTCGCACCGAGGCAGTATGGAGGTCAGCCCACGGGGCCACCTCAGGGTCAGGTATATGCTTTGACGAGGGAGCAGGCTACAGCGGCTCCGGAGGAGGTGATGGCGGGTACGTGCCTTTTATTTACGCACCCTGCTCTTATATTGATAGACACATGTGCGTCACACTCTTTCGTGTCGACGAGTTTTGTTGAAAGGCACCACATATGCACTTCTCCGTCGCCCATGCCTCTTATAGTCTCGACCCCCGCAGGAAGAAGTTTGACTATGGATCAGATTGTCTATGATGGCCTCATTTATTTTGAGGATAAAGAGTTAAGATCAGATTTGATTGTGCTGGGAATGACAGACTTCGATT
The DNA here is from genome assembly GCA_907163345.1 of Haberlea rhodopensis. Classification (NCBI taxonomy): domain Eukaryota; kingdom Viridiplantae; phylum Streptophyta; class Magnoliopsida; order Lamiales; family Gesneriaceae; genus Haberlea; species Haberlea rhodopensis. The sequence continues at coordinate 384,845 of CAJQUN010000111.1, forward strand.
GCATTGTGGGCATCGATGTTCTGAACAAGTATCAGGCAGTCGTAAACTGCAGGCAAAGGACTGTCCGATTCAGGTCTGATATGGGAGCCCAGTGGACATTCTTTGGGGATGGTTCTCGCCCAAAGATTCCGTTGATATCTACTGTCAAGATGGCACAGTTATTGGAACGAGGTCATACAGGATATCTTATCTATGCTATTGATATGACGGAAAAGATGAAAGAGTTAAAGGTTGAGGATGTGCCCGTAGTGGCAGAGTTTGCTGATGTCTTTCCGGAGGAAATTCATGGATTCCCACCGACGAGAGAGGTCGAGTTTGGGATTGAGTTACTACCAGGGACGTCTGCAATTTCTCGTGCCCCATATAGGATGGCACCAGCAGAGTTAAGGGAGTTAAAGATACAGTTGCAAGAGCTCCTTGACAAGGGCTACATACGCCCTAGCGTATCGCCATGGGGTGCACCTGTCTTATTTGTTAAGAAGAAAGATGGACCGATGCGTCTATGCATTGACTATAGACAACTGAACAAAGCTACAGTAAAGAACAAGTATCCACTTCCGAGGATCGATGACTTGTTCGATCAGTTGCAGGGTACGAGGCTCTACAGTAAGATCGATCTGAGGTCGGGGTACCATCAGATTCGAGTAAAGGAAGATGATGTTCAGAAGACGACTTTCAGGACTAGATATGGGCACTATGAATTCCTGGTCATGCCTTTTGGGGTGACGAATGCCTCAGCTGTCTTCATGAGTTTGATGAACAGGGTGTTCCAGCCATATTTGGATCAGTTCGTCATAGTCTTCATTGACGACATACTTATTTACTCTCGGACAGAAGAAGAGCATGTAACGCACTTGAGGACAGTGCTTCAGATCCTCAGGGATCATCAGTTATATGCAAAGCTTAGTAAGTGCGAGTTCTGGTTGGACAGCATGGTATTCTTGGGCCATGTCATATCTAGCCATGGGATATCTATGGATCCCAGGAAGATTGAAGCTGTGTTAGAGTGGGCTGCACCCACTTCTGTACCGGAGATACGGAGTTTCCTCGGTTTGGCAGGTTATTACCGACGTTTCGTCGAAGGTTTCTCGAAGATTGCCAAACCCCTGACACAGCTGACTCAGAAGGGAGTCTCCTTCTTTTGGTCTGAGGCTTGTGAGGAAAGTTTTCAAGAACTGAAGCGTCGCTTGACTACGGCGCCTGTATTGGTGATTCCGTCTGAGAATAAGAGATTTGCCTTGTATACGGATGCGTCACTACAGGGTTTGGGCTGTGTATTGATGCAAGATAAGCACGTGGTAGCTTATGCATCGAGGCAGCTAAAGCCACATGAGGCTAGGTATCCAGTGCATGATTTGGAACTGGCGGCCATCATATTTGCCTTGAAGATTTGGAGGCACTACTTGTATGGCACGTCTTTCACTATATATACGGACCATAAGAGCCTGAAGTTCTTATTCACTCAGGCAGAGTTGAATATGAGGCAAAGAAGGTGGATGGATTTGCTCAAAGACTATGATTGTGAAATTGAGTACCATCCAGGTAAAGCGAACTTAATAGCAGACGCCTTAAGTCGGAAGGTGAAGAGTACTGCAGAGGATGTTATGTGTTTGTCGGCCTTGATGACTTCTTATTGCCATCTGGGCTATGATTTCGATGTAGACACGTCGCCTGTGCGAGTGTCGACCCTATTGGTGGAGCCAGATATATTTGAGGCAATCAGGAAGGCCCAGAAGTCGGATAGTGAGGTTCAGAGATGGACATCATTGGTACTTCAGGGTCAGCCATCCAAGTTCAGAGTGGCTGAGGATGATTCTTTGAGACTGGGCAACCGATGGGTAGTCCCAGATACACCAGAACTGCGTAGAGGAATATTGGAACGAGCTCACAGTAGTCGGTTCAGTATCCACCCAGGGGAAAGAAGATGTACAAAGATCTATGCGTTCAATTCTGGTGGAGACGCATGAAGCGTGAGGTGATCACGTTTGTGAAAAGATGTTTGATCTGCCAACAGGTAAAGGCAGAGAGGCAGAGGCCTGGTGGTGAGCTGAAGAGCTTAGAGGTGCCGGAATGGAAGTGGGAGCATATATCTATGGACTTCGTGACCCACTTGCCGAGGACGGCCTCAGGATTTGATGCTATCTGGGTGATCGTGGATAGGCTGACGAAGACGGCTCATTTCATCCCTTACAGTATGTCATATACATACTTGAAGATGGCCCAGATGTATATACGGGTGTGGTGAGATTGTATGGTATTCCAGTCTCGATAGTGTCTGACAGAGACCCGAGGTTCACTTCACATTTCTGGGAGGGTCTCCAGACAGCTTTGGGCACAGAGGTGAGACTGAGCATGGCCTATCACCCTCAGACAGACGGCCAGACGGAGCGTACCATTCAGACGCTCGAGGACATGTTGAGGGCATGCATTTTGGAGTTTGATACTCCGTGGCAGGATTCAGTGCCGCTGGTGGAGTTCTCCTATAATAACAGTTATCAGGCGAGCATTCAAATGGCTCCTTTTGAAGCTCTGTATGGACGACGATGTAGATTACCGCTGTATTGGGAGGACTTGACTAGCAAAGCGGTCGGGGGACCGGATATGATCAAGGACATGGAAGGTAAGATAAAGTTGATACGCCAGAAGATGAAAGCGGCCCAGGATAGGCAAGCGGCCTATGCCAATAAGCGGCGACGACCGCTGGAATTCCAGTTAGGAGACAGGGTCTTCTTAAAGATCTCGCCCTTCAGGGGTGTGGTTCGTTTTGGGATGCGGGGAAAGTTATCTCCGAGGTATGTTGGGTCATATGAAGTTTTACAGCGTATCGGTACATTGGCATATCATTTGGCTCTACCGCCATCCTTGTCTGGCATACATGATGTTTTCCATGTCTCTATGTTACGGAAGTATGAGCCAGACCCGTCTCATGTCTTACAGCCTACAGAAGTTCAGTTAGACTCAGATGTGTCCTACGTAGAACGACCAATTAGAATTCTGGATCGAGAGGATCGCATACTACGAAGCAAAGTTATACCGATGGTCAAAGTTCAGTGGGATCGTCGGGGTGTCGAGGAGGCTACATGGGAGACGGAACGGCATATGATGCAGCACTATCCGGAACTATTCTCTGGTATGTTTTTAATGTTTAGTTCCATTATGATGATGCATGTGGATTTCGAGGATGAAATCTTATAAGTAGGGGAGTAATGTAATACCCCCGAAATGTTATATGATTATGTGATATGATGATGATTTATGATATGTTTAAGGGTTGTGGTGTATTTTAAATTGGGGGAGTTTAATTATGATATGATGATATGATTTAAGGGGAATGTTGGATGTTTTAAAGGATGTATTAATTTAAATGAAGTTATAAAATATCGAGTGAGGATATTTTAATACATCGTACTATTTACCGGGACACAATTAAACACCACATGACCACCCAACCCACATCACCCACCCCCTGCCACTCGGCCACCCCCCCACTTGGCAACCCATGCCCTTTTCCCCACTTGGCAGCCCATGCTTGCATCATTACCTTCCAATCAATCCCTTCTCCTTCTCTCCCCCTCCATTTTCGTTCCAGCTTAGCAGCATTAAGGCAAGGGAAAAAGCTTGGTGAAAGTGTTCCAAAAACCTTGCAAAAGAGGAGCAAAAGAGAGGGGTAAGTTGGTACTCTATTCTTTTGGTTGGGAATGGTTTTGGAGGGATGTTTTAACACATGCTAGTGTAAGGGTTGGTCGAAACCTTGGTTTGGGTGCTTACATGTTAGTGTTAAGTAACTACTAGCATGTTAGATCGAACACTTTATACGTTTTATGTGATAGATTGCTGGCCTTGAAACTAGGTGTTCGAAAATCTGGGTAATGTCATGATGCCCTGTTTTCTGTAAGTTTGGTTGAGCTCTAAGTTTATGAGGATGTTATGATGTATGCTAGCTTAGGTTTTATGAAACCTTGAATTTAAGTGCTTACATAGAAGTTTTATGAAGCCCCTAGCATATATGTTTGAACATGTTGCATGGTTTTTATGTGAGAATTATTGCTATGAAATGTAGTGCTCGAAAATCTGGGTAGAAGTTATGATGCCCTGTTTTTCTGAAAATGTGGATGAGCACTGATAAAGATGTGTTATTTTAATGCATGTCGGTTTAAGTTATGAGTGAACCTTTAATTTTAATACATGCATGGAAGTATGATGAAGCTATTGATATGCTTGTTTAGGCATTATATGTATGTTATGAAGTAGTTTGAAGGGTGTGATTTGAGGTGTTCGAGATTTCTGGAAAATCTCGCATTAATGGGAACGACCGATCGATCGGTGATGAACACCGATCGATCGGCAAATGCCGTAGCTAAAAGAAGAAATGATGAACAGTTAGCGATCGATCGGTAAGAGAGACCGATCGATCGGTAGTTACTGTTCATATGTTACAAAAATTTATGTTCTTTTTGTGTAATTTGATTTCGATTCTCGTATCGGTGCCTAATATTGTATTATGTGGTTGTGTAGAGCCATCCCAGGTACCAGCACAATCAAGGAGATAAGTCTGTTGACTCCTCCTCCTTTTGAAAAGGTACGTAAGAGACGTACGGGCATCGGACGGTAAAACGCATCTTTACACTACGACTGTGCTTTTATTGTATGAGTATTGATGATGAAATGATGATGTTTATAAAATGTTTACGATGTTTATAAGATGTTTACGAGGTTGATAAGATGTTTACATATATTCATACGATGTTGTTTGTGGTAAGATGCCACGGGGTAAGATGCTCCACATGGTAAGAGGTCATGCGATGTTATTTGTGGTAAGATGCCACGGGTAAGATGCCCCACATGGTAAGAGGCCATGCGATGTTATGTGGTAAGATGCCACAGGGTAAGATGCACATATGCATGATTATGAATCAGGGACAACAATAAGAAGTTAATGAATAACCATCATATTTACTTAACCAATATTTCATGCATTTACTATGATGTTTTTATGATGTTAAGTAAGATTGTATATGCTTATGATGTGTTGTCCTTGTAGGTACGCTTTTGGGCTAAAGGACTAAGGGTCGGGTTGAGGCAGTGAGCTACGAGGAACACAGGAATGTTTAGGATTCAAGTCACGATTAGTATCTACTCTAGGAGTAGTATAAATCTAAATATTAACATTCTTTTGGGAATGTGATGAATTATTTTTGAAGTCTTTTATTTTTAGCCTGTAATCCTGTTAGCTCATGTAACAACCAGAACCTTAAGACGTTATTAATGCATGATTAGTCCTTCTTATGTCTATTAATCACTGTTAAGGTGGGAAGACCCCACAGTATCAAATCAATACCAAATTCCACTTCTCAACTTGGTGGAAATCCAGGAATCTCATCTGGAAATACATCAGCATACTCTGCAACCACTGGTATATCCTCCACTCTTCTTTCTAACATCTGTTCCGCCACATCAAGGACATAAATTAAATATCCCGTATGTGATATCCCCGAAATGATTATGTGATTTTAATCATTAATTAAATTATGATGATTTGGGTGTTAATTCATGGGATTGAATTAATATTATTGAGGAGATACATTTCAGGGTGCATGTGATATATGTTGGGATTTTTGGGGTCGTGGCATGTTTATATGGGGTGTGTGTTATTTGTTTTGGTGAAGCATGTTTAAATGGGAATTGAAGTATTTTATTGAGAAAATACTATAAATATCATGTGAGGATATTTTAATACATCGTGCTAAATACCGGGACCAAAACATAACACATCATACCACCCAACACCCAACCACCCCCCCCCCCCCCCCCAACCCATACCAATCAACTGTGCTTAAGCTGACTATCCACCCCACTTGGCACAATCATTTCACCCTCTTCCTCCATCCCAAATCTCGACCCTTCTCTCCCAACCAAACTCCAGCATCTGCTAAGCATAATCTTGAGGAGCCTTGCCATTTTCATTCCTTGGAAGCCTCTCAAAAATCGGAGCAAAGTAGGGTGAGAACCATGCTCTGTTTTTTGTTCTAACTTGTTTAAGTTCTTGCTTTTTAGTAGTGTGAAATTGGCATGTTAGCTTAGGTTTCTTAAAACCTTCGATTTAAATGCTTACATGGTGTTATATTGAAGCTCTCAGTATTTTTCCTTGAGCATGTTACATGTTTTATGTGAAGGATTAAAGCATGTGAACTAAGGTGTTCGAAAATCTGGGTAGATATTTGCCCTGTTTTTCTGGAAAAATATGGATTGGGACTAATATTGAGGAGGTGATATCATGCATGTTAGATGGGTTTTTGGTGAACCTTCGATTTGAGTACATGCATGGTAGTTTTGTAAAGCCCAGTACGTTTTTGTTTGAGCATGTTTTATGAAATATGTTGTAGTTTTAATAGCATGAAATGAGGTGCTCAAGAAATCTGGAAATGAAATATGTTGTTCTGTTTTCGGAAAAGTTGATCGAGTACTTGTGTAAATGGACGACGTTTATGCATGTGGATTTCTATTTAGGGTATAAATTTGGTATGAATACACTCATGGTAGTGTATTGTAATTGCTAGCATGTTGGGTTTGGCATGTTGTATGTCTTACATGTTAGATTAAGAGGCATAAATATCGGTGTTAGAGAATTCTGGAAATCTGGGCTGAAACAGAGCGACCAATCGATCGGTGAAGAACACCGATCGATCGGCAAAAGCCGTAGCTTTTTTAATAAATTCGAACAGTTCACCGATCGATCGGTGATGGGGGCCGATCGATCGGTAGTGCCTTTTTTTTAAAATGTGGAATTTGTTTAAATTTGATATTGGATTGTAATGAGACATCTAATATTGTGTTGTACACTGGTGTAGAGCCTTCACAGACAGCTACACAGCGCAGGGGATAGAGTCCCACAACGCACTACATTTTGGAAAGGTACGTAAGCGACGTACGGGCATCCCAACGGTAACATGTACTTTATGTTTGTCTTTTTGACACATGATGAATGCAATGTGATGCATTAAGAGTATGATACATATTATGCATTGTTGTTGCATATTATGCATTGTTGTTGCATATTGTGATGTGGAATAAAGAGGTGTATTCCACGAGTCAAGAGAGATCACAGTGTATGTTTAATGCTTATGCTTGTTCTGTAGTAATGAAGCGGGGAGGATTGTACCGCTCATTATGAGGTTCTGTAGTAATGAAGCGGGGAGGATTGTACCGCTCATTATGAGATTCTGTAGTAATGAAGCGGGGAAGATTGTACCGCTCATTATGAGTTTATGTAGTAATGAAGCGGGGAGGATTGTACCGCTCATTATGAGTTGTGGAAGCATGAAGCATTAACATAACTGTTGATATATGACTCAAAAGCTATGTAAAGAAAGAGGTGATATGTCATGACATTATTAAAGGATCCATAATTTCATATAATGTGTTTCACTATGAGTTATGGTACAGGGACAACCAATGGGCGTTATAAATGCTGGAAATACAGGAAGTGCTTTGTATTTATGATTGTGCATTTACGCTTTACTTTCATATTATGTTGAATATGAATCACGGTATGCTCATGTGTTGGGGGTTGTCTTTGTAGGTGCTTTTGATGATGAGAACCAGGGTCGGGGTTGAAATGCTGAGCTATAAGGAGTGCTACAGGATTAGCATGTTAGAGAAATTTTTGTATAGCTTCTACACAAAGTAGAGTAAGACTATAGTGTAGTACCTTTTGGTAGGAATATGTGTAATTCTTTTTAAACTTTTGGTACTGCAATCTCTTAAGCTCAGGTTAATCAACTCGACACTATTACTCTGATATATGCACATGAATGATTAGTTCTCTTATCGCACCTAAATATCTTGATTAATAACGGGGTCTCACACCGTATGTCCACGTGCTAACAAACGTGACATACGAATAGCTGATATCAAAGGAATCTTTGCCCTTGATCCCTGTCCATAAAAGAACCACTGATTCCCAGCATTAGACTGAAATCCCACTGTCTTCTGACAACAATCCACAACAGTTTGATATTTACTCAACACATCAATTCAGAGAATACAATCAAAATCTGTCATTTCTATCACAATCAAATCAGCATGTATCTCGTACTTTGTATCAAACTGAAGAACACAATCATACACACTCTGACATGTGACCACAATAGTTCCCATGGGTGTCGAAACATAAAGATGCATCAACAGTGGAGACGAGCATATATGATACCGGTCAAGAAACGCTTGTGCAACAAAAGAATCTGATGCACCAGTATCAATCAAAAGTAAAGCTGGATAAGTAAACAAAGTACACTTACCCGCAATTACATCATCAGGAGCTTCCTCTGCTTGCTCCCTGTTCAGTGCATATACCTGAGCATGAGGTGGTCCTACCCTCTGTCCTGCACTAGGTCGTGGTACACCCTGTGGTCTCTGCTGCACTGTACTTTCTGACACTGGCCCTCTCATCTGTTGTCCGCCAACTTGAGGACAATCACGGATCACATGTCCTGCCCTCCACATCGGAAACAAACCACTGTATCCAGTTGAGGACAATCTCGTTTATAATGCGGTCCTCCACATTTAAAACATTGCACACCACGTCCACTGCCACTACTACTGCCTTGGGACTGTCCCTTGGCTCTTCGATCATCACCTTTTCGTGGTCCAAAATGTTTCCCACCAAATCTAGAGGAAGAAGCACCTCTTCGTGATGGTTTAAACGGTTCCCCCTCGTGGTTTCATACTTTCTGATGTAGGTATTTGAGAATGTCCCACATCTTGATAAACACCAACCGCAATCTCAGCCATTTCTGCTCTCATCAACGCTTCTTCATATGAACTAGGGTTGTTAGACATCACCCTATCAAACAACTCTGGCCTCAAGCCCTTTACAAACTGTCTGTCTTTACCTTGGTGTTAGCAGCAATATGCGGTACATATCGTAACAACGATGAATATTGCACCGCATAATCAGACACTGTCATACTACCCTGTTTGAGATTAGTAAACTCATCTTCCTTTCTCTGTCTCGCAGCTACAAAAAAATAGTGATCAAGAAAACGAGTTCTGAATACATCCCAGTCCACAATCTGGCCTTGAGCTCTCAGCTCAATCACTGTGGCTTTCCACCACATCATTGCTTTCTTTGCCAACTGGAACTCGGCCAAACGTAATCAAGCGGTCTTGGCACATGGTGCTGACACAAAAATCTGTTCAACACGTTCCAACTATTCCTCTGCCAGTTCCCCCGATTCAGTACCCTCAAAGCGGGGTGGCTGATAGCTCAAAAACTGAGTCAATGTCAATTCTCCAGGTAAAAGTACATGTTCAACTGGCCCTTGCCCAACTGGTGGTGGTGGCACAGGCGACATCCCAGCACTGGCATTGCCACTCATGGCATCCCCAATATCCTCATGATATACTCTGTCTGTCATAACTGCATATCAAGGGTTAACAATAACATTCACAAATATAAAGAATGTTCCCAGACACTATATCACAAGTATCACATGCATTTAAGTGATTAGGTAACTCCCTAACTCACTTCCTCTACCCATGTTCACCCCAATCTCGAACCATTGCTCTGATACCACTAATGTGGGGTCCTTGTTACTTAGTCCATTATGTATCAATTAAGCATACATACGTGAGTCAGAATTAAGTAAAACCATACACTGATTAAAAGTTTTACTATGTAGGTTGTTACAAGTTTAACAAAACCCTATCCACATATACATCATATATACAGAACAACAACCTAACTCAACAACTCCTAAGCAGTGGTTCAGCTCGCAGCGGAAAAAGACTCACATCCCGTCCTTCCACGTCTATGAGTCCCTACAGAAACATTCACACAACATGAGTATAGATAAACAACCATCTCAATGCGATATCAATACACAAAATAACTGATAAAGCACCATAAGAAATATCAACTGTGAATGTTCTGTCTCATGCATCAACAAATGCAAATATGTCATGACATGTCTCAACCCTCACCCTATTATCACCAATATGATATGTCTATCTCAGCTCAATATGTCAGTGGAACAGCTTCACATCTTCATATTAGCAGCACATATCATAGTACCGTACTCACATGTGATAATAGCCAGAGCATATACCCAAACCGGCGTATATCTCTCATGCCAAAGCATATGTAGTATATCTATCGAGTCAACAATCCCTTGCCAAAGCATAAACCCAACCATGGCATATCTATCGAGGCAATGATATCACCTAAGCATATACAACATATCTATCGAGGCATCCATCTCAATCATATGAATATCATGAATGCACATGCATATGACACCATCAATCATATAATAGCATGTCCACAACATCATCACACAATATCATATACTCTGTACGTCAACACATACCTGGTATGCGACACAAAACAAGATAAATCAGTCGTCAATGGCTAATTGCCTCGTTGCCCCGTCCCCTGTTATGATGCTACAACAATATCACCAATATACAATGTTATAAGAGGCTTCAAAAACAAATGCCTCAAATCACCGATCGATGCTAAATCATTCTGCCTCCTCGCGATCGATCGCTACCAAATGGAAATCGATTGCCAAAATGTTTTGTTCCTTAGCGATCGATCGCCACATTTTCACCGATCGATCGCCCAGCTATTTCACCGCCTTATATTATTCTGTCTTCGGTGATCGATCGCTACAATGCTAGCGATCGATCGCCAATGTCCAGAAATCTTAGAACATTGTGATTTTCAAGCATATCCTTATACCACTTCTTCCTTACTTCATCACATACCATAATTATTGATGCAAGGTAATAATTAACATGATATCAACACATTTCTACAACTTCTCCAACCTATTTCATGCAATTGAATCTCATATCATGTCAAACCATAACCTTTACTACATGAACATATCATACTTCAACTATAACATTTACACATCATAGGTGCTAAACTTCTTACCCACTAGCTTTGATTTCTACTTCACACAACTTGGTTTCTTGATTTCCCAAGCTCCAACCAAGAACAAACCACAAGAACTCACAAGGGAAATGAGAGGAGCTTGTGTAGAGATTGTAGGTGAGTGAAGGTGTTCTATGTGAAGAAGTAGCTGAAATCCCTTTCTTATACTTCACTTAGTAAGACATGCAAACTCACATGACATGTTGAGTAAATTCAAATGAAGTAGAACATGCAAACTCACATGACATTGCTTAGTAAATTCAAATGAAATTCCTACCAACTCATGTTTAGTTCATGTTCTTCCGTAAGCATTTGACTTGATTTATATGTATCACCTTAATCTTGTTATCATTGCAACACAAATAAAGCACCACATGAGTTTAAGTGTATAAAGGACCATATATATCAATAAGTCTAGAGTTTTCAATACCCCTACCTTATTTCTTAGTCCAACTCCGACTCGATTCAACCCGAACCCGAGTCCACATTCTACTGTAATTAATCATAATTACATCATAACCATATGCCATATGAATAAGACATATCGAGGCATTACAAGAGTTATTTGAAATACTTCCCTAAATCATTTTATCAAATCCAAATCTTTCGATCCAAATGCAACCTAAAAGCTTCAAACATTTGAAATAATAAAAAAACAGAAACCTGGACAAAAAACCCACATCAATGAATATTTATAAACAAAATTAACACCCCAAAATCAAAACTTGGAACCAAAAACAGCCTGGTAGGAATGGTCGTTCTGTCCTTTGTCACCTCAGAAGTGTGGGTCGAGGGTATGACCCGTGAGGCGACAAATGAGAACCATGTCTGGGCCTCTGGTGTCAAATGCTTCTTGAGAACCACCTGTGACTCTCCCTTGTCGTTCCGCTCCCAATCTTCTCCCGGCATGCCAATGACAGCGAGTACCTCATCATAATCTATTGTACTCTTACGGAAGGATTGGTACTCACAGCCTTGTAGGAATGGCATCCGGTAAACTGTATGATTGTTGCCTGATCCACCAGCACCTCCGTCCCTTGGACAAAAACATTCGCTCTGCGCCCTGGTTGAATAACTCGGAGATTCGTATAGAATTCTCTCACCAGAGGAACCACAGCATCAACCGGTGTTTGAATGAACTGAAACCACCCTCGTCGCCTTACTGCCATGATTACGGGGCACTCAATCCTGTCCATACTCATACCAATTTCACGACTGAGGGGTTTCCTGTGATAGCTGGGGTATAACTCAGCTGCCCTGGCGTTGGCGAACTTCCGTTCATCATGCTCTGGCTCAGAGGTTGTGGCCTCTGCCTGTTTTTGCTTCTGTGTGGTCTCCACCTGTTTTTGTTTCTTTTTTGGAGCCATAATTTGCTAAGTTTTTTTTTTTAGTCACCCCGCTTTATTTCAATCAAACACCACTTCCAATCACAATAATACCAACACCCCGCAACGCAACAACAACTCCCCCAAACTTCGATTCTGCTCACCCATGTCAACTACAACAACCTAAATGCACCAAAAGCTAAGTAAATACGAAATTCAAAAACCAGTTACCAAGAAAAATTGGATCTTTGATGGCTTTGGCGCTTGGATCGGAATCCTCTTTCGGATGCAATTCTACTCAGTTTGGCGCGATAGACTTCAGATCTGCAAAACATTTCTCATCAGAAGATAATTTTCTTCAAATTGATGAAAATTGATGTGAAGAGGAGAAGAGGCGGTTTTTTTCCTCTGAAACGAGGAGAGAAAAATTTTGGAGTTGTGAAGAATATGCTTCGGTGCAGACCTAATATTCAGAAATTTCGCTCGCTCGATCGATCGAAAAAAATTTCCAATCGATCGAGCGAGGCAGTGAGTGTTTTTTTCTTTTAAAGCTTTCGGGCGATCGATCGAGAAAAAATCTCGATCGATCGGCGCACCAGAATTCAAAAATTCAATTTTTTTTTCTAGAACAAAATTGTTTTCTCTCGAGTTGCCTCGCCTACATCTTTTCTGATCTCGTTTTTGCACCTGCAACAAAATCGCACGGACTTATTCTCGGAACTTCTAAAAACCAATTAGCAACAAACAAACTAAAACAAAAAACTAAAAACAAACACACGAAGAAGGGAAAGAAAGTTCTTAATTTATAGTCCTAAGCTGGACTGTCACCTCCTTTTCCGTTAACTTGATTGCTCCTTCGGATTCTTCACAGAATCACTTGGGAGTGTACCTTGCGTTCTTCCAGAAATCAACGTTGCCAGTTGCCCTATTTGCACCTCCAAGTTCTTTATCGATGCATCCTGATTCTGCATCCGTACCTCTGTAGAAGAAATCAACTTGGCCATAAGCTCCTCCATACTCGTTTTTTGTGTGAATCCCGATGGTGGTTGTGGATTCAACACATTTTCTTGGTTGGACCACCTCAGATTTGGGTGATTCCTCCACCCCGGGTTGTAGGAATTGGAGTATGGATTGTTGGGCTGCCTGTTCCCTACAAAATTCACAGCTTCAGTAGATTGAGTAAATGGGTTACCTGCTTGGCATTCGATGCTCGGATGACCGCCTCCACATAATTCACAGCAGATAACTTGAGCTTGCATTGCTGCTGCACCCATGCTATCTATCTTCTTGTTCATAGCTTCCAACTGAGCCGAAATGGCAGTAATCTCATCCACTTGATGGACTCCTATTGGTTTCTTTGGCGTGTTCCTTTCCGATTGCCATTGGTAGCTGTTGGACGCCATTTCCTCCAATAAGTCATACGCCTCTTCCGGTGTCTTCCGCATGATTGATCCCCCATATGCTGCATCTATCATCGAACGGTTAGCTGAAAAGAAACCATTATAAAAAGTCTGTACCTGCAGCCAGATGGGAAGACCATGATGTGGGCATCTCCTCAAATAAATCTTTGAAACGATCCCACGCCTCGTATAAAGTTTCATGGTCGAATTGCCCGAACGTGGTGATATCGTTCCGCATCTTTGCCCTCTTGGAAGGGGGGAAATACTTTGATAAGAACGCTTTGGTCATCCCTCCCATGTTGTAATCGATCCTGCAGGTAATGCATTCAACCATGATTTAGCCTTGCCTCTCAATGAAAAAGGAAAGAGCCTTAACCTGATGGCGTTGTCAGAGACGCCATTATGTTTGAACGTGTCACAAATCTCCAAAAAGTTGGAGATGTGAGCATTTGGATCGTCAGTGGCTGCTCCCCCGAACATCACAGAATGCTGGATCATCTGAATAATCGCAGGCTTGAGCTCGAAGTTATTCGCTTGGATTGTAGGCCTCATAATGCTAGATAAAGATCCGTGGAACGCTGGCTGCGCAAAGTCCATCATCGATCTCGGGTTTTGTGCTTCGTTATTGTTGGCCATTGCTCGAGCTTCTCGTAGTCTTCTAGAGTTCTCTCTATTTCTGGGTCAAAGGGCTCGAGAATGGGCTCCTCACTTCTGAGCATGCACTAAACAAATGGTTACCTGTACTGTATCAGACAAAAGGAGACAACAAGAATACAAAATCTAAAACAAAAATCAACAAACGAAAAACAAAAACAAAAACAAAAACGCAATAATAAAAATTGGCTAAATTACAATTAACTAATCTCGTATGATATTATACAGATTATTCCCCGGCAACGGCGCCAAAAACTTGACCGCTGTTTATTTTAACAAAAAGATTTCAGATTAACGCGATACTACCGCAAGTGCACGGTGTCAAGTTTTAGTATAGATATGAAAGTAGGGTTGTCGAATCCACAGGGACTAACGTATAAGTACCAAATAAAACTAGAAAATTATATTTAGCCTACAAAGAAGGGATAGATTAACTAACACGAATTAAAACTGCAAAACAAAACTAAATAAATAACATAAATGGTTTCCGAAGATGCGAAGGAATTTCACTCGAGAAATTTATCAAGATATTCGTTCAACTGTGTTATCGTCAATGATTCGTTTGAATAAGCAATTACTAATCAATCAATTCTTAAGGTGAAAGGTTTTCGTTATTATTCGATACACTCTCTCGAGCTGTAAAGAAACTAATATCAAACTAGAATAAGTAGCTCTCGTTCACTTATTTACTAATCTGATATCGCATAAATTCCCAAAACCTTGTTACTTTAAATCTTTCAATTCAAAGCGTTCACGTATGTGATTTTATCTCTCGATCTCAATCTTAAACATACACCATGAATTATTGTAGCGTATTATAATATTATCTCCCGATCTCAATTATAATTCACAAGTTCAATCAAAGTTAGCTAGGCTTTGATAGCATTAAGAATATAATTCATGAACAAAAGAAATCAATCCACTCAAACACATTCAAATCATTAACTCAATCACAATTTTACTTAAACTTGATAAAATAAACTTAATTAAATTCAAATCAAATAAACAAGATGTCTAATTGTTTCTCAACCTCAAAAACATCAAATAAATCTGAAAATCAAATTAATTAGAGTTTAGAAATACGATAGCGTATGAGCAAATCCGTGCGTTGCACCGTAATCTCTTCTCTTGCTTCCTTCCTTGCACTCCGGAAACGACTTGCTAAAGCTCGGACGAAGAACGGAGGTTGAAGGCTTTTTCCGGGTTGGAAATCTCCTTCCTCTCTTCTCCTTGGCAGCTACTAGGGTTAGGAATTTAAAAAAATCGAGTCTGATATAAATAATGATGTGGTATCTATTATATGATCCGAAAATCAACTCATAAGATTTTCAGAAATCCTCGTCTCGATGGATCGAAAAGTTTTTCCGATCGATCGATGCACTATTCACTTCCAAAAACAAAGAGGGTACGTAAATATTAGAAATGTGCTGCTTCCTGAAGAGCAAACAAATAATACTAATATTTTCTATTTTTTTCCTATTGCTGCTGAAAAAACCATTTCCGAACAAAAAAGTTCCGAAACTGGATAATGTTCTTGTCAATTATGTTTGATTTTTCAGACTAGTGAAGTGAAAAGAAGTTTGGATTGGTTCTCTGTTTTATCCCGACAGAAAAAAGAAGGCTATTGTTGCATGTATTTTTTTAAAAAAATTATTTTTTTCCTATAATTTCGAGAAAAGAAGAAGTAATCAATCTTTTGGTGTATTTCTTATATTCTTTCTAAAAATTACTATATAAAATTCTTAAATATGCTTACTTTTTTAAAAAAATCAAAACTTTATTTCATCTAATTAATAATATTTTATATTAGTTTTAAATATTTAAATACAAACACACAATACTTATATATATTTATATCATAATATTACGAAAAACTATAATAAAATTTAACAAACAAAAGATATTTTATAAAGCAAAAAATTTTATTTACGTAAAATTATACTTTATACAATATTGAATATAGACAAATGTATAAAAAATGCTAACTATAATGTGAATTAGCATCAACAATTAATGGGTAAGGTCTCTGTCGCATTAGATCCATAATTATTGCACTTCCTATTTGATTATTAATGTTTCTTTCCCACCTATTTCCGTACTATTTTGTGTGATTGGATCAACCCAGCGAAATCCATAACATAAATGGACCAACCCGTTTAAACCCATCTCTATATGAGTGGAAAAATTTCAACATGACCCAACCCGATATGGGTTACGATTTAATGTGCCAACACACTAAAAATATAATTTTATTAGATTTTAATGATTTATTATTATTAATAATATATATATTAACTATAACATTTGACCAAATGTTGTTAATAAAAATAAAAGTGCATAAAATTTTAAAAAGTCCAACAAAACTAAATAAATGATATAAAATTCTTCATAATTCATCAGTCATTAATATTATACCATTACATATTCTCATTGTTCATTCATCTCTTTCTTCTTTAATTTCAACAATAATCTCTAGAAGATTTGATCACTCATCAAATAAAGTTGTCTTAATACTTGTATTATCTTCATTATCTACATATATAATTCACAAAAATAAAGATAGTTAAAACTTAAAATCACAATAAATCAGTATATCATTTGCGTACGTGATATACCGTACGTGTAAGCAATTATCTTGCCCCAACATATCCTGGATATTCACTTTTAAAATAATTTACTTCCATAAATTTTATATTTATATTTTATATATAAATTACATAAATTAAGAAAATTAATGATAAGAAATACTTACTTAGATCATCGGGCTCACATGAATTGAAAAAAACTTACTTAGATCATCGGGCTCACATGAAATGAAAACAAATAAACAAAAAAAACGATGCTTCAAATATAAGCTAAGAATTCAGTTAAATCAAACGATCAAATAATTATAACACACAACTCCTATCAGGAGATTGAGATTGGTATTCCCCATTCCCTTTCTATTCAATCCAACGAAACCAAGCTATTCATATGAGCTTGAAAATTGTTCATTTCAGTGTCTAACTTAAACGGATGTATTTCTTTTGTCTTAAGATTATAAGCTATGCAGAAAACACCTAACCAACTGAAGAGCATCACCTCCCTAACTTTTAACCAACCACGGGGAACTGGTAGGTGTTGCCAATATTCTGGTTGTCTCCGACATTCGGGAAACAAGTCCTTCAAATTTTTAATCATAGGTCTCAAATCACTCCTAAACAACTTGATCCACTTTCCAGTTTCTGGATTCATTTCCCAAACATCGTTGAAATTTTTGTGGGATCCATAAATAAAGGATAGATTACATCCCATTGGTAGAGCTTTTCGGTATTCATGCCATGATTGAGGATAAGGAAACATGCGAATAGTTTCAGTCTCTACATTCAATGTCAAAACAAAGGCCTTACCTGCAATCCAGTGTACATAAGCCCCGGTAACCAATGGTAGTGAAGACGAGAAGAATTCACTAGTTACGAGAGGTAAGTGTTGTACGTCAATATCAATATACCTCCAATCTTTATCAACTCCAATAGTTAGGACAGCAATTTGTGGCCTCAAAGAGAATTCACTGTGACGTGCGTGCACCACTTTATACTTCATTGCAGCCTCAACATATGCTAAACAGAAATCTGCATGGTGTTTTAAATGATGGCTATATTGAGGAAGGTTATAATGTTGCTTTGTCAAGGGATTAATAACATGAAGAATACGGTTGTCTTTGCAATCAGGGGCCAACACTAAACCATTACAGCTACTCCATCCTACATTTTCAACAACCCCGCAGTCAAACTTATGTATCTCGAGACAACCTCTTTGGAATTCTACATAAATCCCGTTGTCATCCTTTGAACACTGGATTAAAATTCCACTAGTTGAATTCCGAAGATGGTGACGGATGAAATGTTGTGAACGGATTATAAAGTCCCATTCTTTGTAAACATGCCTCATCACATCATGTAAAACTTGAGCCGGAAGAAGTGAAAGAATATTGAAAAGTAAATCTTCAGGAAGATATCTCGTTTGTCTCTTCTTTGCACAAATCTGGTAAAGGTAATGGTTGGTGCACACCTATGAAGTTATACAAAGAATATATATACTAAGTTTTTACATATAAATTCATGAATTCGGTCAAAGGTTCGTTTGTATCTTCCTGTGATCTTTATTATTTGTTTTTTTTAAAAGGTTATTTTTTTATTTGTACAAAAATTACCAAAAAATCTTTTAATCCCTCAAATTCAACAAAAAATATAGTGGCAAATCACTTGCCAGACAAATCCCAAAAATAATAATGAATCTTGATTCGCAGTATACAAGTAATTTGATGAAATTGAAAACTAAAAGGAAAAAAAGAGTCTTCATCAATACCTCAGTATTTGGTTCATCGGAACCCGAATACTTCGATTGGTGGTTGGCGGTGGCAAGCTGAAAGGTGAACCGGGAAACAAAAGTCGCGATTATCATATTTGGAAGAAAGCTGGGATTGTATTCATTTCCCAGACTTGCTAGTTCGAATCTAGCTCGCGACAGGCCTTGGTTATATAATAGAAAGCACGCCGAATAGGAGGAAGGCGCTGGTGGGATGTGACCAGAGGTGGTTCAGCAACGGAGGAGGAATCATTCGGCGATGGTGGGGGGGAGAGCACGGAAGAGGGGTTAGTTACAGACATTGTAGCCGTGGATCGACTGAGTAATCTCGGAAGGGGGAACCGCTGGGGAAGAGGTTCATGGTATTGACTAAAATATTGATTGTATTTATTGACTTTTATTATTGGTAGAGTCCAATCAAACTATGCATGGTCAAGATCATAAAGATACGATAAAGATATGATAATAGTACAAATATTATATATCTACAGTCAATATTTATAAAAAAATATTACAATCTCTTGCTTTCCATGATATTATGATTGCTTTCCATGATATTATGATTTTCGAAAGATTTTTAACAATATCGTATAGTTAATTAATTTAATAATAGGATTTTCAATGTTTTAGGTTTTTAAAAAAATCTCTCTAGTGATTAATATTGTATACTAAGAATTTGAACCAAGAAGATGATTAAGAAGAATTAAACCATGTTTGACTTAAGATTTATGATGCATGGACACTCCTAAAATTTACTCGGTATAGTGTTGGATATTTTTAGGACACTGACACTCATCGGACACGCCACGTTATATTTTTTAAAAAAATAAAATCGGACATCCGTGTCTCACACTCCGCTCAAAACTAGATACCCTTGTCGGACTCGTATGATGAAATAATATTTTTGGGTGTTAATTGTATAATTTAATAAAGTTTTTGCAAAAATGAAATTTGAACGTTTTAGCTAAATTTTATGTTAATTGAAGTAATATACTTTTAATATTAGTATAAGTTATATTATGATGATTTCAGTGACTTTCATTTATATAATTTTTGAATTTGATAAGAATATTTTTGGTGTTATCTTTTATTCGGACGTGTTTGCTAAGTTTTATGTTAATTGAAATAATATGTATTTGATTTTAGTATGAGTGATATTATTATAATTCAAGTGACATGTATTCATCACAAATATCATATATCTACAATAATATATTTCGGTGGAAGAATTTATTCACATAACCTATAAATATTTAGAAAAAAATATTACAATATCTAGCTCTCTTGCTTTTCATGATATTATGATTTCGAAAGATTTAAACATTATTGTATAGTTAATTAATTTAATAATAGGATTATCAATGTTTTAGATTTTAAAATATCTATCTAATGATTAATATCGCATACTAAGAATTTGAACTAAGGAGGAAAAATTAAACCTTGTTTGACTTAAGATAAGATGATTTTTTTTAGGAAATTTATCATTAATCAAAGGAGTGATTACAACTCATCTAAAAGGGCAGAAGTAATCCCCTTCACAGTCTGAAAAGGGAACCGCCGGTGAAGAGGTTTAGGGTATTGACTAAATATTATTGATTGTATTTATTGACTTTTATTATTGATTGTACTTGTTGCATTTTAACAGAGTCCAATCAAACTATATATATGATAATAGTACAAATATTATATATCTATATCAATATTTTTGATAATTTATTTCGATAGAATAATTTATTCACATAACCTAAAAATTAGATTTCTAGCCATAACATAACTAAGGTATACGTAAATATTTATAAAAAAATATTACAATCTCTTGCTTTCCATGATATTATGATTTTCGAAAGATTTTAAACAATGTCGTATAGTTAAATTAATTTAATAACAGGATTTTCAATGTTTTAGATTTTAAAAAATCTAACGATTAATATTGTATACTAAGAATTTGAACCAAGGAGATGATTAAAAAGAATTAAACTTAAGATTTAATGATGTATGGACACTCCTAAAATTCACTCAGTGCAGTGTCGGATATTTCTAGGATACTGACACTCATCGGACACGCCACGTTATATTTTTTAAAAAAATAAAATCGTATACTCGTGTCGCACTCCGCTCAAAACTAGACACCCTTGTCGGACTCGTATGATGGGCGTGTCCGATACAGAAATGATATTTTTGGGTGTTAATTGTATAATTTAAGAAAGTTTTTGCTAAATGAAAATTTGAACGTGTTAGCTAAACTTTATGTTAATTGAAGTACTATACATTTGATGCTAGTATAAGTTATATTATGATTATTTCAGGGACATTCATTTATATGATTTTTGAATTTGATAAGAATATTTTTGATGTTATCTTTTATTAGGACGTTTTTGTTAAGTTTTATGTTAATTGAAGTAATATGTATTTGATTTTAGTATTAGTAATATTATGATAATTCAAGTTACATGTATTTATTTATATGCTTCTTGAATTTGGTAAGAACATTTTTGTGACTTGCAAACCATTATATTTTATTATAAAAATGAACTTTGATTGTCGTATTTCGGGTTCGGATGGTAATGGCTCACGAAGAGCCGAACGAATTTTGCCAAGGGGTCTAGATTCGGTTTAGTCGAGTTTTGAAGCAGGGCGGGACCAACTCCGAGTTTGGCCAAATCCACACTGCTTTACATATTAGATTATTTTTTTAAAAATTAA
The DNA here is from genome assembly GCA_907163345.1 of Haberlea rhodopensis. Lineage (NCBI taxonomy): Eukaryota > Viridiplantae > Streptophyta > Magnoliopsida > Lamiales > Gesneriaceae > Haberlea > Haberlea rhodopensis. The sequence continues at coordinate 406,213 of CAJQUN010000111.1, forward strand.
GATCTAATATATATTTCTCTTCTTTGGTTGAATCATAACTTGACATTTTTTTATACTTTATATCAAAACTTGTTTTCATATTAAATAAATCGGACATTTTGGGAGGAATATGAGCATATTAATAAAGATTTGGTAGCTTAAATATATTTTTACAATGCTTGCTATAAATATTTATTAGAGAAAAACGTGAAATTCAATTACGAAACTCATCTTTTGTGCTTCAAAATTAATTTCTAGCTAATAATTATTTTTTTTTTAAAAAAGGGTTCGTTGGTTTGGCAGGCCGGGTATAGGATGGCTTTTTTTGTAGCGGGACAGGTCTCGCGTTTGGCCAAACCATCCAAAGCACGCCTCGTTGTCATCCCCAATTCCGGAATAGAAAAAGAATCATGTTGGTATTATTATTTTCTTTTTGAGCAAATATATACTATAAGTAAAAGTCCAAACGTGAATTACAATCTGGAACAGAAACAACCGCCTAAGATATACAGACCCAGTAATAGACCATAACACCAAGAGAAGGTGGATTTTTTTAAAAAAAATTAAATGATGATCGTTGTTTGCTATTTGAGTTGAAAATAAAATTTCTAAATTGAATGATGATTGATATTTACTGTATGAGTTGAATTAAATGGCTTGATATTTGACAAGATTCATTGCATAACTTTTTAAAAAAATTAGGCAGCTTGTTTGGTATGTTATTTATGATTTGATTAGTAAATCATATGTTTACAACTTTATATTAGTTTCAATTTATATTCAAATATTTGTTAATAATATTTTTATTGAATTTCAATATATTGTAATATAGTGTATATGTAAAGTATATACAAATAAATTTTATATCGTATCCTAGACGTTTTGTATCCTGTAAATTTAAAAAAATCCGTGTTGTTGTATCATTGTCGTATCGTACCCGTGTCCGATATTTGTGTCCATGCAGCATAGATAAGCCCAGATCAATAGACATCATGGCATGATGTAAGTTCATATCAACTGAGTTTCTGGCATGATGTAAGCCCGGATCAACCAAAGCCCTAGCGTGACATAATCGCAAATCAAATGTGATCCTGACATGAGTTTATTGTCGCCATAATACAGAGAAAGTATTCGTAAGCTTTCCTGTAACAAAAAAAGAACATATTCGAAGTTCTGAAATTCTAATTCTGTCGTGTGAATTGCTGATGTAGTATTATCTAACACGTAACATGTGATGTCCGGGAATTAATGGTGTTAATCTCGTAGTGATAATGATCCTTAATTATTTTAATTGTGCCAATTATGAATAATTACGGTGTTGGGACACCCGAGGATGTTAAATCCGATATTTGGGATCCTTGTATCCAAAGATTGATATTGTATTCTCATTGTGGTGAAAAATCTTGGAATTGGGTTTTGGTGGGATCTGGGGTCCGGGGTAATTTGTATTGGGGCTGGTATTAAAAATTGAGAATTGACATTTAATGAATCATGATGTATTTGTGGAGGTCTTGATATTTTGGAGCTACTATATATATCAAGTGGACTCGGTGTTCCGTCATTGGACGAAATCTTTCCTCTCTCTTCTCTCTCTCATCGCGCCCAAACCCCCATTTCCCCTCCCTTTTCTTCCCTTGGAGAAAAATGGTTGGAAGCTCTGCTCGGGGCCGGATTTCTCAAAGAAAAGTTGGTAAACTTCTTCCCCTTGTCTTTATTTTCGATTTGATTGTAGCATTATAGATTTTGTTTGAGTATTGGGTTGGATTTAGAATTTGGAGATTTTTGGTAAAAATCCAAAATTATGTTTTTGATGTTTTTATTGGTTTTAAATGTAGTAATGGAGGTGTTGAAGGAGTTAGGGGTGTTGGTTTTGAGTTTGGGTATGAAAAACCCCAATAAAACTCGAATTTTTATAAAACTTGCAGGTCGCGATCGAACGCGGCTTGGCGCCGATCGATCACGACATTATACTGATGTTGGGGAGATGATGAACAGTCGATGCGATCGATCGCGAATAATGGGCGATCGATCGCGGGGTCTTGGCGATCGATAGCGAGATCTGGTAATCGATCGCGGCATGCATTATTTCGGGCAGTGGGTTTGCGCGATCGATCGCGCCTAAACGACGATCGATCGTGACCTTGTTTTGTTATGATTTTTCAAGATTTTGCAAATTGTTGGGATTTTGGAGTCGGGGTTTAATTAGCAAATTTTCGGGGCAATGTCTACATTCCAATTGGAATGCTATACTTTTAAATAGAATTGCTGGAGCCAAATTTTAATTAAAAAATGGAATACTCGATTGAGTAATTGGCTAATCTTTAAACTTAAGAAAATTGAATATTTTGGGTATTATGCATGCTTAGCCCGCGGTCTTTTAAAATGGTTATCGTCATGGATAGACGATATATTCGGGGATTGTGAACGTGCTTGGGCACGTGGTTGCATGCTTATATATAATTGTAAGTTATTTATGTGTTTAGCACATAATTCATCGGCTCGTGGGACTAAGGCAAGGTTTGATTCGGACTACGCAATCATAAGGTATGTATAACGCGAGAATAGCTTTAATATATTATTGCAATTGTTGTGCATGATATGATATAGTTGCGATAATTTGATTGACATTACGAACTATATGGTGCCGCTATGGAGCGAACATCGGTTATGGTACCGCCGTTGTTGAGCGTGCGAGGGAGCGGAACTGTGGAAACAGTGATTCGATATATGAGATATCCGTAATCACTCTTTAATGAATCGATGTTATTAATTATGAGATTGGTAATTGGAAAACGGATTAGTTAATCAATGTAATGATTAAGTGGATTTTGGGAATTTGATGGTTTTGGTTATTTTGAGAACATGAATAGCACATGGGATACTGGATGAGGATGATGTCATCCAGGGAGTGTCTTTTAAAATGTTCAAAGCCTTTAAATTATGCAAATTATTAATTGTATTATTGTGATTATTGGAATGGTGGTATTGGTATGCTCACCCGTGTGGGGGGCTGTCTCTGTTGGGCAGGTGAACAGGTACATCTATGGTTTTGGAGTTGAGCTCGAACTGTTGATTGGAAATACTTCCAGGGCTGAGGTACAGAGCTGGTATTGAGTATGTCATTTTATACATTAGATACGCATATACTTATTCGTTGCTCGCATGTGAGCACTATTATGTGTATATGGTTTGTATAAAAAGACAATGACCTTTCTCTTTTCATTTATGTGTTGCATGCAATTAATTAAGGAATTACAAAATGAATTGAGAACATGTTAGGCATTGTAGGGTGCATGCTATGTAAGTGTTTTAGTTGGGAAAATGGACATTGTGTGGAACGATGAAAGAAATTTTATTGTCGGTATATTATGCTAAGGTAGTAGTCTTTTCCCTCTGATAATATGTTATATGCATTAATGACATGGGTCAATACACTAATAACGTGTTAAGGGCTGCTGAGGGCCTAGGAACATGTTGATGGAAATGGGTAGCACATATTTATGCATGATGGTCGTTAGAGTTGTGTGACATAACTATTTTGCTTATGTGCGTTTATGACATGAGATTGTGAATGGAATGTGTTATTGCTAACCGTTGCGGTTGCAAAATTGGTTTGGGATCATGAGGAACATGGCAATGAGGAATCACTGTTGATTTCAGTAGATACACCTGTTGATGGCGGTATTGTTGAAAAGCTCATGAGTGCGTAATTTGTTTTAATTATATCATTGACTTGAATATTGTGAAAGTAATGACGATATTGATGGCTCTAGTGGATGGTGAATTGATGTTGAGTTACTGATTTGGGTCGCCACTGACGAGTAAGCGATGTGATTTGGGTCGCCACTGAGAAGGGAGCGATGTGGTTTGGGTTGCCACTGGATAGTGTGCGATGTAATTAGGTCGCCACTGATGAGTATGCGATGTGACAGGGTCGGCGCTGACGAGCGAGCGATATGTTATTGTGTCGATGCTAGAGGGAGCATGTGACGTGTATATTGTTATTGGGTCAATGCTAGAGAGAGCATACAACGTGTATATGTGTTATTGGATCGATGCTAGAGAGAGCATGCGACGTGTATATGTGTTATTGGGTCAATGCTAGAGGGAGCATGCGACGTGTATATTGTTATTGGGTCGATGCTAGAGGGAGCATGCGACGTGTATATGTGTTATTGGGTTGATGCTAGAGAGAGCATGCGACGTGTATATGTGTTATTGGGTCGATGCTAGAGAGAGCATGCGACATGTATATTGTTATTGGGTCGATGCTAGGGAGAGCATGAGACGTGTATATTGATATTGGGTCGACACTAAAGATAGCGGGCGACGTATTAGTTATCAGGATCGACGCTAATGAGAGCGTGCAATGTATTATATGCGCCTCCACTATAGAGGGAGAGTGATTAATATTTGATTTAACATATTGTGATGATTAAATATACAAGTAAAAGTGGCCACTGAGAGAGTGGGTGAAGAGACATAATTGTTTTCTTTCGTTTTTATTACAGTGGTGATGCAACAGCGGGGTATAATTGACACCGATATACCGAGGACATCTATTGGGATGATGGTATGATTATGTGGTGGATTATGATGCATGTAAGGTATAAACATGCATTGATATTTATCTTGTTATTTTGGTATATGTGATTGAATACTTGCCGCTGTTCCACGAAGTATTATGTGATTGAATACTTGCCGTTATTCCACGAAGCGAGGGTATTATGTGATAGTATACTTGCTGCTGTTCCACGAAGCGAGGAGTATTATGTGATTGAATACTTGCCGTTGTTCCACGAAGTGAGGGGTATTATGTGATGGTGTACTTGTCGTTGTTCCACGAAGCGAGGGGTATTATGTGATAGCATACTTGCCGCTGTTCCATGAAGCGAGGGGTATTGATTGTGTACTGCCGTTTGGCGATGATGACTGTTATGCTACTATTATTTTAGCAAGGTATATTGAGGATGTATTAATTGCAGATGGAATAGAAATTGTGTTATGCAAACTCATGATATTGTTCCTTGGGTACATGCGATTTAGGCCCAAGAGGATATTGGACCGGTCCAGGAGGACGGAGTATCAAGGTAAACCATTTTCAGTTGGTTTAACATATTGATTTTAAGAATCATTGATACATATAGAAAGATTGAGAATATAATTGAATCGAAACATAGTTTTGTTATATTGTTTGTTATGGTTTATACCGCTATGTACGTAGCAAGGAACTATGACGCCTTCGAGTGATGAGTGCTAATTGCATACCGCTGTCGGACGACGAATACAGGTATGCCGCTATCTTATTAGCAATGAGTTATGGTATATTGTTATTTTGTTAGTAATATTATGGATGTCATGTATTGACATGTACCGTCACGGGTTGACGATGATATTGTAGATGTCATATATTGACATGAACCTTCACAGGATGGCGATGACATAGTGTATGTTCTATGTAGACGTGTGTCATCGTTACGATGAAAAATATATTTAGGTATACGTATCTAGTCGTATGGTTTGAGTGCCGATGGTGGGCACAAGGTGGTGTCTGCGTCACCGATTGACCAGATCATTATGCCGAGCAGGTTTGCTCGATGAATAAATGGATGCGCCATACAGGTAAGTGTACCGCAACACGTATTTGAGGTAAATATTTTACGTGTAGTGGTACCTTTGGATATACTCGTTGAGATTACTATGGCCAAGTGACTGGTAGTAGGAGTAGTTATTGAGAAAATTACTTGCATTTGCCGATGTGACGTGTGGTGGACATGGTCACACCCACACGTGAGGGTGTTGAATAAATCCTAATGATTAGGATTGCAGTATGGTTGAGTAAGGACACCAGATGTCAGTTGTACATTGGTATTAGAGAAATACTGGGTGATGACCCACTACTCTAATTGATTGTACGGTATGGTATACCGGGGTGGAACTTATGATACGTTGATATGTTTGGTATAAACCTAAGGAGGCAGCGATTTGCTAGCCAGTTATTGTTGCAGTGCTATAATGAGCTTGATGTAGCCATTATACTGCTCGTTGGAATCGAGTTTGGTGAATCGCATGATGATACGATGAGAGTTTATGGTGGACCCGTGTAGTCAATATGCTGCATGAGGATTGAGGCTGGGAATACCTCACGAGAACGTTTATGCGTTAAATATGTTGAGGGACTTGTATTGGGACGGCTCAATTTTGTTGGGAGTACCAACGTGAGCATCAACAAGTCATTGTTAGCTCTGATTGAAAATCCTTGCATATGGAATGCATTGGGAGGCGCGATCAAAGTTGTGGGATATAGTCAGTGGAGTGACACTACTATATTGATTGTATCTCTTGGAGAGATTTGGAACGTACTGTCAGGGAGACAGCTAGTGTTGGTCGAGGGTTGATTGTGAATCAGCCATGGTAAGTATTACTGGTGTTGGACTAGGTAATGACTTTATACTCCGGTGAGACGTACGAGGAGGCGTCTTTGGGGAGATGCTCGAGAATGTGGAGTACTGTGGTATTAGTGCAGAGCATCGTTAGAATGGTTACACGTCGTGTATACGGATTTCGATTTGGTAATTGTGGCAGGGATGCACTATTCTGAACCAATTATGTATTTATTGTTCCGGGATACATTTTGCTATAAATATATCCAGGTTTCCTAACTGTGGTTCGAGGTTGGAGGATCATGGGATGACACATTCCTCGCGAGGAATGCGGTATTGATATACCTACCTATTGGGAATCTTTGGGAGATTCGATGAGTCAGTTTGTGTGGTGTTGATGTTGGGATCACACCATTAGTCTTTGGTTTGTCGATCAATATTCTCCACGGAGTGAGAATGTCGGAGGATTAACAGTTGTATTTGGGGCTTGCGGGTATGAATGGAGATACCTGAGCGAGTGCATTGAGTATGCATGTGGTGTTGGTGCTTAGGCATATATACCGATGTGTGCATACAAATGCCAGCATTTTGGTACTTGTCGAGCATCAGATTAGTATGCTTGGATGGATGAATCTCTGAAGAGAGATTGTGGCACCTTGAAATTGGTAATCTCAATGACACGATGTATTCTGAAGAATGATCGTGAGGTCAGATTGACTCCCTTTGAGGAGGGATTGTGTAGGGTCTTCCTACCTTAATATCATTTAGTACACATAAATTGGACAGAACATGCATTTATAACCTCTTAAGGGTTCCGGTTGTAGCTTGAGCTAAGGAGATTACTGGCCAAAATAAAATTTCCAAAAGCTATTAATTACATTCCCATTAATGAATGTTAAAGCTATAGATTTACACTACTCCTAGAGTAGAGACTATCAAAATCCTGCATACTACATTCATCTTGCTTCCTTTAGCTCACCTCCTCAACCCGACCCTAGGCCCTCGGTCCAAAAGTATACCTACAGGGATAACACATCGTGAGCATATACATATTTACTTAACATTATATCAAAAGCATACAGTAATGCATAACATCCTAGTTAAGTAAAGGTTATTGGTCGTCCTTCGACTTCCTTTGTTATCCCTGACTCTTATTCATATATTAGGGCATCTTACCCCATTGTATGGCATCTTACCATATCATAATCATCGTGTGGCATCTTACCACATGGGCATGGGCATCTTACCCAACCATATGGCGTCTTACCATATCATAAACATTGCGTGGCATCTTACCACGGGGCATCTTACCCACTCACATACTTTGTGTGGCATCTTACCACGCGGACGTCTTACCCAATCATACACGTCGTATGACCTTATCATAAACTTGATCATCATAAACGTCATCATAAACATCATCATCATAACATCATCATAAACATCATCATCGTAACCATCATCATAAACATCTTCATCATAACGTCATTATATCATCATAAACATCATCACAAACATCATCATCGTAACATCATCATAAACATCATCATAAACATCATCATCGTAACATCATCATAAACATCATCATAAACATCATCATCGTAAACATCATCATAATATGTAAGGGTATGGTTTACCGTCCGATGTTCGTACGTCTCTTACGTACCTTAATCCCAAAAGAAGGAGAAGTCGTAGAACTTTATCTCCTTGAAGTCGTGGGTACCTGGGACGGTTCTACATAACCATACAAATTGATATTAGAAGCTAAACAATAGCCCAATACCAAAAATACAACAAAAATCAACATTTTTCATCTTTTGAACAGTGGCGATCGATCGCTCAAAATGAGGCGATCGATCGCCTGATTTTTCACTTAGCGGCGATCGATCGCTTAAAATGAGGCGATCGATCGCCTGATGCTTATTTGGCTACTGGACGTTGGCGATCGATCGCGCCATTTGAGGCGATCGATCGCCTGAGCTCATCTTCGCGTACTGCCTCTCGGCGATCGATCGCTGCTTTTGTAGCGATCGATCGCCACTTACAGTGGCCGCGATTTCTCCATTTTCATGTGCATTTTGCAAGCTCATCTTCATACCTTTCAACACCAAACTTCCCAACAATAACAATAACATCATAACCCACTAAAACCCACTTAAAACACTTCAAAAATCATACCCCAACCATAAACAACACATACCCAAACAAACCCACATAAAACATCAAAACTTAACCCATTTCAACACCAAACATCATAAAACTTATAGGAATGGTTCCATACCTCTTGTAGGCTCCAAATCCTAGCAAAGATCACACAAACAAAGTTTTTGTGGAACTTTTCTTCTCCTCTTTTGGTGGAACTCGAAAATGGGAGGGTTTGGGTTGGGAAGTGATTTTGGGGATTTTTAATAAAGTGAAAGGTGTAGAGGGGTTAAAGTGGTGGGTAAAAGATTAAAAGGGGTTGTCTTAACTTACTTTTAAAAATGTACCCCAAACTTAACATGATGTATAAAATACTCTACTTGGTGTTTTAAAAGCATTTTACAACAATGCTCTAAACTTCATCTAAAATCACATCTTTCTCATATTTAATAATTAATACAATTAAATCATGTTAATATCTTAATACCCAACACATAAATTCATTAACACATGATTCATCATATAAACATAATTAATGCCTTACTTGCAATTAATTAATTTCGGGGCATCACATTACTCCCCTACTTACAAGATTTCGTCCTCGAAATCGCATGCACTTACCCAAAAGAAACTAAATATAAATCATACCAGAAAATAGTTCCGGGTAATGCTGCATCATATGCCGCTCCGTCTCCCACGTAGCCTCCTCGACACCCCGACGATCCCACTGAACTTTGACCATCGGTATAACTTTACTTCGTAGTCTGCGATCCTCACGATCCAGAATTCTGACCGGTCGTTCAACGTAGGATACATCTGAATCTAACTGCACTTCAGTAGGCTGTAAAACATGAGACGGGTCTGGCTCATACTTCCGTAGCATAGAAACATAGAAAACATCATGAATTCCAGATAAAGACGGCGGTAGAGCCAATCGGTAAGCCAAAGTGCCGATACGCTGTAACACCTCGTACGGTCCAACATACCTCGGGGATAACTTCCCCCGCATACCAAAAAGAACAACACCCCTGAAGGGTGAGATTTTCAAGAAGACCTTGTCTCCTACTTGAAATTCCAGCGGCCGTCGCCGCTTATTTGCATAGGCAGCTTGCCTATCTTGGGCCGCTTTCATCTTTAAGCGTATCATCTTAATCTTTTCCTCCATGTCCTTAATCATATCCGGTCCTCCGACCGCTTTACTCGCAAGTCCTCCAAAAACAGCGGTGACCTACATCGTCGTCCGTAAAGAGCTTCAAAAGGGGCCATTTGAATGCTCGCCTGATAGCTGTTATTGTATGAGAACTCTACCAGTGGTATAGATTCTTGCCACGGAGTATCAAACTCCAAAACACATGCCTCAGCATATCTTCGAGCGTCTGTATAGTACGCTCCGTTTGGCCATCAGTCTGAGGGTGATAAGCTGTACTCAGTCTCACCTCGGTGCCCAAAGCTGTCTGGAGACCCTCCCAGAAATGAGAAGTAAACATTGGGTCTCTGTCAGACACGATCGAGACTGGAATCCCATGCAACCTCACTACATCCCGTGCATATACTTGGGCCATTTTTAGATACGTGAAAGTCATACTGTAAGGGATGAAATGAGCCACCTTCGTCAGTCTATCCACGATCACCCAGATCGCATCAAATCCAGAGGCCGACCTTGGCAAGTGGGTCACGAAGTCCATAGATATATGCTCCCACTTCCACTTAGGTACCTCCAAGCTCTTCAGCTCGCCACCAGGCCTCTGCCTTTCCGCCTTTACTTGTTGGCAGATTAAACATCTCTTAACATAACTGATCACATCATGTTTCATGCGTCTCCACCAGAATTGACCACTCAGGTCCTTATACATCTTTCTTCCTCCGGGGTGGATACTGAATCGGCTACTATGAGCCCGTTCTAAAATTCCTTTACGTAACTCTGGTGTATCTGGGACTACCCATCGGTTGCCCAGTCTTAATGAATCATCTTCAGCCACTCTAAACTTTGTTGGCTGACCTCGAAGTGCTATCGATGACCATCTCTGCACTTCATCATCCGACCTCTGGGCTTTCCTGATAGCCTCAAATACGTCTGGCTCGGCCAATAAGGTCGACACTCGCACCGGCGACGTGTCCACATCGAAGTCATAGCCCAGATGGCAATAGGAAGTCATCAAAGCTGATAAACACATAACATCCTCAGCAGTACTCTTCACCTTCCGACTTAAGGCGTCTGCTATCAAATTTGCTTTACCAGGATGGTACTCAATTTCACAGTCATAATCCTTGAGCAAATCCATCCATCTTCTTTGACGCATATTCAGTTCAGCCTGAGTGAATAGAAACTTTAGGCTCTTATGGTCCGTAAAGATGGTAAACGTAGTACCATAAAGATAATGACGCCAAATCTTTAAGGCGAAAATGATAGCCGCCAGCTCCAGGTCATGGACTGGGTATCTGGTCTCGTGAGGCTTCAACTGTCTCGAAGCATAGGCTACCACTTGTCTGTCTTGCATCAATACACAGCCCAAACCCTGCAATGATGCATCCGTGTACAAGGCGAACCTCTTATCCTCAGACGGAATTACCAACACTGGCGCTGTCGTCAAACGACGCTTCAATTCTTGGAAGCTTTCCTCACAAGCTTCGGACCAAAAGAATGGGACTCCTTTCTGAGTCAGCTGTGTCAATGGTTTAGCGATCTTAGAAAATCCCTCGACAAAACGTCGGTAATAACCTGCTAAGCCAAGAAAACTCCGTATCTCGGGTACAGAAGTGGGTGCTGCCCACTCCATCACAGCTTCAATCTTCCTGGGATCCACAGATATCCCTTGGCTAGATATGACATGGCCTAGGAATACCACGCTGTCCAACCAGAACTCGCACTTGCTAAGCTTTGCATACAACTGATGATCCCTGAGGATCTGAAGTACTGTCCTCAAGTGCCGTACATGATCTTCTTCGGTCCGAGAGTAGATAGTATATCGTCAATGAAAACTATGACGAATTGGTCCAAAAATGGCTGGAACACCTTGTTCATCAAACTCATGAAAACAGCCGGGGCATTTGTCACCCCAAAAGGCATGACCAGGAATTCATAGTGTCCATACCTAGTCCTGTAGGCTGTCTTCTGGACATCATCTTCCTTTACTCGAATCTGATGGTACCCCGACCTCAGATCGATCTTACTGTAGAGCCTCGTACCCTGCAACTGATCAAACAAGTCATCGATCCTCGGAAGGGGGGTACTTATTCTTCACCGTAGCTTTGTTCAGTTGTCTGTAATCGACGCACAAGCGCATCGAACCATCTTTCTTCTTCACAAATAAAACTGGCGCTCCCCAGGGCGATACGCTAGGGCGTATATAGCCTTTATCAAGGAGCTCTTGCAACTGAATCTTTAATTCCCTTAGCTCCGCTGGTGCCATCCTATAAGGGGCACGAGAAATGGCAGACGTCCCCGGTAATAGTTCAATCCCAAACTCGACCTCTCTCGTCGGTGGGAATCCGGGAATCTCCTCCGGGAAGACATCAGGAAACTCCGCCACTACGGGCACATCCTCAACTTTTACTTCTTCTTTCTTTCCCGTAACATCAACGGCATATATGAGATATCCTGTATGGCCTCGTTCCAATAACTGTGCCATCTTGATAGCAGATATCAATGGAATCTTTGAGCGAGAACCATCCCCATAGAACGTCCATGGAATTCCCATATCAGATTTGAACCGTACTGTCCTCTGCCTGCAGTTCACAACTGCCTGATACCTGTTCAGGACGTCGATGCCCAGAATGCAGTCAAAATCTGACATTCCCAGAACAATCAAATCTGACCTTAGTTCTTTATCCTCAAAATAAATGAGGCCATTGTAGACGATCCGATCAGTAATCATACTTCTTCCAGCGGGGGTCGAGACTATAAGAGGCGTGGGCGACGGAGAAGTGCATATGTGGTGTCTTTCCACAAAACTTGTTGACACAAAAGAGTGTGACGCACCTGTGTCGATCAATATAAAAGCAGGGCGCTATAACCTCCTCCGGAGCCGCTGAAGCCTGCTCCCTTGTCAATGCATAGACTTGTCCTTGAGGTGGCCCCATGGGCTGACCTCCATGCTGACGCGGCACAAATGGGGGTCTGTGCTGTGCTGTCCTATCCGCAGGCCTCCCCGCAGGACCCTGTTGACTTCCCCTGTTGGGACACTGTCTAGCAAAGTGGCCCTTGTCGCCACAAACATAGCACCCTACACATTCTTTCGTCAGATGTGGTTGCCCACAAAGAGTGCATTGGATCTTCCCGGATCTGTCTCCCTGAGACTGCCCCCTTCCAGATGGGGCATCACCCCTACGGTTTCCTTTCCATCTATTGTCGGGCCTCTTACCACTGAACCTTGATGCCGATGAGTTCCCCCTTGACTTGAACTGATCACTCCTTGGCTTCAAATTATCCGGAGTGGATTTCTGAGAGGGTGCCGACGGTGGTACAACATCAGGGTATGCACCCACTCCTAGTTCGGCCAGCTCGGCCCGTGAGAGTGCATCGTCAAAACAAGTAGGGCCATAAGTGATCACCCTATCGTATAGCTCCGGCCTCAAACCTTTCATGAAATTCCTCATCTTTGCTTGCGTGCTCGTGGCAATGTGAGGCACATATCTGAGCAAGGAGCAAAACTGAAGAGCATAATCTGACACTGACATATTACCTTGCTTGAGGTGAGTGAATTCATCTTCCTTAGCCTGTCGTGCTGCAGCCGAGAAATAACGGTTCAGAAAGCGAGTTCGAAACATTTTCCAGTTAACTTCATGACCTTGAGCCTCTTGCTCTACCACAGTGGTCTTCCACCACATTAGCGCCTTCTTGGCCAATTGGAACTCTGCTAACCGTATCCATGCCGTCTTCGCACATGGGGCTGCCACAAAGATCTGCTCTATTCTTTCTAACCATTCCTCAGCTCGTTCCCCAGTTTCGGTTCCTTCAAAGGTTGGGGGTCGGTAAGCAAGAAACTGAGTTAAGCTTAGCTCCCCTGGCAACAACTGTTGTTCGGCCGGTTCATCATCAAAAGCTGGCGGGGGTAGGGGATTCGTAAGCCCCGCACTTGCATTGACGCTCACTGCGTCACCTACCTCCACATTTGCTGCCATACTGCAACACAAGGGTTAACAACAAGATCCAAAAGCAGTTCGTATAAGACTTCGTTAGATAAACAAAACATGTTAGCACAACATCATATACTTCATATGCAACTTATGCACAAAACATGTTCGAAAGTAAGCACCTAGCTAACTTATTGCTAAGGCTACCCTTCACTCATCCCCGGGTTATCTAACCACTGCTCTGATACCACTAATGTAGGGTCTTCCTACCTTAATATCATTTAGTACACATAAATTGGACAGAACATGCATTTATAACCTCTTAAGGGTTCCGGTTGTAGCTTGAGCTAAGGAGATTACAGGCCAAAATAAAAATTCCAAAAGCTATTAATTACATTCTCATTAATGAATGTTAAAGCTATAGATTTACACTACTCCTAGAGTAGAGACTATCAAAATCCTGCATACTACATTCATCTTGCTTCCTTTAGCTCACCTCCTCAACCCGACCCTAGGCCCTCGGTCCAAAAGTATACCTACAGGGATAACACATCGTGAGCATATACATATTTACTTAACATTATATCAAAAGCATACAGTAATGCATAACATCCTAGTTAAGTAAAGGTTATTGGTCGTCCTTCGACTTCCTTTGTTATCCCTGACTCTTATTCATATATTAGGGCATCTTACCCCATTGTATGGCATCTTACCATATCATAATCATCGTGTGGCATCTTACCACATGGGCATCTTACCCAACCATATGGCGTCTTACCATATCATAAACATTGCGTGGCATCTTACCCACTCACATACTTTGTGTGGCATCTTACCACGCGGGCGTCTTACCCAATCATACACGTCGTATGACCTTATCATAAACTTCATCATCATAAACGTCATCATAAACATCAGCATAACATCATCATAAACATCATCATCGTAACCATCATCATAAACATCTTCATCATAACGTCATTATATCATCATAAACATCATCACAAACATCATCATCGTAACATCATCATAAACATCATCATAAACATAATCATCGTAACATCATCATAAACATCATCATAAACATCATCATCGTAAACATCATCATAATATGTAAGGGTATGGTTTACCGTCCGATGCTCGTACGTCTCTTACGTACCTTAATTCCAAAAGAAGGAGAAGTCGTAGAACTTTATCTCCTTGAAGTCGTGGGTACCTGGGACGGTTCTACATAACCATACAAATTGATATTAGAAGCTAAACAATAGCCCAATACCAAAAATACAACAAAAATCAACATTTTTCATCTTTTGAACATTGGCGATCGATCGCTCAAAATGAGGCGATCGATCGCCTGATTTTTCACTTAGCGGCGATCGATCGCTTAAAATGAGGCGATCGATCGCCTGATGCTTATTTGGCTACTGGACGTTGGCGATCGATCGCGCCATTTGAGGCGATCGATCGCCTGAGCTCATCTTCGCGTACTGCCTCTCGGCGATCGATCGCTGCTTTTGTAGCGATCGATCGCCACTTACAGTGGCCGCGATTTCTCCATTTTCATGTGCATTTTGCAAGCTCATCTTCATACCTTTCAACACCAAACTTCCCAACAATAACAATAACATCATAACCCACTAAAACCCACTTAAAACACTTCAAAAATCATACCCCAACCATAAACAACACATACCCAAACAAACCCACATAAAACATCAAAACTTAACCCATTTCAACACCAAACATCATAAAACTTATAGGAATGGTTCCATACCTCTTGTAGGCTCCAAATCCTAGCAAAGATCACACAAACAAAGTTTTTGTGGAACTTTTCTTCTCCTCTTTTGGTGGAACTCGAAAATGGGAGGGTTTGGGTTGGGAAGTGATTTTGGGGATTTTTAATAAAGTGAAAGGTGTAGAGGGGTTAAAGTGGTGGGTAAAAGATTAAAAGGGGTTGTCTTAACTTACTTTTAAAAATGTACCCCAAACTTAACATGATGTATAAAATACTCTACTTGGTGTTTTAAAAGCATTTTACAACAATGCTCTAAACTTCATCTAAAATCACATCTTTCTCATATTTAATAATTAATACAATTAAATCATGTTAATATCTTAATACCCAACACATAAATTCATTAACACATGATTCATCATATAAACATAATTAATGCCTTACTTGCAATTAATTAATTTCGGGGCATCACATTACTCCCCTACTTACAAGATTTCGTCCTCGAAATCGCATGCACTTACCCAAAAGAAACTAAACATAAATCATACCAGAAAATAGTTCCGGGTAATGCTGCATCATATGCCGCTCCGTCTCCCACGTAGCCTCCTCGACACCCCGACGATCCCACTGAACTTTGACCATCGGTATAACTTTACTTCGTAGTCTGCGATCCTCACGATCCAGAATTCTGACCGGTCGTTCAACGTAGGATACATCTGAATCTAACTGCACTTCAGTAGGCTGTAAAACATGAGACGGGTCTGGCTCATACTTCCGTAGCATAGAAACATAGAAAACATCATGAATTCCAGATAAAGACGGCGGTAGAGCCAATCGGTAAGCCAAAGTGCCGATACGCTGTAACACCTCGTACGGTCCAACATACCTCGGGGATAACTTCCCCCGCATACCAAAAAGAACAACACCCCTGAAGGGTGAGATTTTCAAGAAGACCTTGTCTCCTACTTGAAATTCCAGCGGCCGTCGCCGCTTATTTGCATAGGCAGCTTGCCTATCTTGGGCCGCTTTCATCTTTAAGCGTATCATCTTAATCTTTTCCTCCATGTCCTTAATCATATCCGGTCCTCCGACCGCTTTACTCGCAAGTCCTCCAAAAACAGCGGTGACCTACATCGTCGTCCGTAAAGAGCTTCAAAAGGGGCCATTTGAATGCTCGCCTGATAGCTGTTATTGTATGAGAACTCTACCAGTGGTATAGATTCTTGCCACGGAGTATCAAACTCCAAAACACATGCCCTCAGCATATCTTCGAGCGTCTGTATAGTACGCTCCGTTTGGCCATCAGTCTGAGGGTGATAAGCTGTACTCAGTCTCACCTCGGTGCCCAAAGCTGTCTGGAGACCCTCCCAGAAATGAGAAGTAAACATTGGGTCTCTGTCAGACACGATCGAGACTGGAATCCCATGCAACCTCACTACATCCCGTACATATACTTGGGCCATTTTTAGATACGTGAAAGTCATACTGTAAGGGATGAAATGAGCCACCTTCGTCAGTCTATCCACGATCACCCAGATCGCATCAAATCCAGAGGCCGACCTTGGCAAGTGGGTCACGAAGTCCATAGATATATGCTCCCACTTCCACTTAGGTACCTCCAAGCTCTTCAGCTCGCCACCAGGCCTCTGCCTTTCCGCCTTTACTTGTTGGCAGATTAAACATCTCTTAACATAACTGATCACATCATGTTTCATGCGTCTCCACCAGAATTGACCACTCAGGTCCTTATACATCTTTCTTCCTCCGGGGTGGATACTGAATCGGCTACTATGAGCCCGTTCTAAAATTCCTTTACGTAACTCTGGTGTATCTGGGACTACCCATCGGTTGCCCAGTCTTAATGAATCATCTTCAGCCACTCTAAACTTTGTTGGCTGACCTCGAAGTGCTATCGATGACCATCTCTGCACTTCATCATCCGACCTCTGGGCTTTCCTGATAGCCTCAAATACGTCTGGCTCGGCCAATAAGGTCGACACTCGCACCGGCGACGTGTCCACATCGAAGTCATAGCCCAGATGGCAATAGGAAGTCATCAAAGCTGATAAACACATAACATCCTCAGCAGTACTCTTCACCTTCCGACTTAAGGCGTCTGCTATCAAATTTGCTTTACCAGGATGGTACTCAATTTCACAGTCATAATCCTTGAGCAAATCCATCCATCTTCTTTGACGCATATTCAGTTCAGCCTGAGTGAATAGAAACTTTAGGCTCTTATGGTCCGTAAAGATGGTAAACGTAGTACCATAAAGATAATGACGCCAAATCTTTAAGGCGAAAATGATAGCCGCCAGCTCCAGGTCATGGACTGGGTATCTGGTCTCGTGAGGCTTCAACTGTCTCGAAGCATAGGCTACCACTTGTCTGTCTTGCATCAATACACAGCCCAAACCCTGCAATGATGCATCCGTGTACAAGGCGAACCTCTTATCCTCAGACGGAATTACCAACACTGGCGCTGTCGTCAAACGACGCTTCAATTCTTGGAAGCTTTCCTCACAAGCTTCGGACCAAAAGAATGGGACTCCTTTCTGAGTCAGCTGTGTCAATGGTTTAGCGATCTTAGAAAATCCCTCGACAAAACGTCGGTAATAACCTGCTAAGCCAAGAAAACTCCGTATCTCGGGTACAGAAGTGGGTGCTGCCCACTCCATCACAGCTTCAATCTTCCTGGGATCCACAGATATCCCTTGGCTAGATATGACATGGCCTAGGAATACCACGCTGTCCAACCAGAACTCGCACTTGCTAAGCTTTGCATACAACTGATGATCCCTGAGGATCTGAAGTACTGTCCTCAAGTGCCGTACATGATCTTCTTCGGTCCGAGAATAGATAGTATATCGTCAATGAAAACTATGACGAATTGGTCCAAAAATGGCTGGAACACCTTGTTCATCAAACTCATGAAAACAGCCGGGGCATTTGTCACCCCAAAAGGCATGACCAGGAATTCATAGTGTCCATACCGAGTCCTGTAGGCTGTCTTCTGGACATCATCTTCCTTTACTCGAATCTGATGGTACCCCGACCTCAGATCGATCTTACTGTAGAGCCTCGTACCCTGCAACTGATCAAACAAGTCATCGATCCTCGGAAGGGGGTACTTATTCTTCACCGTAGCTTTGTTCAGTTGTCTGTAATCGACGCACAAGCGCATCGAACCATCTTTCTTCTTCACAAATAAAACTGGCGCTCCCCAGGGCGATACGCTAGGGCGTATATAGCCTTTATCAAGGAGCTCTTGCAACTGAATCTTTAATTCCCTTAGCTCCGCTGGTGCCATCCTATAAGGGGCACGAGAAATGGCAGACGTCCCCGGTAATAGTTCAATCCCAAACTCGACCTCTCTCGTCGGTGGGAATCCGGGAATCTCCTCCGGGAAGACATCAGGAAACTCCGCCACTACGGGCACATCCTCAACTTTTACTTCTTCTTTCTTTCCCGTAACATCAACGGCATATATGAGATATCCTGTATGGCCTCGTTCCAATAACTGTGCCATCTTGATAGCAGATATCAATGGAATCTTTGAGCGAGAACCATCCCCATAGAACGTCCATGGAATTCCCATATCAGATTTGAACCGTACTGTCCTCTGCCTGCAGTTCACAACTGCCTGATACCTGTTCAGGACGTCGATGCCCAGAATGCAGTCAAAATCTGACATTCCCAGAACAATCAAATCTGACCTTAGTTCTTTATCCTCAAAATAAATGAGGCCATTGTAGACGATCCGATCAGTAATCATACTTCTTCCAGCGGGGGTCGAGACTATAAGAGGCGTGGGCGACGGAGAAGTGCATATGTGGTGTCTTTCCACAAAACTTGTTGACACAAAAGAGTGTGACGCACCTGTGTCGATCAATATAAAAGCAGGGCGCTATAACCTCCTCCGGAGCCGCTGAAGCCTGCTCCCTTGTCAATGCATAGACTTGTCCTTGAGGTGGCCCCATGGGCTGACCTCCATGCTGACGCGGCACAAATGGGGGTCTGTGCTGTGCTGTCCTATCCGCAGGCCTCCCCGCAGGACCCTGTTGACTTCCCCTGTTGGGACACTGTCTAGCAAAGTGGCCCTTGTCGCCACAAACATAGCACCCTACACATTCTTTCGTCAGATGTGGTTGCCCACAAAGAGTGCATTGGATCTTCCCGGATCTGTCTCCCTGAGACTGCCCCCTTCCAGATGGGGCATCACCCCTACGGTTTCCTTTCCATCTATTGTCGGGCCTCTTACCACTGAACCTTGATGCCGATGAGTTCCCCCTTGACTTGAACTGATCACTCCTTGGCTTCAAATTATCCGGAGTGGATTTCTGAGAGGGTGCCGACGGTGGTACAACATCAGGGTATGCACCCACTCCTAGTTCGGCCAGCTCGGCCCGTGAGAGTGCATCGTCAAAACAAGTAGGGCCATAAGTGATCACCCTATCGTATAGCTCCGGCCTCAAACCTTTCATGAAATTCCTCATCTTTGCTTGCGTGCTCGTGGCAATGTGAGGCACATATCTGAGCAAGGAGCAAAACTGAAGAGCATAATCTGACACTGACATATTACCTTGCTTGAGGTGAGTGAATTCATCTTCCTTAGCCTGTCGTGCTGCAGCCGAGAAATAACGGTTCAGAAAGCGAGTTCGAAACATTTTCCAGTTAACTTCATGACCTTGAGCCTCTTGCTCTACCACAGTGGTCTTCCACCACATTAGCGCCTTCTTGGCCAATTGGAACTCTGCTAACCGTATCCATGCCGTCTTCGCACATGGGGCTGCCACAAAGATCTGCTCTATTCTTTCTAACCATTCCTCAGCTCGTTCCCCAGTTTCGGTTCCTTCAAAGGTTGGGGGTCGGTAAGCAAGAAACTGAGTTAAGCTTAGCTCCCCTGGCAACAACTGTTGTTCGGCCGGTTCATCATCAAAAGCTGGCGGGGGTAGGGGATTCGTAAGCCCCGCACTTGCATTGACGCTCACTGCGTCACCTACCTCCACATTTGCTGCCATACTGCAACACAAGGGTTAACAACAAGATCCAAAAGCAGTTCGTATAAGACTTCGTTAGATAAACAAAACATGTTAGCACAACATCATATACTTCATATGCAACTTATGCACAAAACATGTTCGAAAGTAAGCACCTAGCTAACTTATTGCTAAGGCTACCCTTCACTCATCCCCGGGTTATCTAACCACTGCTCTGATACCACTAATGTAGGGTCTTCCTACCTTAATATCATTTAGTACACATAAATTGGACAGAACATGCATTTATAACCTCTTAAGGGTTCCGGTTGTAGCTTGAGCTAAGGAGATTACAGGCCAAAATAAAAATTCCAAAAGCTATTAATTACATTCTCATTAATGAATGTTAAAGCTATAGATTTACACTACTCCTAGAGTAGAGACTATCAAAATCCTGCATACTACATTCATCTTGCTTCCTTTAGCTCACCTCCTCAACCCGACCCTAGGCCCTCGGTCCAAAAGTATACCTACAGGGATAACACATCGTGAGCATATACATATTTACTTAACATTATATCAAAAGCATACAGTAATGCATAACATCCTAGTTAAGTAAAGGTTATTGGTCGTCCTTCGACTTCCTTTGTTATCCCTGACTCTTATTCATATATTAGGGCATCTTACCCCATTGTATGGCATCTTACCATATCATAATCATCGTGTGGCATCTTACCACATGGGCATCTTACCCAACCATATGGCGTCTTACCATATCATAAACATTGCGTGGCATCTTACCCACTCACATACTTTGTGTGGCATCTTACCACGCGGGCGTCTTACCCAATCATACACGTCGTATGACCTTATCATAAACTTCATCATCATAAACGTCATCATAAACATCAGCATAACATCATCATAAACATCATCATCGTAACCATCATCATAAACATCTTCATCATAACGTCATTATATCATCATAAACATCATCACAAACATCATCATCGTAACATCATCATAAACATCATCATAAACATAATCATCGTAACATCATCATAAACATCATCATAAACATCATCATCGTAAACATCATCATAATATGTAAGGGTATGGTTTACCGTCCGATGCTCGTACGTCTCTTACGTACCTTAATTCCAAAAGAAGGAGAAGTCGTAGAATTTTATCTCCTTGAAGTCGTGGGTACCTGGGACGGTTCTACATAACCATACAAATTGATAGTAGAAGCTAAACAATAGCCCAATACCAAAAATACAACAAAAATCAACATTTTTCATCTTTTGAACATTGGCGATCGATCGCTCAAAATGAGGCGATCGATCGCCTGATTTTTCACTTAGCGGCGATCGATCGCTTAAAATGAGGCGATCGATCGCCTGATGCTTATTTGGCTACTGGACGTTGGCGATCGATCGCGCCATTTGAGGCGATCGATCGCCTGAGCTCATCTTCGCGTACTGCCTCTCGGCGATCGATCGCTGCTTTTGTAGCGATCGATCGCCACTTACAGTGTCCGCGATTTCTCCATTTTCATGTGCATTTTGCAAGCTCATCTTCATACCTTTCAACACCAAACTTCCCAACAATAACAATAACATCATAACCCACTAAAACCCACTTAAAACACTTCAAAAATCATACCCCAACCATAAACAACACATACCCAAACAAACCCACATAAAACATCAAAACTTAACCCATTTCAACACCAAACATCATAAAACTTATAGGAATGGTTCCATACCTCTTGTAGGCTCCAAATCCTAGCAAAGATCACACAAACAAAGTTTTTGTGGAACTTTTCTTCTCCTCTTTTGGTGGAACTCGAAAATGGGAGGGTTTGGGTTGGGAAGTGATTTTGGAGATTTTTAATAAAGTGAAAGGTGTAAAGGGGTTAAAGTGGTGGGTAAAAGATTAAAAGGGGTTGTCTTAACTTACTTTTAAAAATGTACCCCAAACTTAACATGATGTATAAAATACTCTACTTGGTGTTTTAAAAGCATTTTACAACAATGCTCTAAACTTCATCTAAAATCACATCTTTCTCATATTTAATAATTAATACAATTAAATCATGTTAATATCTTAATACCCAACACATAAATTCATTAACACATGATTCATCATATAAACATAATTAATGCCTTACTTGCAATTAATTAATTTCGGGGCATCACAGATTGTCGTTTGATTGGGGTCAGGGTGATGTCCGGGGATTAATGATATTAATCCCGGTGTGGTAATGATCCTTGATGGATTTTTAATTGTGGCAATTAGAAATTAATTGCGGTTTTGGGTCTCCCGAGGTTGTTAAATCGGGCATTTGATATCGTTGGATCCAAAAGTTGAGATTGCATTCTCATTTTGGTGGAAAACCTATGAGTTGGGTTTTCGGTGGGACTTGGAGTCCGGGGTGCTTCATGTTGGGGCTGGTATGTGGATTTAATGTTGGAGAGCGAGTTTTTGAAAACAGATGATTTTTAATGAATCATGATGTATTTGTGGAGGTATTGGTATGTTGGGGCATTTTTGCTATATATACCAGTTGGACTCGAGATTTCCGTCATTTGGCACGGAATCACTCCTCTCCCTCTCCTCTCCCTCTTTATCGCCCAACCCCTCTTTCCCCTAACCCTTATCCTTTCTCTTTGGAGAAAAATGACCGGATGCTCGGTTTAGGAGCCGGATTCTTCGAAGATAAGTTGGTAATCTCCTTCCCCTCGCTTTCATCTTCGTTTTGATTGTATTTTTGTTGGATTTGGTTGAGTTTTGGGTTTGGGTTGGTTTGGGTGATTTTAGTGAAAATCATTTAATCTTTTGGGTTTGTTTTATTTTGAGTTTAGCACCCTTGTTGGAGGTTCTTGTGTGTGGATTTGTTGTGGTTTTGAGTTGGGAGGAGTTGGAGTGTGTTTTGTGGAGGTTTCAAGCTTTTAAAAATGGAGGATTTCGAGTTGCAGGGCATGGCGATCGATCGCCCGAAGCAGGCGATCGATCGCATGCGAGCAGTGGGCTTTTCAGCATGGTGGCGATCGATCGCTACTTTCGAGCGATCGATCACCTCGCGCCAGTAAGGTCTGGCGATCGATCGCTATATCGAGCGATCGATCGCCAAGGGGCTAGCGATCGATCGCCCGGTATAGCGATCGATCGCCAGCAGGTGTATTGTGGTTTTCTTGGCTTTTTTGTGGGATTTTGGATTTGCGACTTAAATGGTCGGCTTCCGGGGCAATGTTGACATTCCAATGGGAATGCTAGACTTTTAAAATGGTTGGTGGAGCCAAGTTAAATTAAACGGAACTCTCGGTTGAGTTTTGGTTATCTTTTAAACGTTTTAAAATGGAATATTTTGGGTATTATGCATGCCTAGCCGGGGGCTTTTATTTTGGTAATCGTCATGGATGGGTTTTGAGGTTGCAAACGTGCGTGGGCGCGTGATTGCATGCTTATACTTGATTGTGAGTTGTTTATGTGTTTTAGTACATATTTCTCGAGGCATGGAACTCAGGCAAGGTTGGACTCAAACTACGGAATCATAAGGTACGTATGACGTACGAGCATAGCCTATTATAATGTTGCAACTGTAAAGTGCATGATATGTGGTAATTGCATTAAATGGACATTGAAATGCATGGTATGTAATATTTGCAATAAATGGATGTCGAAATACATGGTACATGGTACTTGCTATATATGGATAGTGATATGCATGGTATATGGTAATTGTGTTAAATGGACATACATCGGGAACCATACGGTGCCGCTATCGAGCGAGCAATATTTGGACTATTGTCGCCGTTGAGCGACCATCGGTTATGACGCCTCTATTGTTGAGCGGGCGTGGGATTATAATGCCGCTATTGTAGAGCGAGCTATGATATAGAACTATGGAATTATTGGTTAGATATATGTGATATCTATGGTCTTTTACATAATGATCTTACCATATTGATTATGGAATTGGCATGATAGAAATGATATTAGTTAATCCATGTGGCGATTAACTGGCTTTGGGAATTTGATCATTTTGGTTGTTTTGAGAACATGGACAATATAGTGGGATCCCGGATGAGGATGATGCCATCCAGGGAGTATCATTTAGATTCTTAGCAATTACGTTGTAATTTACGAATTATATAATTGTGATTATTGGTTTGGAGGTATGGGTATGCTCACCCCGTGTGGGGGCTGTCTCTGTTGGGGCAGGTGAAACAGGTACAATGGTAGCTCTGGAGCTGTGTTCGAGCTATGGATTGGAGGTGATTCCAGGATCGAGGCACTGGAGCTCATGTGGAGCTGAATATTTAGTATGCCCTTTTTATACATTACGTACACATAGGTTTATTCGATGCTCGTGTGTGAGCAATAATTATGTGTATATGGGTTGTATAAAAAGGCATGGGCCTTTCTCCTTTCATTCATATGTGTGAGCAATTATCTAGGGAATTGCTAGATGAATTGAGATTGTGATTAGTGTGCTACATAGGTGCATGATGTGTTGAATGGTCTTAATCTAGGGAATCGGTTATTGCATGGAATGGAATAAATGAAGCAATAAATTTTATAGGTGGTATTGTGTGCCTCGTTTACATGCAGTTTCCCTTTACACGTGATTGAATGCACCAAATGTATGACTTAATGCACTAATTGTGGGTTAAGGGCACGGGGGTCCTTACACAGGGTAGTTCATTACTGGCTAACTCGATAGCATCCCTGTGTTAGGATTGTTGAATCCTAGGGTAAACAATGGATGGCCAGTATTTGGATTTGTTGGATGTCGTTGTCGACACGGATGGCGAGAATGCAATCGATTTTCTTGCATGTCCTCTATGGAAACTTGAGACCTTGTGGAGTCTCGATGGTGTGTTGGGACTAAGATATGATTTCTTGGAATACATGGATGTAGGCATCTTTGAGATGTGTTTTGTGTTGATTGATGGCCGTGAGTTGCCCGATCCGTGTTGCAAAGTGGTGCAACTACTCCTTTGACGGAGATGGATTTGGAGAGCGGTTCGTAATGATGTGTGTTGGACATCGTAGACTAAACGGTGGAGATATCATGGAAGTGATATCTACTTTGGAATCAGGAATGATTCGAGTAACTAGTAGTTACGGTTGACTGACTGCTTTTGGGTGGTTAGCATCGAGGCATGCTAACGTCCTTTTCGAAATTCTGGTGGTTTGGGAGGTTTACTCCATCCCGGAATTGGTGCGAGGTCGGTGTCCTCGCAGTTGGGTGTCGTTCATGATGTGTTCATGGTTCGACGATGTGGATCGACTGGAGCGTGTGGTCCTGGCAGTACGTGGAGTACACCTGTGCAAATTTTGAGGACGAAATTTTATTGGTGGGGGATAATTGTGATGCCTGGGAATTAATGATGTTAATCTCGGAGTGGTAATGATCCCTAATGAATTTTAATTGTGGCAATTATGAATTAATTGCGGTGTTGAGACATCCGATGATGTTAAATCCGGTATTTGGGATCGTTGAACCAAAGATTGATAATGTATTCTCATTGTGGTGAAAAACCTTGGAATTGGGTTTTTGGTGAGATCTGGGGTTTGTGGTACTTTGTATTGGGCTGGTATTAGAAATTGAAAATTGAGAGAGAGTTATTGAAAACATATGATTTTTAATGAATCATGGTGTATTTGTGGGGGACTTGATATTTTGGAGAAAAATGGCTGGAAGCTCGGACCGGGAGCCGGATTTCTAGAAGAAAAGTTGGTAATCTTCTTCCCGTCGTCTTTATCTCCGATTTGATTGTAGCATTGTATATTTTGGTTGAGTATTGGGTTGGATTTGGAATTTGGGGATTTTTGGTAAAAATCCAAAATTATGTTTTTTGTTTTTTTATCGGTTTTAAATGGAGTAATGGAGGTGTTGAAGGAGTTAGGGGTGTTGGTTTTGAGTTTGGGGTATGGAAAACCCCATTAAAGCTTGAATTTTTCTGAAACTCGTAGGTCGCGATCAATCGCGGCTTGGCGCCGATCGATCGCGGCATGCATTATTTCAGGCAGTGGGTTATGCGATCGATCGCGCCTAAACGGCGATCGATCGCAACCGTGTTTTGTTATGATTTTTCGAGATTTTGCAAATTGTTGGGATTTTGGAGTCCCAGTTTAATTAGCCAATTTTTTCGGGGCAATGTATACATCGCAATGGGAATGCTATACCTTAAAATGGAATGGTTGGAGCCAAATTTTAATTAAAAAATGGAATACTTGATTGAGTAATTGGCTAACCTTTAAACTTAAGAAAATGGAATATTTTGGGTATTATGCATCTTAGCCCGGGGTCTTTTAAAATGGTTAAAATCGTCATGGATAGACGATATATTTGGGGATTGTGAACGTGCTTGGCACGTGGTTGCATGTTTATAAATAATTGTAAGTTATTTATGTGTTTAGAACATAATTCATCGGGTCGCGGGACTAAGGCAAGGTTTGATTCGAACTACAGAAATATAAGGTACGTATAATGTACAAGCATAGCTTTAACTATTTTATTGCAATTGTTGTGCATGATATGATATAGTTGTGATAATTTGATTGACATTAGGAACTATATGGTGCCGCTATGGAGCTAACATCAGTTATGGTACCGCCGCTTTTGAGCGTGCAAGGGAAGGAACCGTGGAACAGTGATTTGATATTTGAGATATCTGTAATCACTCTTTAATGAATCGATGTTATTAATTATGAGATTGGTAATTGGAAAACGGATTAGTTAATCAATGTAACGATTAACTGGCTTTTGGGAATTTGATGGTTTCGGTTATTTTGAGATAGATCCCGGATGAGGATGATGTCATCCAGGGAGTGTCTTTTAATATTCATAGCCTTCACATTATGTAAATGTATTATTGTGATTATTGGAATGGTGGTATTTGTATGCTCACCCGTATGGGTGGCTGTCTCTGTTGGGAGAGGTGAATAGGTACATCGATGGCTTTGGAGTTGAGCTCGAGCTGTTGATTGGAAATACTTATAGGGCTGAGATACCAGAGCTGGTATTGAGTATGGCATTTTATACATTAGATACACATATACATATTCGATGCTTGCATGGGAGCACTATTATGTGTATATTGTTTGTATAAAAAGGCAATGTCTTTTTTCTTTTCATTTATGTGTTGCATGCAATTAATTAATGAATTGCAAAATGAATTGAGAACATGTTAGTGTATTATAAGGGTGCATGCTATGTAAGTGGTTTTAGTTGGGGAAAATGGACATTGTGTGGAATGATGAAATGAATTTTATTGTTGGCATATTATGCTAAAGTAGTATGTAATCTTTTCCCCTGATAATATGTTGTATGCACTAATGACATGTGTTAATATACTAATAACGAGTTAAAGGCACGGGGTCCTTACATAACAACCTCCTTGAGGTGCATTTTTAGGAGACTCGTGCTATGCTTATATAAGTTTAACATTGATACGAAATATTTGGGATTGAGAGGAATAGCATATATACGAGTATAAATGAACCAAATCTAAAAAATATTAAAAGCTCAAACTAGTGTTGGAATTCGAGTTCGGCTCAAAATATTTGAATATGTTTGTGTGATTCGAATTATTGCTCGAAAATCAGAGAGTAACCAGGATTATAAAACAAATGGGAAAATTGTAAATAATTTTTTGGTAGGTAAAATACAACATTTTTATTAGTGTTACCACAAAAAAAAAAATTATATGCAATAAAATAATTTTCTTTTTGAGCAAATAGATATTATATTAAGTAAAGGCCCAAACACGAATTACAATCTGGAACAAAAACAACCATCTAAGATATATTGACACAGAGACAGTAATAGACCATAACACCAAGAGAAGGTCGATTGTTTTTTTAAAAAAAATTTAAATGATGATTGATGTTTACTGTTTGAGTTGAAAAGAAAATTTCTAAATTGAATGATGATTGATGTTTACTGTTTGAGTCGAATTAAATGACTTGATATTTGACACTATTCATTGCATACTTTCTTTTTATATTTAGGCAGTATTTTTGATATGTTACTTATGATTTGATCTGTACATCATATGTTTACAACTTTACATTATTTTAAATTTTTTTAGTCAAATATTTGTTAATAATATTTTTTTATTGAATTTGAGTATATTGTAATATAGTGTATATGTAAAATATATAAAAAAAAAATTATATCATATCCTAAACGTTCTGTATCCTGTAAATTGGAAAATCAGTATCGTCGTATCCTTATCGTGTCTTACCCGTGTCCCGATATCTATGTCCATGCAGCATAGATAAGCCCAGATCAATTACAGATCATGGCATGACGTAAGTTCATATCAACTGAGTTTCTGGCATGATGTAAGCCCAGATCAACCGAAGTCCTAGCGTGGCATAATCCCAAATCAACTGAGATCCTGACATGGGTTTAATATCGCCATAATACTGAGAAAGTATTCATAAGCTTTCATGTAACAAGAAAATAACATATTCAAAGTTGTGAAATTCTAATTCTATAGAGTGAATTGCTACTGTAGAATTATCTAACAAGTAACAACCTCCTTGTGGTGCATTTTTAGGAGACTCGTGCTATGCTTATATAAGTTTCACATTGATACGAAATATTTGGATTGAGAGGACCTAACATGTATGTCTGTAGATATAACATATATATAAGAGTATAAATGAACCAAATATAATAAAAAAATTAAAGGCTCAAACTGGTGTTGGAGTTCGAATTCGGCTCAAAATATTTGAATATGTGTGAGATTCGAATTGTTGCTTGAAAATCAGAGAGTAATCATGATTATAAAATAGATGGAAAAATTGTTAAATAAATTTTTGGTAGGTAAAATACAATACTTTTTATTATTGTCACTAAAAAAATTATATGCAATAAAATAATTTCGGCTAGAAAAAATTTCCAACATATTCCAGTTTGACTCGAATTAGATTTTTGTATACAAAACAAATATCTCTGGAACTTATTCATGAGCTGAATATGTTCATTTGCAATTTGTTTAGTCCTTAATGTTCAATTTGGCAAAAAAAGGTCAAATGCAGTAAAATTGAAATTTAATTTGAAAATATATAAGTCATTTACAATCTACGGCTGATTTCACATGTGATTTAACGTTGGGCCTAATTTGGAAAAAAACACAAAAATATTATGGGCTAAATCGGAGCGATGAAAACAACAATGACTGAAACGAGAATTAACTCAAATATCGGAAACCATTTAATGTTTTACCCCTATGATGCAAGACACTGCTAAAAATCACTAGGTACAGTATTGGACATTTCTAGGACACTGACACACATCAAACACTCCTCGGCACATGTCGAACACGCTACAAGGCATGTCCTTCATTTCAAAAAATAAAATAAAATCGGACACTCATGTCACATAGCCGAGGGCTTGTCCAATATGGAAAGGACATTGTTGGGCTTAATTATATAATTTAAATTGTTTGACTAAAATGAAATTTGGACATGTTAGTTGAACTTTATGTTAAATTGAAGTAATATACATTAGTATGTGTGCTACTATTATTTAGTAAATACATTTATTTATATGTTTTTGAATTTGATAAGAATATTTTTTATATTATCTTTTATTTAGAAGTGTCAAACTTTACTTTAATTGAATATACATTTGATGTTAGTATCTGCGATACTATGATGATTTAATTGACATGTATTTATTTATATACTTATTGAATTTGATAAGAATATCTTTGTTACTTTTACATAGTTTTAGAATTTAAAAAATATGAAAAATATCATTCTGTAATGTAATAAGCGGATAATATATATAAATATAAAAATATGCAGGCGTGTATCTGCGATATTAATAGCTTGCCGTGTCTGGTCTTCGTGTGGGTGTCTATTATCGCATCAAAAAACCCAAACTTGGCATGATGTCCTTCTTTAAAACACATGTGTCGACATCTTATCTTCTCTAGATAAGATGCCATCTTTCACCATTCCCTTATCTCACTTCTTAGTCTAAGCGCCTATCTCTTTCGTAACCCCCCTTTTTTCACAACTTCCACCTTCTTCCCGCCCCACCATTACTACCGAATTGCTGACGCCCGTCAGCAATCTCCAATCGCTTTCCAATCTCATTCTCAGCTGTCTTCGCAACTGCAATCCACACGAAAAACCAACTCTCCCTATCAACCCTCCTCCTCCCCAAACAAACCCCTAAAATCGCACAGGTGGAGGCTGCTTCTATGACGCCAAAATGGCTGATTCCGTCGCCGGAAGCGCCAATGCTCTGGCCAATGTTGCCAGATCCAACAACACCCTCGACCATTTATTACATAAATCTATTTATACAAATGCATAACTGAATCGGAATGCATAAGAAATGATTAAACTTCGTAAATAATACAAAAACAGTAAGTTCCAAACAGCAACACAATTGGAACCGAAAACAGTAGCACACTTTTTATAGCAGCAATAGAACTTGTAAGCTTCCAAACTGGATCAGTATGATGAGATGAGCACCCTCACAAAGTATGATTGATCGATCGAACAGTATTTGATAAATTTTTCATAATCAAGCATTACAAAATCCCTGTTGTGGCTAGAGAATTCAACACATGATATTGCTGGTCCAAAAGAAGACCAAATGATTGCATTAAAATTATTAATAAACTTAACGAACATATAAATTTTTATTCTATAAATTAATATGCTTATATTAAAATGTTAATACTTTAAAGAGGATGATACACACTAAAAAGCTTTAGAAATCGTATGAACATAAAAAATACATGCTAACATTTAAACATTTTCGGATTAAAAAAAGAACCTAAGTTTGGCTTGATATATGTAACAGTTTAGAAAACCTCAAACTTGTAAAACCTCTTACAAAATCCATTTTAAAAGCTTTGCGAAAACCCAATCCAACAGAACATAAAACCTCAAAATGTACAGCTAAAGATCAAGTAATAGGTAGTTTTCATGCCCACGTTCAGAAAAGAGAAAAAAAAGGTTCGAGTCAACAATTAACTCTGCGTCCCTCCAGTGTTCCAGCTCCTTGTCAAATTATTCGGCAGAATGCTCCAGCATATGTCTCACATGAGACACCACAACCATGACCGCTACCACGTCGATCAGTAATGGAACCACCATGACTCCTTTATCATTGTTAAGATAAAAATTATTTTACAAATAATAAAATATCAAGAAATTAAAATACCATTAGAATGAAAATTTGTGAAGATTTTAGTGCTTCATATCAGCATTAGATGAAATTACATTTGAAAAATTAAGAACTATGCACCCAATAAAACCAAATATTGGGCACATTAAGATATTCAAGTTCAAGAGTTTGATTCTTATTATTTGACATGTACCAAATGTAGTGAAACTTTCTTACTCTATTTGGGCTTGATAAGAATGCTGACAATTTCATCGTTTACTTCTGCTTTCGAAATAGTGTATATAACCTGAGATCCTGCTTTTGAATTATAGCATTCAGTAACGATACATGCTAAAAAAATATACTAGAGTAATTCACTTCAACTTGAAGAGGCTAAAAAATGCCACAATCTTTGATGAATCAAACTTCCCCGCCCCCAGTGTTAGATGGAGAAATCATACGCAAACATTAAAACAAATAACTAGTTTCTATTTTGTAAAGAAAACAATATATTTTAGCTAGATTTCTTTATTCAAACTTTGTCAAAAGGATTTTTCAGCACTTATAAGTTAGGGTCCAAATGTAAAAATAAAAAATAAACTTCAAAATATTGTGTCATCAATTCAAAGATGCAAGGTTTCATATTCAATTATTCTTCTGGTGCACAACTGTTCTGATATTTTTTCACAATTCACATGGAAGATAGATCGCTAGTTCCAAAGGAATATTAAAGACATACTTCATTGATTAGCCCTTCTAGTATTGCATGGGATCTTATTGTTTTAAAGTCCCAAAGTTCTTCATCCTCATTATTCACGAATATCTCAGTATGTGTTGCATATAATTGATTTATTCTTCCTGCATAGAAGCGGCACAATTTCTTAATGTGTTATCTATACACCATTCTCAACCTAACACACATGCATCATTTGTATGTGATGTTCTACTTCGAATCTAATGTATTAATATGAATAATATATTTTAACAAAAAAATAAATAGTTTTATTAACATATTTCATTTATCTATGTATTAGAACCAAACTGCAACATTGTTTAGGAATTGAAAATCTAGAGCGCTTACGTGGGGCCTGTTTATCTTTGTATATTTTGTGTAAAACTTTAAAGAAATTTTATGATATGTGGAGATTAATTGTGTTAATTATGATATAATTACCGACTTGAGTTTTGGGGGATTATTATCCGGTATTGGATTCAAGGTTTGAGATTATTCTCATTGTTATGTTGAAGCTTGGAATTCTGTTGGTTGTGGGATTTAGAATCTGTGGAGCTTTGGATTGAGGTTTGTAATATAATTGAGTAAGTAAGAGATAATTATTGAACACGCTTTGTTATAAGAGTTTTGGTACGAGTATTGGAGACTAGGATTTTTGGAGCCATAGTGCTATATATACCAAGTGGACTCGGTGTTCAACCATTCTCCACTTCACTTCCCTCTCTCCTCCACACCACCTCTCCCCTCCCCACCTCCCCCTCTTTCTCTCATGGAGAAAATCGAGTAAGGCACGATTTTGGAGCGTAATCTCTCAAAGATTATTAGGTAAACTCATTCACCTCTCGATTATATTCGTTTTGATAGTAGTTTTGTAGAGTTTGATTGTGAAAGGAGACGTGTATAATTGTGGGGTTTTTAGAGATTTTTGTATTTTGATGTATTGAGTGTTTATATTTGTTTTTGTTGAGGTTTTGAAAAAATATGAGTATTGGTTGTGTTGGATTGGGGGTTTGGGTTCGGGTTAGACATGGAAAGGATTTTTTTTTCCAGAAAATTGCAGGTTGTGATCGCCAGCAGGCGATCGATCACGGTGCAACGTGAAAAATTGTTGAAGATGATCAGTTGTGCCTATCG
Organism: Haberlea rhodopensis; assembly: GCA_907163345.1. NCBI lineage: Eukaryota > Viridiplantae > Streptophyta > Magnoliopsida > Lamiales > Gesneriaceae > Haberlea > Haberlea rhodopensis. Next base: position 439,523 of record CAJQUN010000111.1, read on the forward strand.
GTCGCGGATTCTCACGAACGATCATGGAGACTTTGGCGATCGATCGGGGAGGTACGAGAGTTTGTCCTGATTTTTGAGTATTTTGTTGTTGAAATGCCGACGTACTTTGCCCGAGTCTTTTGGGTATTATATCGTCGTGTTAGTATATATATATATATATATATATATATATATATATGTTGGGTACGTGCTTGAGTATGTGATTGTATCTACATAATTGATTGTGAATTATTACTCGTGTGTAACGACTAATTCTTCAGATCTCGGGGCAAAGGTAAAGAATGACTTTAATGGTTGGACTTTAAGTATGTGTGACGTACGAGCTTATGTAAGCATATTATTGTTGTGTTAACCAATAATATATTATTGTTGCGTTTGAATTAATTACTTATAGACGTACAAATTTTGATGGCTATGTTTACTACTGTAGTTATTGGCTTATGACGATGTCGTTGTTGAGCGAGCAATGATCATGATGACGCCGTTGTTGAGCATGCGAGAGGTTAGAGTGCCGCCAATCTTGAGCGAGCGATGTTATACGATGAATTATAATTATGAAATTGCTAGTTGAGAGGTATTTGATTTCTTAAATCATCATTGTAATGATTTAACTATGATTGATTACGGAAGTGACAGTTTGAATATGGGTACAGTGAATCATTGTAATGACTTAACTGATGTTAAAGTTGACGATCTTGGCTATTGTGTGAGAACAGGAACAACATGGGAGATTCCATATGGTTATGGCATAAACAGGGAGTATGATTTAAATTTGCTGCTTTATATTCTATAAATTATAAAATGTGAGATTGGTGATATTGAGATTGTGCTATTGGTATGCTCAGCTCGTGTGGGAGCTGTTTCTGTTGAAACAAGTAGAATAAGTACAACATTGGCTAGCTGTTGCATAGGAAGGCTTCCAGGACAGAGGTGCCAATGTTGGTATTAGTAAGGAGACTTGTACATATCGATACACATTCTTTTACTAAAGACTCGTGTGTGAGCATTTGAATATGTGTATTTGGCATGTAGAAAAAGTGAGTCTTCTCTTCAATTATGTATTGCCTGCAATTATTTGAGGATATGGTTGCATGATGAATTGAGAACATTATTAGTGCATTATGAGTGTACACTTATGCTAGTTGAGCTATGTTGGGAATTGAATGTTACGAGGATTATGTCAAAATTTTATAGACGTCATGCCATTGTTATTGAAGATGAATAAGAATTCTCTAATGCTATGAATGCATGCACTAATATGGATGATAAATGCAATAATGACGGGTTTAGGACGTGGGGTCCTTACATTAGTGTTATCAGAGCAGTGGTTTGCTCTTTTGGGCTGTTTGAGGGCCTAGGATGTAGTGGTGGAAATGAATAACACATAATGAAATGAATAGCACATAATTTACTCATGATTACAGTTTAATGCCATCGTGGAATGACATTTATATATATACTCGTGTGCATATTATGATATGAGGTCATGAATGAAAACATGTTACTACTAATCATCATGGTTGCAGGATCGTATGGAATATGATGAAAGTGATATTGAGAAATAGCCGGTGATAACAATGAACATATGCACTGAGAGTGGTATTATTGAAGAGTGTTATCTGTAAGGACCCCCGTGCCCTTAACCCGTTATTAGTGTATTAAGCCATACCATTAGTGCATATAATCATACTATCATGGGGAAAACCATATGCAAGTGCAACACCATATGCTATCCAGAAAATTTCTTGCATTCAATCCACATAATATTCAAATTCCCCAACCAAGATTATTCATATAACATGCACCATCATAATACACTAACATGCTATTTAATTGCATGCAAACCATAAATGAATCGAGAAGAGCCGTAGTCCATTTATACATTCCATATACACGTAAAATGTACTCACATAAGAGCACTCAATGAACATGTGTGTATCTAATGTATAAAAGACTCTACCGGGTACCGTTACTGGCACTTCAATCCTGGAAGCACCTCCCAAACGCAGCTCGATCTCAACTCTGGATCTATGCACTTATTCAACCAGCTCTGGTACCTCGATCCTGGAAGTACCTCAAATCAACAGCCCGAGCTCAACTCCAAAGCTGCTGCTACACCTGTAACACCTGCCCCAACAGAGACAGCCCCCACACGGGGTGAGCATACCAATACCACCAATCCAATAATCATAATATTACAATTCATAATTTACAGAATGTAAATGTGATCGCTTTTATTTTAAACAGAAAATTTCTCAGTGTAGCGATTTTAGACCGCAAGTGCACGGGGTCAAGTTTTAGTATAGATAGGAAGAATACGGATTGTCGAACCCACAGGGACTAACAAGCAAGTACCAAATAAGATATCTTTTAACTATATTTAACCTACGATAATTAATTTATAATTAAGGACTAATTAATTAATATAACTACTAATCCAACCAAGTCAATAAAAGTAAACGAGAAAAATCAACTAGAGAAGATTATCGAGATTTTGGCTCACCAATGCAATCCCCTACAATTCTCGATTGAATATCCAAATATTTCTAAGGTGACGAGTTCTCCAAATTTATCTAATATACTCTCTCGAAGCTATATTAAACCTAATATCAAATTGCAGTAAGTCACTCTCGTGTACTCATTTAACAACTCAATATTGCATAAGATCCATGAAAACTCCTAGCTTTCAATTACTAGATATCTATGGCTATCACGCATGTATTTGACGTCATCTCTCGATCTCGGTCTGAAATCCATGGTATGAGTTATTAATTCCGTATCATAAAATCATCTCTCGATCTCAATTACGATACTAACATCATTCAAAGGTGATCAATCCTCTAAAAGCATGAAGAACATAAAATATACGCAAAGAACTATAAGAATTCAATCATCAAATCGAAGGTTCATAACAAAGGTTCGCCTAGTCTCGATAAATAAACTTAGTTCACACTCATAAATAAATACCAATACTCAAACATGTCTTGCAACAATCCAAGCATGATATAATCAAAACAAAACAAAACTAAAGTTTAACAGTAAGAATAAACTCCCAGTGTCGACTCCGGTTGTATATCCTCGCTCCTTCTCTTGCTTCCTTCTCGATCATCACTTTAATCGCCTTGTTGGAGTTGTTCCAAAGTCATAGGGTAAAAGGTTGAAGGATGGGGTTCAAGGTGTTCTGGACGTGTGTGAAGGTGACGTGAAGAGGGCTCTGGAAGTGAAATTGGTGTGAGAGGTAATTGTGAGGCGTGAGGTTGGTGGGGTTAAAAGAAGAGTGGCGTGTGATTGGTCCTCCTTATTTGTCAAGGAGCCGTGTCCTTTTTAAAGAGAGAGAGGACGTGTGATATGGTGTAGAGTGATGGAGAGGCGTGTATCATTGGTCAAGGTGGATTGTTTGATGAAGGTGTGAGTTCCCGTAGAAAGAGGCGTGCGTTTCTCCTTATAATGTATCACCACTCAATATTTTATTTACTCAAAATATTGTGTGTCCCTCTAAGAGTCCAAGAATTGTCAATTAAATTTGCTGAATAAATATTCCCTAATCTTGTTTCCTTATTTAATAAAATATGATGTGGCCCTTTCATCCAATCTGCTCTTCTCGGGTCTTCTGAATGTTATGTGAATCTCGGTGCTTCCTTTTACGTATCTTTACGTAAATCTTCCATCTTTTAATTATTTTGTCCGTGCGTCACCTCTTCTCATTCGTGTGTATCTTCTTTTCAAGTCCAAGATATTTCCTCAAACAATAAAATCTCTTCCAAATAAAATAAATCGGCTCCCTCTCGTATTGTTTCGTCCGGTGAATAATCCTCTTTTGCGTACCTGAATTCACTCTCATTTTGTATCATTGTAACATTTATGCACTTTTTATCATTATTTGACTCTCTTTCTTCACTTCCTCGCATTTTCACAATGATTCCTGAAATACGCAAATTAATACATATAAATATAATATCATTCAAGAATCACTGTAAAATACTACTAGAAAACATCGAAATATAAGTGTAAAAATGGCACTTATCAAAATGCCATAATTTAAATGATACTCCCTGGATGGTAACACCCTCATCCGGGATCCCCTGTATTGTCCATGTTCTCAAAACAATCAAACTCGTCAAATTCCCAAAGCCAGTTAATCGCCACGTAGATTAACTAATACCGTTCTATTATGCCAGTTCCTTAATCAATATGGTAAAATCATTATATAAAAGACCGTAGATCTCACATATATCTAACCAATGATTCCATGTTCCTATTTCATTGCTCGCTCTACAATAGCGGCATTCTAAACCCCGCGCACGCTCAACAATAGCGACGTCATAACCGATGGTCGCTCAACGGCGACAGCAACCCAAATCATTGCTCGCTCAATAGCGGCACCATATGGTTCCCAATATATAATCCATTTGACGCAAATACCATTTACCGTGCATATCGTTATCCATTTATAGCAAGTATCATGCACCATGCATTTCAATACCTATTCGATGCAATTACCACGTGCCACATATTTCAATGTCCATATAATGTAATTATCACACACCATGTGTTCCAATGCCCATTTAATGCAATTATCACATACCATGCATTTTACAGTTGCAACATTATAATAGGCTATGCTCGTACGTCATACGTACCTTAGAATTCCGTAGTCCATGTCAAGCCTGGCTTGAGTTCCATGCCCCGAGAAACATGTGCTAAAACACATAAATATTTCACAATTAAACATAGGCATGCAATTACGTGCCCTAGTACGATCACAACACCAAATCGTATCGTCAATCCATGACGATAACCAAATTATAAGAGTTCCCGGCTAAGCATGCATAATACCCCAAAAATATTGTCAATCCATGACAATTAACCTTTTAAAATAACCCGGGGCGAAGCATGCAAGACACCCAAAAAGAGCCAAGAAACAACAAAAGGGGCACCAATATACTGGCCATCTCGATCGATCGAAATTTCATCTCGATCGATCGAGAACCACCCTCCGACGATCGGTCAAAATACCGATCGATCGGTCCACTGTTCCAAAGCCACTAAAAACATTCGGCCAAGCTCGATCGATCGAAAATATTTTCGGATCGATCGAGCAGCCCTGTAAACGCGAGAAACCTCCAAGAATGAGCTCCTTTCAACACCAAATCACCTATAACTCAAACCCACTTCAATTTACAACATAAAACCAACCAAAAACCATCTAACACTACAAAACCTAACCCCCAACACATACAACAATGTTAGAACAAGATCTACCCCTTGAACCCCAAGATACAACACCAAAACCAACCAATATACAACAAAACTTTGCTAGGTTGGTAGCTTACCCTTTGAGCTTCAAGATTCTAGCAAGAAATCATGAAAATGGCTCTTTTCCAAAGCTTTCTCCTTCCTTTCATGTTGACGAACGAAAATGGTGGATTTGTATGAGGTGATGGCAAGGTCAAGATAAAGGTGATATAATGGGGTGGATGGGATGTAAAGGAGGGGGAATGGTTCTTTTAATATTTTTATAACATGTATTAGATAATTGTATGGTATGAAAATTATGTCCAACATGACATTTCAAAACCCCTCTTCCAATTATGCATTAAGACTCACATTAGTCATGTTTTAATTAAATAATTAAAACCCACTCCGATCAAATCATACCAATAACCAAAATTCCCAACATGCCACGAATGCATCCCGGATCCCGATTCTCACCAAAAACCTAGATCATAGGTTTTTCACCAAATTGAGAATACAATCTCGACCTTTGGATCCAACGATCCTAAATGCCCGATTTAACAAACTCGGGAGACCCAAAACCGCAATTAATTCTTAATGGCCACAATTAAAAATCCATCAAGGATTATTACTACACCGGGATTAACACCAGTAATTTCCGAACATCACAATTATCCCCCACTAATATCATAGATTTAATTGTTTTGACAATAATGATGTGACGCTGGATGAGCGACAGCGGATATGCTATGTTGATAGGTGCTAGTAATTTGATATAGTGATTGGGAAAAAGTAAATGATGTAAATTGAAATGGTATGCACCTTGCATATATAACAAGTGCTAAGAAATCTGATTTTATAGGGAAATCAGAAAACGAGAAACGAGAGATGCTGCTTGAAGACAGGATATGGTGGACAATTATCTGCTGTTAATATATGACAACATACGAGGTGATGAGCGGGTATGATTACCTTATGATTATGAGAATACAAGTATATGGGAATTTATATACATGAATCAATATTGACTTGTCATTGTGATATGTGAATACTTTGGTATTGTCTTTATGCATGCAAGTGTACTGTGATTATTGTGATACTACGGCTATATCGAATTGCAATGGATCAGAATATGTGTCGATATCTTATCAAGAGCTGGATCATGATATTTGTCGTTGTCATATCGTAGCGCGAGACGCCGATAACTCGAAGCGAGGGATATCATTGAGCCGTCGATAACTCGAAGCGAGGGATGTTATTAAGCCGCTGATATAACGTATTAGGAATTGAAGAGATTCTGAGATTTATGTCGATTAGAATATTTTGAAATCATTGTGATGATATTGACATGTATTGAGTAGAGATGTATCAGAATATTTGTCGATGTCTTATCGAGCGTTGGATCAGGATATTTGCCGCTGTCATATCATAGCGCGGGACACTGATATATCGAAGCGAGGGATATCATAGAGCCGCCGATAACTCGAAGCGAGGGATATACTTGAGCCGCCGATGTACAAATATTTATCGTTGTCTCGAGCACTGGATCAGATATTTGTCGATGTCATATCGTAGCACGGGACACTGATATGCCGAACCGATGGATATCATTGAGCCGCCGATAACTCGAAGCAAGGGATATTATTGAGCCGCTGATGTACATAATATTTGTTGCTGTCGTATCGAGCGATGTATTAAAGATGTTGGTATTGGTAACATCAATGTTGGTATTGGTAAGGAGACTTGTACATGTAGATTCACATTCATTTACTAAAGGCTCATGTGTGAGCATTTTGAATATGTGTATATGGCATGTAGAAAAAGTGGGGCTTCTCTTTTCAATTATGTATTGTCTATTATTTGAGGATATAGTTGCATGATGAACTAAGAACATGGTTAGTGCATTGTGAATTTATACTTATGCTAGTTGAGCTATGTTGGGAATTGAATATTACGAGGATTATGTCAAAATTTTATAGACGTCATGCAATTGTTATTGAAGCATGAATGATAATGCTATGAATGTACGCACTAATGTGGATGATAAATGCAATAATGACAGGTTTACGACGTGGGGTCCTAACAAATTTGAGGATAGCATCTATAAAGAAAACAATGGTTAACTTTCTGGTTTACCATTACAGGGACCAGGGCCGAAGTCGTTGCAGCTCAAGCAGCCTTTGCATGGATTAAGTAGTAATTCTTCAAACATGAAATGTAGGAGGTTAAGTCTTGAAATAATATTAAACATGGAATAAATAATTTATACTATTGGAAACGACATTGATTACCACCGATCCAGATTCCCACTCTCATCGTGTTTAACATACAACTGTGTGAGCTCCCATAAAATCTGAGTTGTCTCTTCTGCTTCAATTCTATTCTGCATTCCATTAAATTTCATCCAACCTATCCATCCCAAGACAAATTAAAAGAAAAATATAAGTTTCAGCATGCCAAACTAAAAGCCATGCAACAAGCACATTACGTAACTACTAAGAGCAGCAAGCTTAGAGAATTTTTCAGAATTTTTTTGGGTTTGTTCTATGCTATATTACAAGGAGAACTACTTCCTGTGTCTGTGTCGTATACAACAACTTGATACTCGTGTAGAATAACATGGACTAAACAGATAGTTTTCCATCCGGCTTTGTAAGTTACGCATCAAATGAAGTACGTGGAATCAATATTCGGTTCAGTTGCATGCGTTTTAGAATAGAAAAGATGTCGAGACTACAACCAGAAACAGAACTTACTAATAACCTGCTCCTGTTCCTAGTACATGTACGAGTGGCTTCCATCTGCACAGATTACTCGTGAATTCTCGGATTACATGTATAATACTGCTTCGAAATATTTCAGGGAACAGTGAGGGCTGAACTTTACCAAAAACTTTAGCATAAAGTTGGATCCACTGGAAATTGACATTTCCAGGATCAGGCAGCTGTAGATCACGCAAACATGCGAATTTCCAAATGCTATCCCTCATCAAGGTACGATTGAACCACTTGTCAGTAGCTGCTAACCTTACTATCGATCTCCCATCCATAAACTTGGCAATCGCGGTCCATGTATTCACTTCATACCTTATATCATTAAATCAAAACGTGAATAGATGGAAACTGCATTAATATTAAAGGAAGAAACAAGAAAAGAAAAAAGTTGCCTTCATCTCGGATCCTCAACGTGACTAAGTAAAAGCAGAGATTATCCAAAAGATTATCAGTACCTTGGGGGTAGCTCTACCATTTTTCTCTTCTGCGCGAGATATCGGAAGATTACGAGTAACTGCAGGGGTAGCTCTGCCATTTTTCTCTTCTGCGCGAGATATCCGAAGATTATCCGTAGCTGCTGAAGAAGTGTGTCGAGAGGAGCCATTTTTCTCTTCTGCTCGAGATATCGAAGATTATCAGTAGCTGAAGAAGGAGAATAGAATTGTGAGGAGCGAATAGTGTGTCAAGAGGAGGAGAATAGAATTGTGAGGAGCGAATTTAATTTATATATTTGTTGCGATGTATTTACTCATTACATTAATTATTTCTAAGTTGATAAAATATAATAATTTTGATTTTTTTTAAAAAAATATTATAAAGAAAAAAAAAATTTGGATAATATCATATCCATTTTAAGCATTTTATATTGACATTGTTAACCACAAACTTAAATTACCATTTATTATTTATATCGTACATAAATCGTCACACTTACACGTCTCCTTATTATAAGTACAGGGTAAGTTGTGGTGTCAAAAACTTTGAACTAACATTTTCCAGTTGATCATATATAATATTTTGCTATTTTTATTATGATATAAAAAATTTATGGATAAATCATTTCCATTTATTAATTTTCTATCGGGCACAACTCGGCTATTTTGATCACTGCTTCACCATATCTGTCATTATTAACCACCGATTTAAATTAATCTATATTATACATATAGCTTCCTGCTTGCAGTAATATGTATCTTATCTTCTTATTAATAAGTATTATTTGGCATTACAACCCATTATTTAATCATAGAATATAAACTACAACAATCTAAAGTTTGTTGTCATTTTGATTTGAACAGAATATTTATATTTATTTTATAAAAGAAAGTGTAAAGTTATTCGATAAAGAAATTGGTTTAACTAGGGTGTGCACCGGTTCGGTTAACCGGTCGAACCGAACCGAATTTTTTCTGTTCGGTGTTCGTTTTTAAAAAAAAAAGTTCGTTTTCGGTTACAAGGTTCGATTAACCAAACCGAACCGAAAACCGAACTTTTTAAAAAAAATTATATTTTTAGTTTTTTTTAAAAAAAATATTTTTTTAAAAAATTTCAAAAAAAAATTAAATGATTTATAAATATTTTTTAATGTTTTCTTTCGTGATTGCAGGAATAAAAACTCATAATTTAACTATTATTTTCAAATATAATATAATTTATTTTGTTGTCTCCTTTAAACTCGACTTTTTGGTATAAATAACTTCAAAATAATATTAAAAGTTTGAATTAAAATGCTAAAAATCATTTTGAGTAAAATGTACAATATATTAGTATTATTTATGTTGGATTTCCTTTCGACCAACAATCCAATTTCAAGATCGAAAAAAAAATTAAAATGTTTTTTTTTAAAAAAACTGCGGTTTAAGCGAAACCGAACCGTTTCGGTTTTCGGTTCCAAAATTTGAAAATCGAAATTTCGGGTTCGGTTCAAACCGAACCGAATGAACACCCCTAGGTTTAACTTCCAAACTTATTTATCCCACATACAAACACAGCCAAAATGTAACTTTTCTTGAGTCAAGTTTAGGGCCGTAACCAGGATTTTAAAATCAGGTGTGCAATCAAATAAAAATTTATGATTGGCAAAATATAATATTTTTATTGATTTTAATTATTTTTACAACAAAATAAAAAATTTATAGGTAAAATTTTATAACATTTTAAATTTTTTTGCTGAGCTAATGCACATCTTTGCCCATATAGAAGTTTCATCCCTGGTCAAGTTAAAGACCAACGCCTTCTTTCAAGGAAATCAGTAGTGGTTTAGTGCAGAGCAAGTCCAATTTTTTTTTGTGCAGCGGCAGAAATTTGGCTCGTGCCAACATTTCTTTAATGCTAGACGCAGCGTACCTTGTACTATTATTCTGGAAAACAAAACGATCGATGCCTCGACACCTAAACGCTACTCTCACGAGCCAATGGATCATTGCCATATCAAAACAGACAGGCCTTCCATTTTGTCACCTCTACTCACACTTGTCAAGAACAGTTATAAAATTGGAGAATTTCTAATTGGAGAGAGGAAAAAGGCAACAAGATTTACTCTTATCAAGACTGGGAAAAGAGACACAAATTATATAAATACACGATGTTCTGCATATTACCCCAAGAACCAAAATAAAGTTTATGAGGCCATTAGTAATCAAATTTTATGATATAAATTATGGTATTAAACTGAAGGTTATTTATATATATACTAGTTCATTTGGCACCACGTATTCTGAGTTATAATCCATAATCTAACATATGCCAAAGAATGCAACCCGCGGTGCAGCAGTATGTGTGTGAACAAAGCCAACACACGCAGAGGCCCAGCATAAACAGCAAATGCAAATTTTTAATGTTAATAATATACTGTAAGATACCGTTTGAAGTGAGTGCTAAGGTAATGATAATGATTAAAATTATGATATGGTTTAAAATAATATAATATTATAAGTTATATGATGTTTGGTTTGAGGATAAGATTGTGGATTAATTTTATAGTTTGATATAATAACTAAAATACCATCACTATTATTATATATATAACAATAATAAAAGTATATAACAATAATATAATATCTATTATTATTATTATTATTATTGTTATAATAAACTAATAATAATATATATAAATGAATACTAATATAGACATATATATATGTAATAATAATAAAATAATTAATAATAATAAATAAATATTATTAATATATATATACAATATTAATAATATATAATATGTATAAATATAATAATATATATATAATCTAATAATATTAACATTAACATGGACTAAACAGATAGTTTTCCATCCGGTTTTGTAAGTCACGCATCTAATGAAGTACGAGGAATCAATATTCGGTTCAGTTGCATGCGTTTTAGAATAGAAAAGATGTCGAGACTACAACCAGAAACAGAACATACTAATAACCTGCTTCTGTTCCCAGTATATGTACGAGTGGCTTCCATCTGCACAGATTACTCGTGAATTCTTGGATAACATGTATAATACTGCTTCGAAATATTTCAGGGAACAGTGAGGGCTGAAATTTACCAAAATCTTTAGCATAAAGTTGGATCTACTGGAAATGTCCAGGATCAGGCAGCTGTAGATCACGCAAACATGCGAATTTCCAAATGCTATCCCCCATCAAGGTACGATTGAACCACTTGTCAGTAGCTGATAACCTTACTATCGATCTCTCATCCATAAACTTGGCAATCGCGGTCCATGTATTCACTTCATACCTTATATCACTAAATCAAAACGTGAATAGATGGAAACTGCATTAATATTAAAGGAAGAAACAAGAAAAGAAAAAAGTTGCCTTCATCTCGGATCCTCAATGTTACTAAGTAAAAGCAGAGATTATCCAAAAGATTATCAGTACCTTGGGGGTAGCTCTACCATTTTTCTCTTCTGCGCGAGATATCGGAAGATTACCAGTAACTGCATGGGTAGCTCTGCCATTTTTCTCTTCTGCGCGAGATATCCGAAGATTATCCGTAGCTGCTGAAGAAGTGTGTCAAGATGAGCCATTTTTCTCTTCTGCTCGAGATATCGAAGATTATCAGTAGCTGAAGAAGGAGAATAGAATTGTGAGGAGCGAATAGTGTGTCAAGAGGAGGAGAATAGAATTGTGAGGAGCGAATTCAATTTATATATTTGTTGCGATGTATTTACTCATTACATGAATTATTTCTAAGTTGATAAAATATAATAATTTTGATTTTTTTAAAAAAATATTATAAATAAAAAAAAATTATGGATAATATCATATACATTTTAAGCATTTTATATTGACATTATCAACCACAAACTTAAATTACCATTTATTATTTAATATATCGTACATAAATCGTCACACTTACACGTCTCCTTATTATAAGTACAGGGTAAGTTGTGGTGTCAAAAACTTTGAACTAACATTTTCCAGTTGATCATATATAATATTTTGCTATTTTTATTATGATATAAAAAATTTATGGATAAATCATTTCCATTTATTAATTTTCTATCGGGCACAACTCGGCTATTTTGATCACTGCTTCACCATATCTGTCATTATTAACCACCGATTTAAATTAATCGATATTATACATATAGCTTCCTGCTTGCAGTAATATGTATCTTATCTTCTTATTAATAAGTATTATTTGGCATTACAACCCATTATTTAATCATAGAATATAAACTACAACAATCTAAAGTTTGTTGTCATTTTGATTTGAACAGAATATTTATATTTATTTTATAAAAGAAAGTGTAAAGTTATTCGATAAAGAAATTGGTTTAACTAGGGTGTGCACCGGTTCGGTTAACCGGTCGAACCGAACCGAAATTTTTCGGTTCGGTGTTCGTTTTTAAAAGAAAAAAGTTCGTTTTCGGTTACAAGGTTCGATTAACCAAACCGAACCGAAAACCGATGTTTTTAAAAAAAAATTATATTTTTAGTTTTTTTAAAAAAATTAATTTTTTAAAAAATTTCAAAAAGAAATTAAATGATTTATAAATATTTTTTAATGTTTTCTTTCGTGATTGCATGAATAAAAACTCATAATTTAACTATTATTTTCAAATATAATATAATTTATTTTGTTGTTTCCTTTAAACTAGACTTTTTGGTATAAATAACTTCAAAATAATATTAAAAGTTTGAATTAAAATGCTAAAAATCATTTTGAGTAAAATGTACAATATATTAGTATTATTTATGTTGGATTTCCTTTCGACCAACAATCCAATTCCAAGATCGAAAAAAAAATTAAAATGTTTTTTTTAAAAAAACTACGGTTTAACCGAAACAGATTCGTTTCGGTTTTCGGTTTCAAAATTTGAAAATCGAAATTTCAGGTTCGGTTCAAACCGAACCGAATGAACACCCCTAGGTTTAACTTCCAAACTTATTTATCCCACATACAAACACAGCCAAAATGCAACTTTTCTTGAGTAGAGTTTAGGGCCGTAACCAGGATTTTAAAATCAGGTGTGCAATCAAATAAAAATTTATGATTGGCAAAATATAATATTTTTATTGATTTTAATTATTTTTACAACAAAATAAAAAATTTATAGGTAAAATTTTATAACATTTTAAATTTTTTTGCTGAGCTAATGCACATCTTTGCCCATATAGAAGTTTCATCCCTTGTCAAGTTAAAGACCAACGCCTTTTTTCAAGGAAATCAGTAGTGGTTTAGTGCAGAGCAAGTCCAATTTTTTTTTGTGCAGCGGCAGAAATTTGGCTCGTGCCAACATTTCTTTAATGCTAGACGCAGCGTACCTTGTACTATTATTCTGGAAAACAAAACGATCGATGCCTCGACACCTAAACGCTACTCTCACGAGCCAATGGATCATTGCCATATCAAAACAGACAGGCCTTCCATTTTGTCACCTCTACTCACACTTGTCAAGAACAGTTATAAAATTGGAGAATTTCTAATTGGAGAGAGGAAAAAGGCAACAAGATTTACTCTTATCAAGACTGGGAAAAGAGACACAAATTATATAAATACACGATGTTCTGCATATTACCCCAAGAACCAAAATAAAGTTTATGAGGCCATTAGTAATCAAATTTTATGATATAAATTATGGTATTAAACTGAAGGTTATTTATATATATACTAGTTCATTTGGCACCACGTATTCTGAGTTATAATCCATAATCTAACATATGCCAAAGAATGCAACCCGCGGTGCAGCAGTATGTGTGTGAACAAAGCCAACACACGCAGAGGCCCAGCATAAACAGCAAATGCAAATTTTTAATGTTAATAATATACTGTAAGATACCGTTTGAAGTGAGTGCTAAGGTAATGATAATGATTAAAATTATGATATGGTTTAAAATAATATAATATTATAAGTTATATGATGTTTGGTTTGAGGATAAGATTGTGGATTAATTTTATAGTTTGATATAATAACTAAAATACCATCACTATTATTATATATATAACAATAATAAAAGTATATAACAATAATATAATATCTATTATTATTATTATTATTGTTATAATAAACTAATAATAATATATATAAATGAATACTAATATAGACATAAATATATGTAATAATAATAAAATAATTAATAATAATAAATAAATATTTAATATATAAATACAATATTAATAATATATATAATATGTATAAATATAATAATATATATATAATCTAATAATATTAACATTAACATGGACTAAACAGATAGTTTTCCATCCGGTTTTGTAAGTCACGCATCTAATGAAGTACGCGGAATCAATATTCGGTTCAGTTGCATGCGTTTTAGAATAGAAAAGATGTCGAGACTACAACCAGAAACAGAACATACTAATAACCTGCTTCTGTTCCCAGTATATGTACGAGTGGCTTCCATCTGCACAGATTACTCGTGAATTCCTGGATAACATGTATAATACTGCTTCGAAATATTTCAGGGAACAGTGAGGGCTGAAATTTACCCAAAACTTTAGCATAAAGTTGGATCCACTGGAAATGTCCAGGATCAGGCAGCTGTAGATCACGCAAACATGCGAATTTCCAAATGCTATCCCCCATCAAGGTACGATTGAACCACTTGTCAGTAGCTGTTAACCTTACTATCGATCTCCCATCCATAAACTTGGCAATCGCGGTCCATGTATCCACTTCATACCTTATATCACTAAATCAAAACGTGAATAGATGGAAACTGCATTAATTTAAAGGAAGAAACAAGAAAAGAAAAAAGTTACCTTCATCTCGGATCCTCAACGTGACTAAGTAAAAGCAGAGATTATCCAAAAGATTATCAGTACCTTGGGGGTACCTCTGCCATTTTTCTCTTCTGCGCGAGATATCGGAAGATTACGAGTAACTGCAGGGGTAGCTCTGCCATTTTTCTCTTCTGCGCGAGATATCCGAAGATTATCCGAGCTGCTGAAGAAGTGTGTCAAGAGGAGCCATTTTTCTCTTCTGCTCGAGATATCGAAGATTATCAGTAGCTGAAGAAGGAGAATAGAATTGTGAGGAGCGAATAGTGTGTCAAGAGGAGGAGAATAGAATTGTGAGGAGCGAATTCAATTTATATATTTGTTGCGATGTATTTACTCATTACATGAATTATTTCTAAGTTGATAAAATATAATAATTTTGATTTTTTTTTTAAAAATATTATAAAGAAAAAAAAATTATGGATAATATCATATCCATTTTAAGTATTTTATATTGACATTATTAACCACAAACTTAAATTACCATTTATTATTTAATATATCGTACATAAATCGTCACACGTACACGTCTCCTTATTATAAGTACAGGGTAAGTTGTGGTGTCAAAAACTTTGAACTAACATTTTCCAGTTGATCATATATAATATTTTGCTATTTTTATTATGATATAAAAAATTTATGGATAAATCATTTCCATTTATTAATTTTCTATCGGGCACAACTCGGCTATTTTGATCACTGCTTCACCATATCTGTCATTATTAACCACCGATTTAAATTAATCTATATTATACATATAGCTTCCTGCTTGCAGTAATATGTATCTTATCTTCTTATTAATAAGTATTATTTGGCATTACATCCCATTATTTAATCATAGAATATAAACTACAACAATCTAAAGTTTCTTGTCATTTTGATTTGAACAGAATATTTATATTTATTTTATAAAAGAAAGTGTAAAGTTATTCGATAAAGAAATTGGTTTAACTAGGGTGTGCACCGGTTCGGTTAACCGGTCGAACCGAACCGAAATTTTTCAGTTCGGTGTTCGTTTTTAAAAGAAAAAAGTTCGTTTTCGGTTACAAGGTTCGATTAACCAAAACCGAAAACCGAACTTTTTAAAAAAAATTATATTTTTAGTTTTTTTAAAAAAAAATATTTTTTTAAAAAAATTCAAAAAAAAATTAAATGATTTATAAATATTTTTTTAATGTTTTCTTTCGTGATTGCATGAATAAAAACTCATAATTTAACTATTATTTTCAAATATAATATAATTTATTTTGTTGTTTCCTTTAAACTCGACTTTTTGGTATAAATAACTTCAAAATAATATTAAAAAGTTTGAATTAAAATGCAAAAAATCATTTTGAGTAAAATGTACAATATATTAGTATTATTTATGTTGGATTTCCTTTCGACCAACAATCCAATTCCAAGATCGAAAAAAAAATTAAAATGTTTTTTTTAAAAAAACTGCGGTTTAACCGAAACCGAACCGTTTCGATTTTCGGTTTCAAAATTTGAAAATCAAAATTTCGGGTTCTGTTCAAACCGAACCGAATGAACACCCATAGGTTTAACTTCCAAACTTATTTATCCCACATACGTTACAGCCAAAATGCAACTTTTCTTGAGTCAAGTTTAGGGCCGTAACCAGGATTTTAAAATCAGGTGTGCAATCAAATAAAAATTTATGATTGGCAAAATATAATATTTTTATTGATTTTAATTATTTTTACAACAAAATAAAAAATTTATAGGTAAAATTGTATATCATTTAAAATTTTTTTGCTGAGCTAATGCACATCTTTGCCCATATAGAAGTTTCATCCCTGGTCAAGTTAAAGACCAACGCCTTCTTTCAAGGAAATCAGTAGTGGTTTAGTGCAGAGCAAGTCCAATTTTTTTTGTGCAGCGGCAGAAATTTGGCTCGTGCCAACATTTCTTTAATGCTAGACGCAGCGTACCTTGTACTATTATTCTGGAAAACAAAACGATCGATGCCTCGACACCTAAACGCTACTCTCACGAGCCAATGGATCATTGCCATAGCAAAACAGACAGGCCTTCCATTTTGTCACCTCTACTCACACTTGTCAAGAACAGTTATAAAATTGGAGAATTTCTAATTGGAGAGAGGAAAAAGGCAACAAGATTTACTCTTATCAAGACTGGGAAAAGAGACACAAATTATATAAATACACGATGTTCTGCATATTACCCCAAGAACCAAAATAAAGTTTATGAGGCCATTAGTAATCAAATTTTATGATATAAATTATGGTATTAAACTGAAGGTTATTTATATATATACTAGTTCATTTGGCACCGCGTATTCTGAGTTATAATCCATAATCTAACATATGCCAAAGAATGCAACCCGCGGTGCAGCAGTATGTGTATGAACAAAGCCAACACACGCAGAGGCCCAGCATAAACAGCAAATGCAAATTTTTAATGTTAATAATATACTGTAAGATACCGTTTGAAGTGAGTGCTAAGGTAATGATAATGATTAAAATTATGATATGGTTTAAAATAATATAATATTATAAGTTATATGATGTTTGGTTTGAGGATAAGATTGTGGATTAATTTTATAGTTTGATATAATAACTAAAATACCATCACTATTATTATATATATAACAATAATAAAAGTATATAACAATAATATAATATCTATTATTATTATTATTGTTATAATAAACTAATAATAATATATATAAATGAATACTAATATAGACATATATATATGTAATAATAATAAAATAATTAATAATAATAAATAAATATTATTAATATATATATACAATATTAATAATATATATAATATGTATAAATATAATAATATATATAATCTAATAATATTAACATTAACATGGACTAAACAGATAGTTTTCCATCCGGTTTTGTAAGTCACGCATCTAATGAAGTACGCGGAATCAATATTCGGTTCAGTTGCATGCGTTTTAGAATAGAAAAGATGTCGAGACTACAACCAGAAACAGAACTTACTAATAACCTGCTCCTGTTCCCAGTATATGTACGAGTGGCTTCCATCTGCACAGATTACTCGTGAATTCTCGGATAACATGTATAATACTGCTTCGAAATATTTCAGGGAACAGTGAGGGCTGAAATTTACCAAAAACTTTAGCATAAAGTTGGATCCACTGGATATGTCCAGGATCAGGCAGCTGTAGATCACGCAAACATGCGAATTTCCAAATGCTATCCCCCATCAAGGTACGATTGAACCACTTGTCAGTAGCTGCTAACCTTACTATCGATCTCCCATCCATAAACTTGGCAATCGCGGTCCATGTATCCACTTCATACCTTATATCACTAAATCAAAACGTGAATAGATGGAAACTGCATTAATATTAAAGGAAGAAACAAGAAAAGAAAAAAGTTGCCTTCATCTCGGATCCTCAACGTGACTAAGTAAAAGCAGAGATTATCCAAAAGATTATCAGTACCTTGGGGGTAGCTCTACCATTTTTCTCTTCTGCGCGAGATATCGGAAGATTACGAGTAACTGCAGGGGTAGCTCTGCCATTTTTCTCTTCTGCGCGAGATATCCGAAGATTATCCGTAGCTGCTGAAGAAGTGTGTCAAGAGGAGCCATTTTTCACTTCTGCTCGAGATATCGAAGATTATCAGTAGCTGAAGAAGGAGAATAGAATTGTGAGGAGCGAATAGTGTGTCAAGAGGAGGAGAATAGAATTGTGAGGAGCGAATTCAATTTATATATTTGTTGCGATGTATTTACTCATTACATGAATTATTTCTAAGTTGATAAAATATAATAATTTTGATTTTTTTAAAAAAAATATTACAAAGAAAAAAAAAATTATGGATAATATCATATCCATTTTAAGCATTTTATATTGACATTGTTAACCACAAACTTTAATTACCATTTATTATTTAATATATCGTACATAAATCGTCACACTTACACGTCTCCTTATTATAAGTACAGGGTAAGTTGTGGTGTCAAAAAACTTTGAACTAACATTTTCCAGTTGATGATAAATTATGATATAAAAAATTTATGGATAAATCATTTCCATTTATTAATTTTCTATCGGGCACAACTCGGCTATTTTGATCACTGCTTCACCATATCTGTCATTATTAACCACCGATTTAAATTAATCTATATTATACATATAGCTTCCTGCTTGCAGTAATATGTATCTTATCTTCTTATTAATAAGTATTATTTGGCATTACAACCCATTATTTAATCATAGAATATAAACTACAACAATCTAAAGTTTGTTGTCATTTTGATTTGAACAGAATATTTATATTTATTTTATAAAAGAAAGTGTAAAGTTATTCGATAAAGAAATTGGTTTAACTAGGGTGTGCACCGGTTCGGTTAACCGGTCGAACCGAACCGAAATTTTTCTGTTCGGAGTTCGTTTTTAAAAGAAAAAAGTTCGTTTTCGGTTACAATGTTCGATTAACCAAACCGAACTTTTTAAAAAAAATTATATTTTTAGTTTTTTTTTAAAAAAATATTTTTTTAAAAAATTTCAAAAAAAAATTAAATGATTTATAAATATTTTTTAATGTTTTCTTTCGTGATTGCAGGAATAAAAACTCATAATTTAACTATTATTTTAAATATAATATAATTTATTTTGTTGTCTCCTTTAAACTCGACTTATTGGTATAAATAACTTCAAAATAATATTAAAAGTTTGAATTAAAATGCTAAAAATCATTTTGAGTAAAATGTACAATATATTAGTATTATTTATGTTGGATTTCCTTTCGACCAACAATCCAATTCCAAGATCGAAAAAAAAATTAAAAATGTTTTTTTTTTAAAAAACTGCGGTTTGACCGAAACCGAACCGTTTCGGTTTTCGGTTCGAAAATTTGAAAATCGAAATTTCGGGTTCGGTTCAAACCGAACCGAATGAACACCCCTAGGTTTAACTTCCAAACTTATTTATCCCACATACAAACACAGCCAAAATGCAACTTTTCTTGAGTCAAGTTTAGGGCCGTAACCAGGATTTTAAAATCAGGTGTGCAATCAAATAAAAATTTATGATTGGCAAAATATAATATTTTTATTGATTTTAATTATTTTTACAACAAAATAAAAAATTTATAGGTAAAATTTTATATCATTTTAAATTTTTTTGCTGAGCTAATGCACATCTTTGACCATATAGAAGTTTCATCCCTGGTCAAGTTAAAGACCAACGCCTTCTTTCAAGGAAATCAGTAGTGGTTTAGTGCAGAGCAAGTCCAAATTTTTTTTGTGCAGCGGCAGAAATTTGGCTCGTGCCAACATTTCTTTAATGCTAGACGCAGCGTACCTTGTACTATTATTCTGGAAAACAAAACGATCGATGCCTCGACACCTAAACGCTACTCTCACGAGCCAATGGATCATTGCCATAGCAAAACAGACAGGCCTTCCATTTTGTCACCTCTACTCAAACTTGTCAAGAACAGTTATAAAATTGGAGAATTTCTAATTGGAGAGAGGAAAAAGGCAACAAGATTTACTCTTATCAAGACTGGGAAAAGAGACACAAATTATATAAATACACGATGTTCTGCATATTACCCCAAGAGCCAAAATAAAGTTTATGAGGCCATTAGTAATCAAATTTTATGATATAAATTATGGTATTAAACTGAAGGTTATTTATATATATACTAGTTCATTTGGCACCGCGTATTCTGAGTTATAATCCATAATCTAACATATGCCAAAGAATGCAACCCGCGGTGCAGAAGTATGTGTATGAACAAAGCCAACACACGCAGAGGCCCAGCATAAACAGCAAATGCAAATTTTTAATGTTAATAATATACTGTAAGATACCGTTTGAAGTGAGTGCTAAGGTAACGATAATGATTAAAATTATGATATGGTTTAAAATAATATAATATTATAAGTTATATGATGTTTGGTTTGAGGATAAGATTGTGGATTAATTTTATAGTTTGATATAATAACTAAAATACCATCACTATTATTATATATATAACAATAATAAAAGTATATAACAATAATATAATATCTATTATTATTATTATTGTTATAATAAACTAATAATAATATATATAAATGAATACTAATATAGACATATATATATGTAATAATAATAAAATAATTAATAATAATAAATAAATATTATTAATATATATATATACAATATTAATAATATATATAATATGTATAAATATAATAATATATATAATCTAATAATATTAACATTAACATGGACTAAACAGATAGTTTTCCATCCGGTTTTGTAAGTCACACATCTAATGAAGTACGCGGAATCAATATTCGGTTCAGTTGCATGCGTTTTAGAATAGAAAAGATGTCGAGACTACAACCAGAAACAGAACTTACTAATAACCTGCTCCTGTTCCCAGTATATGTACGAGTGGCTTCCATCTGCACAGATTACTCGTGAATTCTCGGATTACATGTATAATACTGCTTCGAAATATTTCAGGGAACAGTGAGGGCTGAAATTTACCAAAAACTTTAGCATAAAATTGGATCCACTGGAAATGTCCAGGATCAGGCAGCTGTAGATCACGCAAACATGCGAATTTCCAAATGCTATCCCCCATCAAGGTACGATTGAACCACTTGTCAGTTGCTGCTAACCTTACTATCGATCTCCCATCCATAAACTTGGCAATCACGGTCCATGTATCCACTTCATACCTTATATCACTAAATCAAAACGTGAATAGATGGAAACTGCATTAATATTATAGGAAGAAACAAGAAAAGAAAAAAGTTGCCTTCATCTCGGATCCTCAACGTGACTAAGTAAAAGCAGAGATTATCCAAAAGATTATCAGTACCTTGGGGGTAGCTCTGCCATTTTTCTCTTTTGCGCGAGATATCCGAAAATTATCCGTAGCTGCTGAAGAAGTGTGTCAAGAGGAGCCATTTTTCTCTTCTGCTCGAGATATCGAAGATTATCAGTAGCTGAAGAAGGAGAATAGAATTGTGAGGAGCGAATAGTGTGTCCAGAGGAGGAGAATAGAATTGTGAGGAGCGAATTCAATTTATATATTTGTTGTGATGTATTTACTCATTACATGAATTATTTCTAAGTTGATAAAATATAATAATTTTGATTTTTTTTTTAAAAATATTATAAAGAAAAAACAAAATTATGGATAATATCATATCCATTTTAAGCATTTTATATTGACATTATTAACCACAAACTTAAATTACCATTTATTATTTAATATATCGTACATAAATCGTCACACTTACACGTCTCCTTATTATAAGTACAGGGTAAGTTGTGGTGTCAAAAACTTTGAACTAACATTTTCCAGTTGATCATATATAATATTTTGCTATTTTTAAAATTTTTATTTGATATAAAAAATTTATGGATAAATCATTTCCATTTATTAATTTTCTATCGGGCACAACTCGGCTATTTTGATCACTGCTTCACCTTATCTGTCATTATTAACCACCGATTTAAATTAATCTATATTATACATATAGCTTCCTGCTTGCAGTAATATGTATCTTATCTTCTTATTAATAAGTATTATTTGGCATTACAACCCATTATTTAATCATAGAATATAAACTACAACAATCTAAAGTTTGTTGTCATTTTGATTTGAACAGAATATTTATATTTATTTTATAAAAGAAAGTGTAAAGTTATTCGATAAAGAAATTGTTTAACTAGGGTGTGCACCGGTTCGGTTAACCGGTCTAACCAAACCGAAATTTTTCGGTTCGGTGTTCGTTTTTAAAAAAAAAAGTTCGTTTTCGGTTCGTTTTCGGTTACAGGGTTCGATTAACCAAACCGAACCGAAAACCGAACTTTTTTAAAAAAATTATATTTTTAGTTTTTTTTAAAAAAAATAATTTTTTAAAAAATTTCAAAAAAAAATTAAATGATTTATAAATATTTTTTAATATTTTCTTTCGTGATTGTATGAATAAAAACTCATAATTTAACTATTATTTTCAAATATAATATAATTTATTTTGTTGTCTCCTTTAAACTCGACTTTTTGGTATAAATAACTTCAAAATAATATTAAAACGTTTGTGTTAGGATCGGTCCGGAGTGTTTAGAGGGGGGTGAATGAACACTCATGTTAAAATTAATCCCTTGTGATTTCGTTCGGATTAGTGAAAGAAATCTGTTTCTTAATCAACTCTTTTGCAGAACAGACCACTGAATATTTTAGTGCGGAACGGTCTGTTCTCAAATTAGTAAGAACGGCTCGATGGCTTGAACAACAGAATGAGTACAGAATGATAAAACACAGAATATGTTTCTGGAAGTTCGAAGGTGGTGTAATCCTTCTACGTCTCCCATTCCTCCAATTAAGGAAGGATTCTACTAGAAGACTTTGATTTATACAATCCTGTTGTACAAACCCGATTCAGCTGGATTTACCTCACTACCAGACTGAAACTCTTAGTCACTCGATCTGTTCAAACATACTCTGTCTGACAGTTACAATAGTTTCTCACTTCTATATTTCAATACAGAACACACAAAATAGACTTTAGTCTATGCACACAGTGATCCTAAATGATCAAATATTACAATGTACTCGTGCTTAAGAAGAATTTCAGCTCGAGAGCTTCTGAGCTTGTAAGCTTGTGCTGTTTTGCTTTCTTGTGCGTTTTTCGATTGATCAGACTCTCTTCTTGAGATCTTCTGTTGCATCCTTTTATAGTTGCATGTACCAACGACATTATTTCCCTTAATGTGCAACTCTTGACTCTGCTTAAACTCTGAGTAAGCTACAGTCTTCTTCTTTAGGGTACTTGCCGTTCTGGTTAATGCTTTCGGCGACTGTCAGGTAAGTTCTTCTTTGTCTTCTTACCTTTTATGGTAATCTTCAGTCTATGGTCTTTTTCAGCATTAATTGCGACATTAAATGCTTAAATAAATAGCCGTTAATGATTCGGACTGAAGAACCAATCTTTATTCATCCTTGACTGCTCTGATCTGATAAAGATTGAGATCGATCTGAAGCTTCGATCTAGTCAGTCTGATTTCTATCGATCCGGTCTGATATGCGATATGCCTTACAGCTTGATCTGTTTTGAGCGATCGATCTGGTCAGTCTGATTTCTCTCGATCCGGTCTGATATGTTTTGTCATCTTTAAAATCTCATCGATAAAGTCCGGAACTAACGAATTCCCCCTTTTTGATGATGACAAAACCTAGCTTCTAAATCCTTTTTATCCAGTCTTTTAAGAGCTCTGAAGCGTATACTTTTGGATCGATTACTTCTTCTTGTTCAAAATAAATGAACATTATTAAGTTGAATTTCGGATCGATTAAGCCTTTTATTTTTTAGTTCAAAATAAATGAACAAGGACTTAACAAAGAAGGATTTTTATTGATCACCAAAAATCCTATGTACAGACAGTCTGATTATTCTATTTTCTTGAAGACTGAGACTGATGCGGCTTGAAGTCTTTTCTCTTCCCCCTTTTTGTCAGCAGCAATCTCTTGGAGAAAATCAACAATTTGTGCTAGCTGAGCGCTGTTAGCGTTAAGACGAGTGTCTTGAGCGCGAAGGGAATTGGCGACGGATGCTCTGACTTCAGTGGCCAGCTCGATCTGCTCTTTTCTCAGGCTGTTTTTATAAGAAGCTTGCTGAGAGAACAGATCATTCATTCCTCGTTGAAGGCTGCTAATACTGGCTGTCATCTTCTCTTTAAATGAATCAAAGTCCAAGGATGTAACCCTCTGACCTTGATGAACCTCTATAACACGCTGAGAGAGAGACAGACAGTTGTCGGAGAGGTGCTGAAGGGTCCTTGCCAGGGATGGAGGTGCATCAGATAGACGGCTGGGAGAGTGATCAGATGACGACAGGGTGTGATCATCTTCTTCAGCAATGGGTATGATTGAAGATATAGCAGCTTGACGACTTTCGGACCGGATCAAGGTGACCAAGGCCGAAGAAAAATCTTCTAAGAATGCCAAATCTTCATCAGATTGGACTGGAGGAGTGCTGGGTCTGGAGGGCTCCTCAATCTGGAGAGTTGCAACAACGATGGACACCACTAGATCCGGATCGACGAACTCTAGTGCGCCAACTGTTGTAAGTGCTGCGGTTGGACTGAGTTGAACATGGGAGACTGATGATCCCAGAGGAATAGACGTTGTTGGAGAGTCCAACAAAACATTCAAGGGTTCATCTTCTGTAGCAGACGGAGCATTAGTCATTGGCTGCTCCGCTGTCTGATCCGCTATGCGTTCTGCTGTCTGGTATGCTGTCTGGTCTGGTGCTCCAGAGGGAACAACCTCTACGAAAGGTTCTGGTGGATTGTCTCTTGACCTGTTAGCTACAATCTCATCATCACTGTTAGCTTCGAGATGGATATTTTCCATCTGATTTTGAATTGATTCTTTGTCACCCTCAACACATAAAGATTCATCAAAAACTACATGAACTGATTCTTCTACAGTTAAGGTGCGATTGTTGAAAACTCGATAAGATTTGCTAGTTGATGAGCATCCTAAGAATATTCCATTATCTGACTTAGCTTCAAATGCTGTAAGATGATTCTTACCATTGTTGTGAACGAAGCATTTGCAGCCAAATACATGAAGGTGAGAGATAGACGGTCTGTTACCAGTCCATATTTCATATGGAGTGAGATTCTGTGATGACCAGGGATTATAGGTGTTAATCCCGTAGTGTTAATAATCCCTAAAGTGGTTTTACGTGGCGATTTGGGATTTAATCGAGGTGTTGGGCCTTCTGGGCTCGTTTATTTGGGCAGTTGGGATCGTTGGATCCAGAGGTTGAGATTGTATTCACATTACGGTGTAAAACCTAAGAGTTGGGTTTTTTATGTGTCTCGGGATCTCGGGTGCTGGGTGAGCACCGGTAGGGGATTTTGGAGTTAGAGAGAGAGTTTTTGAAAACAGATGATTTTTAAGGAATCATGATGTATTTGTGGGGCTATTAATTTTTCGGGGTATTTTTGCTATAAATACCATTTAAACCCAAATTTTAGACATAATTTCAATTTCAGCCCCAATTCCTCCCCCTCTCTCCCGCAGCCGCGATTCCCGTCGCCCCTGCACCCCCGCCGTTTCAGGCGCTCCGCCAGCCGCCGTCCGGCCGCCGATCGGCGCGTGCGACCTACCCACGGCTTCGTCTCGACGAGGCGCTCCTTTCCCCTCTGCCAATTGGAGGTTTCGTCGCGTCCTGGAGTCGAATTTTGCAGATAAGCGGCGATCCCCAAATTCTAGGGTTTATCGATTTTGGTCCGATTTCTTCCGATTTTCGTTTGGGTAATCTTCCTAACCCCTTTTTCGTTATTTTCGTGCAATTCCCTGCCATTTTTGTGCTCGATTTGTTCGGATTATTGTTGTTGGTGGGATTGGTTCGAAATTTTGGTTGTATGCATGAAGTGGGTTCGAATTTTGGGGGTTTTGGAAGGGTTGTGGTGATTCTTGTTATGGATTGATAAATTCATGTTGTAGATGCATTATGATGCTTCTTGGATTTCGAATTTTAGGGATTTGGATTTCGAATTTGGGGGTTTGGCATGTGGGATGATTATTCATGCTATGGATTGATTAATTGACATTTTAGATGAATTATGGTATTTAATTGGGTTCGAATTGTGAGATTGAGGTTCGATTTTTGTAGGGCATTCTTGAACAAATTTCGATTGTCTCATTTTTTTCCTTCCCTGCATGTACCCTGCCCCGGGTCTTTTAAGAGGATAATTGTCGTGTATTGACAATGTTGTGAGGGATATGGGTGTGCTTGAGCATAGGTTACATGTTCGTAAATAATGGTGAATTGTTTATCGTGTTAGCACATCATTCCTCGGGGCATGGAACTCGAGCAAGGCTTGGCTCGGACTTCGGAGATTTAAGGTACGTGCGACGTACGAGCATTACTATATATATGTGAAATGCATAAGGTATTTTGATTGCATTGAATGTTTTGCGTATGGTTATACATATATGTTGATATAGCCAAGGAATGACCCAAATCTTGATATCGCCGCTCGTAGCGTGCGTGACATTAGAGTAGGATGACTCTTATATGATATATGGGGTACTGGGTTTATATGACTATATTATGAGACATTTGAGATGTCTAGGTTTGTAAAATCATGCATTCTTCGTAAGACATTTGAGATGTCTAGGTTCGTAGAATCATGTACTCATTATAAGACATTTGAGATGTCTAGGTTTGTAGACTCATGTATTCATTATAAGACACTTGAGATGTCTAAGTATAATGAAGGATTGGTAAAATAAATGCTAAGGCATTTGAGCTATCTGTGATTGATAGCAAGGTTGTGAAATCAGTATTAGATATTGTGATATCTGTAATTGCATGTTTAATGAATTTGTAATCACTATATGTTGATATTCGAGGATCAGGCATGCGATGTGTAAATCAATGTGTTGATTTACTGATTTATGAGATTTGATGAGTTTGATGTTGTGAGGACAGGGACAGTACACGGAATCCCGGATGAGGATGTTGCCATCCAGGGAGTATCATTTAAATTCATTAGCATTTACCTTTGTTGTAAATTATGAATTGCATTATTATGATTATGGGATTTTGTGTATTGGTATGCTCACCCCGTTGGGGGCTGTCTCTGTTGGGACAGGTGGACAGGTACATCGATGGCTATGGAGCTGAGCTCGAGCTGTTGATTTGGGGTACTCCCAGGATCGTGGTACCAGGGCTTGATGGAGCACGGTATCGTATAGAGTACCTATATATACACCTGAGGATTTATACATATTCATATTCATGATGCTCGCATGTGAGCACGATTATACTTGTATATGGATTGTATATAAAGGCATGAGCCTTTCTCTCTTTCATTTAAGGTTGCATGCAATTAGGTTGAATTGCTAGAATGATATGAGAGTCATTGGTGTATTATGTGGGTGTTGGAACCCACTTTTGTTGACGTATGTGTGGTGTCTTCCCTGGCTGGGAATCTACTTGTATTACTGCTTTCTGTTGAGTATTATGTGTTCCCTGGCCGGGAATTTTGTTATGTGTTGTACTCTGTTTTGGGATAGCTCTATTTATGGGGAGACTCTGCCCAAATTTTTGTAAAAGTTTACAATGTGAAAAGTGGCACCAAGGGGTTGGTAAAGGGCAAACATATGAGTCTTTTATTGACAGGCAATGATTAAGTATCATCAGAGCTTCCCGATTGACATTTTATAGAAAGCATGTACCACACATAGTGGTTAATACACTAATCAAGGTTTTAAGGGCTTGGGGTCCTTACATTAGTGGTATCAGAGCAGTGGTTGCTCATTGGGGCTGTTAAGGGCCTAGGAAGTTATTGATAGCACATATTTATGCATGATGGCATTAATGTTGTATGACATAACACATTGTTTATGTGCTCTTATGATATGAAAAGTGGTATTGCTAACCATTGTGGTTGCAGGAATCGTGTGGAACACGATAGGATGACATTTATGGGGATGTCTGGCACTCCGTGTGTTATGTGCCAAGGAAGCTGGTTTTAAGAAAATCAGATAAAGGGATATTTCCGAGGTAACATGTATTTTACGTTGTCTTGTTGACACATGATGAATGCAAAGTGGTGCATTGAGGTTATGATATATGTTATTGTGCATTGTTTTTGCATATGCATGTCTTGAGTCAAAGTTATCTTAGTAAGGATTTTAATGGCTTATGCTAAAGTCCATATGAAGCGATGAAGAGTCCCGCTTATATGGAGTAGCAACGCTAAAGTCCATTGGAAGCGATGAAGAGTTCCGCTTACATGGAGTAGCAACGCTAAAGTCCAGTGGAAGCGAGGAAGAATTCCGCTTTCCTGGAGTAGCAAGAAGCATTAAAATGTACTAATGATAAGGGCTCAGGATGAAATAAGGATTTAAAGAAGGATATCATGACATTTATTTGTGAAACCATACATTCTCATAATGTGTTTTTATTATGAATTGAATGTGGATGCATAGCGTATATGGCTATTGTTGTTAACCCTGATGGTTGCAGGTTACAGGAAATATGGAGTATAAAAAGGAATGATGATTACACATTCCAGGAGTCCTGCTTATGACAGTGAGAATTTTTATACTTACGCTTGACCGCTAAAAATGTGGAGCGGGCGGGGATGCTCGCTTGCACATGGAGGCGGGGTATTCCATACGAAGCGAGGATGATATACCGCTTGTATGAAGAAGCTTATGCTTGTACCGCTAAAAATGTGGAGCGGGCGGGGATGCTCGCTTGCACATGGAGGCGGGGTATGCCATACGAAGCGAGGATGAGATACCGCTTGTATGAAGAAGCGAGGATGAGATGCCGCTTGTTAGGATGATGATTCATTCCTATGTGATGACACGGATGATAGCGGTGATGTGTCCCGCTGTGTCGATTTATATTCATTTCTCTATGAGGACACGGTTTATAGCGACGGTTTATTCCGCTATATTTATTGGCGATGGTTCATTCCGCCAGGTGTATTTATAGCGACGGTTCATTCCGCTATATCTATTGGCGATGGTTCATTCCGCCAGGTGTATTTATAGCGACGGTTCATTCCGCTATATCTATTGGCGATGGTTCATTCCGCCAGGTGTATTTATAGCGATGGTTCATTCCGCTATATCTATTGGCGATGGTTCATTCCGCCAGGTGTATTTATAGCGACGGTTCATTCCGCTATATCTATTGGCGATGGTTCATTCCGCCAGGTGTATTTATAGCGACGGTTCATTCCGCTATATCTATTGGCGATGGTTCATTCCGCCAGGTGTATTGATAGCGATGGTTCATTCCGCTATATCTATTGGCGATGGTTCATTCCGCCAGGCGTATTGATAGCGATGCCTCTTTCCGCTACTATGTGGACGATGATTCATACTCAGGTATATAGCGAGGTTTCATGCCACTTATTATATGACGAGGTGTCATGCCGTCGATTCTATAGCGAGGGATTTTGCCGCTATGTACTCAGCACAGGATTTTGCCGCCTTCGAGCGATGGGTGCTGATTACGCACTATTATTGAGCGACGGAGACAGGTATGACGCTATATCACTAGCGATGAGGTATGAGATATTGCTATTTTATTAGCTTTATTGTAGCTGGCATGCATTGATATACATGTTTTATTATGCCTATTTTACTAGCATGATAGTGGATGACATACGCTGATGTACATGTATCGTCACTAGTTGGCAATGTTTTAGATGCCATGAGTTGGCATGTGTCGTCACAGGATGACGATGACGATGGTGTAGGAGATGTCTTATTAGACATGCATCATCGTTACGATGATCGATGCGTTGAGTATACGTATTCAGTGGTATGCCTTGGGTGCCAGTACCGAGCACAAGGTGGTGTGTGCGACACCGATGGACGTGACCCTTATACCGAGCGGGTTGCTCGAGGAATGGTTGGATGCGCTATACATGGGATTGTACCGCAGCTTACGATTGGGGCGATCATATTACGAGTGGTGATACCCTAGAGGTATGCTCGTTGGAATGGCTTTTGGCCATGTTTTTGACGATAGGAGTAATCATGGAGGAAATTACTCGCTTTCTGTCGATGTGACATGTGGTAGACATGATCACACCACCCTTGAGGGTGTAGGATGGGTCCTAAGGGAGTAGGATCAGGTTATGTTAAGTACATAGGGACATTGGAGTGTCCAGGGTGTATCGGCATTGAGGAATGTTGGATAAAGACCCACTACTCTATTGAGTTTTCCTCCCATAGTATGTTATACCATGTGGAAACGTCCGTCTTATTGGTAGGTTTGAGGTAAACCTAAAGAGGCAGAGACTAGGTTGTCTGCCGCGTGTGTGTAGCACCATGATGGGCTTGCTAGAGCCGTTACACTGCTCGTTGGAACCAAGTTTGGCAAATCGTAAGGTGATACGATGAGGATTGTGGTGGACTCTAGTAGTCACCATGTCATTGAGGTTAAGGTTGTTCATGCCTCACTGAAACGTGTATACGTTTATGTTTAATCTTGGAGACTTGTCTGGGACAGCTCAGGATGTTGGAGTACCAACAAGAGAGTCATCAGGTTGTTATTGACTCAATCTAAAGGAACCCGTGTATTGGGATACAATGGGTGTTATTGTATCCAGTTTTTCCGAACGATGGTTCGAGACTTGTGGATCTCGAGTTCGATGGCATTTCCCTTGCGAGGAAGGAGGTAGTATTATACCTATTTGGGAATCTTGAAAGATTCGGTAAGTTGGTGCAAGTGGTGTTGATCTTGGGAATCACACCGTGTATTGTTAATCGTCGATTTTCATCCTCCACTGAGTAAGGAATGACTCAGAATTGACGGTTGTGTTTGGGGCTTAGGGATATGTGGTAGATACCCGAGCCGAGTGCATTGAGTATGCATGCGATATCAGTGCTTAGGCAGGTATACCGGTGAGTATACGGATGCCAGTTATTGATTTCCTCTCTGTTAAGCATAGAGTTATGCTATTTTTGGATGGTTAAATCTCTGATGTGAGATATGGAACACCTTGAGATTGGGAATCTCCATGGCACGATGATTATGAGGAATGATCGTGAAGTTAGTTGACTCCCTTGAGGAGGGATTTTCTTGTGAGGGTTAAGGTATTTCCCTTATTGGTGTTTTCCTTCGAGTTATGCGACAGCCGTCCCAAGTTTGGATTGTTAAATCCGAGGATTTTCAAGGGATGGCAGGATTTCGGATTGGTTGAGTGTCGCTGACGACACAAGCGTTGAGGATGCAATGGGTTTATTGCATGCCCCTTAAGAATTTTAAACTCTGCGGAGTCTCGGTTTTTATTTATGATCAGGACGTGATTCTTGGAACATCCGTAGGTGGACATCTTGTGAGATGTCTTTTGTTTTAATTTGTGGCCGTGAGTTGCCCAAATTAGGTTGCAATGAGGCGACTACTCCTTCGATGGAGGAAGTTTGAAGTGGAAACCAGGTTTGATATGTGTACACCGTGGTTGTACTAGTGTTTCCTTCGTAACGATGTATGTTAGACATCGTAAGTCATAGTAAAATATCATTGGATGATATCTACGATAGAATCAAGAGCGATTCGAATCCTTGCAGTTTCAGTTGACTAACTGCTTTTGGACTGTTAGCGTTGAGTTGTGCTGACGCTCTTTGACGTTATGATGGATTTGGAAGTCTATTCCACTCCAGAGTTTGACACGAGGTCAACGTTCTTACGGTTGAGGTGTCATTCAGGATGTGTTCGTACTGTTGTATTAGAACGAAGGATGACTGTCCGATCTACAGTCGTAAGTATTGGTTGATTTGCAGTCATGAGAGGCTGACTTCTGGGATGACCCGCATCGAGGTACGTTTTACCTCTTGGGTGTTATGTTGGTTATGGTATGTCGCTCTGTTTCAGAGATTAGATGAGAGGTAAGTATCCTCGCGTTTATTAATACGATTCTGATATGGTCAGGAATCGATGTTATGGCTTCATATTGTTGTGCAGCCTGGGTGTTACGTGATACACCAGTGCTAATTTCGAGGACGAAATTCTTTTAGTGGGGGGATATTGTGATGACCAGGGATTATAGGTGTTAATCCCGTAGTGTTAATAATCCCTAAAGTGGTTTTACGTGGCGATTTGGGATTTAATCGAGGTGTTGGGCCTTCTGGGCTCGTTTATTTGGGCAGTTGGGATCGTTGGATCCAGAGGTTGAGATTGTATTCACATTACGGTGTAAAACCTAAGAGTTGGGTTTTTTATGTGTCTCGGGATCTCGGGTGCTGGGTGAGCACCGGTAGGGGATTTTGGAGTTAGAGAGAGAGTTTTTGAAAACAGATGATTTTTAAGGAATCATGATGTATTTGTGGGGCTATTAATTTTTCGGGGTATTTTTGCTATAAATACCATTTAAACCCAAATTTTAGACATAATTTCAATTTCAGCCCCAATTCCTCCCCCTCTCTCCCGCAGCCGCGATTCCCGTCGCCCCTGCACCCCCGCCGTTTCAGGCGCTCCGCCAGCCGCCGTCCGGCCGCCGATCGGCGCGTGCGACCTACCCACGGCTTCGTCTCGACGAGGCGCTCCTTTCCCCTCTGCCAATTGGAGGTTTCGTCGCGTCCTGGAGTCGAATTTTGCAGATAAGCGGCGATCCCCAAATTCTAGGGTTTATCGATTTTGGTCCGATTTCTTCCGATTTTCGTTTGGGTAATCTTCCTAACCCCTTTTTCGTTATTTTCGTGCAATTCCCTGCCATTTTTGTGCTCGATTTGTTCGGATTATTGTTGTTGGTGGGATTGGTTCGAAATTTTGGTTGTATGCATGAAGTGGGTTCGAATTTTGGGGGTTTTGGAAGGGTTGTGGTGATTCTTGTTATGGATTGATAAATTCATGTTGTAGATGCATTATGATGCTTCTTGGATTTCGAATTTTAGGGATTTGGATTTCGAATTTGGGGGTTTGGCATGTGGGATGATTATTCATGCTATGGATTGATTAATTGACATTTTAGATGAATTATGGTATTTAATTGGGTTCGAATTGTGAGATTGAGGTTCGATTTTTGTAGGGCATTCTTGAACAAATTTCGATTGTCTCATTTTTTTCCTTCCCTGCATGTACCCTGCCCCGGGTCTTTTAAGAGGATAATTGTCGTGTATTGACAATGTTGTGAGGGATATGGGTGTGCTTGAGCATAGGTTACATGTTCGTAAATAATGGTGAATTGTTTATCGTGTTAGCACATCATTCCTCGGGGCATGGAACTCGAGCAAGGCTTGGCTCGGACTTCGGAGATTTAAGGTACGTGCGACGTACGAGCATTACTATATATATGTGAAATGCATAAGGTATTTTGATTGCATTGAATGTTTTGCGTATGGTTATACATATATGTTGATATAGCCAAGGAATGACCCAAATCTTGATATCGCCGCTCGTAGCGTGCGTGACATTAGAGTAGGATGACTCTTATATGATATATGGGGTACTGGGTTTATATGACTATATTATGAGACATTTGAGATGTCTAGGTTTGTAAAATCATGCATTCTTCGTAAGACATTTGAGATGTCTAGGTTCGTAGAATCATGTACTCATTATAAGACATTTGAGATGTCTAGGTTTGTAGACTCATGTATTCATTATAAGACACTTGAGATGTCTAAGTATAATGAAGGATTGGTAAAATAAATGCTAAGGCATTTGAGCTATCTGTGATTGATAGCAAGGTTGTGAAATCAGTATTAGATATTGTGATATCTGTAATTGCATGTTTAATGAATTTGTAATCACTATATGTTGATATTCGAGGATCAGGCATGCGATGTGTAAATCAATGTGTTGATTTACTGATTTATGAGATTTGATGAGTTTGATGTTGTGAGGACAGGGACAGTACACGGAATCCCGGATGAGGATGTTGCCATCCAGGGAGTATCATTTAAATTCATTAGCATTTACCTTTGTTGTAAATTATGAATTGCATTATTATGATTATGGGATTTTGTGTATTGGTATGCTCACCCCGTTGGGGGCTGTCTCTGTTGGGACAGGTGGACAGGTACATCGATGGCTATGGAGCTGAGCTCGAGCTGTTGATTTGGGGTACTCCCAGGATCGTGGTACCAGGGCTTGATGGAGCACGGTATCGTATAGAGTACCTATATATACACCTGAGGATTTATACATATTCATATTCATGATGCTCGCATGTGAGCACGATTATACTTGTATATGGATTGTATATAAAGGCATGAGCCTTTCTCTCTTTCATTTAAGGTTGCATGCAATTAGGTTGAATTGCTAGAATGATATGAGAGTCATTGGTGTATTATGTGGGTGTTGGAACCCACTTTTGTTGACGTATGTGTGGTGTCTTCCCTGGCTGGGAATCTACTTGTATTACTGCTTTCTGTTGAGTATTATGTGTTCCCTGGCCGGGAATTTTGTTATGTGTTGTACTCTGTTTTGGGATAGCTCTATTTATGGGGAGACTCTGCCCAAATTTTTGTAAAAGTTTACAATGTGAAAAGTGGCACCAAGGGGTTGGTAAAGGGCAAACATATGAGTCTTTTATTGACAGGCAATGATTAAGTAT
Source organism: Haberlea rhodopensis (assembly GCA_907163345.1). NCBI lineage: Eukaryota > Viridiplantae > Streptophyta > Magnoliopsida > Lamiales > Gesneriaceae > Haberlea > Haberlea rhodopensis. The sequence goes on from CAJQUN010000111.1 coordinate 474,839, forward strand.
CATCAGAGCTTCCCGATTGACATTTTATAGAAAGCATGTACCACACATAGTGGTTAATACACTAATCAAGGTTTTAAGGGCTTGGGGTCCTTACAGATTCAATTTCTTGTTAATCATAGACCGATTTTGAGTGTAGCATGCAGTATTTACAGCTTCTGCCCAAAACTTTTGCGAAATTCCAGAATCAGCAAGCATTGTTCTTGCTGCTTCTTTAAGCGTTCTGTTTCTTCGTTCTGCAACTCCATTCTGTTGAGGAGTTCGAGCGGCTGAAAACTCATGCTTAATTCCATGATCTTCTAGAAAGGATTCAAGATTCTAATTTGAAAACTCAATGCCTTTGTCACTTCGAATCCTGTCTATGCTGGATGATTTCTCATTCTGAGTGCGTTTCAACAGCTTGATCAATTTCGGACCGGTCTGATCTTTACTGCTCAAAAATATAGTCCATGTAAAATGTGAGTAATCATCAATAACAACAAGAGTATACAGTATTCCCCCTAAACTTGTTATTGGTATAGGACCAAACAAGTCCATATGCAGTAGTTCTAAGCAGCGTGAGGAGGATTTGGCATTCTTGTTTTTGAAGGATGATCTGATCTGTTTGCCCATTTGGCACGCTTCACAGATCTTATCCTTAGCAAAGTCGATCTTGGGCAGACCGACAACTAAATCATGTTTACACAGGCTAGAAATAGTCTTAAAATTGATATGATTCAAGCGTTTATGCCATAGCCAGTGTTTATTATCATTATTAGCGATGAAGCAAGTAGGATTATCAGGTTGAGCATGATTCCAGTTAATCTTATATGTATTTCCATTTCTGATTCCTACAAGCATGGTCATACCATCTAACGATTTAACAGTGCAAGTGTGTTTGTGAAATTCTACAGCATAACCATTATCACAAAGTTGACTTATACTAATCAGATTATAGCATAGATTTTCAACTAACAACACATCATTGATAATAATGTTACCATGGACAATCTTACCCTTGACCACGGTCTTACCCTTTGAGTTATCTCCGAAGATGATCTTGGGTCCAGTACATTCTGTGACTTCAGATAGCAGCTCGATGTTTCCAGTCATGTGACGAGAATACCCACTGTCCAAGTACCAGTCTGATGCAAGTTTCTTTGGTACCTGTCATCAAACATAATTATTGTTGGTACCCAATCCTACTTGGGTCCAGAACGGATTAGCCCTTTGGGAACCAACACCTGTATCAGCTTTAATGGCTTGTGTGTGTATGGTGTGCTGTGAGCTGATATGTTTCGATGTTGTGTGTGATAATGTGTGCGATATGGAAACCTTTTATTCTCATAGGGTAGTCTATATCTTCGTTGAACTGGTTTTGAATTATAGTAATTGTATTGTCTTCCTTGCCTTAGATCTTGCACTTTTAGATTTGGTCTGAAAGACGCAAAGCTTGCTGGTGCCTTTTCTTTGGCTTGGTTGACATATCCAATCCCTTTTCTCAAACCTTGATTCTCGAAAGAGACTCCCGTTTGAATTATAGGTGCTTCAGTCTCATATACTGTGCTGGATTTAACAAATGTCATTTGTTTAATTTTGTTCTTTACCAGCAACAGTTCAGATTCATCTTTGGTGCAGTCTTTGATATCAAAGCCTATGCCTGTAACATCACCGACATTTCTTTGTACCTCTTGCAATTCTTCCAAAGATGTTCTGGATTTTGTCCATGTTTTGAAGATATGAGAAAGCTTAGCATTTTGTGTGCTAATTCTCTTATTTTCTTCATGGAGCTGATCATAGGAGATTTTCAGCTTATTCAGCTCGATCTTTAGATTATTGCACTCACCCTGCTCAGAGTAGCTTGGTTTGTTGTGCTCATCCATTTGATCATTGGCTTTAGCTTTACTTTTCTCAAATGATTCAGCTAAGAGTCTATAATCATTAGCCATGTCTTGCAGTGCGACATGAGCTCTTCACGTGTAAATTCATTTGAGTCAAGATCGAATACCTCGTCTGTTTGACTCATATCTTCGTCTGCCATTAGACATTGAATATCTTCTTCGCTTTCGCTGGAAGAATATTCAGAGCTTTCTGAGTCTGAATCAGTCTGAGCCCACTTACTGTTTCCTTCTTCTGCTACTAGGACCTTTTGGGACTTTCCATGATTTTTGCGGTCTTTGTAGTGCTTCTTTTTCCTGTCATCACGATGCTTCTCTTTACGTTCTTCTTTCTTCAGTCTGGTGCAATCTGCAATAAAATGTCCGGTCTTACCACAATTGTAGCAGGCCTGATCATTAACAGCATCGTCCTTTCTTGATTTATAATGATGAGAGGGTTTAAAATTTCTCTTATTTTTAGACATGAAGTTACCAAATTTCTTGATAAATAATGACATACCATCATTACTTATCTGTTCGATAGATCGATCTGTTGTGGGGGCGGTCTGGTCTGGAATGGCTGCCAGTGCTTTGTTTGGTTGAGAGATGAATGGCTCTGCTTCACCTCTGTTGATTAGTTCGAACTCATATGCTTTAAGATCTGCGAACAGATCATGAAGTTCAACCTTGTTCAGATCATTGGACTCCCTCATTGCAATGGTCTTAACATCCCATTCTTTTGGCAGGGCTCTCATAACTTTCAGAGCGATCTCTCTGTTTGAGTATTCATTGCCCAGACCATTTAGTTCATTGATGATACTAGTGACTCTTTCATCAAACTCATTTAGAGTTTCTCCAATCTTCATTTTTATGCTCTCAAATCTTTGAAGAGTAACAGTCAGCTTGTTTTCTTTGGTCTGGTCGTTCCCTTCACATAGCTGTGCTATCTTCTCCCAAATTTCTTTGGCAGTAGAACACATTTTGATTTTACTGAACATATTCTTGTCCAATATCTTGAACAAGATGTCTTTGGCAACGTTGTCGAGGTTTGCTTTCTTTCTTTCCTCATTCGTCCAGAGGGATCTGTCCTTCTCGACCATTTGTGGTTCACCACCAGTAATGGCGACTGCTGTATTGACTTTCAGAATCTTCATTGGTCCATCAGTGATGACGAACCACATATCGTCATCCTGTGCTGCCAGATGAGCTTGCATTCTGATTCTCCAATCATCATAGTCTTCTTTTGAGAACATAGGAATTTTGTTGAATGATGCCATCAGCTCAAGTGTCTTTGTGCTGATTAAGACGACCTGCTCTGATAACACTTGTTAGGATCGAGCGCTTACCGCTTTACCAATAACTATAGTTAAGGATAATGGCGCAACATCAATCTTTTCAACCATACACTGGCACAAGCGCCACGTGTTCGACCGATCACAAAGCAGAGGCAATTGTTGAACCCCAACAATCCCTCCCCCAATAATTGCACTCTCTGCAACTCATGGGAATCGAACACGCGACCTTGGCTCTGATACCACTTGTTAGGATCGGTCCGGAGTGTTTAGAGGGGGGGGGGGGGGGGGGGGGGGTGAATGAACACTCATGTTAAAAATTAATCCCTTGTGATTTCGTTCGGATTAGTGAAAGAAATCTGTTTCTTAATCAACTCTTTTGCAGAACAGACCACTGAATATTTTAGTGCGGAACAGTCTGTTCTCAAATTAGTAAGAACGGCTCGATGGCTTGAACAACAGAACGAGTACAGAATGATAAAACACAGAATATGTTTCTGGAAGTTCGAAGGTGGTGTAATCCTTCTACGTCTCCCCTTCTTCCAATTAAGGAAGGATTCCACTAGAAGACTTTGATTTATACAATCCTGTTGTACAAACCCGATTCAGCTGGATTTACCTCACTACCAGACTGAAACTCCTAGTCACTCGATCTGTTCAGACACACTCTGTCTGACAGTTACAATAGTTTCTCACTTCTATATTTCAATACAGAATACACAAAATAGACTTTAGTCTATGCACACAGTGATCCTAAATGATCAAATATTACAATGTACTCGTGCTTAAGAAGAATTTCAGCTCGAGAGCTTCTGAGCTTGTAAGCTTGTGTTGTTTTGCTTTCTTGTGCGTTTTTCGATTGATCAGTCTCTCTTCTTGAGATCTTCTGTTGCATCCTTTTATAGTTGCATGTACCAACGACATTATTTCCCTTAATGTTAAACTCTTGACTCTGCTTAAACTCTGAGTAAGCTACGGTCTTCTTCTTTAGGGTACTTGCCGTTCTGGTTCATGCTTTCGGCGACTGTCAGGTAAGCTCTTCTTTGTCTTCTTACCTTTTATGGTAATCTTCAGTCTATGGTCTTTTTCAGCATTAATTGCGACATTAAATGCTTCAATAAATAACCGTTAATGATTCGGACTGAAGAACCAATCTTTATTCATCATTGACTGCTCTGATCTGATAAAGATTGAGATCGATCTGAAGCTTTGATCTAGTCAGTCTGATTTCTATCGATCCGGTCTGATATGCGATATGCCTTACAGCTTGATCTGTTTTGAGCGATCGATCTGGTCAGTCTGATTTCTCTCGATCCGGTCTGATATGTTTTATCATCTTTAAAATCTCATCGATAAAGTCCAGAACTAACAGTTTGAATTAAAATGCTAAAAATCATTTTGAGTAAAATGTACAATATATTAGTATTATTATGTTGGATTTCCTTCGACCAACAATCCAATTCCAAGATCGAAAAAAAAATTAAAATGTTTCTTTTAAAAAAAACTACGGTTTAACCGAAGCCGAACCGTTTCGGTTTTCGGTTTTCGGTTTCAAAATTTGAAAATCAAAATTTCGGGTTCGGTTCAAACCGAACCTAATGAACACCCCTATGTTTAACTTCCAAACTTATTTATCCCACATACAAACACAGCCAAAATGCAACTTTTCTTGAGTCAAGTTTAGGGCCGTAACCAGGATTTTAAAATCAGGTGTGCAATAAAATAAAAATTTATGGTTGGCAAAATATAATATTTTTATTGATTTTAATTATTTTTACAACAAAATAAAAAATTTATAGGTAAAATTTTATATCATTTTAAATTTTTTTGCTGAGCTAATGCACATCTTTGCCCATATAGAAGTTTCATCCCTGGTCAAGTTAAAGACCAACGCCTTCTTTCAAGGAAATCAGTAGTGGTTTAGTGCAGAGCAAGTCCAATTTTTTTTGTGCAGCGGCAGAAATTTGGCTCGTGCCAACATTTCTTTAATGCTAGACGCAGCGTACCTTGTACTCTCACGAGCCAATGGATCATTGCCATAGCAAAACAGACAGGCCTTCCATTTTGTCACCTCTACTCACACTTGTCAAGAACAGTTATAAAATTGGAGAATTTCTAATTGGAGAGAGGAAAAAGGCAACAAGATTTACTCTTATCAAGACTGGGAAAATAGACAAATTATATAAATACACGATATTCTGCATATTACCCCAAGAACCAAAATAAAGTTTATGAGGCCATTAGTAATCAAATTTTGTGAAATAAATTATGGTATTAAACTGAAGGTTATTTTTATATATACTAGTTCATTTGGCACCGCGTATTCTGAGTTATAATCCATAATCTAACATATGCCAAAGAATGCAACCCGCGGAGAAGCAGTATGTGTATGAACGAAGCAAACACACGCAGAGGCCCATCATAAACAACAAATGCAATTTTTTAATGTTAATAATATACTGTAAGATACCGTTTGAAGTGAGTGCTAAGGTAATGATAAGGATTAAAATTATGATATGGTTTAAAATAATATAATATTATAAGTTATATGATGTTTGGTTTGAGGATAAGATTGTGGATTAATTTTATAGTTTGATATAATAACTAAAATACCATCACTATTATTATATATATAACAATAATAAAAGTATATAACAATAATATAATATCTATTATTATTATTATTATTGTTATAATAAACTAATAATAATATATATAAATGAATACTAATAATAATATATATTTATAATAACATAATAATGTATATATTAATATATATATAATAATAACAATAAAATAAAACAACACTAAAATATATATATAATAATAATAATAATATTAACATAACCATAAAATATATTAATATATATAAAATAAAGCAATATTAATATATATAATAAAATAAAATAAAATAAATAATAATAATTGCCGCTGGACAGATTTAAAATACGTGTGTTTTCAAAAAAAAAAAAAAACAACTATAATCCCATTATAAAAGAGAGCATCAAAAAATTCATATTATTGCCTTTAGCTGGACAGATTTAAAATAGAAAAGAAACTAATATAACAGGAACATAACCAACAAACTGGGAAAAATATAGCAACGAATCCAACGCAAAAGAGTATGACGCAAGCATAGACAGTAAAGAAGCCACACAAAACCAAGACAGCTAGAAATTAATAAACCAAAATAAGAGCACAAAATTTTCAAGGAGAAGAAATCGCACCACGCTGAACGGAAAAAGGCTAATTCTTTTTTTTTTTTTTTATAATAGTAACTGACCGAAATATCAATATAGAAGAGCGAAAGACCTAATAAATAATCACTTGTGTATTAAACATGTTTTAAAATCTGTCTTTGCAAAGTTGTTTAAATTAATCTAAGGCCAACATCTAGAAACAACAATTTCGTCTGGCAATCTAAGGGTTACAAAAGAACATCATCATCTTTAAACAACCAACCTAAATCCACAAGCATTTACGCCCGAAGATGCAAACACTATCAACAGGTGTTCGTTTTCTGCAATTCAATCTCAATGATGTCATTCTATTCATAAACAGAACAATAAGGAGCAGTGCAACGGAAATCCAAAAGTGTCCCATTTATGCAGGCCCTCTAACCTCCACCACAACCGAACCCATCTAAAGAATAGCCCATAAGCCCTAAACCCTAAACCCTAAACCCTAAGACATGAAGTCGACAAGCACAAACACTGGCAAAAAAAACCCCACGCAGAAAGCACACACTCAGACAGACGAAAACAGAGAACCACTCAGAAGCTAGAACAAATGAACCAAGCAAAGCAACACACAAGAGGTAGACCAAAACACGAGACGGACCAGTGAAACTCGATCAAAATAAATCAAGAAAAAATGAGAATGAAACAACCACCGAAAAAGCAACGAACGTATATAAACCTCACCACACAAACCGAATAAAGTTTTTTTATTTTTTTACCCCAAAAAACCCACCTAATATGCAAATGCCGAGCACGGGGAAGTGAATCTCGCCGAAAAATATATGCTCCGTCATCGCAATCAACAAAGAACGAAAAGGAAAACCTCTGAAATGTCTCCCTATTCTCCAACGTAATATGTAAGGACCCTAATCCTTAAATGCGGAACTAAGGCATAATAGAGCTAAATAAATAATCAGAGTGAGAAAATAACGTGTTGAGTTGATGAGCTTAAGCATTACATGCCAAAAATAAGGACTACCAAAAAGGATTAATTACATTCCAATCAATGAATGTGTTCAACTATAGTTTTATACTACTCCTAGAGTAGATACTATCCAAAATAATCCTGTCCTTCAATTCACAAAAGCATCCTCAAGCTCACTGTCTCAACCCGTCTAGCCCTTCTATCATGCCAAACGTGTACCTACAAGGACAACCCCCAAACATGAGCAATAATAATCATTCATATTCCACACAATATGAAGATAAAGCGTAAATGCATAATCATAATAAAACACTTCCTGTTTTCCCCATGCATTTCAAACGCTTCCCGTTTGGTTGTCCCTGTACCATAACTCATGAGTATAATCAATAGATTATTTTTAATGGTCTAAACATGTCATGACATATACCAGCTCATCAATACCAAATACTGATCACCAATCCCTAGTCTGTCCATCACAATGTATTTTAATGCCCCTCGCTTATTTACATATAGGCGGCATAGGATAACCTCGCTTCAATGGACTGCGGGACTCCCACCCCTCGCCTCTCATTGAGCGGCAAATACCCTTTCCTCGCCCTATATGATAACCACGCTCAAATGTGACATGTGGCGCTCGCACCCCTCGCTTCACATTTAGCGGAACCAAACCAAATAGCGGCAAGCATTAAAATCATCAAGGGATGACCACGACTCATGGGATGTGCACCAATAATCATATGCATCTATAAACATCATGCATAACATGTATTTGCATCCACTATGCAATACCACATATATACTTGCATCCACAATGCATAAACAATAAGTATATAAGATACATGTACCGTTGGGTGCCCGTACGTCCACTACGTACCTTTCCAAAATGTAGGATATGGTAGGACTTCAATGCCTTGGCTGTGTTGCCACCTGGGTTGGTTCTACACATTCACACAAATCAATATTAGAACCCAATAATAGTCCAATACCAAAAATCCTACAAAAATAACCAAAAACACCATTTTTGGTGTCTCGCGATCGATCGCCATCAAGCCCCGATCGATCGCGAGATCACACTGCCTCGCCCAACAAAATTAAATAATCCGCGATCAATCGCGGAGCTTGCGCCGATCGATCGCGGCCTCGCCGATCGATCGCGCCAAACTCGCGATCGATCGCTGAAGCTCACTGCCTCAGCTCTGTTGCTCGCGATCGATCGCGAGAAGGCGCCGATCGATCGCCGAGCTCTGGGCATGCGGGGTTTGGGCACTATTCACCCATCCTCAACCCCAACTCATACATACCCACATACACCAACATCAACCAAACCCAACAACTCAAAACCAACTATAAACATCTACATAAATTCAAATATACAACATCCAACCAAAATAATACCAAAACCACAACAACCCAACACAATCCATTTTAAAACCCTTCAAAATCAAACCAAACTTAAACAAAACCTTACAAAATTAACAATGAGGTATTCATACCTCTTGGGGACCTCAAATCACCCAATAAACTCCACAAAACAAGATTTTGCAAGGACTTCTCTTTACCCCAAAGCTCAAGAACGAAAATGGGGGGGAAAGGGAGGGTTTGGGTGTTGTTTGGTAAAGTTAAAAAGTAAGAGTGGATGGTAAGGTGGGGTTGGGGATATAAAAGGTGTTGGTTAATTAAAATATATACCAAAAGAATTTCATGGTGTATAAAACACCCCAACATGATATTTTCAAAGCATTAATTCAAAATGCACCATAATATCCATTAAACACATGATTTCCACAAATTGCTAACCAAGGCAAATAAATCATGTTCCCAACCATAATTCCCAACATGCTCAACATGCACCCTGAAATGCTATCCCGGGTCACTCTAACATGTGACTAAGCATTTCCATATAATAATTCCAACACATAATTAATTACCACATAATTAATCATATAAACACAATTAATGCACCAAATTGCAATTAATCATTTCGGGGATATCACAATACTCCCCTACTTATAAGATTTCGCCCTCGAAATCACATGCACTTACCCCAAAAGGAAACTAAACATAAACACATACCAAAGAATAGTTCCGGGTAGTGCTGCACCATATGCCGCTCCGTCTCCCACGTAGCCTCCTCGACACCCCTGCGATCCCACTGAACCTTGATCATAGGTATCACCTTGTTCCTGAAGTCTACGGTCTGCTCGATCCAGAATTCTGACAGGCCGTTCCACATAAGACACATCGGACTCTAACTGAACTTCGGAAGGCTGTAACACATGCGACGGATCCGGCTCATACTTCCGCAGCATCGATACATGAAACACATCATGTATCCCAGATAAAGAAGGCGGCAAGGCCAGTCGGTAAGCTAAGGTGCCAATGCGCTGCAAGATCTCGTACGGTCCAACATACCTCGGAGACAGTTTCCCGCGCATCCCAAATCGCACAACGCCTCTGAAGAGCGAGATCTTCAAAAAGACCTTATCTCCCAACTGAAATTCCAACGGTCTCCGCCGTTTATTTGCATAAGCTGCCTGTCTGTCCTGGGCCGCTTTCATTTTCTGCCTTATCGTCTTTATCTTCTCTTCCATCTCCCGAATCAATTCCGGTCCTCCGACCGATTTGCGGTCCAAATCATCCCAACACAAGGGTGATCTACACCGTCTGCCATAAAGAGCTTCAAACGGAGCCATCTGAATACTCGCCTGGTAGCTATTGTTATAAGAAAACTCCACCAAAGGCACTGAATCCTGCCAAGAGGCATCGAACTCCAAAACACAAGCTCTTAACATGTCCTCGAGCGTCTGAATAGTGCGCTCGGTCTGGCCATCCGTCTGAGGATGATAAGCAGTGCTCAATCTGACTTCAGTTCCCAAGGCTGACTGAAGACCTTCCCAGAAATGAGATGTGAATCGCGGATCTCGATCTGACACTATGGAAACGGGGATCCCATGCAATCTCACCACATCTCTAATATACAACTGCGCCATCCTCAAAAAGGTGAAAGTCATGCTATAGGGGATAAAGTGGGCTACCTTAGTCAATCGATCCACGATCACCCAAATAGCATCGAAGCCTGAAGCACTCCTCGGCAAATGAGTCACGAAGTCCATGGAAATGTGCTCCCACTTCCACTTCGGTATCTCCAAGCTTCTCAACTCGCCGCCAGGTCTCTGTCTCTCTGCCTTAACCTGCTGGCAGATCAAACACCTCTTTACAAAAGCGACGACATCAGACTTCATCCTTTTCCACCAAAACTGACCACGCAAATCTCTGTACATCTTCTTCCCGCCTGGGTGGATGCTAAGTCTGCTACTGTGAGCTCGCTCCAAGATTCCTTTACGCAACTCCGGCGTACTCGGAACCACCCAACGGTCACCCAATCTCAAAGACCCGTCATCGGCCACTCTGAACTTCGTTGACTGACCAAGACGTACTAAAGATAACCACCTCTGAACCTCATCGTCTGACCTCTGAGCTCTCCTGATGTCCTCATAGATATCTGGCTCGGCTAGCAAAGTCGATACATACACAGGTGATGCATCAATGTCAAAATCATAGCCCAGATGGCAATAAGAGGTCATCATAGCCGACAGATGAATGACGTCCTCAGCAGAACTCCTCACTTTCCGGCTCAAAGCGTCTGCTGTCAAATTGGCTTTCCCCGGATGGTACTCTATCTCGCAATCATAGTCCTTGAGTAGGTCCATCCACCTTCTCTGCCTCATGTTCAGCTCTGCCTGAGTGAATAAAAACTTGAGGCTCTTGTGATCCGTGTAAATGGTAAACGAAGTACCATACAAGTAATGCCTCCAAATCTTCAGGGCGAAGATGATAGCCGCCAATTCCAAGTCATGAACTGGATATCTGGTCTCATGCGGCTTCAACTGCCTCGATGCATAAGATACCACATGCTTATCTTGCATCAGAACACACCCAAGGCCCTGAAGTGATGCGTCAGTATACAGGACAAATCTGGAGTTCTCCGTAGGGATCACTAACACTGGCGCCGTCGTCAACCGGTGCTTCAATTCCTGGAAGCTCTCCTCACAAGCTTCTGACCAAAAGAAAGGCACTCCCTTCTGGGTCAACTGAGTCAATGGCTTGGCAATCTTCGAAAAGCCCTCGACAAAGCGTCGATAATAACCGGCCAAACCCAGAAAACTTCGGATCTCAGGCACAGAAGTGGGGGCAGCCCACTCCATCACAGCCTCAATCTTCTTGGGATCTACAGATATCCCGCTGCTCGATATGACATGCCCCAGAAACACTACACTGTTCAGCCAAAATTCACACTTACTGAGCTTAGCATATAACTGATGCTCTCTGAGAATCTGAAGCACTGTCCTCAAGTGTTTCACATGCTCCTCCTCGCTCCGGGAGTAGATAAGAATATCGTCAATAAACACAATGACGAACTGATCAAGATACTGCTGAAACACTCTGTTCATCAGACTCATGAAGACTGCTGGAGCATTCGTCACGCCGAACGGCATCACTAGGAACTCATAATGTCCATATCGGGTCCGGAATGCTGTCTTCTGCACATCTTCCTCTCTGACTCGAATCTGATGATACCCGGATCTCAAATCAATCTTGCTATACACCCTGGTACCTTGCAACTGATCAAACAAGTCATCTATCCTTGGGAGAGGATACTTGTTCTTCACTGTAGCCTTATTCAGTTGCCGGTAATCGATACACAACGGCATCGAACCGTCCTTCTTCTTCACAAAGAGAACTGGTGCGCCCCATGGCGACACGCTCGGGCGTATATATCCCTTGTCAAGGAGATCCTGCAACTGTTCTTTCAACTCTCTCAACTCAGCCGGTGCCATCCTATAAGGTGCACGAGAGATAGCGGATGTCCCTGGCAACAACTCGATCCCAAACTCAACTTCCCTAGCCGGTGGGATCCTGGGATCTCTTCTGGGAATACATCAGCAAACTCTGCTACCACTGGTACATCCTCAACTCTTAGTTCTTTACTCTTCCCAGACGTGTCCACGGCATAAATGAGATAGCCCGTGTGTCCACGTTCCAACAGTTGAGTCATCTTGATCGCTGAAATCAACGGAATCTTCGCACGAGAACCGTTGCCATAGAAGGTCCACTGACTGCCCAACTCAGGTCTGAACTTCACTGTCCTCTGTCGGCAATCTACCACTGCCTGATATCTGTTCAGAGCATCAATACCCAAGATGCAGTCGAAGTCTGACATACCCAACACAATCAAGTCTGACCTCAATTCGTTGCCCTCAAAATAAATGAGGCAGTCTGCCATAAACTGATCAGCAACGACATTTCTTCCAGTGGGTGTCGAGACAAGGAGAGGCGTGGGTAAAGAAGACGTGCGCATATGGTGTCTTTCCACAAAACCCACCGATACAAAAGAATGGGAGGCACCTGTATCGATCAAAATAAAAGCAGGGTACGTAAATAAATGACACGTACCGGCGATCACCTCCTCTGGGGCTGCCTGGGCCTGCTCCCTGGTCAGTGCATACACCTGCCCCTGGGGTGGTCCTACTGTCTGACCTCCCGATGGTCGAGGTCCAAACTGCTGCCTCTGCTGCACTGTCCTATCCTCAAACCTCGGCCTGTTGCCCTGAAACTCAGACTGTCCTCCCCGTGTGGGGTAATACCGAGCGATGTGGCCCATCTTGCCACAGATATAACATGCAGGACACTTGTTTGAAGAATGTGGCCCTCCACAATTGTTGCACCTCGGCTCTCCCGGCCTATCCCCTTGCGTGGATCCTCGGTTGGCGGACCAATTGCCCTTCTTGCCATCCTGTTTCTGACCAAAGTGTTTCTTTCCACCATATCGCGAAGATGAAGAGGCACCACGGGGTTTAAATGGCTCACCCCGGGGCCTCAAGCTGTCACTAGTCTGCCTCTGTTGCGGTACCGGTGGTGGCATAGTACTAGCATAAGCTCCCACCCCTAGCTCGGCAAGCTCCACCCTTGTGAGAGCATCATCAAAAGAAGTTGGGTTATTGGTGATAACCCGGTCATAGAGCTCCGGTCGCAACCCTTTCATAAAGTTCCTCATCTTAGTTTGCCCATTGGTGGCAATGTGGGGAACGTACCTCAGCAACGAAGAGTACCGTGTGGCATAATCTGCCACTGTCATGTTCCACTGCTTCAAACTTGTAAATTCATCCTCCTTCGTCTGTCTCGCCGCAGCGGAGAAATACCGGTTCAGAAACCTAGTCCTGAAGAGTGTCCAATCAATCACAGCACCCAGTGCTCTCATTTCCATTACTGTGCTCCTCCACCACATCAGAGGTTTCTTGGCTAATTGAAACTCCGCCAGCCTCAGCCAAGCTGTCACAGCACAAGGAGCCGATACAAAGATCTGCTCAAGTCTTTCCAACCACTCTTCAGCCTCTTCTCCGGACTCTGTCCCCTCAAACCGGGGCGGATGATAAGATAGAAATTGTGTCAGACTAATCTCACCCGGTAGCAATAACTGAACCACTGGTTCTATGCCTACAGCCGGTGGAGGTAGAGGGTTCACTTGTCCAACGCTTGCGTTCACACTACCAACATCTCCAACCTCCTCATTAGCAGCCATGCTGTAACACAAATGTTAACAACAATTCCAAAGCAATATATATGTTATGCCGTTAGATAACAGGAATGAGAATAAGCACGTTAGTATAACAGGATATACATTAATATGCACCACATGCATAAACATGCTTCAAATGTAAGCACCTAGCCTATCATGCTAAGGCTACCCTTCACTCGTTCCCGGGTTCTCTAACCACTGCTCTGATACACTAATGTAAGGACCCTAATCCTTAAATGCGGAACTAAGGCATAATAGAGCTAAATAAATAATCAGAGTGAGAAATAACGTGTTGAGTTGATGAGCTTAAGCATTACATGCCAAAAATAAGGACTACCAAAAAGGATTAATTACATTCCAATCAATGAATGTGTTCAACTATAGTTTTATACTACTCCTAGAGTAGATACTATCCAAAATAATCCTGTCCTTCAATTCACAAAAGCATCCTCAAGCTCACTGTCTCAACCCGTCTAGCCCTTCTATCATGCCAAACGTGTACCTACAAGGACAACCCCCAAACATGAGCAATAATAATCATTCATATTCCACACAATATGAAGATAAAGCGTAAATGCATAATCATAATAAAACACTTCCTGTTTTCCCCATGCATTTCAAACGCTTCCCGTTTGGTTGTCCCTGTACCATAACTCATGAGTATAATCAATAGATTATTTTTAATGGTCTAAACATGTCATGACATATACCAGCTCATCAATACCAAATACTGATCACCAATCCCTAGTCTGTCCATCACAATGTATTTTAATGCCCCTCGCTTATTTACATATAGGCGGCATAGGATAACCTCGCTTCAATGGACTGCGGGACTCCCACCCCTCGCCTCTCATTGAGCGGCAAATACCCTTTCCTCGCCCTATATGATAACCACGCTCAAATGTGACATGCGGCGCTCCCACCCCTCGCTTCACATTTAGCGGAACCAAACCAAATAGCGGCAAGCATTAAAATCATCAAGGGATGACCACGACTCATGGGATGTGCACCAATAATCATATGCATCTATAAACATCATGCATAACATGTATTTGCATCCACTATGCAATACCACATATATACTTGCATCCACAATGCATAAACAATAAGTATATAAGATACATGTACCGTTGGGTGCCCGTACGTCCACTACGTACCTTTCCAAAATGTAGGATATGGTAGGACTTCAATGCCTTGGCTGTGTTGCCACCTGGGTTGGTTCTACACATTCACACAAATCAATATTAGAACCCAATAATAGTCCAATACCAAAAATCATACAAAAATAACCAAAACACCATTTTTGGTGTCTCGCGATCGATCGCCATCAAGCCCCGATCGATCGCGAGATCACACTGCCTCGCCCAACAAAATTAAATAATCCGCGATCAATCGCGGAGCTTGCGCCGATCGATCGCGGCCTCGCCGATCGATCGCGCCAAACTCGCGATCGATCGCTGAAGCTCACTGCCTCAGCTCTGTTGCTCGCGATCGATCGCGAGAAGGCGCCGATCGATCGCCGAGCTCTGGGCATGCGGGGTTTGGGCACTATTCACCCATCTTCAACCCCAACTCATACATACCCACATACACCAACATCAACCAAACCCAACAACTCAAAACCAACTATAAACATCTACATAAATTCAAATATACAACATCCAACCAAAATAATACCAAAACCACAACAACCCAACACAATCCATTTTAAAACCCTTCAAAATCAAACCAAACTTAAACAAAACCTTACAAAATTAACAATGAGGTATCCATACCTCTTGGGGACCTCAAATCACCCAATAAACTCCACAAAACAAGATTTTGCAAGGACTTCTCTTTACCCCAATGCTCAAGAACGAAAATGGGGGGGAAAGGGAGGGTTTGGGTGTTGTTTGGTAAAGTTAAAAAGTAAGAGTGGATGGTAAGGTGGGGTTGGGATATAAAAGGTGTTGGTTAATTAAAATATATACCAAAAGAATTTCATGGTGTATAAAACACCCCAACATGATATTTTCAAAGCATTAATTCAAAATGCACCATAATATCCATTAAACACATAATTTCCACAAATTGCTAACCAAGGCAAATAAATCATGTTCCCAACCATAATTCCCAACATGCTCAACATGCACCCTGAAATGCTATCCCGGGTCACTCTAACATGTGACTAAGCATTTCCATATAATAATTCCAACACATAATTAATTACCACATAATTAATCATATAAACACAATTAATGCACCAAATTGCAATTAATCATTTCGGGGATATCACATAATACATGAATCTAAAACAATAATATAACTGGTAAACCTACCAAAATAAGGCTCAGATGAACACGTACGACTATAGACCATCGAATCAGTAGGGCACCACGCAAGGACATGATGGCCTCCTCCCCAATCACGGGGTTTTCTGCAAAACAGAACGAAATATCAAAACAAAAACAAAAAGGTAAAAAAGAGAAAGAAATCTGTAAAGAAAATTTATTTTGTATCGTAAATATTGATAATCTAATTCATTTCAAAGGACATCTTTGCAAAGTTGTTTAAATTAATATAAGGCCAACATCTAGATACAACAATTTTGTTAGTTCCGAACCTTATCGATGAGATTTTAAAGATGACAAAACATATCAGACCGGATCGAGAGAAATCAGACTGACCAGATCGTTCGCCCAAAACAGATCAAGCTGATAAGATGACAAAGCATATCAGACCGGATCGAGGGTAATCAGACTGACCAGATCGATCGCTCAAAACAGAACAAGTTGATAAGACATATCACATGTCAGACCGGATCGACGGATATCAGTCTGACTAGATCGAAGCTTCAGATCGATCTTAATCTTTATCAGATCAGAGCAGTCAATGATGTATAAAGATTGGCTCTTCAGTCCGAATCATTAACGGCTATTTATTGTAGCATTTAATGTCGTAATTAATGCTACAAAGGACCAAAGAGTGAAGATTGTCATAAAAGGTAAGAAGACAAAGAAGAGCTTACCTGACAGTCGCCGAAAGCATGAACCAGAACGGCAGTATCCTGAAGAAGAAGGCTGTAGCTTACTCAGAGAATAAGCAGAGTCAAGAGTTGCACATTAAGGGAATAATGTCGTTGGTACATGCAACTATAAAAGGATGCAACAACAATACAGAAAGGACGACACACAGACATACAAGGACACGAGAGACTGATCAATCGAAAAACGCACAAGAAAGCAAATCTGCACAAGCTTACAAGCTCAGAAGCTCTCGAGCTGAAATTATTCTTAAGCACGATTACTTTGTAATATTTGATCATTTAGGATCACTGTGCGCATCTTGTGTAGTCTGTATTGAAAAACAGAAGTGAGAAACAAATTGTAACTGTCAGACAGAGAGTGTCTAAACAGATCGAGTGACTAGGAGTTTTAGACTGGTAGTGGGGTAAATCCAGCCTGAATCGGGTTTGTACAACAGGATTGTATAAATCAAAGTCTTCTAGTATAAACCTTCTTTAATTGGAAGAAGGGGAGACGTAGAAGGATTACACCACCTTCGAACTTCCAGAAACATTTTCTGTGTCCTTGTCTTTTTGCACTTGTTCTTTCATTCAAGCCATCGAGCCGCTCTTACAAATATAAGAGCAGACCGTTCCGCACTTATACATTTAGTGGTCTGTTCTATAAAAAGAGTTGATTAAGAAACAGATTTCTTTCACTAATCCGAAAGAAATCACAAGGGATTAAATTTTAGAAGGAGTGTTCATTCACCCCCCCCTAAACACTCCGGACCGATCCTAACAAGTGGTATCAGAGCCAGGTTATCTTAATCAGCACAAAGACACTTGAGCTGATGGCATCATTCAACAAAATTCCTATGTTCTCAAAGGAAGACTATGATGACTGGAGAATCAGAATGCAAGCTCATCTGGCAGCTCAGGATGACGATATGTGGTTCGTCATCACTGATGGACCAATGAAGATTCTGAAAGTCAATACAGCAGTCGCCATTACTGGTGGTGAACCACAAATGGTAGAGAAGGACAGATCCCTCTGGACGAATGAGGAAAGGAAGAAAGCAAATCTTGACAACGTTGCCAAAGACATCTTGTTCAAGACATTGGACAAAAACATGTTCAGCAAAATCAAAATGTGCTCTACTGCCAAAGAAATTTGGGAGAAGATAGCACAGCTATGTGAAGGCAACGACCAGACCAAAGAAAATAAGCTGACTGTTGCTCTTCAAAGATTTGAGGGCATAAAGATGAAGAGTGGAGAAACTCTAAACGAGTTTGATGAAAGAGTCACTAGCATCATTAATGAACTGAATGGTCTAGGAAAAGAATACTCAAACAGAGAGATCGCTCTAAAAGTTATGAGAGCCCTGCCTAAAGAATGGGATGTTAACACCATTGCAATGAGGGAGTCCAAAGATCTGAACAAGGTTGAACTTCATGATCTGTTCGCAGATCTTAAAGCATACGAGTTCGAACTGATAAGCAGAGGTGAAGCAGAGCCATTCATCTCTCAACCAAACAAAGCACTGGCAGCTATTCCAGACCAGATCACCTCCACATCAGATCGATCTATTGAACAGATAAGTAATGATGCTATGTCATTATTTATTAAGAAATTTGGTAAATTCATGTTTAAAAATAAGAGGAACTTTAAACCCTCTCATCATTATAAGCCAAGAAAGGACGATGCTGTTAATGATCAGGCTTGCTACAATTGTGGTAAGACCGGACATTTCATTGCAGATTGCACCAGACCGAAGAAAGAAGAACGGAAGGAGAAGCATCGCGATGATAGGAAAAAGAAGCACTACAAAGACCGCAAAAATCATGGAAAGTCCCAAAAGGTCCTAGTAGCTGAAGAAGGAAACAGCAAGTGGGCTCAGACTGACTCTGATTCAGACAGCTCCGAATATTCTTCCAGCGAAAGCGAAGAAGATATTCAATGTCTAATGGCAGATGAAGAGATGAGTCAGACAGACGGGGTATTTGACTTTGACTCAAATGAATTTACACGTGAAGAGCTCATGTACGCACTGCAAGACATGGCTAATGATTATAGGATCTTAGCTGAATCATTTGAGAAGAATAAAGCTAAAGTCAGTGATCAAATGGATGAGCACAACAAACCAAGCTGCTCTGAGCAGGGTGAGTGCAACAATCTTCAGATCGAGCTGAATAAGCTGAAAATCTCCTATGATCAGCTCCATGAAGAAAATAAGAGAATTAGCACACAAAATGCTAAGCTTTCTCATATATTCAAGACATCGACAAAATCCAGAACATCTTTGGAAGAATTACAAGAGGTACAAAGAAACGTTGGTGATTTCACCGGCATAGGCTTTGACACCAAAGAATCCACCAAAGATAAATCTGAACTGTTGCTGGTAAAGAACAAAATCAAACAAATGACATTTGTTAAATCCAGCACAGTATATGAAACTGAAGCACCTACGATTCAAACGGGAGTCTCTTTCGTGAATCAAGGTTTGAGAAAAGGAATTGGATATGTCAACCAAGCCAAAGAAAAGGCACCAGCAAGCTTTGCGTCTTTCAGACCAAATCTAAGGGTGCAAGATCGAAGGCAAGGAGGACAATACAATTACTATAATTCAAAACCAGTTCAACGAAGATATAGACTACCTCATGAGAATCAAAGGGTTCCATATCGGACACATTATCACACACAACATCGAAACAGACCAGCTCACAGCACACCACACACACACAAGCCATTAAAGCTGATACAGGTGTGGGTTCCCAAAGGGCTAATCCGTTCTGGACCCAAATAGGATTGGGTACCAACAATAAATATGTTTGATGACAGGTACCGAAGAAACTTGCATCAGACTGGTACTTGGACAGCGGGTGTTCTCGTCACATGACTGGAAACATCGAGCTGCTGTCTGAAGTCACAGAATGTATGGACCCAAGATCATTTTCGGAGATAATTCGAAGGGTAAGACCATGGGCAAGGGTAAGATTGTCCATGGTAACATTATTATCAATGATGTGCTGTTAGTTGAAAATCTGTGCTATAATCTGATTTGTATAAGTCAACTTTGTGATAATGGTTATGCTGTAGAATTTCACAAACACACTTGCACTGTTAAATCATCAGCGGTATAACCATGCTTGTAGGAATCAGGAATGGAAATACATATAAGATTACTGGAATCATGCTCAACCTGATAATCCTACTTGTTTCATCGCTAACAATGATATAAACACTGGCTATGGCATAAACGCTTGAATCATATCAATTTTAAGACTATTTCTAGCCTGTGTAAACATGATTTAGTTATCGTTCTGCCCAAGATCGACTTTGCTAAGGATAAGATCTGCGAAGCTTGCCAAATGGGCAAACAGATCAGATCATCCTTCAAAAACAAGAATGCCAAATCCTCCTCCCGTTGTTTAGAACTATTGCATATGGACTTGTTTGGTCCTATACCAATAACAAGTTTAGGGGGAATGCGGTATACTCTTGTTGTTATTGATGATTACTCACGCTTTACATGGACTATATTTTTTAGCAGTAAAGATCAGACCGGTCCGAAGTTGATCAAGCTGCTGAAACGCACTCAGAACGAGAAATCATCCAGCATAGACAGTATTCGAAGTGACAAAGGCACTGAGTTTTCAAATCAGAATCTTGAATCCTTTCTAGAAGATCATGGAATTAAGCATGAGTTCTCAGCCGCTCGAACTCCTCAACAGAATGGAGTTGCAGAACGAAGAAACAGAACGCTCAAAGAAGCAGCAAGAACAATGCTTGCTGATTCTGGAATCTCACAAAAGTTCTGGGCAGAAGCTGTAAATACTGCATGCTACACTCAAAATCGGTCTATGATTAATAAGAAGCTGAATCTCACTCCATATGAAATATGGACTGGTAAAAGACCGTCTATTTCTCACCTTCATGTATTTGGCTGTAAATGCTTCGTTCACAACAATGGTAAGAATCATCTTACAGCATTTGAAGCTAAGTCAGATAATGGAATATTCTTAGGATATTCATCAACTAGCAAAGCTTATCGAATTTTTAATAATCGAACCTTAACTGTAGAAGAATCAGTTCATGTAGTTTTTGATGAATCTTTGTGTGTTGAGGGTAACAAAGAATCAATTCAAAATCAGATGGAAAACATCCATCTCGAAGCTAACAGTGATGATGAGATTGTAGCTAACAGGTCAAGAGACAACCCACCAGAACCTGAAGTACCAGCCAGATCGGATCAAGGCAATGAAGCTTCTTCAGATCGAGCCGATCCGGATGATCCAAACTCTCATATCAAAGCAGATGCTGATCATACCGCTACTACTACTCATCCGGCTGGACCAGACAATCCAGAGTCAAGCTATCGATGGACTAAGAGGCATCCACCTAATCTAGTGATTGGAAGTTCCTCTGCACCGATTAGAACCAGAGGACAGATGATGGATGAGTTCACTCATGCTGCCTTCATCTCAACTCTGGAACCTAAGAAGATCGATGAAGCTCTGACTGATTTCAGCTGGATTAAGGCAATGCAAGAAGAGCTTAATCAATTCGAACAAAATCAAGTTTGGAGTCTAACCCCCAGACCAAGCGATCTACCTGTTATTGGAACCAGATGGGTTTTCAGAAACAAGCTGGACGCAGATGGAACTGTGGTTAGAAACAAGGCCAGACTGGTGGCACAAGGATTCTGACAAGAAGAAGGAATTGACTTCGATGAATCTTTTGCACCAGTCGCCAAACTTGAAGCAATCAGAATCTTTCTTGCATATGCTGCCTTTAAAGACTTTAAGGTATATCAGATGGACGTCAAGAGCGCCTTTCTTAATGGTAAGCTTCAGGAGGAAGTTTACATTGAGCAACCTCCTAGATTTCAGAACCACTCATTCCCTAATCATGTATATCTACTGAATAAAGCAGCATATGGTCTGAAACAAGCACCAAGGGCCTGGTATGACACTCTATCTCAATTTCTGCTGAACCATGACTTTCAGATCGGCTCAGTAGATAAAACTCTCTTTAAATTTATTAAGGGGGAAACATACCCTGTTGGTTCAGATTTATGTTGATGATATAATCTTTGGGTCAACTAACCCCAAATTATGCGAGAAATTTTCCAAGTTGATGCAGGGACAGTTTGAGATGAGCATGATGGGAGAACTCTCATTATTTTTGGGTCTCCAAGTCAAACAGCTCAGCAATGGAATTTTCATCAACCAAACCAAGTATACCAAAGAGCTGCTTAAGAGATTCGGAATGGAAACATGCTCAACTGCATCCACTCCAATGAGTCCTACAATCAAGTTAGACAAAGACGAAGGGGGAACGGCAGTCGAAGTAACTATGTATAGAGGACTAATCGGATCGCTCTTATATCTTACAGCGAGCCGGCCTGATATTATGTTCTCAGTCTGTATGTGCGCCAGATTTCAGTCAGAACCAAAGCAATCACATTTTATTGCTGCTAAGCGTATTCTGAAATACTTGAAAGGATCTCAGAACGTTGGTCTTAGGTACTCCAAAGATTCTAACTTCAGCTTGATCGGATATTCAGATGCAGACTACGCTGGCTGTAAGATTGATCGTAAAAGCACCAGTGGAACATGTCAATTTCTAGGTGAAAGATTGATCTCTTGGTTCAGTAAGAAGCAAACATCAATTGCCACATCTACAGCTGAAGCAGAATATCTTGCCGCTGGAAGCTGTTGCGCTCAAATGCTCTGGATTCAACACCAGCTCAAAGACTATGGCATCCAAGCTGTTGACTCTCCGATATTTTGCGACAACACAAGTGCAATCGCTATAACATGTAATCCAGTTCTGCACTCTCGAACAAAGCATATTGATATAAGACATCATTTATTCGAGATCATGTTGGCAAAAAGGAGATTCGGATCGAGCACATCTCAACAGAGCAGCAAGCAGCAGACATCTTCACCAAACCGCTCCATGAGGCTAAGTTTAATTATTTCCGTCAAATTCTTGGATTAATTGACTTATCTTGATAATTTAGATGTTCTCTTCTTCTCGCGCTTAAAGAATTTTGTTGGCACAGATCGATAATACAATGTTTAGAAAGACACAGACCGGTCCGAACTTTCAGACCGATCTATGTCAATCTGATGTTATCCTATGATCTGTCTGGACAATAAATCTTTTATTTTGTATTTATTTAAAACAAAAAAAACAGCCCGGACTGATTGCATTTTAACCGCCTGTCTGCTCTCTAACTCTCTCATCTTCCCTCAAAACTTTTCGTATATTTTTTTTCTAATGGCTACCATAACTCACAACTCTCTCTCCGTTGAGTTCAATGACATTTACAGGGATGAAGATTCAGAGATGGTTTCCATTTTCCGAGCTTTGGAATCGTTTGGATTGAGAAACTTTTTGGAGTGTGGCACAGTGGTTTACGAGTCGGAGATTCATGAACTGTTTGCCAATGCCGTATCCAGAAGTCATTCATCTCCACATCTGTCAAGGGCAAAACTTTTGAAATCTCGCCGATGACGCTGGCCAAGACCTTTGGTCTACCCAACTCCGGACTGACTGAGTTTGGGCAGATTCCTCAAGCCTTTCTCACAGCTCTTCAGGGGAAGATTTCTATTTTTGGCCATTGCCTGCAGCCTTCATTCAAAAAGAAGGAAATGCTATTTCATTTCCAGGTGCTATGCGAAATTGTGGGCAAGCCATTATTGGGCAAAGCTGGGAGTTTTGACGCTGTCACTGCCGAGAAGTTCAGGGCCATGGCTGCAAATGATTCCGGACAGAAGATGAACTGGTCCGTGATTCTTTTTGGAGTTCTGATGGAAACAGTGATAGCCTCCAAACAGGCCGTCTGCTTTGCTGTTCCTCTCAGCAAGTTCCTAGAAACTTTGGACATTGAGCTAGGGAAGCAGTCTGCTCTGAGTCCCTTCAAGATTCTCAACTCCAAAGGACTAGCACTGCTGAAGTCCAAGAGTGCTCCACCTACTCCCACCGATCTGGTGGCTGTCAAGATTGAGGAGGGAGAAGCCCAGGCTGCTGCTCGCAAACCACGAGTCAAGCAAAAGTTAACCATCCAGACTGACTCTGAAGAAACTTAGTCTGCTCCCTCGCCAACAGCCAAGCCTCTTCCCAAGAAGCCAAGAACCCAGATTACCAAACCAAAAGCCTTACCCATATTGCCTCCAATAAAAGCCACCCCTGTACCCCAATCTACAACCCAAATCTCAACCACTTCAACCACTGCACCAAATGTAACCATCCGAGTCCCCTCTGCCATTCCCGTGGTGAAAGGGATTGTTATCACTGAGTTGGGAGACTATACCCAATCCGGAATCAAGTCCCCTCCCTCCACCGGCAAGGGCAAAACCATTCTCTCCGAACCACTTTCTTCTAAGCCCAAATCTGCAGCACAGACAGCAATTGATATTGCTATGGAGGACGTTGAAGAGAAAGTGAAGGAACTCATTGTGGTTTTTGATGAGTTCGTCGAATACAGAACGATCAACCACATTGAGAAGTTCTTCGGCAAACTCAAACGCCTTCAGAAAATGGAAGAAAACGTTTTGAAGGGGACAGAGACCGATGATGTTCGGCTTGATGTGCAGCGCAAAGAGCTATTCAAGGCCACTCAAAGATTCAGACTGGCGACTCTGCTCTTAACTGCTAAGAAAGCGAACTTCGATCCGAATGTTCAAACTGCCAGAGATGATGGGGCTGTTATTGCTCAATTAGAGATGGATATTCATGCTCTCCAGTTAGCTGTCCGATTTCAACGACAGAAACTCATCATATCCACTCCAGCAACCAGCCCGGATCATCCCTCTGCCAGCAAGACTCTGGCAGAACCTTTCTTTGAGGTTATTCCCTCTGGAGCAGCAGAACAGATTGCAGATCGAGCAGCAGAACAGATTGCAGATCGAGCAGCAGAACAGACTGCAGATCACGAAGCAGATCAGACTACAGACATAGTAGCAGATCAGACAGCGGAGCAGCCATTGCCTAATGCTCCGTCTGCTACAGAAGATGAACCACTGAATGTTTTGTTGGACTCTCCAACAACATCTATTCCATTGGGATCATCAGACTCCCACGTTCACATCAGTCCAACCGCAGAACTTGCAACAGTTGGCGCACCAGAGTTCATCGATCCGGATCTGGTGGTATCCACTGTTGTTGCAGCTCTACAACTTGAGGAGCCTTCCAGACCCAGCACTCCTCCAGTCCACTCAGATGAAGATATGGCTTTCTTACAAGCATTTTCTTCGGATCTGGTCACCTTGATCCGGTCCGAAAGTCACCAAGCTGCTGTATCTTCACTTGTGCCGATTGCTGAAGAAGATGATCATGCTTTGTCGTCATCAGATCACTCTCCAAGCCGACAATCTGATGCACCTCCATTTCTGGCAAGGACTCTTCAGCACCTATCTGACAACTGCATGTCACTCTCTCAACGTGTTCTAGAAGTTCATCAAGGTCAGAGGCTTACAGCTTTGGACTTTGATTCATTCAAAGAGAAGATGCAGCCAGTATCGGCAGCCTTCAGCGAGGACTGAACGATTTGTTCTCTCAGCAAGCCACTTATAAGAACAGCCTGAGAAAAGAGCAGATCGAGCTGGCCACTGAAGTCAGAGCATCCTTCGCCAACTCCCTTCGCGCTCAAGATACTCGTCTTGACGCTATCAGCGCTCTAGGACAAGTTGTAGATTTTCTCCAAGAGATTGCTGCTGACAAAAAGGGGGAAAAGAAAAAAGACTTCAAGCCGCATCAGTCTCAGTCTTCAAGAAAATAGATTGTTTATATATTCAGACTGTCTGTATGCAAGACTGTTGATCAATAAAGAAAATCTTTATTTGTTAAGTCCTTGTTCATTTATTTTGAACTAAACTAAAAGGCTTAATAATAAAAGACTTAATCGATCCAACTTAATTATGTTCATTTATTTTGAACAAGAAGAAGTAATCGATCCGAAAGTATATGCTTCAGAGTTCTTATCAGACTGGTTAAAAAGACTTGGAAGCTAGGTTTTGTCATCATCAAAAAGGGGGAATTTGTTAGTTCCGAACCTTATCGATGAGATTTTAAAGATGACAAAACATATCAGACCGGATCGAGAGAAATCAGACTGACCAGATCGATCGCCCAAAACAGATCAAGCTGATAAGATGACAAAGCATATCAGACCGGATCGAGGGTAATCAGACTGACCAGATCGATCGCTCAAAACAGAACAAGCTGATAAGACATATCACATATCAGACCGGATCGATGGATATCAGACTGACTAGATCGAAGCTTCAGATCGATCTCAATCTTTATCAGATCAGAGCAGTCAAGGATGTATAAAGATTGGCTCTTCAGTCCGAATCATTAACGGCTATTTATTGTAGCATTTAATGTCGTAATTAATGCTACAAAGGACCAAAGACTGAAGATTGCCATAAAAGGTAAGAAGACAAAGAAGAGCTTACCTGACAGTCCCGAAAGCATGAACCAGAACGGCAAGTATCCTGAAGAAGAAGACTGTAGCTTACTCAGAGAATAAACAGAGTCAAGAGTTGCACATTAAGGGAAATAATGTCGTTGGTACATGCAACTATAAAAGGATGCAACAACAATACAGAAAGGACGACACACAGACATACAAGGACACGAGAGACTGATCAATCGAAAAACGCACAAGAAAGCAAATCAGCACAAGCTAACAAGCTCAGAAGCTTTCGAGCTGAAATTATTCTTAAGCACGATTACTTTGTAATATTTGATCATTTAGGATCACTGTGCGCATCTTGTGTAGTCTGTATTGAAAAACAGAAGTGAGAAACAAATTGTAACTGTCAGACTGAGAGTGTCTAAACAGATCGAGTGACTAGGAGTTTCAGACTGGTAGTGGGGTAAATCCAGCCTGAATCGGGTTTGTACAACAGGATTGTATAAATCAAAGTCTTCTAGTATAAACCTTCCTTAATTGGAAGAAGGGGAGACGTAGAAGGATTACACCACCTTCGAACTTCCAGAAACATTTTCTGTGTCCTTGTCTTTCTGCACTTGTTCTTTCATTCAAGCCATCGAGACGCTCTTACAAATATAAGATCAGACCGTTCCGCACTTATACATTTAGTGGTCTGTTCTATAAAAGAGTTGATTAAGAAACAGATTTCTTTCACTAATCCGAAAGAAATCACAAATGATTAAATTTTAGAAGGAGTGTTAATTCACCCCCCCTCTAAACACTCCGGACTGTCCTAACAAATTTCGTCTGGCAATCTAAGGGCCACAAAAGAACATCATCATCTATAAACAACCAACCTAAATCCACAAGCATTTACGCCCGAAGATGCAAACACTATCAACAGGTGTTCGTTTTCTGCAATTCAATCTCAATGATGTCATTCTATTCATAAACAGAACAATAAGGAACAGTGCAACAGAAAGCCAAAAGTGTCCCATTTATGCAGGCCCTCTAACCTCCACCACAACCGAACCCATCTGAAGAATAGCCCATAAGCCCTAAACCCTAAACCCTAAGACATGAAGTCGACAAGCACAAACACTGGCTAAAGAAACCCCACGCAGAAAGCACACACTCAGACAGACGAAAACAGAGAACCACTCAGAAGCTAGAAAAAATGAACCAAGCAAAGCAACACACAAGAGCTAGACCAAAACACGAGACGGACCAGTGAAACTCGATTAAAATAAATCAAGAAAAAATGAAAATGAAACAACCACCGAAAAAGCAACGAACGTATATAAACCACACCACACAAACCGAATAAAGTTTTTTTATTTTTTTACCCCAAAAAACCCACCTAATATGCAAATGCCGAGCACAGGGAAGTGAATCTCGCCGGAAAATATATGCTCCGTCATCGCAATCAACAAAGAACGAAAAGGAAAACCTCTGAAATGTCTCCCTATTCTCCAACGTAATACATGAATCTAAAACAATAATATAACTGGTAAACCTACCAAAATAAGGCTTAGATGAACACGTACGACTATAGACCATCAAATCAGTAGGGCACCACGCAAGGACATGATGGCCTCCTCCCCAATCACGGGGTTTTCTGCAAAACAGAACGAAATATCAAAACAAAAACAAAAAGGTAAAAAAGAGAAAGAAATCTGTAAAGAAAATTTATTTTGTATCGTAAATACTGATAATCTAATTCATTTCAAAGGACATCTTTGCAAAGTTGTTTAAATTAATATAAGGCCAACATCTAGATACAACAATTTCGTCTGGCAATCTAAGGGCCACAAAAGAACATCATCATCTATAAACAACCAACCTAAATCCACAAGCATTTATGCCCGAAGATGCAAACACTATCAACAGGTGTTCGTTTTCTGCAATTCAATCTCAATGATGTCATTCTATTCATAAACAGAACAATAAGGAGCAGTGCAACAGAAAGCCAAATGTGTCCCAGTTATGCAGGCCCTCTAACCTCCACCACAACCGAACCCATCTGAAGAATAGCCCATAAGCCCTAAACCCTAAACCCTAAACCCTAAGACATGAAGTCGACAAGCACAAACACTGGCAGAAGAAACCCCACGCAGAAAGCACACACTCAGACAGACGAAAACAGAGAACCACTCAGAGGCTAGAACAAATGAACCAAGCAAAGCAACACACAAGAGCTAGACCAAAACACGAGACGGACCAGTGAAACTCGATCAAAATAAATCAAGAAAAAATGAAAATGAAACAACCACCGAAAAAGCAACGAACGTATATAAACCACACCACACAAACCGAATAAAGTTTTTTTATTTTTTTACCCCAAAAAACCCACCTAATTTGCAAATGCCGAGCACAGGGAAGTGAATCTCGCCGGAAAATATATGCTCCGTCATCGCAATCAACAAAGAACGAAAAGGAATACCTCTGAAATGTCTCCCTATTCTCCAACGTAATACATGAATCTAAAACAATAATATAACTGGTAAACCTACCAAAATAAGGCTTAGATGAACACGTACGACTATAGACCATCAAATCAGTAGGGCACCACGCAAGGACATGATGGCCTCCTCCCCAATCACGGGGTTTTCTGCAAAACAGAACGAAATATCAAAACAAAAACAAAAAGGTAAAAAAGAGAAAGAAATCTGTAAAGAAAATTTATTTTGTATCGTAAATACTGATAATCTAATTCATTTCAAAGGACATCTTTGCAAAGTTGTTTAAATTAATATAAGGCCAACATCTAGATACAACAATTTCGTCTGGCAATCTAAGGGCCACAAAAGAACATCATCATCTATAAACAACCAACCTAAATCCACAAGCATTTACGCCCGAAGATGCAAACACTATCAACAGGTGTTCGTTTTCTGCAATTCAATCTCAACGATGTCATTCTATTCATAAACAGAACAATAAGGAGCAGTGCAACAGAAAGCCAAAAGTGTCCCATTTATGCAGGCCCTCTAACCTCCACCACAACCGAACCCATCTGAAGAATAGCCCATAAGCCCTAAACCCTAAACCCTAAGACATGAAGTCGACAAGCACAAACACTGGCAAAAGAAACCCCACGCAGAAAGCACACACTCAGACAGACGAAAACAGAGAACCACTCAAGCAAATGAACTCGCAAAGCAACAACAACCTCTAAGCCCAAACACAACTGTTAATTCCGAGTCATTCCCATCCAGAGGAGGCTGATAATCGACGATCAACAACACGGCGTGATTCCCAAAATCAACACCACACTTACCAACTTACCGAATCTTTCAAAGATTCCCAAATAGGTATAATACTACCTCCTTCCCCACAAGGGAAGTGCTATCGAACTCGAGATCCACTAGTCTCGAACCACCGTTCGGAAAAACTGAACATGAGGCAGAGAAGGTGGATGGACTTACTCAAGGACTATGATTGTGAGATTGAGTACCATCCTGGAAAGGCTAATTTGACAGCAGACGCTTTGAGCCGAAAAGTGAGGAGTACTGCTGAGGACGTCATCCAATTGTCGGCTATGATGACCTCCTATTGCCATCTAGGCTATGATTTTGACATAGATGCATCACCAGTGTACATATCGACCTTGTTAGCTGAGCCAGATATCTATGAGAACATCAGGAGAGCTCAGAGTTCAGATGATGAGGTTCAGAGGTGGTTATCTTTAGTACATCTTGGTCAACCAACGAAATTCAGAGTGGCCGATGACGGATCTTTGAGGTTGGGTAACCGTTGGGTGGTTCCGAGTACGCAGGAGTTGCGTAGAGGGATCTTGGAGCGAGCTCATAATAGCAGACTTAGCATCCACCCAGGTGGGAAGAAGATGTATAAAGATCTGCGTGGTCAGTTTTGGTGGAAAAGGATGAAGTTTGATGTTGTCGCTTTTGTTAAGAGGTGCTTGATCTGCCAGCAGGTTAAGGCAGAGAGACAGAGACCTGGCGGCGAGTTGAGAAGCTTGGAGATACCAAAGTGGAAGTTGGAACATATTTCCATGGACTTCGTGACTCACCTGCCGAGGAGTACTTCAGGCTTTGATGCTATTTGGGTGATTGTGGATCGATTGACTAAGGTAGCTCATTTTATCCCTTATAGCATGACTTTCACCTTTTTGAGGATGGCTCAACTGTATATCCGAGATGTGGTGAGATTGCATGGGATCCCCATTTCCATAGTGTCGGATAGAGATCCACGATTCACATCTCATTTTTGGGAAGGTCTTCAGTCAGCCTTGGGAACTGAAGTTAGATTGAGCACTGCTTATCATCCTCAGACGGATGGTCAGACCGAGCGTACTATTCAGACGCTTGAGGACATGTTGAGAGCTTGTGTTTTGGAGTTCGATGTTTCTTGGCAAGATTCGGTACCCTTGGTAGAGTTCTCTTATAATAACAGCTACCAGGCGAGTATTCAGATGGCTCCTTTTTAAGCTCTTTATGGCAGACGGTGTAGATCACCCTTGTGTTGGGATGATTTGGACCGCAGATCGGTCGGAGGACCGGAGTTGGTTCGGGAAATGGAAGAGAAGATAAAGATGATAAGGCAGAAAATGAAAGCAGCCCAGGACAGACAGGCAGCTTATGCGAATAAACGGGGGAGACCGTTGGAATTTCAGTTGGGAGATAAGGTCTTTTTGAAGATCTCACCTTTCAGAGGCGTTGTGCGATTTGGGATGCGCGGGAAACTGTCTCCGAGGTATGTTGGACCGTACAAGATTTTGCAGCGCATTGGCACCTTAGCTTACCGACTGGCTTTGCCGCCTTCGTTATCTGGTATACATGATGTGTTTCATGTATCGATGCTGCGGAAGTATGAGCCGGATCCATCTCATGTGTTGCAGCCTTCTGAGGTTCAGTTAGAATCCGATGTGTCTTATGTGGAACGGCCTGTCAGAATTCTGGATCGAGCAGACCGTAGACTTCGGAATAAAGTGATACCTATGATCAAGGTTCAGTGGGATCGCAGGGGTGTCGAGGAGGCTACGTGGGAGACGGAGCGGCATATGGTGCAGCACTACCCGGAACTATTCTCTGGTATGTGATTATGTTTAGTTTCTTTTTGGGGGTAAGTGCATGTGATTTCGAGGACGAAATCTTATAAGTATGGGAGTATTGTGATATCCCTGAAATGATTAATTGCAATTTAGGCATTAATTGTGTTTATATGATTAATTATGGTGGTAATTAATTATGTGTTGAGTTTATTTATCTTATGGAAATGCATGGTCATATGGAAAGGGACGACCCGGGAGTGTATTTCAGGGTACATGTTGTGCATGTTGGGAAAATTGTTATTAGCATGATTTATTTGCCATGGTTAGCAATTAATTGTAAAGCATGAGTTTAATTGTGATCATGGTGCATTTTGGTGAAATGCCTTTTTAAATATCATGTTGGGATGTTTAATACATCATGTTAGTTGTGGGGATACAATTAAACTTGTTTTAATACCTTTACCCCCACCTTTACCAAAACACTTTTCATTTTCCCCCAAAATCACTTTCCACAAACCCTACCCTCCTCATTTTCGTTCTTGAGCTTAGGGGTGAAGAAAATCCTTCCAAAAATCTTGATTTGTGGAGTTTATTGGGAGATTTGAAGTCCCCAAGAGGTATGGATACCTCATTGTTGATTTTGTAATGTTTTATTTAAGTTTGGTATGGTTTTGAGGGGTTTTAAAATGGGTTTGTGTTGGGTTGTTGTGGTTTTGGTTGAATGTTGGATTTTTGAGGTGCTTAAAGTGTTTATGGAAGGTTATTATGTATTTGATGTTGTTGGTTTGTTGGTAGGGGAGTTGGAATGGGTTGGAATGAAGTTTTGGAGCATTAATGGCGATTTTTCGCGATACAGGGCTCGGCGATCGATCGCCCGTTTTTGGCGATCGATCGCCACGTTTGGGCGATCGATCGGCGAGGGTGGCGATCGATCGCGCCAAATGTGGCGATCGCTCGCCGAAGGAACAAAAATTTATGTTCGGGCAGTGTGATCTCGCGATCGATCGGCCCTTTGCCGCGATCGATCGCGAGTCACAAAATATGGTGTTTTTGGATTTTATTGTAGGAGTTTTGGTATCGGACTATTATTGGGTTCTAATATTGATTTGTGTGAATGTGTAGAACCATCCCAGGTGGCGACACAGCCAAGGAATTGAAGTCCTACCACATCCTACTTTTTGGAAAGGTACGTAGAGGACGTACGGGCACCCAACGGTACATGTATCTAATATACTCATTGTTGATGCATTGTGGATGCGAGTATATATGTGATTATGCATTGTGGATTCAAATACATGTTGAATTATGCATGATGATTGTATATGCATATGATGGTTATTGGTGCACATCCCATGAGTCGTGGTCATCCCTTGATGATTTTAATGCTTGCCGCTATTTGGTTTGTTTCCGCTAAA
This sequence comes from Haberlea rhodopensis, assembly GCA_907163345.1. NCBI lineage: Eukaryota > Viridiplantae > Streptophyta > Magnoliopsida > Lamiales > Gesneriaceae > Haberlea > Haberlea rhodopensis. Next base: position 507,589 of record CAJQUN010000111.1, read on the forward strand.
TGTGAAGCGAGGGGTGGGAGCGCCGCATGTCACATTCGAGCGTTGTTATCATATAGGGCGAGGAAAGAATATTTGCCGCTCAATGTGAAGCGAGGGGTGGGAGCGCCGCATGTCCATTGAAGCGAGGTTATTCTATGCCGCCTATATGTAAATAAGCGAGGGGCATTAAAATACATTGTGATGGACAGACTAGGGATTGGTGATTGGTATTTGGTATCGATGAGCTGGTATTATGTCATGACATGTGTAGACCATTAAATAATCTATTGATTATACTAATGAGTTATGGTAGAGGGACAACCAAACTGGAAGCGTTTTGAAATGCATGGGAAAACAGGAAGTGTTTTATTGTGATTTACGCATTTAAGCTTTATGTTCATATTGTGTTGAATATGAATGATATTATTGCTCATGTTTGGGGGTTGTCCTTGTAGGTACACTTTTGGCATGATAAGAAGGGCTAAGCGGGTTGAGGTGGTGAGCTTGTGAAGAATTCTTTTGAGAAAGGAAGGACATGATTAATTTTGTATAGTATCTACTCTAGGAGGAGTAGTGTAAAGCTATAATTGATGACATTCATTTGATTTGGGAATGTAACTAATCCATTGATAGTCCTCATTTTGGCATGTAATTCTTAAGGCTCATAGTCTCAACACGATTATTTTACTCTGATCATTTATATTAGCTCTAATTATGCCTTTAATCCTCACTTAAGGAACTAGGGTCCTTACACCCTAAGACATGAAGTCGACAAGCACAAACACTGGCCAAAGAAACCCCGCGCAGAAAGCACACACTCAGACAGACAAAAACAGAGAACCACTCAGAAGCTAGAACAAATGAACCAAGCAAAGCAACACACAAGAGCTAGACCAAAACACGAGACGGACCAGTGAAACTCGATCAAAATAAATCAAGAAAAAATGAGAATGAAACAACCACCGAAAAAGCAACGAACGTATATAAACCTCACCACACAAACCGAATAAAGTTTTTTTATTTTTTACCCAAAAACCCACCTAATATGCAAATGCCGAGCACGGGGAAGTGAATATCGCCGGAAAATATATGCTCCGTCATCGCAATCAACAAAGAACGAAAGGGAAAACCTCTGAAATGTCTCCCTATTCTCCAACGTAATACTTGAATCTAAAACAATAATATAACTGGTAAACCTACCAAAATAAGGCTCAGATGAACACGTACGACTATAGACCATCGAATCAGTAGGGCACCACGCAAGGACATGATGGCCTCCTCCCCAATCACGGGGTTTTCTGCAAAACAGAACGAAATATCAAAACAAAAACAAAAAGGTAAAAAAGAGAAAGAAATCTGTAAAGAAAATTTATTTTGTATCGTAAATACTGATAATCTAATTCATTTCAAATGACATCTTTGCAAAGTTGTTTAAATTAATATAAGGCCAACATCTAGATACAACAATTTTCGTCTGGCAATCTAAGGGCCACAAAAGAACATCATCATCTATAAACAACCAACCTAAATCCAAAAGCATTTATGCCCGAAGATGCAAACACTATCAACAGGTGTTCGTTTTCTGCAATTCAATCTCAATGATGTCATTCTATTCATAAACAGAACGATAAGGAGCAGTGCAACAGAAAGCCAAAAGTGTCCCATTTATGCAGGCCCTCTAACCTCCACCACAGTCGAACCCATCTGAAGAATAGCCCATAAGCCCTAAACCCTAAACCCTAAGACATGAAGTCGACAAGCACAAACACTGGCAAAAGAAACCCCACGCAGAAAGCACACACTAAGACAGACGAAAACAGAGAACCACTCAGAAGCTAGAACAAATGAACCAAGCAAAGCAACACACAAGAGCTAGACCAAAACACGAGACGGACAGTGAAACATGATCAAAATAAATCAAGAAAAAATGAGAATGAATCAACCACCGAAAAAGCAACGAACGTATATAAACCTCACCACACAAACCGAATAAAGTTTTTTTATTTTTTACGCCAAAAAACCCACCTAATATGCAAATGCCGAGCACTGGGAAATGAATATCGTCGGAAAATATATGCTCCGTCATCGCAATCAACAAAGAACGAAAAGGAAAACCTCTGAAATGTCTCCCTATTCTCCAACGTAATACATGAATCTAAAACAATAATATAACTGGAAAACCTACCAAAATAAGGCTCAGATGAACACGTACGACTATAGACCATCGAATCAGTAGGACACCACGCAAGGACATGATGGCCTCCTCCCCAATCACGGGGTTTTCTGCAAAACAGAACGAAATATCAAAACAAAAACAAAAAGGTAAAAAAGAGAAAAAATCTGTAAAGAAAATTTATTTTGTATCGTAAATAATGATAATCTAATTCATTTCAAAGGACATCTTTGCAAAGTTGTTTAAATTAATATAAGGCCAACATCTAGATACAACAATTTCGTCTGGCAATCTACGGGCCACAAAAGAACATCATCATCTATAAACAACCAACCTAAATCCACAAGCATTTACGCCCGAAGATGCAAACACTATCAACAGGTGTTCGTTTTCTGCAATTCAATCTCAATGATGTCATTCTATTAAAAAATAGAACAATAAGGAGCAGTGCAACAGAAAGCCAAAAGTGTCCCATTTATGCAGGCCCTCTAACCTCCACCACAACCGAACGCATCTGAAGAATAGCCCATAAGCCCTAAACCCTAAACCCTAAACCCTAAGACATGAAGTCGACAAGCACAAACACTGGCAAAAGAAACCCCACGCATAAAGCACACACTCAGACAGACAAAAACAGAGAACCACTCAGAAGCTAGAACAAATGAACCAAGCAAAGCAACACACAAGAGCTAGACCAAAACACGAGACGGACCAGTGAAACTCGATCAAAATAAATCAAGAAAAAATGAGAATGAAACAACCACCGAAAAAGCAACGAACGTATATAAACCTCACCACACAAACCGAATAAAGTTTTTTTTTTATTTTTTTACCCCAAAAAACCCACCTAATATGCAAATGCCGAGCACGGGGAAGTGAATCTCGCCGGAAAATATATGCTCCATCATCGCAATCAACAAAGAACGAAAAGGAAAACCCCTGAAATGTCTCCCTATTCTCCAATGTAATACATGAATCTAAAACAATAATATAACTGGAAAACCTACCAAAATAAGGCTCAGATGAACACGTACGACTATAGACCATCGAATCAGTAGGACACCACGCAAGGACATGATGGCCTCCTCCCCAATCACGGGGTTTTCTGCAAAACAGAACGAAATATCAAAACAATAACAAAAAGGTAAAAAAGAGAAAGAAATCTGTAAAGAAAATTTATTTTGTATCGTAAATACTGATAATCTAATTCATTTCAAAGGACATCTTTGCAAAGTTGTTTAAATTAATATAAAGCCAACATCTAGATACAACAATTTTGTCTGGCAATCTAAGGGCCACAAAAGAACATCATCATCTATAAACAACCAACCTAAATCCACAAGCATTTACGCCCGAAGATGCAAAGACTATCAAGAGGTGTTCGTTTTCTGCAATTCAATCTCAATGATGTCATTCTATTCATAAACAGAACAATAAGGAGCAGTGCAACAGAAAGCCAAAAGTGTCCCATTTATGCAGGCCCTCTAACCTCCACCACAACCGAACCCATCTGAAGAATAGCCCATAAGCCCTAAACCCTAAACCCTAAGACATGAAGTCGACAAGCACAAACACTGGCAAAAGAAACCCCACGCATAATGCACACACTCAGACAGACAAAAACAGAGAACCACTCAGAAGCTAGAACAAATGAACCAAGCAAAGCAACACACAAGAGCTAGACCAAAACACGAGACGGACCAGTGAAACTCGATCAAAATAAATCAAGAAAAAATGAGAATGAAACAACCACCGAAAAAGCAACGAACGTATATAAACCTCACCACACAAACCGAATAAAGTTTTTTTTATTTTTTTACTCCAAAAAACCCACCTAATATGCAAATGCCGAGCACGGGGAAGTGAATCTCGCCGGAAAATATATGCTCCGTCATCGCAATCAACAAAGAACGAAAAGGAAAACCTCTGAAATGTCTCCCTATTCTCCAACGTAATACATGAATCTAAAACAATAATATAACTGGAAAACCTACCAAAATGGCTCAGATGAACACGTACGACTATAGACCATCGAATCAGTAAGACACCACGCAAGGACATGATGGCCTCCTCCCAATCACGGGGTTTTCTGCAAAACAGAACGAAATATCAAAACAAAAACAAAAAGGTAAAAAAGAGAAAGAAATCTGTAAAGCAAATTTATTTTGTATCGTAAATACTGATAATCTAATTCATTTCAAAGGACATCTTTGCAAAGTTGTTTTAATTAATATAAGGCCAACATCTAGATACAACAATTTCGTCTGGCACTCTAAGGGCCACAAAAGAACATCATCATCTATAAACAACCAACCTAAATCCACAAGCATTTACGCCCGAAGATGCAAACACTATCAACAGGTGTTCGTTTTCTGCAATTCAATCTCAATGATGTCATTCTATTCATAAACAGAACAATAAGGAGCAGTGCAACAGAAAGCCAAAAGTGTCCCATTTATGCAGGCCCTCTAACCTCCACCACAACCGAACCCTTTTGAAGAATAGCCCATAAGCCCTAAACCCTAAACCCTAAGACATGAAGTCGACAAGCACAAACACTGGCAAAAGAAACGCCACGCAGAAAGCACACACTCAGACAGACGAAAACAGAGAACCACTCAGAAGCTAGAACAAATGAACCAAGCAAAGCAACACACAAGAGCTAGACCAAAACACGAGACGGACCAGTGAAACTCGATCAAAATAAATCAAGAAAAAATGAGAATGAAACAACCACCGAAAAAGCAACGAACGTATATAAACCTCACCACACAAACCGAATAAAGTTTTTTTATTTTTTACCCCAAAAAACCCACCTAATATGCAAATGCCGAGCACGGGGAAGTGAATATCGCCGGAAAATATATGCTCCGTCATCGCAATCAACAAAGAACGAAAAGGAAAACCTCTGAAATGTCTCCCTATTCTCCAACGTAATACATGAATCTAAAACAATAATATAACTGGAAAACCTACCAAAATAAGGCTCAGATGAACACGTACGACTATAGACCATCAAATCAGTAGGGCACCACGCAAGGACATGATGGCCTCCTCCCCAATCACGGGGTTTTCTGCAAAACAGAACGAAATATCAAAACAAAAACAAAAAGGTAAAAAAGAGAAAGAAATCTGTAAAGAAAATTTATTTTGTATCGTAAATACTGATAATCTAATTCATTTCAAAGGACATCTTTGCAAAGTTGTTTAAATTAATATAAGGCCAACATCTAGATACAACAATTTCGTCTGGCAATCTAAGGGCCACAAAAGAACATCATCATCTATAAACAACCAACCTAAATCCACAAGCATTTACGCCCGAAGATGCAAACACTATCAACAGGTGTTCGTTTTCTGCAATTCAATCTCAATGATGTCATTCTATTCATAAACAGAACAATAAGGAGCAGTGCAACAGAAATGCCAAAAGTATCCCATTTATGCAGGCCCTCTAACCTCCACCACAACCGAACCCATCTGAAGAATAGCCCATAAGCCCTAAACCTTAAACCCTAAACCCTAAGACATGAAGTCGACAAGCACAAACACTGGCAAAAGAAACCCACGCAGAAAGCACACACTCAGACAGACGAAAACAGAGAACCACTCAGAAGCTAGAACAAATGAACCTAGCAAAGCAACACACAAGAGCTAGACCAAAACACGAGACGGACCAGTGAAACTCGATCAAAATAAATCAAGAAAAAATGAGAATGAAACAACCACCGAAAAAGCAACGAACGTATATAAACCTCACCACACAAACCGAATAAAGTTTTTTTATTTTTTTACCCCAAAAAAAACCCACCTAATATGCAAATGCCGAGCCCGGGGAAGTGAATCTCGCCGGAAAATATATGCTCCGTCATCGCAATCAACAAAGAACGAAAAGGAAAACCTCTGAAATGTCTCCCTATTCTCCAACGTAATACATGAATCTAAAACAATAATATAACTGGTAAACCTACCAAAATAAGGCTCAGATGAACACGTACGACTATAGACCATCGAATCAGTAGGGCACCACGCAAGGACATGATGGCCTCCTCCCCAATCACGAGGTTTTCTGCAAAACAGAACGAAATATCAAAACAAAAACAAAAAGGTAAAAAAGGGAAAGAAATCTGTAAAGAAAATTTATTTTGTATCGTAAATACTGATAATCTAATTCATTTCAAAGGACATCTTTGCAAAGTTTTTTAAATTAATATAAGGCCAACATCTAGATACAACAATTTCGTCTGGCAATCTAAGGGCCACAAAAGAACATCATCGTCTATAAACAACCAACCTAAATCCACAAGAATTTACGCCCGAAGATGCAAACACTATCAACAGGTGTTCGTTTTCAGCAATTCAATCTCAATGATGTCATTCTATTCATAAACAGAACAATAAGGAGCAGTGCAACAGAAAGCCAAAAGTGTCCCATTTATGCAGGCCCTCTAACCTCCACCACAACCGAACCCATCTGAAGAATAGCCCATAAGCCCTAAACCCTAAACCCTAAACCCTAAGACATGAAGTCGACAAGCACAAACACTGGCAGAAGAAACCCCACGCAGAAAGCACACACTCAGATTTACGAAAACATAGAACCACTCAGAAGCTAGAACAAATGAACCAAGCAAAGCAACACACAAGAGCTAGACCAAAACACGAGACGGACCAGTGAAACTCGATCAAAATAAATCAAGAAAAAATGAGAATGAAACAACCACCGAAAAGAAACGAACGTATATAAACCTCACCACACAAACTGAATAAAGTTTTTTTATTTTATTCCCCCAGAAAACCCACCTAATTTGCAAATGCCATGCACGGGGAAGTGAATCTCGCCGGAAAATATATGCTCTGTCATCGCAATCAACAAAGAACGAAAAGGAAAACCTCTGAAATGTCTCCCTATTCTCCAACGTAATACATGAATCTAAAACAATAATATAACTGGAAAACCTACCAAAATAAGGCTCACATGAACACGTACTACTATAGACCGTCGAATCTGTAGGGCACCACGGAAGGACATGATGGCCTCCTCCCCAATCACGGGGTTTTTTGCAAAACAGAACGAAATATAAAACAAAAACAAAAAGGTAAAAAAGAGAAAGAAATCTGTAAAGAAAATTTATTTTGTATCGTAAATACTGATAATCTAATTCATTTCAAAGGACATCTTTGCAAAGTTGTTTAAATTAATGTAAGGCCGACATCTAGATACAACAATTTCGTCTGGCAATCTAAGGGCCACAAAAGAACATCATCATCTATAAACAACCAACCTAAATCCACCAGCATTTACGCCCGAAGATGCAAACACTATCAACAGGTGTTCGTTTTCTGCAATTCAATCTCAATGATGTCATTCTATTCATAAACAGAACAATAAGGAGCAGTGCAACAGAAAGCCAAAAGTGTCCCATTTATGCAGGCCCTCTAACCTCCACCACAACCGAACCCATCGGAAGAATAGCCCATAAGCCCTAAACCCTAAACCCTAAGACATGAAGTCGACAAGCACAAACACTGGCAAAAGAAACCCCACGCAGAAAGCACACACTAAGACAGACGAAAACAGAGAACCACTCAGAGGCTAGAACAAATGAACCAAGCAAAGCAACACACAAGAGCTAGACCAAAACACGAGACGGACCAGTGACACTCGATCAAAATAAATCAAGAAAAAAAGAGAATGAAACAACCACCGAAAAAGCAACGAACGTATATAAACCTCACCACACAAACCGAATAAAGTTTTTTTATTTTTTACCCCAAAAAACCCACCTAATATGCAAATGCCGAGCACAGGGAAGTGAATATCGCCGGAAAATATATGCTCCGTCATCGCAATCAACAAAGAACGAAAAGGAAAACCTCTGAAATGTCTCCCTATTCTCCAACGTAATACATGAATCTAAAACAATAATATAACTAGAAAACCTACCAAAATAAGGCTCAGATGAACACGTACGACTATAGACCATCGAATCAGTAGGGCACCACGCAAGGACATGATGGCCTCCTCCCCAATCACGGGGTTTTCTGCAAAACAGAACGAAATATCAAAATAAAAACAAAAAGGTAAAAAAGAGAAAGAAATCTGTAAAGAAAATTTATTTTGTATCGTAAATACTGATAATCTAATTCATTTCAAAGGACATCTTTGCAAAGTTGTTTAAATTAATATAAGGCCAACATCTAGATACAACAATTTCGTCTGGCAATCAAAGGGCCACAAAAGAACATCATCATCTATAAACAACCAACCTAAATCCACAAGCATTTACGCCCGAAGATGCAAACACTATCAACAGGTGTTCGTTTTCTGCAATTCAATCTCAATGATGTCATTCTATTCATAAACAGAACAATAAGGAGCAGTGCAACAGAAAGCCAAAAGTGTCCCATTTATGCAGGCCCTCTAACCTCCACCACAACCGAACCCATCTGAAGAATAGCCCATAAGCCCTAAACCCTAAACCCTAAACCCTAAGACATGAAGTCGACAAGCACAAACATTGGCAAAAGAAACCCCACGCAGAAAGCACACACTCAGACAGACGAAAACAGAGAACCACTCAGAAGCTAGAACAAATGAACCAAGCAAAGCAACACACAAGAGCTAGACAAAACACGAGACGGACCAGTGAAACTCGATCAAAATAAATCAAGAAAAAATGAGAATGAAACAACCACCGAAAAAGCAACGAACGTATATAAACCTCACCAAACAAACCGAATAAAGTTTTTTTATTTTTTACCCCAAAAAACCCACCTAATATGCAAATGCCGAGCCCGGGGAAGTGAATATCGCCGGAAAATATATGCTCCGTCATCGCAATCAACAAAGAACGAAAAGGAAAACCTCTGAAATGTCTCCCTATTCTCCAACGTAATACATGAATCTAAAACAATAATATAACTGGAAAACCTACCAAAACAAGGCTCAGATGAACAAGTACGACTATAGACCATCGAATCAGTAGGGCACCACGCAAGGACATGATGGCCTCCTCCCCAATCACGAGGTTTTCTGCAAAACAGAACGAAATATCAAAACAAAAACAAAAAGGTAAAAAAAAGAGAAAGAAATCTGTAAAGAAAATTTATTTTGTATCGTAAATACTGATAATCTAATTCATTTCAAAGGACATCTTTGCAAAGTTGTTTAAATTAATATAAGGCCAACATCTAGATACAACAATTTCGTCTGGCAATCTAAGGGCCACAAAAGAACATCATCATCTATAAACAACCAACCTAAATCCACAAGCATTTACGCCCGAAGATGTAAACACTATCAACAGGTGTTCGTTTTCTGCAATTCAACCTCAATGATGTCTTTTTATTCATAAACAGAACAATAAGGAGCAGTGCAACAGAAAGCCAAAAGTGTCCCATTTATGCAGGCCCTCTAACCTCCACCACAACCGAACCCATCTGAAGAATAACCCATAAGCCCTAAACCCTAAACCCTAAGACATGAAGTCGACAAGCACAAACACTGGCAAAAGAAACCCCACGCAGAAAGCACACACTCAGACAGACGAAAACAGAGAACCACTCAGAAGCTAGAACAAATGAACCTACCAAAGCAACACACAAGAGCTAGACCAAAACACGAGACGGACCAGTGAAACTCGATCAAAATAAATCAAGAAAAAATGAGAATGAAACAACCACCGAAAAAGCAACGAACGTATATAAACCTCACCACACAAACCGAATAAAGTTTTTTTATTTTTTTACCCCAAAAAACCCACCTAATATGCAAATGCCGAGCACGGGGAAGTGAATCTTGCTGGAAAATATTTGCTCCGTCATCGCAATCTACAAAGAACGAAAAGGAAAACCTCTGAAATGTCTCCCTATTCTTCAACGTAATACATTAATCTAAAACAATAATATAACTGGAAAACCTACCAAAATAAGGCTCAGATGAACACGTACGACTATAGACCATCGAATCAGTAGGGCACCACGCAAAGACATGATGGCCTCCTCCCCAATCACGGGGTTTTCTGCAAAACAGAACGAAATATCAAAACAAAAACAAAAAGGTAAAAAAGAGAAAGAAATCTGTAAAGAAAATTTATTTTGTAACGTAAATACTGATAATCTAATTAATTTCAAAGGACATCTTTCCAAAATTGTTTAAATTAATATAAGGCCAACATCTAGATACAACAATTTCGTCTGGCAATCTAAGGGCCACAAAAGAACATCATCATCTATAAACAACCAACCTAAATCCACAAGCATTTACGCCCGAAGATGCAAACACTATCAACAGGTGTTCGTTTTCTGCAATTCAATCTCAATGATGTCATTCTATTCATAAACAGAACAATAAGGAGCAGTGCAACAGAAAGCCAAAAGTGTCCCATTTATGCAGGCCCTCTAACCTCCACCACAACCGAACCCATCGGAAGAATAGCCCATAAGCCCTAAACCCTAAACCCTAAGACATGAAGTCGACAAGCACAAACACTGGCAAAAGAAACCCCACGCAGAAAGCACACACTAAGACAGACGAAAACAGAGAACCACTCAGAGGCTAGAACAAATGAACCAAGCAAAGCAACACACAAGAGCTAGACCAAAACACGAGACGGACCAGTGACACTCGATCAAAATAAATCAAGAAAAAAAGAGAATGAAACAACCACCGAAAAAGCAACGAACGTATATAAACCTCACCACACAAACCGAATAAAGTTTTTTTATTTTTTACCCCAAAAAACCCACCTAATATGCAAATGCCGAGCACAGGGAAGTGAATATCGCCGGAAAATATATGCTCCGTCATCGCAATCAACAAAGAACGAAAAGGAAAACCTCTGAAATGTCTCCCTATTCTCCAACGTAATACATGAATCTAAAACAATAATATAACTGGAAAACCTACCAAAATAAGGCTCAGATGAACACGTACGACTATAGACCATCGAATCAGTAGGGCACCACGCAAGGACATGATGGCCTCCTCCCCAATCACGGGGTTTTCTGCAAAACAGAACGAAATATCAAAATAAAAACAAAAAGGTAAAAAAGAGAAAGAAATCTGTAAAGAAAATTTATTTTGTATCGTAAATACTGATAATCTAATTCATTTCAAAGGACATCTTTGCAAAGTTGTTTAAATTAATATAAGGCCAACATCTAGATACAACAATTTCGTCTGGCAATCAAAGGGCCACAAAAGAACATCATCATCTATAAACAACCAACCTAAATCCACAAGCATTTACGCCCGAAGATGCAAACACTATCAACAGGTGTTCGTTTTCTGCAATTCAATCTCAATGATGTCATTCTATTCATAAACAGAACAATAAGGAGCAGTGCAACAGAAAGCCAAAAGTGTCCCATTTATGCAGGCCCTCTAACCTCCACCACAACCGAACCCATCTGAAGAATAGCCCATAAGCCCTAAACCCTAACCCTAAACCCTAAGACATGAAGTCGACAAGCACAAACATTGGCAAAAGAAACCCCACGCAGAAAGCACACACTCAGACAGACGAAAACAGAGAACCACTCAGAAGCTAGAACAAATGAACCAAGCAAAGCAACACACAAGAGCTAGACCAAAACACGAGACGGACCAGTGAAACTCGATCAAAATAAATCAAGAAAAAATGAGAATGAAACAACCACCGAAAAAGCAACGAACGTATATAAACCTCACCAAACAAACCGAATAAAGTTTTTTTATTTTTTACCCCAAAAAACCCACCTAATATGCAAATGCCGAGCCCGGGGAAGTGAATATCGCCGGAAAATATATGCTCCGTCATCGCAATCAACAAAGAACGAAAAGGAAAACCTCTGAAATGTCTCCCTATTCTCCAACGTAATACATGAATCTAAAACAATAATATAACTGGAAAACCTACCAAAACAAGGCTCAGATGAACAAGTACGACTATAGACCATCGAATCAGTAGGGCACCACGCAAGGACATGATGGCCTCCTCCCCAATCACGAGGTTTTCTGCAAAACAGAACGAAATATCAAAACAAAAACAAAAAGGTAAAAAAAGAGAAAGAAATCTGTAAAGAAAATTTATTTTGTATCGTAAATACTGATAATCTAATTCATTTCAAAGGACATCTTTGCAAAGTTGTTTAAATTAATATAAGGCCAACATCTAGATACAACAATTTCGTCTGGCAATCTAAGGGCCACAAAAGAACATCATCATCTATAAACAACCAACCTAAATCCACAAGCATTTACGCCCGAAGATGTAAACACTACCAACAGGTGTTCGTTTTCTGCAATTCAACCTCAATGATGTCTTTTATTCATAAACAGAACAATAAGGAGCAGTGCAACAGAAAGCCAAAAGTGTCCCATTTATGCAGGCCCTCTAACCTCCACCACAACCGAACCCATCTGAAGAATAACCCATAAGCCCTAAACCCTAAACCCTAAGACATGAAGTCGACAAGCACAAACACTGGCAAAAGAAACCCCACGCAGAAAGCACACACTCAGACAGACGAAAACAGAGAACCACTCAGAAGCTAGAACAAATGAACCTACCAAAGCAACACACAAGAGCTAGACCAAAACACGAGACGGACCAGTGAAACTCGATCAAAATAAATCAAGAAAAAATGAGAATGAAACAACCACCGAAAAAGCAACGAACGTATATAAACCTCACCACACAAACCGAATAAAGTTTTTTTATTTTTTTACCCCAAAAAACCCACCTAATATGCAAATGCCGAGCACGGGGAAGTGAATCTTGCTGGAAAATATTTGCTCCGTCATCGCAATCTACAAAGAACGAAAAGGAAAACCTCTGAAATGTCTCCCTATTCTTCAACGTAATACATTAATCTAAAACAATAATATAACTAGAAAACCTACCAAAATAAGGCTCAGATGAACACGTACGACTATAGACCATCGAATCAGTAGGGCACCACGCAAAGACATGATGGCCTCCTCCCCAATCACGGGGTTTTCTGCAAAACAGAACGAAATATCAAAACAAAAACAAAAAGGTAAAAAAGAGAAAGAAATCTGTAAAGAAAATTTATTTTGTAACGTAAATACTGATAATCTAATTAATTTCAAAGGACATCTTTCCAAAATTGTTTAAATTAATATAAGGCCAACATCTAGATACAACAATTTCGTCTGGCAATCTAAGGGCCACAAAAGAACATCATCATCTATAAACAACCAACCTAAATCCACAAGCATTTACGCCCGAAGATGCAAACACTATCAACAGGTGTTCGTTTTCTGCAATTCAATCTCAATGATGTCATTCTATTCATAAACAGAACAATAAGGAGCAGTGCAACAGATAGCCAAAAGTGTCCCATTTATGCAGGCCCTCTAACCTCCACCACAACCGACCATCTGAAGAATAGCCCATAAGCCCTAAACCCTAAACCCTAAGACATGAAGTCGACAAGCACAAACACTGGCAAAAGAAACCCCACGCAGAAAGCACACACTCAGACAGACGAAAACAGAGAACCACTCAGAAGCTAGAACAAATGAACCAAGCAAAGCAACACACAAGAGCTAGACCAAAACACGAGACGGACCAGTGAAACTCGATCAAAATAAATCAAGAAAAAATGAGAATGAAACAACCACCGAAAAAGCAACGAACGTATATAAACCTCACCACACAAACCGAATAAAGTTTTTTTTATTTTTTTACCCCAAAAAACCCACCTAATATGCAAATGCCGAGCACGGGGAAGTGAATCTCGCCGGAAAATATATGCTCCGTCATCGCAATCAACAAAGAACGAAAAGGAAAACCTCTGAAATGTCTCCCTATTCTCCAACGTAATACATGAATCTAAAACAATAATATAACTGGAAAACCTACCAAAATAAGGCTCAGATGAACACGTACGACTATAGACCATCGAATCAGTAGGGCACCACGCAAGGACATGATGGCCTCCTCCCCAATCACGGGGTTTTCTGCAAAACAGAACGAAATATCAAAACAAAACAAAAAGGTAAAAAAGAGAAAGAAATCTGTAAAGAAAATTTATTTTGTATCATAAATACATGATAATCTAATTCATTTCAAAGGACATCTTTGCAAAGTTGTTTAAATTAATATAAGGCCAACATCTAGATACAACAATTTCGTCTGGCAATCTAAGGGCCACAAAAGAACCTCATCATCTATAAACAACCAACCTAAATCCACAAGCATTTACGCCCGAAGATGCAAACACTATCAACAGGTGTTTGTTTTCTGAAATTCAATCTCAATGATGTCATTCTACTCATAAACAGAACAATAAGGAGCAGTGCAACAGAAAGCCAAAAGTGTCCCATTTATGCAGGCCCTCTAACCTCCACCACAACCGAACCCATCTGAAGAATAGCCCATAAGCCCTAAACCCTAAACCCTAAGACATGAAGTCGACAAGCACAAACACTGGCAAAAGAAACCCCACGCAGAAAGCACACACTCAGACAGACGAAAACATAGAACCACTCAGAAGCTAGAACAAATGAACCAAGCAAAGCAACACACAAGAGCTAGACCAAAACACGAGACGGACAGTGAAACTCGATCAAAATAAATCAAGAAAAAATGAGAATGAAACAACCACCGAAAAAGCAACGAACGTATATAAACCTCACCACACAAACCGAATAAAGTTTTTTTATTTTTTACCCCAAAAAACCCACCTAATATGTAAATACCGAGCACGGGGATGTGAATATCGCCGGAAAATATATGCTCCGTCATCGCAATCAACAAAGAACGAAAAGGAAAACCTCTGAAATGTCTCCCTATTCTCCAACATAATACATGAATATAAAACAATAATATAACTGGAAAACCTACCAAAATAAGGCTCAGATGAACACGTACGACTATAGACCATCGAATCCGTAGGGCACCACGCAAGGACATGATGGCCTCCTCCCCAATCACGGGGTTTTCTGCAAAACAGAAAGAAATATCAAAACAAAAACAAAAAGGTAAAAAAGAGAAAGTAATCTGTAAAGAAAATTTATTTTGTATCGTAAATACTGATAATCTAATTCATTTCAAAGGACATCTTTGCAAAGTTGTTTAAATTAATATAAGGCCAACATCTAGATACAACAATTTCGTCTGGCAATCTAAGGGCCACAAAAGAACCTCATCATCTATAAACAACCAACCTAAATCCACAAGTATTTACGCCCGAAGATGCAAACACTATCAACAGGTGTTCGTTTTCTGCAATTCAATCTCAATGATGTCATTCTATTCATAAACAGAACAATAAGGAGCAGTGCAACAGAAAGCCAAAAGTGTCCCATTTATGCAGGCCCTCTAACCTCCACCACAACCGAACCCATCTGAAGAATAGCCCATAAGCCCTAAACCCTAAACCCTAAGACATGAAGTCGACAAGCACAAACACTGGCAAAGAAACCCCACGCAGAAAGCACACACTCAGACAGACGAAAACAGAGAACCACTCAGAAGCTAGAACAAATGAACAAGGCAAAGCAACACACAAGAGCTAGACCAAAACACGAGACGGACCAGTGAAACTCGATCAAAATAAATCAAGAAAAAATGAGAATGAAACAACCACCGAAAAAGCAACGAACGTATATAAACCTCACCAAACAAACCGAATAAAGTTTTTTTATTTTTTACCCCAAAAAACCCACCTAATATGCAAATGCCGAGCACGGGGAAGTGAATCTCGCCGGAAAATATATGCTCCGTCATCGCAATCAACAAAGAACGAAAAGGAAAACCTCTGAAATGTCTCCCTATTCTCCAACGTAATACATGAATCTAAAACAATAATATAACTGGAAAACCTACCAAAATAAGGCTCAGATGAACACGTACGACTATAGACCATCGAATCAGTAGGGCACCACGCAAAGACATGATGGCCTCCTCCCCAATCACGGGGTTTTCTGCAAAACAGAACGAAATATCAAAACAAAAACAAAAAGGTAAAAAAGAGAAAGAAATCTGTAAAGAAAATTTATTTTGTAACGTAAATACTGATAATCTAATTAATTTCAAAGGACATCTTTCCAAAATTGTTTAAATTAATATAAGGCCAACATCTAGATACAACAATTTCGTCTGGCAATCTAAGGGCCACAAAAGAACATCATCATCTATAAACAACCAACCTAAATCCACAAGCATTTACGCCCGAAGATGCAAACACTATCAACAGGTGTTCGTTTTCTGCAATTCAATCTCAATGATGTCATTCTATTCATAAACAGAACAATAAGGAGCAGTGCAACAGAAAGCCAAAAGTGTCCCATTTATGCAGGCCCTCTAACCTCCACCACAACCGAACCCATCTGAAGAATAGCCCATAAGCCCTAAACCCTAAACCCTAAGACATGAAGTCGACAAGCACAAACACTGGCAAAAGAAACCCCACGCAGAAAGCACACACTCAGACAGACGAAAACAGAGAACCACTCAGAAGCTAGAACAAATGAACCAAGCAAAGCAACACACAAGAGCTAGACCAAAACACGAGACGGACCAGTGAAACTCGATCAAAATAAATCAAGAAAAAATGAGAATGAAACAACCACCGAAAAAGCAACGAACGTATATAAACCTCACCACACAAACCGAATAAAGTTTTTTTTTATTTTTTTACGCCAAAAAACCCACCTAATATGCAAATGCCGAGCACGGGGAAGTGAATCTCGCCGGAAAATATATGCTCCGTCATCGCAATCAACAAAGAACGAAAAGGAAAACCTCTGAAATGTCTCCCTATTCTCCAACGTAATACATGAATCTAAAACAATAATATAACTGGAAAACCTACCAAAATAAGGCTCAGATGAACACGTACGACTATAGACCATCGAATCAGTAGGGCACCACGCAAGGACATGATGGCCTCCTCCCCAATCACGGGGTTTTCTGCAAAACAGAACGAAATATCAAAACAAAACAAAAAGGTAAAAAATAGAAAGAAATCTGTAAAGAAAATTTATTTTGTATCATAAATACAGATAATCTAATTCATTTCAAATGACATCTTTGCAAAGTTGTTTAAATTAATATAAGGCCAACATCTAGATACAACAATTTCGTCTGGCAATCTAAGGGCCACAAAAGAACATCATCATCTATAAACAACCAACCTAAATCCACAAGCATTTACGCCCGAAGATGCAAACACTATCAACAGGTGTTCGTTTTCTGAAATTCAATCTCAATGATGTCATTCTATTCATAAACAGAACAATAAGGAGCAGTGCAACAGAAAGCCAAAAGTGTCCCATTTATGCAGGCCCTCTAACCTCCACCACAACCGAACCCATCTGAAGAATAGCCCATAAGCCCTAAACCCTAAACCCTAAGACATGAAGTCGACAAGCACAAACACTGGCAAAAGAAACCCCACGCAGAAAGCACACACTCAGACAGACGAAAACATAGAACCACTCAGAAGCTAGAACAAATGATCCAAGCAAAGCAACACACAAGAGCTAGACCAAAACACGAGACGGACAGTGAAACTCGATCAAAATAAATCAAGAAAAAATGAGAATGAAACAACCACCGAAAAAGCAACGAACGTATATAAACCTCACCACACAAACCGAATAAAGTTTTTTTATTTTTTACCCCAAATAACCCACCTAATATGTAAATACCGAGCACGGGGATGTGAATATCGCCGGAAAATAAATGCTCCGTCATCGCAATCAACAAAGAACGAAAAGGAAAACCTCTGAAATGTCTCCCTATTCTCCAACATAATACATGAATATAAAACAATAATATAACTGGAAAACCTACCAAAATAAGGCTCAGATGAACACGTACGACTATAGACCATCGAATCCGTAGGGCACCACGCAAGGACATGATGGCCTCCTCCCCAATCACGGGGTTTTCTGCAAAA
This sequence comes from Haberlea rhodopensis, assembly GCA_907163345.1. Classification (NCBI taxonomy): domain Eukaryota; kingdom Viridiplantae; phylum Streptophyta; class Magnoliopsida; order Lamiales; family Gesneriaceae; genus Haberlea; species Haberlea rhodopensis. The sequence continues at coordinate 525,659 of CAJQUN010000111.1, forward strand.
CAGAACGAAATATCAAAACAAAAACAAAAAGGTAAAAAAGAGAAAGAAATCTGTAAAGAAAATTTATTTTGTATCGTAAATACTGATAATCTAATTCATTTCAAAGGACATCTTTGCAAAGTTGTTTAAATTAATATAAGGCCAACATCTAGATACAACAATTTCGTATGGCAATCTAAGGGCCACAAAAGAACATCATCATCTATAAACAACCAACCTAAATCCACAAGCATTTACGCCCGAAGATGCAAACACTATCAACAGGTGTTCGTTTTCTGCAATTCAATCTCAATGATGTCATGCTATTCATAAACAGGACAGTAAGGAGCAGTGCAACAGAAAGCCAAAAGTGTCCCATTTAGGCAGGCCCTCTAACCTCCACCACAACCGAACCCATCTGAAGAATAGCCCATAAGCCCTAAACCCTAAACCCTAAACCCTAAGACATGAAGTCGACAAGCACAAACACTGGCAAAAGAAACCCCACGCAGAAAGCACACACTCAGACAGATGAAAACAGAGAACCACTCAGAAGCTAGAACAAATGAACCAAGCAAAGAAACACACAAAAGCTAGACCAAAACACGAGACGGACCAGTGAAACTCGATCAAAATAAATCAAGAAAAAATGAGAATGAAACAACCACCGAAAAAGCAACGAACGTATATAAACCTCACCAAACAAACCGAATAAAGTTTTTTTATTTTTTACCCCAAAAAACCCACCTAATATGCAAATGCCGAGCACGGGGAAGTGAATCTCGCCGGAAAATATATGCTCCGTCATCGCAATCAACAAAGAACGAAAAGGAAAACCTCTGAAATGTCTCCCTATTCTCCAACGTAATACATGAATCTAAAACAATAATATAACTGGAAAACCTACCAAAATAAGGCTCAGATGAACACGTACGACTATAGACCATCGAATCAGTAGGGCACCAAGCAACGACATGATGGCCTCCTCCCCAATCACGGGGTTTTCTGCAAAACAGAACGAAATATCAAAACAAAAACAAAAAGGTAAAAAAGAGAAAGAAATCTGTAAAGAAAATTTATATTGTATCGTAAATACTGATAATCTAATTCATTTCAAAGGACATCTTTGCAAAGTTGTTTAAATTAATATAAGGCCAACATCTAGATACAACAATTTCGCCTGGCAATCTAAGGGCCACAAAAGAACATCATCATCTATAAACAACCAACCTAAATCCACAAGTATTTACGCCCGAAGATGCAAACACTATCAACAGGTGTTCGTTTTCTGCAATTCAATCTCAATGATGTCATTCTATTCATAAACAGAACAATAAGGAGCAGTGCAACAGAAAGCCAAAAGTGTCCCATTTATGCAGGCCCTCTAACCTCCACCACAACCGAACCCATCTGAAGAATAGCCCATAAGCCCTAAACCCTAAACCCTAAGACATGAAGTCGACAAGCACAAACACTGGCAAAGAAACCCCACGCAGAAAGCACACACTCAGACAGACGAAAACAGAGAACCACTCAGAAGCTAGAACAAATGAACAAGGCAAAGCAACACACAAGAGCTAGACCAAAACACGAGACGGACCAGTGAAGCACGATCAAAATAAATCAAGAAAAACTGAGAATGAAACAACCACCGAAAAAGCAACGAACGTATATAAACCTCACCACACAAACCGAATAAAGTTTTTTTATTTTTTACCCCAAAAAACCCACCTAATATGAAAATGTCGAGCACGGGGAAGTGAATATCGCCGGAAAATATATGCTTCGTCATCGCAATCAACAAAGAACGAAAAGGAAAACCTCTGAAATGTCTCCCTATACTCCAACGTAATACATGAATCTAAAACAATAATATAACTGGAAAACCTACCAAAATAAGGCTCAGATTAACACGTACGACTATAGACCATCGAATCAGTAGGGCACCACGCAAGGACATGATGGCCTTCTCCCCAATCACGGGGTTTTCTGCAAAACAGAACGAAATATCAAAACAAAAACAAAAAGGTAAAAAAGAGAAGAAATCTCTAAAGAAAATTTATTTTGTATCGTAAATACTGATAATCTAATTCATTTCAAAGGACATCTTTGCAAAGTTGTTTAAATTAATATAAGGCCAACATCTAGATACAATAATTTCGTATGGCAATCTAAGGGCCACAAAAGAACATCATCATCTATAAACAACCAACCTAAATCCACAAGCATTTACGCCCTAAGATGCAAACACTATCAACAGGTGTTCGTTTTCTGTAATTCAATCTCAATGATGTCATTCTATTCATAAACAGGACAGTAAGGAGCTGTGCAACAGAAAGCCAAAAGTGTCCCATTTAGGCAGGCCCTCTAACCTCCACCACAACTGAACCCATCTGAAGAATAGCCCATAAGCCCTAAACCCTAAACCCTAAACACTAAGACATGAAGTCGACAAGCACAAACACTGGCAAAAGAAACCCCACGCAGAAAGTACACACTCAGACAGACGAAAACAGAGAACCACTCAGAAGCTAGAACAAATGAACCAAGCAAAGCAACACACAAGAGCAAGACCAAAACACGATACGGACCAGTGAAACTCGATCAAAATAAATCAAGAAAAAATGAGAATGAAACAACCACCGAAAAATCAACGAACGTATATAAACCTCACCACACAAACCGAATAAAGTTTTTTTATTTTTTTACCCCAAAAAACCCACCTAATATGCAAATGCCGAGCACGGGGAAGTGAATCTCGCCGGAAAATATATGCTCCGTCATCGCAATCAACAAAGAACGAAAAGGAAAACCTCTGAAATGTCTCCCTATTCTCCAACGTAATACATGAATCTAAAACAATAATATAACTGCAAAACCTACCAAAATAAGGCTCAGATGAACACGTACGACTATAGACCATCGAATCAGTAGGGCACCACGCAAGGACATGATGGCCTCCTCCCCAATCACGAGGTTTTCTGCAAAACAGAACGAAATATCAAAACAAAAACAAAAAGGTAAAAAAGAGAAAGAAATCTGTAAATAAAATTTATTTTGTATCGTAAATACTGATAATCTAATTCATTTCAAAGGACATCTTTGCAAAGTTGTTTAAATTAATATAAGGCCAACATCTAGATACAACAATTTCGTCTAGTAATCTAAGGGCCACAAAAGAACTTCATCATCTATAAACAACCAACCTAAATCCACAAGCATTTACGCCCGAAGATGCAAACACTATCAACTGGTGTTCGTTTTCTGCAATTCAATCTCAATGATGTCATTCGATTGATAAACAGAACAACAAGGAGCAGTGCAACAGAAAGCCAAAAGTGTCCCATTTATGCAGGCCCTCTAACCTCTACCACAATCGAACCCATCTGAAGAATAGCCCATAAGCCCTAAACCCTAAACCCTAAGACATGAAGTCGACAAGCACAAACACTGGCAAAGAAACCCCACGCAGAAAGCACACACTCAGACAGACGAAAACAGAGAACCACTCAGAAGCTAGAAAAAATGAACCAAGCAAAGCAACACACAAGAGCTAGACCAAAACACGAGACGGACCAGTGAAACTCGATCAAAATAAATCAAGAAAAAATGAGAATGAAACAACCACCGAAAAAGCAACGAACGTATATAAACCTCACCACACAAACTGAATATGGTTTTTTTATTTTTTACCCCAAAAAACCCACCTAATATGCAAATGCCGAGCACGGGGAAGTGAATCTCGCCGGAAAATATATGCTCCGTCATCGCAATCAACAAAGAACGAAAGGGAAAACCTCTGAAATGTCTCCCTATTCTCCAACGTAATACACGAATCTAAAACAATAATATAACTGGAAAACCTACCAAAATAAGGCGCAGATGAACACGTACGACTATAGACCATCGAATCAGTAGGGCACCACGCAAGGACATGATGGCCTCCACCCCAATCACGGGGTTTTCTGCAAAACAGAACGAAATATCAAAACAAAAACAAAAAGGTAAAAAAGAGAAAGAAATCTGTAAAGAAAATTTATTTTGTATCGTAAATACTGATAATCTAATTCATTTCAAAGGACATCTTTGCAAAGTTGTTTAAATTAATATAAGGCCAACATCTAGATACAACAATTTCGTCTGGAAATCTAAGGGCCACAAAAGAACATCATCATCTATAAACAACCAACCTAAATCCACAAGCATTTACGCCCGAAGATGCAAACACTATCAACAGGTGTTCGTTTTCTGCAATTCAATCTCAATGATGTCATTCTATTCATAAACAGAACAATAAGGAGCAGTGCAACAGAAAGCCAAAAGTGTCCCATTTATGCAGGCCCTCTAACCTCCACCACAACCGAACCCATCTGAAGAATAGCCCATAAGCCCTAAACCCTAAACCCTAAACCCTAAGACATGAAGTCGACAAGCACAAACACTGGCAAAAGAAACCCCACGCAGAAAGCACACACTCAGACAGACGAAAACAGAGAACCACTCAGAAGCTAGAACAAATGAACCAAGCAAAGAAACACACAAGAGCTAGACCAAAACACGAGACGGACCAGTGAAACTCGATCAAAATAAATCAAGAAAAAATGAGAATGAAACAACCACCGAAAAAGCAACGAACGTATATAAACCTCACCACACAAACCGAATAAAGTTTTTTTATTTTTTACCCCAAAAAACCCACCTAATATGCAAATGCCGAGCACGGGGAAGTGAATATCGCCGGAAAATATATGCTCCGTCATCGCAATCAACAAAGAACGAAAAGGAAAACCTCTGAAATGTCTCCCTATTCTCCAACGTAATACATGAATCTAAAACAATAATATCACTGGAAAACCAACCAAAATAAGGCTCAGATGAACACGTACGATGATAGACCATCGAATCAGTAGGGCACCACGCATGGACATGATGGCCTCCTCCCCAATCACGGAGTTTCTGCAAAACAGAACGAAATATCAAAACAAAAACATAAAGGTGAAAAAGAGAAAGAAATCTGTAAAGAAAATTTATTTTGTATCGTAAATACTGATAATCTAATTCATTTCAAAGGACATCTTTGCAAAGTTATTTAAATTAATATAAGGCCAATATCTAGATACAACAATTTTGTCTGGCAATTTAAGGGCCACAAAAGAACATCATCATCTATAAACAACCAACCTAAATCCACAAGCATTTACGCCCGAAGATGCAAACACTATCAACAGGTGTTCGTTTTCTGCAATTCAATCTCAGTGATGTCATTCTATTCATAAACAGAACAATAAGGAGCAGTGCAACAGAAAGCCAAAAGTGTCCCATTTATGCAGGCCCTCTAACCTCCACCACAACCGAACCCATCTGAAGAATAGCCCATAAGCCCTAAATCCTAAACCCTAAACCCTAAGACATGAAGTTGACAAGCACAAACACTGGCAAAAGAAACCCCACGCAGAAAGCACACACTCAGACAGACGAAAACAGAGAACCACTCAGAAGCTAGAACAAATGAACCTAGCAAAGCAACACACAAGAGCTAGACCAAAACACGAGACGGACCAGTGAAACTCGATCAAAATAAATCAAGAAAAAATGAGAATGAAACAACCACCGAAAAAGCAACGAACGTATATAAACCTCACCACACAAACCGAATAAAGTTTTTTTATTTTTTTACCCCAAAAAACCCACCTAATATGCAAATGCCGAGCACGGGGAAGTGAATCTCGCCGGAAAATATATGCTCCGTCATCGCAATCAACAAAGAACGAAAAGGAAAACCTCTGAAATGTCTCCCTATTCTACAACGTAATACATGAATCTAAAACAATAATATAACTGGAAAACCTACCAAAATAAGGCTCAGATGAACACGTACGACTATAGACCATCGAATCAGTAGGGCACCACGCAAGGACATGATGGCCTCCCCCCCAATCACGGGTTTTTTTGCAAAACAGAACGAAATATCAAAACAAAAACAAAAAGGTAAAAAAGAGAAAGAAATCTATAAAGAAAATTTATTTTGTATCGTAAATACTGATAATCTAATTCATTTCAAAGGACATCTTTGCAAAGTTGTTTAAATTAATATAAGGCCAACATCTAGATACAACAATTTCGTCTGGCAATCTAAGGGCCACAAAAGAACATCATCATCTATAAACAACCAACCTAAATCCACAAGCATTTACGCCCGAAGATGCAAGCACTATCAACAGGTGTTCGTTTTCTGCAATTCAATCTCAATGATGTCATTCTATTCATAAACAGAACAATAAGGAGCAGTGCAACAGAAAGCCAAAAGTGTCCCATTTATGCAGGCCCTCTAACCTCCACAACAACCGAACCCATCGGAAGAATAGCCCATAAGCCCTAAACCCTAAACCCTAAGACATGAAGTCGACAAGCACAAACACTGGCAGAAGAAACCCCACGCAGAAAGCACACACTCAGACATACGAAAACAGAGAACCACTCAGAAGCTAGAAAAAATGAACCAAGCAAAGCAACACACAAGAGCTAGACCAAAACACGAGACGGACCAGTGAAACTCGATCAAAATAAATCAAGAAAAATGAGAATGAAACAACCACCGAAAAAGCAACGAACGTATATAAACCTCACCACACAAACCGAATAAAGTTTTTTTATTTTTTTACCCCAAAAAACCCACCTAATATGCAAATGCCGAGCATGGGGAAGTGAATCTCGCCGGAAAATATATGCTCCGTCATCGCAATCAACAAAGAACGAAAAGGAAAACCTCTGAAATATCTCCCTATTCTCCAACGTAATACATGAATCTAAAACAATAATATAACTGGAAAACCTACCAAAATATGGCTCAGATGAACACGTACGACTATAGACCATCGAATCAGTAGGGCACCACGCAAGGACATGATGGCCTCCTCCCCAATCACGGGGTTTTCTGCAAAACAGAACGAAATATCAAAACAAAAACGAAAAGGTAAAAAAGGGAAAGCCCACCGAACTACACAAACATCGCATCGCCACACCACAAAACAGAGGCGAACAGCGACATGATCAGCGATAAACGTGAACAACCCCTTCTTACACCAGAAGACATGGAGGAATGGCTGGATATAATGCCCACGTACGTCTCCAAGGATATGACGGAGATGGCAAAACGAGTGATGTAGATGGCAAAACGAGGAGTGTGATTGTAGGAGAAGGATTTGCCAATTTTTTTGTCAAATGGTCGTAAATGAAAAGGTAAAAGGGAGTGCATTGTGCTGTTCATAGCAACAGTTCCTTTAATGGCTTATTATACAGTGGTAATTAAAATATAATATAATATACTGTTGGGTTTTCATACCCCGGCGCCAGATCCAAACGCAGCGGAAATAATACAATAAACAGATCTGACCCAGGGACGAACGATCGCGCCTGATTCATATATAAACATGCAAATATCAAATATAAATGCACGGAAAGAGATTATCGTTCACCTACGTGAATCTGATAGCGATAGTCCCTCGAGTCCAATCAACCTGACCAGATCTACAAGCCAACACCAGTGATAGTTTGGTGTTGGCATTTCTATGAGAGTGAGTGTTGATTGAGAGTGATTAGGTCGTCTTCCTTCTGATACAAATGTCATATTTATAGTTGTATAAGCTAATTGGGCCAGGGTTAATATAAAGCCCATTGGGCCAACGTTTGGCTTGTAGGGCATTTATGCTAACAATCTCCCACTTGCCCAAAAGCCAAAACAAAACTACAAACTCATAATCCAAGTAACTCAATCCCATTGAATAACTTGATGTACTACTAATGTATATAATTATGAGACATTAATATATCAAATGTTTTAATTTAGAACTTTCTACAGATGAAAAATTTTCAAATATAGAAACTCCACTAAAGTAAGGAGCTTTCAAAAATTAAATTCATCTCTTCTAAATCACTCAATTTGAGCACTTAACATTTAAGTCTCAATTCTCATCAATAGATTGGCGGCCGGTTGATTGTGACCCAGCGAGGCTCAAGTGTATCATAGCAGTAGGATCACAACCTTTGTGATTTTAGAAGTCAAACAACTTCTTGAGCTTACCCTGAATGCCCCATTGCCAATTAAACTCCTTTTAATAGACAATGGCTGAAATATAATTCCAGCACAACCTACCGATCATGGGTAGCGCCTAGCATCTGCGCTTCATGAAGACCTAGATACCAATGACTAGCAACGTACGAGAACCTGTCAGTCATAGTTAGCGTGCAGTACATTCCTTTCACTCAATATGTCCCGATTGAATCAAGGGCATTGGTTGATCGAGACCCTTTATGATTTCACTAACTATGTATTTGTTTCACGTTATATGATTCATTGTGTGCGTATATGAAAAACTCATTTTTCACAAGCACTACCCACCCTGGCCAGAGATTCCTCGAATCATATATAGAAAAACACATAGGACATCCTGGTTCATCAAGATCAGTGGTGAATCCCCAACGACATTCATAGGCCTCTGACAGCATCACTGAATACCCAAAATGATGACTTTATGATCCACATGTGATCAGTCATTAAATCAAAGTACACAGCTATCTATCAAGACCTCAATGACACCTCGGGTCATGAGGAGTAATGGTGCACAACTATGACTAGGAATTCTATACTCGACAAATGATAACCACTTGTAGAATTCCGAGTAGGGTCGTTCAGTGAACTCATTCCTAATGAGCACCTATTCATGTGTGCTGACTTCTCCAAGCCAAACGCCGATGAAACGCGGCGCACTACACTAGACACATCACGAATACCAGTCTCTAACGAGCATATATCGATATCCCATTCTCGAAGGCTCATCGACCAGGAACATTTAGAAATCGCAGTCGAGAATGTATTTCATGGTCACCATCATATGCGTAACCACATTCTATGGACTATAGCAATCTCAAGGACTTCATCAACACATCAAGATGCATGGGTAAACAGATGAAGAAGTGCCATATATATTAATATTCAAACAAAGATTTGTCACAATAAGATTATAATACAATCAATCAACTATTGATTTACTTAATCACATATGACAACAATATCTTTCACTTTCCCAAAGCCAACTACTCATGTGTCTCAAGACCATCTTTCCAAGATGTCTGACAGACACCAATCGTTGTAAAGGCTTTGTCAGTGGATTCACTATATTGTTCTGTTGAAGCGATTCTCTCGATAATAATGTCGCGTCTACCATCTCTATCATTAGATAGTATTTTCTCAATATATGTTTGGATCCTGATGAGATCTTGGCTATTCATAATAGCTCAAATGTTGTCACAGTACACAGAGACTGTGTCAACTGCACTAGAAATTACACCCAACTCTCGGATGAAATTTCTTATCCAAACTGCCTCTTTGCTGCATCTTATGCTGCAATGTATTCAACTTCAGTGGTGGAATCCAATGTGGTGTCTTGCTTGGAACGTTTCCAAGAGACATCACCATCACTGAGCTTAAATACAAATCCGAACATCGATATGGTATCATCTACATCCAAATTAAAAACTAGCATCAGCTTAGCCTTCAACTTTTATTTCTCCACTTACAGATCCAAAAACCATGAACATATCATAAGTTCTTCATAAGAACTTGAGGATTATTTTCACAGTTTTCCAGTGACCTTCACCGGGATCTGTTTGATGTCTGCCCATTACTCTAAGAACATAGATCAGGCCAAGTACATACCATAGCATACAATATGCTATTAAAAGTAGAAATATAAGGTACCAATGTCATCTTTTCACTCTCCTCAACAATCTCAAGACCCATTGACTCGAGAGATGAATACTATGACATATTATGAAGTAACTCATTTTTGACTATTCTATGCTAAACCCTTTTAGCACAGTGTTTATGTACGTAGATTGAGAGATCTCAAGCATCCTTTAGATCTATCCCTATAGATCCTTATGCTAAGCATGTATGACGCTTCTCCCAATCTTACATGGAGAAATTAGTAGATAATCATGCTTTAATTGATTAATCCAATACCATTCACAATGAGCATGATATAATCGACTTAAAGTATCACAAATGTAATCATGCTCCCACTAACCCTTTTGCATACACATGTCACTTCCGGATTTTTAACAAAACCAAACACTTTGATGATGTTATCAAAACGGAAGTTCAAACTTCGAGATGCCTTCTTAGGCCCATAAATGGACCTCTGGAGTTTGCAAACATTTTTCTCACTCCAAGAAGTTGTAAACACATTTGGCTGCTACATTTCTACCTCAATGCCACTACTGAGAAATGTAGTTTTCACATCCATTACTCATATCTCATATTCATAATATAAAGATATAACTAATAAAATCTAAATAGACTATAGCATCATAACCGATGAAAATTTTCTCATAAACAACTCTTTGCCTATGAGAATAACCGTTTCTCACCAGTCAAGCTTTGAAGGTCACTACCTTCCCATCCACTCCAAGCTCTCACTTGTAAATCCATGCAGCCAATGGGAACAATTCCCAAAGATGATCTACTAAGGCCCATACCTTATTGGAGTACATGGAGTCCATTTCAGATTTCATGGCATCTTGCCAATATCCCGAATCAATATTTGACATCGCCTCCTTGAAAGTCCAAGGATCATATCCATGGTCTATTTCTTGACTACTTTCAAGGAGTAGATTCATTCAATCAGGAGCTCTTGAAACATTTTCAAATCCTTGGTGTGTGTAAATCAAATGTTGTGATTGACTCAATTAATTTCACCGTTTTCACTTTTCTAGTGGTTTGTGGTTCTTGAACCCTTTCAAGTTATATTATATTATCATTCCTTTCTAATAGAAACATTTTCTCTAGAAAGTCTGCACTTGCGAAACAAACACTTTGTCACCAATTGATAATATAAATTTCCACAAAATAACATAAGATGGATCAACTATCCAACTCATCTCATACTGGCTGCTTCACATAAGCAGAACAATCTCAAATCTATATTTGGATTAATTTTCAGTCCATATCGTATATGGAGTTTTGGCCACTGCATTTGTATGAATTATGTTCAACCAATATGTAACTTTAGAGAGTTACTGGGAGAGAATCACATTCTCTTTAAGATAACTCAACATCATCTTGCACTAACATTTAGTGTTCCACATACGTCCATATGAATCAAATTCAATGGACATTCAGCACATGCTAAATATATGTTGGATTTAAGTTATCATTCTTTTTATATTATTTGAATATAATCATACTAATCATTCATAAGTTCACCAGATTCAATAAAACATGCATTCTTAAAAAATACTGCAAATCACATTCGCATATTTAAAAGAATATCATTCTCTATCAAAATAGGAACAATGTTCATGATTAAATCTAGAACAAATAAATAATTGCTCAAACCAGTCCTAACTAGTTCAAGAGTTTATATTAAATAAATGTTTCAAACAGCCTTTGCAACAACTCTTGCTACAATGCTTAGCCTCAGGTAGGTTCACCTTCCTAGGGCTCTCTACTTCTTCACATCACATGCAACTCTTTGCAAAAATACGAGCACAACTGGCATCATATACCAAAGAAGTAGAACCAATAAAAAATATTTAATTTTAATATATAACATACCATTTCTAAAATGCTTCTAGTATAGTCCTTACAATTTTGCGCCAGTGACCAGCAGTTAAAACATAGATGCCTCTCCTTTCTTAGTTGCTATTATGTCATTTTTCGTATTTTAAGGTTGGGAACCATTTCCCTTCCTCTTCTTTATCCTTGAACTCTTCCTACCATTGGTAGAAGATTTGACAAGAAGAACACGTTTCTCCTTTCGAATCAAGGACTCACGAGTTTCCAACATTTTGACTATAAGATCAAATCTATAGCCAGTTAATAAGGATTTGTCACATTCAGATTTTCCAATTTCTCAACAAGAGATATTTTTCTTACACCATGCTCATAGACCGAAGCCCCATCTCGCATGTGAAATGAAAATAGCTCTTTTGAAATCTCGAGTCTCAGTAATCGCGTCCGTTCACCAAACAACATTTGTAGGTGTTGAAAAATATCAGCAATGTGAACGAATTTCTCATATCTGTGTTGAAACTCATTGGTGATATTGATGTTATCATATAGCACCTAGTCTAGAGATCATCGTCCCATCACTTCTCAAGTGTGGCAATCTCTTCATGAGACGAACCGGGAGACACTTCAACAGGAGGCTCCGACCAAGGGTTATAGCAACCTTTTAGAAGCAAGCACTATTTTAAAATTAATAGTCAATCAGAATAATTTGGTGCGGTTACTTTGTTTGTATCAAGAATTGATGCAATCGGATTCACGGCAATCACAATACTGAGAATAAAGAGAAAATATATGCAAACAGTTTGATTATTAATTAATTCAAAAACTATGGACTTTAGTTATTGAATGCTCCCACTAAATTTTTCGAATTCGTCACCCTCATGACAAATGAAAGGAAAATCGTATTTTCTTAGTGGGCTTGGAGTCCAACTAGCTCGTGATAGCCCCAGACGAGGGTCCAGCCGACCTCATGATACTAAAGGTAGCTCACAATTGCATCATATGCAACCCCCAAGATATTCGTCTCGTGATTGACATAACCCTACGGAGGCAGGCCAATTATGCCTTCTCACGTCAAACTAACCCATCCCACGGATGATAATGTTCGCCAATAAGACCCCACGAGGGTGAGTAATCTTAAAGGTTAACATAACCCTATCCATAATTAAGTGGCAGTTAAACACACAGCTTTCCTATGTCAGATGCCTCCCACGAGGGTGAGACAAGACACCTGACACAAGTAGCGTCTCATGGCTTAACTGTTGATGGAAGACAGGAAGCAACAAACTCCTTTGAGCTCCCTTTACAGTTTGATATTAAAAAATTTTGAATCATATTCAAAAGAGGGATTTAATAATTTTCAAATCTCATCAAGTACTTGTTTGTTTGTTTGACGGATTCATGCAACTATGTTTTATTCATGCAACATATGTACTAATAAAACACACAAACAAACATTTATCATACATCACATGCATAATAAAACTTAAATATGGACGATTACGACCTTTTCCTAATTGATCCACGTGAGCCATACGTGGATCACAAGTCTGTCTAAGGTGATGCAGGCATGTAATGCAATCCTATTACATTTTTGCTTCCATTATACATGTCTTGATCTTGGTGCTCCGTCTTCAATCTCGATCTCCCACTAATTCTAAAGATTTTACATTTAAATCGTGCAAACAAGAGAATAGGGATACAAATCCGGGGTGGGATACATCAGAAAATAGAGATAGCAGGCTCGCATGCCCGATAACCAAAAACACAATTATAATGAAACAATAAAAACCTAAACATTCACCTAAACACATTGGTCAAGGCTCGTAATCATCCATCATGCATTTACAACATATGTAATTAAACATTAAACTAAACAATTACATCATATGTAATTGTACTAATTACATCACATGTAATTAGAGCACAATAATTAATTTATTCTATCATTTCCCACTAATCGCGTCATTAATTGAAAATAAATTAACAAATTAAATAAAACAATTTTATTTAATTTCTAATTAATTAATTTTCATTTAGTTGGTAAAATCACTATTTTACCATTTAACCATCATATTAATCGAAAATAAAATTAACAAACTAAATGAAACACTTTCATTTAATTTCTAATTAATTAAATTATCAATTAATTGGTAAAATCACTATTTTACCTCAAATCATAATATTAGTCAAAAATAAAATTAATAAATTAAATGAAACATTTTCATTCAATTTTCAATTAATTAAATTTTCAACTAATTGTAAAATCTCCATTTTACATTTAATAAATTAAAAATCACATTTTTAATAAATTAAGTATTATGATTTATTATTTCAAAAATAATATCCGGATAAAACATCTAAAATGACCCAAAATAATTTATGGACTCCAAACAATTTGGATCCAAAATTAAAAGATGCATTTAAACCCCAAAAATTAGCATTAATTTTTGGATTTACAAAATAATAATTTTTTTTATTTTTTTATTTTTATAATACAAAATCGAAAATTAGGGTTTGCACAGTGTTCATCTTCCTCCACAGCACAACCAGCGGCGGCTAGGGTTTGTTGTGCGACTAGGGTTTCACAAACCCCAGCCGCGCCGCCGCCATTCCAGTGAAGGAGATGCAACCTGCTTGCCTCCCTTCACGTCGTCTTCTCGCGCAATTTTCTTCTGCAACATTTGCAGAGACCATGACATCTCGTCGAATCCAAAACGATTTTGGAGCAAACCACAGGCAGTGCAGAATGGCGGAGAACGACTTCCCCTCCATGATGACCGCCGCATATGACGCTCGCAGCCTTGCAACACGAAGGCGCAGAGCCTGGTGCGGGTCGCATGAGTTTGGCGGAAGCCACACACTGAGTTTTCATTCCGGTGGCGCAACACTTGCGCAGACCCATGAAACCAGCCGCTTCTCCGGCAAGATATGGCTTTTCCGGCAATAGGCCAGCGGCATACCGGAAACATTTTCCGATACTGTTATCAATTAAAACTCCTTTTAATCGATTTTTTATATTTTTCCGGATTGTGCAATTTTTGAAAATCCAAACACGATTATTATCACGTGGAAACGATCTAATAAAAATAATTATCATGTACATGAATCAAAATGCAACATGGCTCTGATACCACTATTGGGTTTCCATACCCCGGCGCCAGATCCAAACGCAGCGGAAATAATACAATAAACAGATCTGACCCAGGGACGAACGATCGCGCCTGATTCATATATAAACAGCAAATATCAAATATAAATGCACGAAAAGAGATTACCGTTCACCGACGTGAATCTGATAGCGGTAGTCCCTCGAGTCCAATCAACCTGACCAGATCTACAAGCCAACACCAGTGCTAGTTTGGTGTTGGCATTTCTATGAGAGTGAGTGTTGATTGAGAGTGATTAGGTCGTCTTCCTTCTGATACAAATCTCATATTTATAGTTGTATAAGCTAATTGGGCCAGGGTTAATATAAAGCCCATTGGGTCAACGGTTGGCTTGTAGGGCATTTATGCTAACATATACTACTACTTAGATTAAAAGGGAAATAAATGAGAGGGAAATGTAGGACGAAGTCATTGTTCGTATATACTACTACAGTACTACTTAGACTAAAAGGGAAAAAATTAGAGGGAAATGTAGGACAAAGTCATTGTTCGTTCATAGGAATGGTAGAAGCTTCAGTGCTTATATTGATTTGTTTATATTAATGTACTCATACTAATATATGTATATATATATACATTTACATATATATACACATATATAGTGTGCTTCGATTTTTTTCGTGTTCGGTAGAATTAAGTTTTCAGAAAATAAAAGAAAGACACCATATTTTTTACGTGGAAAACCTCCAAATCGAATGAAAAAACACGGGACCTTGTCCAGTATAAATTTTTCAGTATAAAAAATTATATGTTACAAGGATTTGACATGAAATATAAATAACAAGTTTTAAGCAAGAATACTGGAAAATACGGGAAAACACCGAACAGGCTCTATATCCTCTCTTCGGAGTCTTTTCTTTCCTCAAAAGTCCAACTCTTTATAATGAGACCCTAAGTGTGTATTTATAGTGTTAATCCAGACGAGTGGCATGCGAGAAATCCGGAACATGATCTCCCTCGATCACGACGTAATGGGTTCAAGACGTGTCATAGAAATCTGTGCGCCCTTAACGCCCGTTTGTTCTTGCCCGTTAATTTGTCAGTTATGTCCGGGTCTTCCGCTATAGCTTTGACCAAAAAGCCGAGCAGGGTTTAATAATGTTCGGGTACCTTGTGCTTGGTATTCTGTCCTTGGGATATTTTTGTTCGGCACTTGTGGTGGATTTTACCCGAGAAAACGGATTCATCATATGACATCACCTCACCCCCTAAAGTAAAGCAAGACGAGAATATTGAAGTCTTGTTTTATCATCTTCGGGTAAAATCCTTGTTTGACCTGCTCGGGAATTTTTCCCGATCTTAATTCGAAAAGTTTCGTGACATTTCGTTTTCCGAGGTTAATCTACAACCATCCATCCCAATTTATTTTAACGGTTTTGATCCTATGAAGTTTTAGTTGTCCCCGCCTATCTCGTCTCATTCCTGTCATTTGCACTGTTTGCTTCAACTTTCCTCCGAGCTAAAGGCAGACAATCGAGCACCTGATTTTTGGGATTCTCAAGCACTTACCAAGTATGGCATCTTCTTCGGATGATTTTTTCATGAGGGAAATAGATATATATGGCACGTACACTGAGGGTGCTACTCTTCCTCCTATGCCTTCATCCTCCTCAGATAGCGAGGAGACATTACGTTCTTCAAACTCCTCGGCTGCTCGAAAGGACGAAGAACGGGCTATTATAGAACAAGACTTGGTGGCAGCCAAAGTCCCTTGGTTCGTAATTTTCAAATCGAGGGTCCAGAGGAGTCAGCATCTATCCAATATCCATATCAAATGGGAGATTTCCGAGGGACTTCTATTGTTGTTCCCGCTCCCGGGTCTCGTCCCCAACTGCCCTTGAGGGCTATTTTCATTCTATTTAGACCAACTCCGAGGAGGTTTTCTCTTTCATGTCCCCTCTTTCTTTCTTGAAGTTGCCTCGTATTTTGTTGTTTCCCTTAGCCAATTATTCCCCAACAGTTATAGGTTGTTGGTGACCTTCTTCATTGTCCTTTCCTTTTTGGGTTTTACCCCTACTCCCGAACTCTTTCTCTGCTTTTATCAGTTGAATACGAAAGAGATTGATCTTTTTTACTTTTCTTACCGAACAGGTGTTGGTTTCCTCAAGAACTACCCCTCGTTCGATAAAAGATTGGAAGAAGTTTTTTTATTTGCTCGTCCATTCCAACCTTGGGATTGTCCCATGGAGTGGAGGGAAAACCTCCCGAAGGGCAAATCATTCAAGGGTCACCTTGAAAAGGAACTGTATCTGTCGGTTCGTCGTAAACTGGGCGATCAGTGCTATAATCTGGCGGAGCTGATTGACGACGAACTGCTATACTTGTTCTTGCTGAGCCCGAAGGGTGTATCTTTGAAAATGCCCATCGGTGAGTGTTTCTGAGCACTCTTATTTATTGGTAGATTTTGATTAATCTGCTCAGACTAACATTTGTTTGTTCTTTTCAGAGACAGAATGTGAGGGTCTGATCCTAATGTGGTGTTCAATTAACACATAATGATTAATTTGCGTAAACAGCGAAAGATTTATTTCAAATATCCTCTCAAATGGCCCTAAATTTTTTTTGCTTTTAGGTAATACATATATAATGCTACTGAAAATATGTAATTCCAGTTTCCAATTCAACATGTTGCTCATCACATAATTATCAAGTATATAGTCAACCGTAATAGAATACTTAAAATACAGATACTCGGGGCATATCCTGGTAAGTTAAAATGTAATTAAAAAATACTCTAACAATTATTGGGACTCAGACTCAACATATCAAAACTGAGCTCGGTCTTGCTGAGCTCTGGTATTCTAAGATGCTTCCTCACGTGCATCCAACGTCTGTCTACCTGTAACACCTGTCATGCCCGAACAACAAAAGACATGGCAGCCCCCATTAGGGGTCAGAACCCAGTACGAGAAATAAATAGAATCACGTCAAGAATGACAAAGTATCATGCAATGCATACCATGTATGAATGTGATGTATGAATGGGTACAAATGATTGAATATCAAGATACCAACATCGGAGTCCAAAGGAAGGTATTTTATCATCAATCAACTCAGTCATCATTAAGGATATCAAAGAAATGGATAGATCAATATGATATGACCATGAATCATCAATGCATAATATGACATATGCAACTCAATATGTCATGCAATCTCATGTGAAAATCAATATATATCATGTACTACAATGTATCTCAACATGTCATATAGTCACATAAGAATCACATAGTGACAATTAAATCATATAAATCAAATAATGACATGTAAAATCATACAATAGCATCATTACACGTCTTCGTCAGACGTCATGATAAAACTCATTTCTACGTACATCAGAACAAAAGCTAATCTACCAAGTACTCCTTGAAACAACAGCAAAATCTATTAACCTGGTCATATAAATTCCAAAATGACACTAAATGTTCAAGTGGTGTATTGAATCAAATGCCACTTCTAAGTATTGATCCTTAGTGATTTTCTTAATTTTCAGCTTGACCCATTTTCATAGAAAAATCACTATAAATTCATACGACATCAAAACGACTCATTTTGGTGCTCAAAGTACAGAAACTCAAAATGCTACATTTCATCTATTATAATGTCAAGCTGGTTTAACCGTCTAAATGGAGTTTGAGCACTAAAAACGTAGCATTTAAAACTTATTTTCTAGCTTGAGCAGTGTTAGTAAAAATACTATAACGTTTTCGTTTCAAATCCAAATTGAGTGATTCAAGTGGCAAATTACAGGCAACTTGAAACACTACAATTCCTATTTCTAGACATTTTCCAGAATTCCTAGCCAAGCATGCTCAGGAATTTGAAGAACTCAATGTACGTGTATTATCGCCCATATGCAAGGCTCAAAATAAGCCTAATAGTATGAAATTCATAACTTCTTCAAATTAAGTCCAAATTAAGTTCTTTTTTTTTAAATAAAAGAAAATTCAAAGATATACAACTTTTATTTGAAGACCAACATCAAATTCGTAACATAATTTGCCCAGAAAGTCAAAATACTGTTTGCATGCAACATGCAGGGGCAAAAATGAGTACTGAAAGTAAAATCGACATAATTTTTACTTAGGAGATCCAATCGCATGCTTCTTCTTTTGCTCAAAGTCAAATTAGGACTCTAAGTGAACAGAAAATTCGAAACTATCTACTGCAGAAAACATAAAAAATTTACAGATTATGTTTTGACAAAATGCATCAACATTTTCATGTCTTTTCCTAGATTTTCGACTCAATTCAACAAATATCAACTAAATTTAGATTAAAATAGAGGTCATACCCTGAAGACTCAATAATTCCACCATCAAGCCAACCCAAGCTCCAAATCTTCCAATTCTTGAAGAATAAGAAGTCTTTCCTTCCTACCTTTCTCAAACTCCAATTGCATGGAGGTTTTGCTCACAAATTCTCTCATTTTTAGGAGGAGGAATTTCGAAAATTTGAGGAAGGAAATCAGATTGTGTTTGGGAGAGATGAATACATTTAATAAGCTTGAAAATACATGGTAGTGGCCATGACCCACAATGCCCAATTTGGAATTTTTTATAATTTTTCAATGCCAAATGTCCATGTAATGCTTAATCATGTGTTTGCATGGTGTTGAACAAGATTTGTATGCAAAGTTGTATAATTTTGATTTAGTTTATCTAAAATAAAAATAAGATGTTGTGATCTGGAATACCTCAATTCGAATGCTCAACTTTTAATCATCCCGATTTGCTAACTCGTGATTAATCATAATAACTTAGCAACGGGGCCTTACACTTCTTCCCCTCTTAAATGATTTCGTCCTCGAAATCGCAAAATTGAGTATAACTCAAAAGGTTAAATCATATGAGATGTCTCATTCTCATTCATAGATACATAAGAATCGACTGATGTGGTAGTGTCAACAATATACCACTGAATCAACTTCTTTATGACTCCACAAGGTTCAAAATATCGAGATAATATCATACCTCACTTAACGTATCTTATTGATCATCGTAGAGGTAAAATCGTCAGATTTATCTGATTATCAACTTGAAATTCTAACAATATATTTCTCTAGTTGGCATAGCAAATCTGCTTACTTTAAGCCAATTTCATTCATTTTCGCAGAAAATCCAACATTCCTGGCATTTCCTCAACAATCTCAAGTTGTGCCAAAAATTCCTTATTCATTTCATCTCAGTATATCAGTGATCGGCAATTCTGGCTCTACAAAACCTCAACCGATGCCATCCTTATAGTTGTCTGGAACTTAAATTATCGAAAAATTCTACTAATAAATAGTGATTTTTGTCAATTCTCACTAAATTCATCACTATTAATCGAGACATATCTTCCAAAGTCTGGATAATTCTCTCAGTTTCTCCACCAGTCTGGGTATGATAAGCATTACTCATTGATAACTTAGTATCCATGACATTCTGGAAACAGTTTTCGAATTCGGTTAGTATCATGGATCTCTATCAGATACAATTGTTACAGAAACTCACTGTAACTAAACCATATTATCCACATCTCAAACATGTCATTTTTTCATAGGCATACAGACAATCATACGAAATCAATATCTTGTATTGAATAATCAATCAATTCTGATTCAACTTGTTTCACAATCTCTGTTTGATCTAAATAATTTGAGCTATAAAACTCAAAGCTAGAAATTTTCCAAATTCATTATGGCACTTACAGTTACTGTATTATTCCATTAGGTCTAGTATTTTGTTCTTGACATGCTGGCATGTCAAATAATTTACCACAAAATTCAAAAATTTCATTATTTATACCATCCCATCAGAAATAGGATCTCAAGAATGATACATCTCATCATTCGCAGAATAACACTATGTCATCTATAGTGTGCTTTCTGCAGTAATACTTCTTTTGAATCGGTAGGATTCGATGTTATTTACTTACTCACAACCCGCCACTAAATGGTATACTAAAATCTAGTTGGTTGATGAGACAGAACCAAATTCCTCACTCAATATCTGTATGGGTCTGTCCTTCGAGTCTTTCTGATGTTCAAAATCAGAGGTTACTCAAACTGCAATGCATATTATTGATGCTACCATTGCACCCTGCACTTTTCGATTCAACGCATTTGCTACTAGTTTCACTTTCCTCTGAGATATTGACTATCAGAGTCAAATTCTTTAATCAATCTAGTCATCGCTTCTATCTTATGTGCAACTCTAACTGAATAATAGATATTTTAAACTCCTAAAATCAGAGTATATCATGGATTATTCGCCATATAGATAACGTTATCACATCTTCAAGGAAAAATAATGGCTACAAGCTCGAGTTCGTGAAATGATATCATGATTCTTTCAGCTTCAACTATCTCGAAGCATATGAAATCATCTCCTCATGATGCATAAGAACGTACCCCAAATCTTTGACCAACGTATTTGCACCAACGCTACCCCAAGCACAACCACTTAGGCAATTTTTTAGGTTTAATCGTGGACCAAGCATTTCGATCCCACGAATAACTAATAAAATTTTGAACAAGCTCGCTACCCCGAGCACAATAACTTAGGCAATTTTTTATGTTTAAATATGGACCAAACATCCCGATACCAAGAGTAAACTAATTAAATTCCGAACAAGTTCGATCATCCGAGCACAATAACTTAGGCAATTTTTTAGGTTTAAACGTGGACCAAACATCCCGATCCCACGAGTAAACTAATAAATTTTGGAACAAGCTCGCTACCCCGAACATCATTACTTCGAAATTTTTTTAGGTTTAAACGTGGACCAAATATCCCAATCCCACGAGTAAACCAACAAAATTTCGAAGAAAGTCGCTACCCCGAGCACAACCACTTAGGAATTTTTTTAGGTTTAAACGTGGACCAAACATCCTGATCCTATGAGTGAACTAATAAAATTTCGAACAAGCTACACTACCCTGAGCACAATCACTTAGGCAATTTTTTAGGTTTAAACGTGGACCAAACATCTCGATCCCACGAGTAAACTGATAAAATTCCAAACAAGCTCGATCATCCCTAGCATAATAACTTATGCATTTTTTTAGGTTACGTAGACCAAACATCCCGTTCCCATGAGTAAACTAACAAAATTCCGAACAAGCTCGCTACCCCGGGCACCATTACTTAGGAAATTTGTTAGGTTTAGACGTGGACCAAACATCCCGATCCCACGAGTAAACTAATAAAATTTCAAACAAGCTCGATATCCCGAGCACAATAAATTAGGCAATTTTTTAGGTTTAAACATGGACCAAACATCTCGATCCACGAGTAAACTAATAAAATTCCGAACAAACTCTCTACCTTGAGCATCATTCTTAGGAATTTTTTTTAGGTTTAAACATGGACCAAACATCTTGATCCCACGAGTAAACTAATAAATTTCCTAACAAGCTCGCTACCCGAGCACAACCACTTAGGAAATGTTTTAGGTTTAAACGTGGACCAGACATCCCGATCCCACGAGTAAACTATAAAATTCCGAACAAGCTCGCTACATCGAGCACAATCACTTAGGCAATTTTTTTAGGTTTAAACGTAGACCAAACATCCCAATCCCAAATGTAAACTAATAAAATTCCAAACAATAAACAACTCTATTTCCTTGATATTAAATTTGTAAATAAAGGCAACAATTAAGAACTCATATCCATTCGTGCATCAGCTTTTTTCCTTACTCATCTACCCCCTTACTCTAGTTTTCTCATATCGTCATTATGTCCAGGATTGTAACTCTTTACCCGAAGAGATTCTACTCAGATGGGATAAGGGCTTATGACCCGTACACTAGACTATATGGGGTTTCTCCCGTGGATACCCGAGGTGTTGTTCGATATGCCCATAGAACACCAGGTAATTCATCCACCCAAGCTCCTCGAGCTCCTTCCAATCTTGTTTTAATCCCATGTAGCAAGATCCGATTAATCACCTCTATTTGTCCGTTAGATTGAGGATAAGCCATTTAAGTGAACACTTGTCTGATTTTCATATCCTAGCACCATTCTTGCACCTTTTTACCCTTTTACCTGGAACTGTCTTCCATTGTCATAAATTAATCTCCACGGTATCCCGAACCGGCATATTATGTTTTTTCATAAGAATCTGACAACTTCCTCCTTGGTTATCTTTGCCAGGGGTTCAGCTTCTACCCGTTTCGTGAAGTATTCAACTGCCACCAGAAGAAACTTACTTTGCCCAGCTGCTGAGGAAATTGCCCAACAATATCCATTCCCCATTGGTCAAATGGACAGGAAATAACACTTATTCATAACTTTGGCAGGTACATGGGATAAATTGGCATGCTTCTGGCAGTTGTTGCATTTTCTCACAATCCCTCAGCATCATTCTTCATCATAGGCCAGCATCCAGCTCAAAGAGTCTTTTGATAGAGCATATCAGCCCCCAGATGATTTCCGCAATAGCCTTCATGATTTCTTTCATTAAATGCTCCCCTTCTTGGATCGAAGTGCATTGTCGGAAAGGGGTTGGGAATCCCCTTTTGAACATCTTGCCTTAGATTAACACAAAACGATTCTCCATTCTTTTCACTCGAGCTGCTTCTTTCGGACCAGATGGCAAAACCTTAGTCTTCAGGAATTTAATGATCTGATCTTGTCAATTTGCCATAATACATGGTTCAAGATTCATTGTACTATTGACAGATGTATGAGAGACCAAGAGCTCTTGCACTAACACACTTCTGTTCTTCCATTCATGGATTGAACTAGTCAGTTTTGCCAGCTCATCAACTCAGCTATTTTCTTGTCTGGGTACCTGTGTTAATTTCACTTCCTGGAATTGACTCATCAGTGTCCGAGCGGTCTCCACGTACTTCTTCAATTTTTATTCTTTTACTTTATACATTCCATTCACTTGCTGGACCATGAGCATATAGTCCATAAATGTTATTATTTTCCGAGCTCCAACATCCAACGCTATTTGAAAGCCAGAGATGAGAGCTTCGAAATAAGCTTCATTATTTTAGGAATGAAAACTTATTGGATGGCTATTCTGATTTCTTCTCGTTCAGGACTAATGAGCACGACACTAGCACTGTTTCCCAGCAGAGTAGATGGTCCATCTACATACATATTCCACTCATTTTCTTTGGGGATATGGGTCGCCTCTACTAGAAAATTCGATAATGCTTGCGCCTTGATTGTAGTTCGGGGCTGGTAAGTGATGTCGAACTCACTCAGATCGGTGGCCCATTTCACCATTCGCCCTGATATTTCTGCTTTAGATAATAACTTTCCCAAGGGAGTGCTTATCACAACCATGATGGGATGAGACAAGAAGTATGGCCGAAGTCTTCTTGTTGTAGTCATGAGGGCTAAAGCCAACTTCTCAACCTCGGTGTACCTCTGTTCTGCCCCTTGCAGTGCTCGGTTGACATAGTATACTGGTTGTTATTACCCCAACTTTTCTATGACCAATACCGAGCTGATGACTTCCTCGGTCACTAATAGATAGACGATGAGGATTTCATCTGCTCGGGTTTATTCATTAACGACAATCAAGCAAGATAATCTTTCAAATCTTCAAATGCCTTCTGACACTGATCATTCCATTCAAACCGAACCCCTTGCCGTAATGCTTTAAAGAAAGGCAAGCTTCTATCAGTTAAGCGAGATATGAAGTGACTTACGCAGCTATTCTTCATGCAAGCCTATGTACTACATTTAATGTCCGATGAGGATTCATCTTCTGGATTACTCTGATTTTTTCCGGGTTAGTCTCCACACCTCTTTCAGTGACCATGTATCCCAAGAACTTTCCACTATGTGTTCCGAACGTGCACTTAGCAGGATTCAACTTCATGCCAAATCTCCGTAAAGTGCCGAAGACTTCTTCCATATGTTCCCCTGCTGTAACAAAGCTTACTTTCCGACCACGTAACAAAATGTTCCCCTGCTGTAACAAAGCTTACTTTTGGCTGATCTTCTTGGGCCAAACGGACTTGATGATACCCCTGATATGCATCCATAAGACAGGGCAATTCATGCCCCGCAGTAGAATCTACTAGCTGATCAATCCTTGGCAATGGGTAACAATCTTTAGGGCATGCTTTATTCACGTCTCGTAATCCACACACATTCTCCACTTATATCCTGATTTGGGTACTAACACCACATTTGAAAGCCATGTAGGAAAGCTAATTTCCCGCACATAGCCCGCCTTCAACACTTCTTCCACTTGCTTAGCAATAATTGCATCTTTCTTAGGTCCGAAATGCCTCATCTTCTGCTTGATTGTCCGAGCATTAGGGTCAACATTGAGATGATGCTTGGCAATTTCTGGCTTTACTCCTACCAGGTCAGTAGTATTCCAAGCGAACACGTCAACATTCTGATTCAAGCAGTCAATCACTTTTTCTTTGTAATTATGGATCTACATGGGAACCCACTCTGGTGGTTTTAGTCGGGTCGCCCAACTCAATTGTGAGAAATTCTTCAGCGGAAACCACTCGGTCTCCCACCTCATCAAGCTTTTCTCGTTTCCTCTTACTATTGACTCCTCGTTCGCCAACTTCTTTCTTCTGCCCCTTCTCATGCCTTAATTCCTGTAAATAATATTCCTCGAGGAACTTTGATTTCCTCGTACTCGCCCAACTTCCTCATTTACTAAATTTCATCATCAAGTGATAAGTGGACACCACTGCCTGAAAAGCAGCAAGGGCTGGTCGACCCAAAATTATGGTGTACAATAAAGGAGCATCTACTATGAGAAAGTTGATCATCTTGGTCTTCATCCTTGGTTCCTCACCCATTGTATCTGGTAAAGAAACTTGCCCCACCGGACTTACCACCTCCCCCGCGAATCCATGAAGAGAAGTGCTCACCCCTCCCCAATTCCATCTGGGTCAACGTACTTAGGAAGAGCACATCGGTCGAACTTCCTGTATCCACAAAGATTCTTTTCACATTATAATTGGCTACTATGGCAGAAATAACTAATGTGTCATCATAACGGAAATGGATCCCTTGCATATCTTCGGGCCCGAAAGCAATGGATGGCCCTATTGGAGTATTAACTGGAGCAATTGGCATCACCCACAACTTCCGAGCATAACTCATTCTTTCTCGATTGAGTCTCCTCCTGATATTCCGCCAGAAATCATATATATAGTTCATCGGTTATGAACATTGTTTGGGACCACCTCCCCCGCAGCTTGGATGTCATCCTCCCCCTGCCTCTCTCCTCTTACTGCCCAAGGTACTGGTCTATGTGCTCCCCTCCCTGGATTAGCATTATTCCAAGGAAGCGGATTATTGCAAATTGGTCCATCACGAGATTCTTTCCTTCCCCCAGATCTGCCAACTCCTCTTCCTCGAAAGTATCCTCCTCGGAAATGTCCTCCTCGGAATATTCCACCTCCACCTCTCTTCGGCATTCTTTAATTCATAGCTACTTCTCGAGGAGGTCTCGTCGAGAAATACTGCTCGGAACTTCTTTTCGGATCTTCCAATTGTTTATCCATCGGATTTTGTTCATTTACTGGTTTCACCTCTTTTCTTTTTTTCCTTTTCTGGGCTCTTCTAAGTTGATATATTTAGAATCTCTTCCCAGCAACTCATCGTAATCTGAACAGATCTCCTTCTCATAGCCCTTGAGTTAAGGCGCTAATGAGTATCTCAGAGGTTACATGAGGGATGTCGAGGCATGCTTGATTGAATCTTTTCAGGAAATCCCGAAGAGATTCCTTTTCTATCTGCTTGAGTCCGAACAGACTGAGGGTTGTTCTCTTGCAACTTCTACTGCTCGCGAATTGATGTAAGAACAGCGAGCTGAATTTCAGGAATGAATCTATGATCCTTGATGGCAGTTGGTTAAACCAAGACTGAGCAGCGTCGACTAGGGTAGTCAGAAAAACTCGACACTTCACTCCATCTGTAAGTTAGTGAAGGAGCGAAGCATTCTCAAATTCTCAAACCGTGACAAATACTCCTCGGATCTGTACTGCCATCATAGTTCCCCATATTCAAAGTTCAAAAGTTAGATGGTAACAGATCATCAACAATTTCAGGAGCGAATGTTGTGCTCCTACTCACTGGATAGATACGTCCCTCCATCTTGTTGCGCATCTGCTAAAACTCGTCTTTCAGATCTTCCATCTGATGGTGCAATGTTTTGTCACTCTCATCGGCCATCTGCCTTGAGAGATCATTAACCTCCTTCACATCTACTTTTTGTCCTTCTGAAGAAGCCATATCTTCTTCCTCTTCAGTGGTTATTTGTTGATGGGGTGGAGACATAAATTGCTTCATGACTTCCCTCACGGTCTTCGCAATTACTTCAGCTAATTGTTTCATAGGCAATCCCCTAGTAGGGAATACTCGAGGAACATTTTGAGATGTTTCCACATCATCCTCCTCTCCTTCATGCACCGAGGACGAATATGAATGGGGATTTGGTATACCCCTCTTTGAACCTTGTCCACGACCTTTAATTCTAACCATGTCTCTTTTTCTTTTCATTTTCTTCAACGTCTTAGCTTAAATTTCTTACAGATAGGGCCAATTATGTGATTCAATTTTTTCCGTGTTCGGTATAATTAAGTGTTACAGAAAATAAAAGAAAGATACCACAATTTTTACGTGGAAAACCTACAAATCAAAGGAAAAACCACGGGACCTTGTCCAGTATAAATTTTTCACTATAAAAATTTATCTGTTACAAGACTTTGACACAAAATATAATAACAAAGTTTTAAGCAAGAATATTGGAAAATACCGTGTTCGGAATCTTTTCTTTCCTCAAAAGTCAAGCCCTTTAAAATGAGACGCTAAGTGTATTTATAGTGTTAATCCCGGCGAGTGGCATGCGAGAAAACATGATCTCCCTCCATCACAGCGTCATGGGTTCAAGACGTATCCGAGAAATCTACGTGCCCTTAACGAATGTTCGTTGGCGCCAGTTAATTTGTCAGTTATGTCCGGGTCTTCCGCCATAGCTTTGACCAAAAGCCAAACAGGGGTTTTAATAATATTCGGGTACATTGTGCTCGGTATTCTGTCAATGGGATATTTCTGTTCGGCACTTGTGGGGGATTTTACCCGAGAAAACGGATTCATCATATGACATCTCTATATATATCAATCGTATTATTTTTTCAGAAATTATAAAATTCACTAATTCTCAATGTTTGCATTTGTCCACTTCTCAATGATGAATCATTAAACTAAGATTCAAGACTGGAAACTCAAATATCTCTAGAACTATACAAGTAAATTCCTAAATACCTTATCCCATGCAAGGAGCAAAGTTTCCATATTTCTTATGTATAACAAGTGCAAGAAAAATCAATCACAAATCACCCAATGGAGTATAAAGTGGTGCACACACGTGACAATGAATTCGTTTTGAAGCCTCAAATTGCAGTGCTAACTATTGGAGTTGATAAAGATCGGAGGTATATTGATATTGACTTACAACACTTATCTTTCATAACTATTGGATTTGTGTTGCCTATTAGCAATGTAGGGTCTTCCTACCTTAACATCATCTTAATACACAATTTATGGACTAAACAAGCATTAATAACGTCTTAGGGTTCCGATGTAGCTTTGAGCTAAAAAGATTTCAGGCCAACAATGAAATTTTAAAACTTAACTCATTACATTCTCAATAATGAATGTTAAAGCGATAGAATTATACTACTCTTAGAGTAGAGACTATCCAAAAGTCTTGTATCCTATCTTCTTTCATGCTCCTTTTAGCTCACTGCCTCAACCCGACCCTTAGCGCTTCGGTCCAAAAGTGTACCTACAGGAACAACCCACCAGGAGCATGTACATCGTTACTTAACATCATAAGGCGATGGCATATAAATAAATGCATGAAAATAATTGGTAGCGTATACTTCCTGGTTAATCGCATTAACCCTCTTTGGTTGTCCCTGTTTCATAGCCATGCATATAATCATTAATTCTTGACATGAATGATTAAAATCATCATCTTATAATATCATCATCATATAAGCATCATCATTTTATAAATATCATCATCTTATAACATCATCATCATGTAAGCATCATCATCTTATAACATCATCATCATCTTATAACATCATCATCATATAGCATCATCATCATATAAGCATCATCATCTTATAACATCATCATCATATAGCATCATCATCATATAGCATCATCATCATATAAGCATCGTCATCTTATAGCATCATCATCTTATAACATCATCATCATATTGCATCATCATCATATAAGCATCGTCATCTTGTAGCATCATCATCTTATAACATCATCATCATATAGCATCATCATCATATAAGCATCGTCATCTTGTAGCATCATCATCTTATAAATATAACAGTAAATGTACAAAATCATAGTTAAGTAAACATGCGGGTTATTCGTCAGTTTCTTTTTGTTGACCCTGATTCACATTCGTGCATATGGGCATCTTACCCCATCGTATGGCATCTTACCATATCATAACATCGTGTGGCATCTTACCACATGGGCATCTTACCCTATCGTATGGCATCTTACCATATCATAATATCGTGTGGCATCTTACCACGTAATAACATCGTATGGCCTCTTACCATATGGGCATCTTACCCCGTGGCATCTTACCACATAATAACATTGTATGGCATCTTACCATATGGGCATCTTACCCCGTGGCATCTTACCACATAATAACATCGTATGGCCTCTTACAATATGGGCATCTTACCCTTTTTATAAACATCGTATAACATCATTATAAACTTGCTTATCATATCATCTTCACAAACATCATCATCTTAAACTTATTTATCACAATCACCATCATAAACATCATCATCATAAACTTACTCATCACAATCGTCATCATAATCATCATAAATACTTATGCAATCAATGCATAGTCAGAGTTAGGAGTGTGTTACCGTCCGATGCCCGTACGCTTCTTACGTACCTTAATTCCAAAAGTGGAGAAATTGAAGAACTCTTATCTTCTCGATGTTGTTGGCACCTGGGATGGTTCCACACAACCATACAAATCGATATTAGAAGCTAAACAATAGCCAAATACCAAAAATTCAACAAAAAACATCATTTGCCATGTTTTAAACAGCGGCGATCGATCGCTGCATGAGGCGATCGATCGCCTCACTTTTTGCCCTGCGGCAATCGATCGCTTCATTTCAGGCGATCGATCGCCTGCTACGTGAAATTGCTACTGGCCATCGGCGATCGATCGCCTCATACAGGGCGATCGATCGCCACCCACTGGTGCGCGATTTCCACCATTTCCTTGAGCATTTTCTAAGCTCGATCCCATACCATTCAAACCCAAACTTTCCAACCACACTAACATCATCATAACTCGTTAAAACCCATATAAAACAGTTCAAAAATCATACCCCAACCATAAATAACATACACCCAAACAAACCCATTTCAAAACCCTCCAAAACCATAACAAACTCGAATAAAACTTTACAAAAACATCAAGGAGGTATCCATACCTCTTGGGGACTCCAAATCTCCCAACAAATTCCACAAATCAAGATTTTTGAAGGATTCCTCTTCCTCTTTTAAGCCATGGACGAAAATGGAGGGGGTAAGGGTTTGGGTTGTTGATTTGGGGATTTAGAGTATAAAGGGGAAAGTGAGTTAAAAGGTGGGGTAGTGGGGATTATAAGGGTTTAATTAAATTTGCACCCCAACACCTAACATGATGTATAAAATACCCCAACATGGTATTTTAAAAGCATTTACAAAAATGCAACCAACTTCATTAAATCCATACTTTCCTCATAATTAACAATCAACACAATTAAATCATGTTAACATCTTATTACCCAACACCTAACTCAATTACCACGTAATTCATCATATAAACATAATTAATGCCTTAATTGCAATTAATCAATTTCGGGGACATCACATTACTCCCCTACTTATAAGATTTCGTCCTCGAAATCGCATGCACTTACCCCAAAAGAAACTAAACATAAATCACATACCAGAGAATAGTTCCGGGTAGTGCTGTACAATATGCCACTCCGTCTCCCACGTGGCCTCTTCGACACCCCGACCATCCCATTGAACCTCGACCAACGGTATAACTTTGCTTCGTAGTCTGCGATCCTCGTGATCCAGAATTCTGATTGGTCGTTCTACGTAGGACACATCTGAGTCTAACTGTACTTCTGTAGGCTGTAAGACATGAGATGGGTCTGGCTCATACTTCCGTAATATAGAGACGTGGAAAACATCATGAATACCAGATAAAGACGGCAGTAGAGCCAAATGGTAGGACAAAGTACCGATACGCTGCAATACCTCATACGGCCCAACATACCTCGGAGATAACTTTCCCCGCATACTGAACCGAACTACACGCCTGAAGGGTGAGATTTCCAGAAGACCTTGTCTCCTACTTGGAATTCCAGCGGTCGTCGCCGCTTATTGGCATAGGCTGCTTGCCTATCCTGGGCCGCTTTCATCTTTTGGCGTATCAACTTTATCTTACCTTACATATCCTTGATCATATCCGGTCCTCCGACCGCTTTGGTAGTCAAGTCCTCCCGATACAGCGGTGACCTACATCGTCGTCCGTACAGAGCTTCAAAAGGAGCCATTTGAATGCTCGCCTGATAACTGTTATTATAGGAGAACTCCACCAGTGGCACTGAATCTTGCCACAGAGTATCAAACTCCAACACACATGCCCTCAACATGTCCTTGAGCGTCTGTATGGTACGCTCCGTCTGGCCGTCTGTCTGAGGGTGATAGGCCGTACTCAGTCTCACCTCGGTGCCCAAAGCTGTCTGGAGACCCTCCCGGAAATGAGAAGTAAACCTTGGGTCTCTGTCAGACACAATCGAGACTGGAACTTCATGCAACCTCACCACATCCCACACATATGATTGGGCCATCTTTAGATACGCAAAAGTCATACAGTAGGGGATGAAGTGAGCTACCTTCGTTAGCCTATCCACGATCACCCAGATCGCATCAAATCCAGAGGCCGTCCTTGGTAAGTGGGTCACAAAGTCCATAATGATATGCCTCCACTTCCACTTAGGTACCTTCAAGCTCTTCAGCTCGCCACCAGGCCTCTGCCTTTACCTGTTGGCAGATCAAACATCTTTTAACGAAAGCGATCACATCGTGCTTCATGCGTCTCCACCAGAACTGACCACTTAGGTCCTTATACATTTTCCTTCCTCCTGGGTGGATACTGAACCGACTACTATGAGCCCGTTCCGATATTCCTTTAAGCAACTCCGGCATATCTGGGACTACCCATCGGTTGCCCAGCCTCAAGGATTCATCCTCAGCCATTCTGAACTTTGATGGCTGTCCTCGAAGTACTAAAAACGACCACCTCTGAACCTCGTCATCTGACCTCTAGGCTTTCCTAATAGCCTCAAATATGTCTGGCTCAGCCAACAAGGTCGACACTCGCACCGGCGACGTGTCCACATCAAAATCATAGCCCAAATGGCAACAAGAGGTCATCATAGCTGATAAATTCATGACATCCATCTTCTTTGTCGCATATTCATCTCAGCCTGTGTGAACAAAACTCCAGGCTCTTATGGTCCGTGTAGATGGTAAACGACGTACCATGCAAGTAATGCCTCCAAATCTTCAAGGCAAATATAACGGCTGCCAGCTCCAAATCATGGACTGGGTACCTATCCTCATGTGGTTGCAACCGCCTCGATGCATAAGCCACTACATGCTTATCTTGCATCAACACACAGTCCAAACCCTGCAGTGATGCATTCGTGTACAAGGCAACCCTCTTATTCTCAGAAGGAATCACCAACATAGGTGTCGTAGTCAAACGACGCTTCAATTCTTGGAAGCTTTCCTCACAAGCTTCGGACCAATAGAACGACACTCCTTTCTGAGTCAGCTGTGCCAGGGGTCTGGCAATCCCTAAGGATCTGGAGTACTGTTCTCAAGTGCTTCACGTGTCCCTATTCAGTTCGAGAGTAAATAAGCATATCGTCAATGAAAACTATGACGAACTGATCCAAACATGGTTGGGGCACTCTGTTCATCAGGCTCATAAAACAGCTAGGGCATTCGTCACCCCAAAAGGCATGACTAAGAATCCGTAGTGTCCATATCTAGTCCTGGAAGCTGTCTTCTGTACATCATCCTCTCGAACTCGAATCTGATGATACTCCGACCTCAGATCGATCTTACTGTAGAGCCTCGTACTCTGCAGCTGATCAAACAAATCATCAATCCCCGGAAGCGGATACTTATTCTTCATCATGGCTTTGTTCAGTTGTCTGAAATCGATGCACAGCCGCATCGAACCATCTTTCATTTTGACAAATAGGACTGGTTCACCCCAGGGTGATATGCTAGGGCGTATATAGCCCTTGTCAAGGAGCTCCTGCAACTGAACCTTTAACTCCCTTAGCTCCGCTGGCCATCCTATACGGGGCACGAGAAATGGTAGACGTCCCTGGTAGTAACTTAATCCCAAACTCGACCTCGAACGTCGGTGGGAATCCGGGAATCTCTTCCGGAAATATATCAGGAAACACCGCCACTACGGGCACATCCTCAACCTTTAACTCTTCCCTCTTCTCAGTAATATCAACAGCATAGATGAGATATCATTTATGGTCTCGTTCCAATAACTGTGCCATTTTGACAGCAGATATTAACGGAATCCTTGAACGGGAACCATCCCCATAGAATGTCCATTGGACTCCCATATCAGACCTGAATCGGACGGTACTTGTCTGCAGTCCACAACTGCCTGATACTTGTTCAGCACATCGATGCCCACAATGCATTCGAAGTCTGATATTCCCAGAACAATCAAGTCTGTCCTCAGCTCGTTGCCCTCAAAATAAATGAGGCCATCATAAACAATCTGATCAGTTATCAAACTTCTTCCAGCGGGGGTCGAGACTACAAGAGGCATGGGCGACAGAGAAGTGCATATGTGGTGCCTTTCCACAAAACTTGTCGACATTTGCTGACATGCTGTAACACAAGGGTTAACAACCATACCCAAAAGCAGTTCATATCATACACCGCTAGAGAAACAAAACATGTTAATGTAACATCATGTACTTCATATGCAACATATGCACAAAACATGTTTTAAAAGTAAAACATGTTAATGTAACATCATGTACTTCATATGCAACATATGCACAAAACATGTTTTAAAAGTAAGCACCT
Organism: Haberlea rhodopensis; assembly: GCA_907163345.1. Lineage (NCBI taxonomy): Eukaryota > Viridiplantae > Streptophyta > Magnoliopsida > Lamiales > Gesneriaceae > Haberlea > Haberlea rhodopensis. Next base: position 559,566 of record CAJQUN010000111.1, read on the forward strand.
TGCCAACTTATTGCTAAGGCTACCCTTCACTCATTCCCGGGTTCTCTAACCACTGCTCTGATACCACTAATGTAGGGTCTTCCTACCTTAACATCATCTTAATACACAATTTATGGACTAAACAAGCATTAATAACGTCTTAGGGTTCCGATTGTAGCTTTGAGCTAAAAAGATTTCAGGCCAACAATGAAATTTCAAAACTTAACTCATTACATTCTCAATAATGAATGTTAAAGCGATAGAATTATACTACTCCTAGAGTAGAGACTATCCAAAAGTCCTGTATCCTATCTTCTTTCATGCTCCTTTTAGCTCACTGCCTCAACCCGACCCTTAGCCCTTCGGTCCAAAAGTGTACCTACAGGAACAACACATCATGAGCATGTACATCGTTACTTAACATCATAAGGCGATGGCATATAAATAAATGCATGAAAATAATTGGTAACATATACTTCCTGGTTAATCGCATTAACCCTCTTTGGTTGTCCCTGTTTCATAGCCATGCATATAATCATTAATTCTTGACATGAATGATTAAAATCATCATCTTATAATATCATCATCATATAAGCATCATCATTTTATAAATATCATCATCTTATAACATCATCATCATGTAAGCATCATCATCTTATAGCATCATCATCTTATAACATCATCATCATCTTATAACATCATCATCATATAGCATCATCATCATATAAGCATCATCATCTTATAGCATCATCTTATAACATCATCATCTTATAACATCATCATCATATAGCATCATCATCATATAGCATCATCATCATATAAGCATCGTCATCTTATAGCATCATCATCTTATAACATCATCATCATATTGCATCATCATCATATAAGCATCATCATCTTATAACATCATCATCATATAGCATCATCATCATATAAGCATCGTCATCTTGTAGCATCATCATCTTATAAATATAACAGTAACTGTACAAAATCATAGTTAAGTAAACATGCGGGTTATTCGTCAGTTTCTTTTTGTTGACCCTGATTCACATTCGTGCATATGGACATCTTACCCCATCGTATGGCAACTTACCATATCATAACATTGTGTGGCATCTTACCACGTGGGCATCTTACCCTATCGTATGGCATCTTACCATATCATAATATCGTGTGGCATCTTACCACGTAATAACATCGTATGGCCTCTTACCATATGGGCATCTTACCCCGTGGCATCTTACCACATAATAACATTGTATGGCATCTTACCATATGGGCATCTTACCCCGTGGCATCTTACCACATAATAACATCGTATGGCCTCTTACCATATGGGCATCTTATTTATAAACATCGTATAACATCATTATAAACTTACTTATCATATCATCTTCACAAACATCATCATCTTAAACTTATTTATCACAATCACCATCATAAACATCATCATCATAAACTTACTCATCACAATCGTCATCATAATCATCATAAATACTTATGCAATCAATGCATAGTCAGAGTTAGGAGTGTGTTACCGTCCGATGCCCGTACGCTTCTTACGTACCTTAATTCCAAAAGTGGAGAAATTGAAGAACTCTATCTTCTCGATGTTGTTGGCACCTGGGATGGTTCCACACAACCATACAAATCGATATTAGAAGCTATGTTTTAAACAAAAAACATCATTTGCCATGTTTTAAACAGCGGCGATCGATCGCTGCACGAGGCGATCGATCGCCTCACTTTTTGCCCTGCGGCGATCGATCGCTTCATTTCAGGCGATCGATCGCCTACTACGTGAAATGGCTACTGTCCATCGGCGATCGATCGCCTCATACAGGGCGATCGATCGCCACCCATTGGTGCGCGATTTCCACCATTTCCTTGAGCATTTTCTAAGCTCGATCCCATACCATTCAAGCCCAAACTTTCCAACCACACTAACATCATCATAACTCGTTAAAACCCACATAAAACACTTCAAAAATCATACCCCAACCATAAATAACATACACCCAAACAAACACATTTCAAAACCCTCCAAAACCATAACAAACTCGAATAAAACTTTACAAAAACATCAAGGAGGTATCCATACCTCTTGGGGACTCCAAATCTCCCAACAAATTCCACAAATCAAGATTTTTGAAGGATTCCTCTTCCTCTTTTAAGCCATGGACGAAAATGGAGGGGGTAAGGGTTTGGGTTGTTGATTTGGGGATTTAGAGTATAAAGGGGAAAGTGAGTTAAAAGGTGGGGTAGTGGGGATTATAAGGGTTTAATTAAATTTGCACCCCAACACCTAACATGATGTACAAAATACCCCAACATGGTATTTTAAAAGCATTTACAAAAATGCAACCAACTTCATTAAATCCATACTTTCCTCATAATTAACAATCAACACAATTAAATCATGTTAACATCTTATTACCCAACACCTAACTCAATTACCACGTAATTCATCATATAAACATAATTAATGCCTTAATTGCAATTAATCAATTTCGGGGACATCACAAGCAATAACCCATGGGATAAAGTATCATTAACTAAACCACTATAATTGTCACTAGCTCTAGAAAAAACATATGAAGTTGTTTTTTTAATTAAGAACTATTAGATCAACATAGCAGTTAACAATATTTATTTAGTTAGTTAGAGTCCAGTAATTACGTAACTTAAAGTTACTTAACTATCGTACTCTAACTAACTAAATTAATTCACAAACAACACAAATCACATTTCCCATTCCCCAATTATCAATCATGAACAAAGAAAGCATGTCGAGATTGATTGCTATTTCGTTCTAGACAAGATCTGAGAAGACTTTTTCAAAGTTCTGCCCATAAGTTCCCTGTCACGCCTCGAGACCGGAGCGCGTGACACCGGCATTGAATCCAAATATAAAAATTCGAATACAACAAGCTTCGTACACAGATCTTTGATAAAACCAGTCTATTTATTCCAAAATCATTAAATTGTCCTTACAATTGCTATTACAAAATACTATTCTTTAGGATTAAATCAAAGACGCAGAAGCGTAAAAAAAACTAATAAATTTCCTTGAAGGTTCTCCGTGGATCATCATCTCCAAAAATTATTCTTGTTCTTCTTCCTCGATCTCTTCTTTTCGTCTTTGTCTAGGAGGGGAGGTAAGGGGGTGAGCGTTTGGGAAAATATACATATAATCATAGCAAAAATCCTTTAATATTTCTTTGTCAAATCACATAGATCTTGTCTCATAAGCACATTTCTTTCACATAAACACATATCTTGCACATATCCACATAACGAGTTATTTGATTTAAAAACATACTTTTCATAGGGTTGTTCAATCAAGATTTAAAACATACATATAGTTTTGAAAACGAAAGGAATGATAGCAAAAACACACTTACCATGATGGATAACCGAAGCGAGATCCGGGTTGAGAAAGTGGTGATAAACTCCTCCTATCTACCTTGAAGCTTTTGAAAATGAGTGCGTGTATGTGAGGTTTTTTTCCGAAAATGATCAGTCGTGGAATCATCTTCCTTTGGTATGATAATATGTGTTGTTAGTGTAGGAGAATTCATGGAGATTCCTAGACTTTTGCCATTTAAAGTTGATACCCCTTAAATATGAAGACACCACCTGATGAGTCGACCTGATCCGACTTAAATTATTTGACCTTCCTCAATAGACCTCTCCTCTTGAACCGAGCTCTTTGTTATGGCCGACCTGTTTGACCGACGTGTTTCGCCTCACCTGTTGGTCCTTCGCCAAATAGTCTGGCTACCTCTTTTGGAACCCGAGCTCATTGGCCGAGCTCTTCTCATTCCCAGCTGGACACGTGTGCACGACAAGGAAACTGAATCCCCTAAACTAGGTAAGTCCTAGATATGCGGATCAATATCAGGGATTTGATTGTATTCACAAGATCTTAACATATCTGGGTAAGATTTGGATAAACATGGAAAGAGTCCTTATTGCATGGTAATTCTCGGGTCTCGAGTCCTTTTGAGTATTAGAGAAGAAAGAGAGGAGAACCCCCTCTCAATTGATAGCAGCAGGTTATCGCAAGTTTAGGTGATATCAATTGGCGCCGTCTGTGGGAAACATGAGCAAAGACGTAGAGACTGACAACAGAAAAGGAAGAAGATCGAATACCATGTTGACCTCTAGAGGTTCATAGCAGAAAGATGAGTAACAACTTCTGGAGATGTACATGGGAGATCTAACATTCTAGAAGAACTTGGAAGATCTAATCTCATATGGTGAACGCAAGAGATCTAGCATCCTAGAAGAACTTGGAAGATCTAATCTCATATGGCGAACGCAAGAGATCTAACCTCCACTGACGAACATGGATATAAGTTTAGAAAAGTTGACTCGTTCATTGTCATGACTATTAAGGGGACAACAAAGACTAATCAGATGCCCCAGCTGCTTGGAGGTCATCCCCAACTCCCCAACTAGAGTTCAGCCTTTATTCTTCAATCAGATGTCATGATGAGCTCTTCGTCTTGGCCATCAAGAGATCATCCTTAGCTCTTCAATCAGAGGTCATCATGAGCTCTTCATCTTGGTCAACATGAGCTCATCCTTTGCTTTGCAATTAGATGTCATCAAGAGCTCTTCATCCTGGCCAACAACAGATCACCCTTAGCTCTTCAATCAGAGGTCATCATGAGCTCTTCATCTTGGTCAACATGAGCTCATCCTTCACTTTGCAATTAGATCTCATCAAGAGCTCTTCATCCTGGCCATCAACAGATCACCCTTAGCTCTTCAATCAGAGGTCATCATGAGCTCTTCATCTTGGTCAACATGAGCTCATCCTTCACTTTGCAATTAGATGTCATCAAGAGCTCTTCATCCTGTCCATCAACAGATCACCCTTAGCTCTTCAATCAGAGGTCATCATGAGCTCTTCATCGTGGTCAACATGAGCTCATCCTTCACTTTGCAATTAGATATCATCAAGAGCTCTTCATCCTGGCCATCAACAGATCACCCTTAGCTCTTCAATCAGAGGTCATCATGAGCTCTTCATCTTGGTCAACATGAGCTCATCCTTCACTTTGCAATTAGATGTCATCATGAGCTTTTCATCTTGGTCAACATGAGCTCATCCTTCACTTTGCAATTAGATGTCATCAAGAGCTCTTCATCCTGGCCATCAACAGATCACCCTTAGCTCTTCAATCAGAGGTCATCATGAGCTCTTCATCGTGGTCAACATGAGCTCATCCTTCACTTTGCAATTAGATCTCATCAAGAGCTCTTCATCCTGGCCATCAACAGATCACCCTTAGCTCTTCAATCAGAGGTCATCATGAGCTCTTCATCTTGGTCAACATGAGCCCATCATTCACTTTGCAATTAGATGTCATCGTGAGCTCTTCATCTTGGTCTACATGAGCTCATCATTCACTTTGCAATTAGATGTCATCAAGAGCTCTTCATCCTGGCCATCAACAGATCACCCTTAGCTCTTCAATCAGAGGTCATCATGAGCTCTTCATCTTGGTCAACATGAGCTCATCCTTCACTTTGCAATTAGATGTCATCAAGAGCTCTTCATCTTGGCCATCAACAGATCACCCTTAGCTCTTCAATCAGAGGTCATCATGAGCTCTTCATCTTGGTCAATATGAGCTCATCCTTCGCTTTGCAATTAGATGTCATCAAGAGCCCTTCATCTTGGTTAACATGAGCTCATCCTTCGCTTTGCAATTAGATGTCATCAAGAACTCTTCATCCTGGTCATCATGAGAGCATCCTCAGATGAAGATCATCTCAGCTCTTCAGTAGAGATCATCCCCAGCTCTTCAAATGATGATCTACCCCGGAGAGCTCATCATATAGAGCTCATAAACACCTATTCAGTAGAGCTCAACCTCAGCTCTTCAGAAAGAGATCATCTCAGCTCTTCTGTAGAGCTCATCCTAAGCTCATAAGACGGAGATTATCTCAGCTCTTCAGATTGTGATCTACCTCGGAGAGTTCATCATCACCTATTCAGTAGAGCTCATCCTCAGCTCATTAGATGGAGATCATCTCAGTTCTTCAGTAGAGCTCATCCTAAGCTCAGATACAGAGCATCCTCAACTCATAAGATGAAGGTCAACATCACCTATTCAGAAGAGTTCATCCTCAGCTCATCAGCCAGAAATCATATCAACTATTCGTTATAGCTCATCCACAGCTCTTCAGATGATTATTTATCCCGGAGAGCTCATCATATAAAGCTCATCACCATTTTTTAGTAGAGCTCATCTCAGCTCTTTAGACGGAGGTCATTCTCAGCTCTTCACTCGGAGGTCATCCCGAGCTCTTCATCACCTTTCTTCAGTAGAGCTCATCATCAGTCGTGGTTAGACCAGGCCCAAGGGTTTTCACCCTATCTCAGGAGCACGTTTACGACGAGCTCAGCCCTGGTTACGCTAGGAGCAAGGGTTTTCACTCTACCTGAGGAGCACGAGCTCAGCACTGGTCACGCCAGGAGCAAGGGTTTTCACGCTACCTCAGGAGCACGTTTACGATGAGCTCAGCCATGGTTACGCCAGGAGCAAGGGTTTTCACCCTACCTGAGGAGCACGAGCTCAGCCCTGGTCACGCCAGGAGCAAGGGTTTTCACCCTACCTCAGGAGCACGTTTACGACAAGCTCAACCCTGATTACGCCAGGAGCAAGGGTTTTCACCCTACCTGAGGAGCACGAGCTCAGCCCTGGTCACGACAGGAGCAAGGGTTTTCACCCTACCTCAGGAGCACATTTACGACGAGCTCAGCCCTGGTTACGCCAGGAGTAAGGATTTTCACCCTACCTGAGGAGCACGAGCTCAGCCCTGGTCACGCCAGGAGCAAGGGTTTTCACCCTACCTCATGAGCACATTTACGACGAGCTCAACCCTGGTTACGCCAGGAGCAAGGGTTTTCACCCTACCTGAGGAGCGCGAGTTCAGCACTGGTCACGCCAGGAGCAAGGGTTTTCACCCTACCTCAGGAGCACGTTTACGACGAGCTCAGCCCTGGTTACGCCAGGAGCAAGGGTTTTCACCCTACCTGAGGAGCACGAGTTCAGCCCTATTCACGTCAGGAGCAAGGATTTTCACCCTAACTCAGGAGCACGTTTACGACAAGCTCAGCCCTGGTTACGCCTGGAGTAAGGGCTTTCACCCTAACTCAGGAGCATGTTTACGACGAGCTCACCTCAGCCCTGGTTACGCCAGGAGCAAGGGTTTTTGCCCTACCTCATGAACACGTTTACGACGAGCTCACCTCAGCCCTGGTTACGCCAGGATCAAAGGTTTTCACCCTACCTCAGGAACACGTTTACGACGAGCTCAGCCTGGTTACGCCAGTAGCAAGGGTTTTCACCCTAACTCAGGAGCACATTTACGACGAGCTCACCTCAGCCCTGGTTACGCCAGGAGCAAAGGTTTTCACCCTACCTCAGGAGCACGTTTACGGTGAGCTCACCTCAGCCCTGGTTACGCCTGGAGCAAGGGTTTTCACCCTACATCAGGAGCACGTTTACGACGAGCTCACCTCAGCCCTGGTTACGCCAGGCTCAAGGTTTTTCACCCTACCTCAGGAGCACGTTTACGACGAGCTCACCACAGCCTTGGTTACGCCAGGCTCAAGGTTTTTCACCCTACCTCAAGAGCACGTTTACGACGAGCTCACCTCCGCCCTGGTTACACCAGGAGCAAAGGTTTTCACCCTACCTCAGGAGAACGTTTACGACGAGCTCACCTCAGCCCTGGTTACGCCAGGAACAAGGGTTTTCACCCTACCTCAGGAGCACATTTACGATGAGCTCACCTCAGCCCTGGTTACGCCAGGCTCAAGGTTTTTCATCCTACCTTAGGAGCACATTTACGACGAGCTCACCACAGCCTTGGTTACGCCAGGCTCAAGGTTTTTCACCCTACCTCACGACCATGTTTACGATTAGCTCACCTCAGCCCTGGTTACGCCTGGCTTAAAGATTTTCACACAAATGAGTCTGAGCTACGTCATGCTTGGTCCTACCTGTTTAATGTTTGTCATTACGTGGTAAATTATTAAACGAGGCCGAGCTACATCATGCTTGGTCCTACCTATTTACTATTTACCATTACGTGGTAAATTATTAAAAGAGGCCGAGCTACGTCGTGCTTGGTCCTACCTGTTTACTATTTATCATTACGTGGTAAATTATTAAACGAGGCCGAGCTACGTCACGCTCGGTCCTATCTAATTAAGCTTCGCCATACAAAAAAGTCAAGGATGGTAAAATAGAACTAACATTAAAAGGAAAGGTCGGCTCGTCGGGAAAACTTAGCACATACGAACTTCTGGTCTGCGACGTCAGCTCGACTGGGAGGGGGGACTGTGATACCCCTTAAATATGAAGACACCACCTGATGAGCCGACCTGATCCGACTTAAATTATTTGACCTTCCTCAATAGACCTCTCCTCTTGAACCGAGCTCTTTGTTATGGCCGACATGTTTGACCGACGTGTTTCGCCTCACCTGTTGGTCCTTCGCCAAATAGTCTGGCTACCTCTTTTGGAACCCGAGCTCATTGGCCGAGCTCTTCTCATTCCCAGCTGGATACGTGTGCACGACAAGGAAACTGAATCCCCTAAACTAGGTAAGTCCTAGATATGCGGATCAATATCAGGAATTTGATTGTATTCACAAGATCTTAACATATCTGGGTAAGATTTGGATAAACATGGAAAGTGTGATATCCCCGAAATAATTAATTGCAATTTGGGCATTAATTATGTTTATGTATTTTATGATGATAATTAGATTATATGTTGGGACTAATTATCTTGGTGAAATGCTTGTCACATGGTAGGCGTGACCCGGTAGAGCATTTCAGGGTGCATGTTATACATATTGGGTGATTGGGGTGTTATAATGGTTTAAATGTGTTGGTTTGTAATTTTTGGTAAAGCATGATTTTAAATGGTGATTTTGGTGCATTGTGGTAAAATGATTTTAAAATATCATGTTGGAGTATTTTATACATCATACTTGTGTTTTGATTCATTATGATGAAGTCTTGTTGGGTTTTGGTTGAGTTTGTAGCTTGTTTTTGGGGTTAAAAGGGTGGATCTTGGTCCAACATGTTGTTTATGTTTGGGGGATGTATTTTAAGGTTGTTTTGTGGTTAAATGTTGAGAATGGTGGTTGATCTTGGTTGTATGTGAGTTAAGGTGTTGTTGGAAGCTCATACTTGGAGGATTCTCGCAGGAACAGGGCTGCTCGATCGATCGAAAAATGGGTCCGATCGATCGAGCAGGGCAGAGCCTGAACAAGGCGTGAAATGAGCTTACCGATCGATCGAAAATTTGTTCCGATCGATCGGTGTGAAGTCTCGATCGATCGAAAAAATGTTTCGATCGATCGGTGGAGGCAGTACTTGGATGCCTATTTTTTCTTTACTTAGCGATCGATCGGGGCTTGGGGACCGATCGATCGCAAGGCTAAAATGTGGATTTTGGGATTTTGTTCTAAATGATTATGTTTTTGGTAATGGTTCATTTATTGGCTTCTAATATGGATTCATGTGATTGTGTAGAATCATCCCAGGTAGCCACACATCAAAGGAGATAAAGTTCCACGATATCTCCACTTTTGGAACTAAGGTGCGTAGTGAGACGTACGAGCGGACGGTAAAACGTATTTATTACGCTTTGATTGATTATGCATTATGGTTGCACACATGATTGGATATGCATTATGGTTGCATATATGGTTGGTTATGCATTATGGTTGCATACATGATTGGATATGCATTACGGTTGCATATATATTGTGAGTCGAGATTATATTGCAGTGATGATAGAATACTTGCCGCCGTCATGTCGAAGCGATGATAGAATACTTGCCGCTGTCATATTTAGCGATGAAGAATATTTGCTGCAAATATGTCGAAGCGAAGGATAATGCCGCTGTCATATTGATGCGAGGGATATTATGCCGCTAATATGTCGAAGCGAGGGGTATTAATGCCGCTGTCATATAAACATGAGGGGTATTATGCCACTGATATAATAAGACTGGAAATTGGCCATTGGCATACACGGAATGGATACATGTCATGACATGCATATTGGCATTATAATCCTTTGATTATTATTGTGGTACAGGGACAACCAAGGGAGCTTTTAAATGTGTTTAAAACAGGAAGTGAATTGCATTTACGGTTTATGCATTGAAATATGATCATATTATTGTGGATATGATTTATATACATGCTCATGGTTTTGGGGTTGTTCCTGTAGGTACTTTTGAGCGGAAGGGGCTAAGGCGGGTTGATGCGGTGAGCTAGTGAGGAGTTCTCTTGGTAGCGGGCTTGATTCTTTTGTATAGTATCTACTCTAGGAGTAGTGTAAAGCTATAGGATTAGCATTCATTGGTTGGGAATGTAACTAATCCCTTTTGAAACTTTATTTTGGCACTGTAATTTAATAGCTCAGGGCATCAACACAACCTTTATACTCTCTTTATGCATGGAAATTTTTATTTACGCCTTTAATCCGCACTTAAGGAACTAGTGTCCTTACATTAGTGGTATCAGAGCAGTGGTTAGAGAACCCGGGAATGAGTGAAGGGTAGCCTTAGCATGGTTAGCTAAGTGTTTACATTTGAGCATGTTTATGCATGTGGTGCATATTGGTGTATAAACTGTTATACTAACATGCTTATTATCGTTCATGTTATCTAACGGCATAACATGTATATTGTTTGGAATTGTTGTTAACCCTTGTATTACAGCATGGCTGCTATGAATGCGGGGAACCTTAATGAAGAGGTTGGTGATGTTGGGAGCGTGAACGCTAGCATTGGTCAGGCAAATCCTTTACCTCCCCCTGCTGTGGGCATGGAACCGTTGCTCAGTTGCTACTACCAGGGGAGCTTAGCCTGACACAGTTTCTGACCTTCCACCCACCTATGTTTGAGGGAACAGAAACAGGAGAAGAGGCCAAAGAGTGGCTAGAGAGATTGGAACAGATCTTTGTATCTGCGCCGTGTGCTAGGACGGCATGGTTGAGATTGGCGGAATTTCAATTGGCAAAGAAGTCTTCTATGTGGTGGAAGACGACTGTGATGGAGCTGAGGGCTCAAGGCATGGTGGTCGACTGGACTCTATTCAGAACTCGGTTTTTAAATCGATACTTCTCGGCTGCGGCTAGACAATCAAAGGAGGATGAGTTTACAAACTTGAAACAAGGGAGTATGACAGTTTCAGATTATGCCATGCACTACTCGTCCTTGCTGAGGTATGTTCCACATATTGCCACCAATGGACATGCAAAGATGAGGAACTTTTTGAAGGGGTTGCGACCGAAACTATTTGACCGGGTGATTTCTAACAACCCGACATCCTTTGATGATGCACTTGTAAGAGCGGAGTTGGCAGAGATTGGGGTGAGTGCTTATACTGATACCGCACCCCCACCAGCCTCATCACAGAGATCCACATCAGAGAATCTGAGGCCACAGGGAGGATCTTTTAAGTCACGAGGGACTTCTTCTTCTTCCCGTTTTAGCGGAAGGCGACCGGATGGCTGGAAACAAGGTGACCAGAGAGGTGGTGCATGTGGGGTCCTCTTTACTTAATCCATTATGTATTATATTAACATACATTTGTGAGTCTGAATTAAGTAATAACATACACCGAGTAAGAGTATCGTACTAGTTCAGTTGTTACAGGAGTTATAAAAACCTACCAACTACACATCATATGTACAAACAACAACCTACTACAATGATATCTCCTAGGCAGTGGTTAAGCTCGCAGCGGAAAATGACTCACATCCCGTCTTCCCACGTCTATGAGTCCCTACAGAAACATTCACACAACGTGAGTATAGATAATAAATATTTCAGTGCGATATCAAAACACAATATCAATATCAATGATAAAGCACAATAAATCATCTAATGTGAATGTTCTGTCTCATGCATCAACAAATGCACCATGTCATGACATATCTCATCAATCCCCTATTATCAAGAGCCCCATATGATATGCCTATTCAGCTCAATATGGCAGTGGAACCACATCACATCTTCATATTAGCAGCACATATCATAGTACCGTACTCATCTGTGATAATAGCCAGAGCATATACCCAAACCAGGCGTATATCTCTCAAGCCAAAGCATATGTCGTATATCTATCATGGCAATGATCCCAGCCAAAACATATACCAATCCTGGCATATCTATCAAGGCAATGATCTCACCAAAGCATATACACATATCTATCAAGGCATCCATCCAATCATATGAAATCCATGTATGCACATGCATATGATACTACCAATCATATGATACAAAGCTAACATAAATCATATGATATCAAAACCATAACATCATCATCACATAATATCTATACTCCGTACGTCAACACGTACCTGGTATACGACAACAAAAGCGATAAATCAGGCGTTGATGGCTAATTGCCTCTTTGCCCCGTCCCCTCTGATGATGCTACAAACACATGAACAATATATCATGTTATAAGAGGCTTAAAAAATAAATGCTACAAAAATTTAACATTTTTCAACAATCTGCCATCACCGATCGATCGCCCCAGATTCTCGATCGATCGCCAAACTATTCACTCTTCACCGATCGATCGAACAAAAGCACCGATCGATCGCCACATGTACTGATCAATCGCCTCAAAATCACCGATCGATCGCCTCATGCTCAAACCGCCTTAAAATGTTTATGTCAGCGTCGATCGATCGGAGATCCTTACCGATCGATCGCTGCGATTTCAATATTTGCAACCATGGCGTTTTTCAAGCTTATCGTCATGGTATTTCTTGCACAATTCATTTCCTATCATTTAGTCACATTTCATGAAATCCCTAGGATCATATTAACATGTTTCTATCATCCTAGAATCCAATTCTTGGCATATAAACATGTTATGATTCTTCACATGAACATTTGATATTCCACTTCACATACATCAACATCAATTACATAATTCAAGTGTAAAACCATGAATTCCTTACCAAGATATTACAATTTCACTTCACACAACTTCCTAGCTCAATTCACAAGTGAATCCCAAGCTCAAACCAACAAGATCTTGAAAGAGATGGAGAGGAGCTTGTGTAGGATTTTAGTAGGTGAAAGATGGGAAACTATGTGATTCTCCTCCCTAAATCACTTGATATAAGATCATTAGTTCCCTAAATCAATTGCTATCATGTTCTTTGGAGTTAATGACATGTTAAGTAACATGTACATGAAGATGAAATTCAAATTCAAATGCAACTCCAATTCAAATTAAATTCACATGCATATTCAAATGCCTATTAGTTCATGTTGCTTGATATGTTACTAGTCAAATCATTGTACACCATGTTTCATTCCTTGCCACATATCATTTCATACATGTATTCATTCATTCTTAGTTCCACCCGAACCCCCATTAGTATACCGCCAATTGATATAATTACACCATAATCATATCACACGTGTATAAAACAAATCGAGGCATTACAATGCATCTACTTTTGGAGGACCTGGTAGAGTTGGAGAGGATTAAGTGCCACTTTTGCGGAGGGCCGCATTTGATGCGTGATTGTTCTGCATGCTACATATGTGGCAAGTCGGGCCACATTGCTCGGCGTTGCCCTAATCGGGAAGGTCAGACGGATCTCAGGGAAGGTCGAGGGAGATTTTCTAGTGGTACAGTTCAGCAGAGGCCGCCGATGGTACCTCAACATGTGGGAGGACAGACGATGGGGCCACCTCAGGGACAGGTCTATGCATTGACCAGGGAGCAGGCCGATGCAGCTCCAGAGGAGGTGATAGCGGGTACGTGCCTTTTATTTACGTATTCCGCCTTTATTTTGATAGACACAGGTGCTTCGCACTCCTTTGTGTCTGCGGACTTTGTGGCGAGACATCATATGTGCACGTCTCCGTTGCCCACGTCTCTATTGGTCTCGACACCCACTGGGAAGAGAGTTGTTACTAATCAGTTTCTGATGGACTGCCTCATTTATTTTGAGGGCAATGAGATCAAGGCAGATTTGATTATTTTGGGTATGTCAGATTTCGACTGCATTGTGGGCAACGACATTCTGAACAGATATCAGGCAGTAGTAGATTGTCGACAGAGGACAGTACGGTTCAGATCTCATTTGGGAGTTCAGTGGATTTTCTATGGCAACAGTTCTCGTGCGAAGATTCCGTTGATTTCGGCAATTAAAATGTCCCAATTATTGGAACGTGGACACACGGGCTACCTCATCTATGCCGTGGACACGTCAGGAAAGGGTAAAGAGTTAAAAGTTGAGGATGTGCCTGTGGTAGCAGAATTTGCTGATGTGTTCCCGGAGGAGATTCCCGGATTCCCACCGGCAAGGGAAGTCGAGTTTGGAATTGAGTTATTACCGGGGACATCCGCTATTTCTCGTGCCCCTTACCGGATGGCACCGGCAGAGTTGAGGGAATTGAAGGAGCAGTTGCAGGAGCTTCTTGACAAAGGATATATACGCCCTAGCGTATCACCTTGGGGCGCACCGGTTCTTTTTGTGAAGAAGAAGGATGGTTCGATGCGTTTGTGCATCGATTATCGGCAACTGAATAAGGCCACGGTGAAGAACAAGTATCCTCTTCCAAGGATTGACGACTTTTTTGACCAGTTGCAAGGTAAGAAGCTGTATAGTAAGATTGATTTGAGATCTGGGTACCATCAGATACGGGTCAGGGAGGAGGATGTACAGAAGACAGCATTTAGGACTCGGTATGGGCACTACGAGTTCTTAGTAATGTCGTTCGGTGTGACGAACGCCCCAGCTGTCTTTATGAGCTTGATGAATCGGGTGTTCCAACCCTATCTGGATCAGTTCATCATTGTGTTTATTGACGATATACTCATCTACTCCCGGAGCGAGGAAGAGCATGTGAAACACTTGAGGACGGTGCTCCAGATCCTCAGAGATCACCAATTATATGCCAAGCTCAGCAAGTGTGAGTTTTGGTTGAGCAGTGTAGTGTTTCTGGGGCATGTCATATCTAGCAGTGGGATTTCAGTGGACCCCAGGAAGATTGAGGCTGTGATGGAGTGGGCTGCACCAACTTCTGTGCCCGAGATTCGGAGTTTCCTTGGTTTGGCTGGGTATTACCGACGCTTCGTCGAGGGATTTTCTAAGATTGCTAAGCCACTGACGCAGTTGACCCAAAAGGGAGTACCCTTCTTTTGGTCAGAGGCTTGCGAGGAGAGCTTTCAAGAGTTGAAGCACCGATTGACGACGGCGCCGGTATTGGTGATTCCTTCAGAGAACAAGAGGTTTGTTCTTTATACTGACGCATTACTGTAGGGCTTGGGCTGTGTATTGATGCAAGATAAGCATGTGGTAGCTTATGCATCGAGGCAGTTGAAGCCGCATGAGGCTAGATACGCGGTCCATGATTTGGAGTTGGCGGCTATTGTCTTTGCCCTGAAGATTTGGAGGCACTATCTGTATGGTACATCTTTTACCATATACACGGATCATAAGAGCCTGAAATTCTTGTTTACTCAGGCGGAGTTGAATATGCGTCAGAGGAGATGGATGGATTTGCTCAAAGACTATGACTGTGGGATTGAGTACCATCCGGGGAAGGCGAACTTGACAGCAGACGCCTTGAGTCGGAAGGTGAAGAGTACTGTTGAGGACGTCATGCATTTGTCGGCTATGATGACTTCTTGTTGCCATCTGGGCTACGCTTTCGATGTGGACGCATCGCCTGTGCATGTATCGACCTTATTGGCTGAGCCAGATATCTATGAGTACATCAGGAGAGCTCAGAGGACAGATGATGAGATTCAGAGATGGTCATCATTGGCACTTCAAGGGCAGCCATCAAAGTTCAGAGTGGCTGAGGATGGTTCTTTGAGACTTGGTAACCGATGGGTAGTTCCATGTACGCCGGAGTTGCGTAGAGGAATCTTAGAGCGAGCTCATCACAGCCGATTCAGTATCCACCCAGGAGGGAGGAAGATGTATAAGGACTTGTGTGATCAGTTCTGGTGGAAGCGGATGAAACGTGATGTGATCTCTTTTGTCAAGAGGTGTTTGATCTGCCAGCAGGTTAAGGCAGAGAGGCAGAGACCCGGTGGCGAGCTAAGGAGCTTAGAGATACCGGAGTGGAAGTGAGAGCATATATCTATGGATTTTGTGACCCACCTGCCGAGGACTATTTCGGGTTGTGATGCCATTTGGGTGATCATTGACAGGCTGCCAAGGTAGCTCACTTCATCCCCTACTGTATGACGTACACATACTTGAGGATGGCTCAATTGTATGTCCGGGACATAGTGAGACTACATGGGATTCCAGTATCTATTGTGTCGGACAGAGACCCGCGGTTCACATCTCATTTCTGGGGAGGTCTTCAGTCCGCATTGGGTACTGAGGTGAGATTGAGTACGGCATATCATCCCTAGACGGACGGGCAGACTGATCGTACTATACAGAGGCTCGAGGACATGCTTCGAGCTTGTGTGTTAGAGTTTGATGCCTCATGGCAAGATTCCTTGCCTTTGGTAGAGTTTTCATACAACAACAGCTATCAGGCAAGTATTCAGATGGCACCGTTTGATGCTTTGTATGGTAGGCGCTGTAGGTCGCCATTATACTGGGATGACTTGACCAGTATAGCAGTGGGAGGACCCGAACTGATTCGAGAAATGGAGAATAAGGTAAAGATTATCCGTCAGAAAATGAAGGCAGCCCAGGACAGGCAGGCAGGCTATGCGAATAAACGGCGGAGACCGTTGGAATTTCAATAAGGAGACAGGGTCTTTTTGAAGATTTCACCTTTCAGGGGTGTGGTTCGGTTTGGTATGCGTGGTAAATTGTCTCCGAGGTATGTGGGACCGTATGAGATTTTACAGCGCATCGGTACCTTGGCTTACCGTTTGGCACTGCCACCGTCGTTGTCTGGTATTCACGACGTGTTTCATGTATCTATGCTGCGAAAATATGAGCCGGATCCATCGCATGTATTGCAGCCTTCTGAGGTTCAGTTAGATTCTGATATATCCTATGAGGAACGGCCAGTCAGGATTCTGGATAGGGCTGATCGCAGGCTTCGGAACAAAGTGATACCAATGGTAAAGGTACAGTGGGATCGCAGGGGTGTCGAGGAGGCCACGTGGGAGACGGAGTAGCATATGGTGCAGCACTACCCGGAACTCTTCTCTGGTATGTGATTTATGTTTGGTTTCGATTTGGGTAAGTGCATGCGATTTCGAGGGCGAAATCTTATAAGTAGGGGAGTATTGTGATATCCCCGAAATAATTAATTGCAATTTGGGCATTAATTATGTTTATGTATTTTATGATGATAATTAGATTATATGTTGGGACTAATTATCTTGGTGAAATGCTTGTCACATGGTAGGCGTGACCCGGTAGAGCATTTCAGGGTGCATGTTATACATATTGGGTGATTGGGTGTTATAATGGTTTAAATGTGTTGGTTTGTAATTTTTGGTAAAGCATGATTTTAAATGGTGATTTTGGTGCATTGTGGTAAAATGCTTTTAAAATATCATGTTGGGGTCTTTTATACATCATACTTGTGTTTTGATACACATTTAAATCCCATATATGGCAAGGGAGCCACTTGCACACACTTTTACATCCCATCACCCCTCTCTATCAGCTTTATGTCCCTACAACCCTCTCCTTTCATCCAAAAACTTCCATTTTCGTTTCTGAAACAAGAGAGGAGGAGAAAGCTTTGAAAAAGGGGTCTTTTGGGAGTTCTTGCTAAAAACTTAAAGCTCAAGTGGTAAGCTTTCATTATGATGAAGTCTTGTTGGGTTTTGGTTGAGTTTGTAGCTTGTTTTTGGGGTTAAAAGGGTGGATCTTGGTCCAACATGTTGTTTATGTTTGGGGGATGTATTTTAAGGTTGTTTTGTGGTTAAATGTTGAGAATGGTGGTTGATCTTGGTTGTATGTGAGTTAAGGTGTTGTTGGAAGCTCATACTTGGAGGATTCTCGCAGGAACAAGGCGGCTCGATCGATCGAAAAATGGGTCCGATCGATCGAGCAGGGCAGAGCCTGAACAATGCGTGAAATGAGCTTACCGATCGATCGAAAATTTGTTCCGATCGATCGGTGTGAAGTCTCGATCGATCGAAAAAATGTTTCGATCGATCGGTGGAGGCAGTACTTGGATGCCTATTTTTTCTTCACTTAGCGATCGATCGGGGCTTGGGGACCGATCGATCGCAAGGCTAAAATGTGGATTTTGGGATTTTGTTCTAAATGATTATGTTTTTGGTAATGGTTCATTTATTGGCTTCTAATATGGATTCATGTGATTGTGTAGAACCATCTCAGGTAGCCACACATCAAAGGAGATAAAGTTCCATGATATCTCCACTTTTGGAACTAAGGTACGTAGTGAGACGTACGAGCATCGGACGGTAAAACGTATTTATTACGCTTTGATTGATTATGCATTATGGTTGCACACATGATTGGATATGCATTATGGTTGCATATATGGTTGGTTATGCATTATGGTTGCATACATGATTGGATATGCATTACGGTTGCATATATATTGTGAGTCGAGATTATATTGCAGTGATGATAGAATACTTGCCGCCGTCATGTCGAAGCGATGATAGAATACTTGCCGCTGTCATATTTAGCGATGAAGAATATTTGCTGCAAATATGTCGAAGCGAAGGATAATGCCGCTGTCATATTGATGCGAGGGATATTATGCCGCTAATATGTCGAAGCGAGGGGTATTAATGCCGCTGTCATATAAACATGAGGGGTATTATGCCACTGATATAATAAGACTGGAAATTGGCCATTGGCATACACGGAATGGATACATGTCATGACATGCATATTGGCATTATAATCCTTTGATTATTATTGTGGTACAGGGACAACCAAGGGAGCTTTTAAATGTGTTTAATACAGGAAGTGAATTGCATTTACGGTTTATGCATTGAAATATGATCATATTATTGTGGATATGATTTATATACATGCTCATGGTTTTGGGGTTGTTCCTGTAGGTACTTTTGAGCGGAAGGGGCTAAGGCGGGTTGATGCGGTGAGCTAGTGAGGATTGCTCTTGGTAGCGGGCTTGATTCTTTTGTATAGTATCTACTCTAGGAGTAGTGTAAAGCTATAGGATTAGCATTCACTGGTTGGGAATGTAACTAATCCCTTTTGAAACTTTTTTTTGGCACTGTAATTTAATAGCTCAGGGCATCAACACAACCTTTATACTCTGTTTATGCATGGAAATTTTTATTTACGCCTTTAATCCGCACTTAAGGAACTAGGGTCCTTACAGAAAGAGTCCTTGTTGCATGGTAATTTTCGGGTCTCTGCCTATAAATACCAGGTTTGGGGTATCAACTCATGGATTCACAATCTTCTTACTTTACAAGTATATATTTTCTCGAATCCTCTCGCCTGACTTAAGCGTCGGATGGGACCCACCGGAATAACTTCCGGCCCCCTTCTCACGGTTAATTCATGTTTTTCAGGTCATATCAGAGGCTACGTACTGCTACCATCATCGTTATTTCGAGTATTAGAGAAGAAAGAGAGGAGAATCCCCTCTCAATTGATAGCAGCAGGTCATCGCAAGTTTTGGTGATATCAAAAGTAATGATTTGGGGAAACTTAATTGAGTGTGTTAATGAGACAAATGTATGAGGGAAATTGATATAATGATTGAGTAAGATAAGAATCATTTAGTGGGCAAGACAATTGAATGTGTTAATGGGGCAATTGAATGGTATGCCATGATTTGAGCTGGGCTTTTAAATGCATTGACTTGCAAATTACAAGATTTGGGTAATGACATTGAACGGCTAGCAAGATTTGGGAAAAGCCACTTGAATATGTAATTTGAGTGGTCATCACCTTTCATAATTTGAGCAAACACGATTACAAAACTTTGGCATCTAATGTCATGATTTAAGCATTCCATTAATGTTATTATATTGGATTGAATGAGCTTGAATGGTGGTTGAATGGGATTGAATGGTGGCAAGGTTTGGGTTAAGCACTTAAATATCATTGAATATTAAGAATTGAGCAAGTCCATTGAATGGTTTAATTATGTACTTTCAAAATGAGCCTCATTGGGCGCCTTTTTATGTAGGATTAATGTAGGAATTATAGTGTCTAACTTTTATCTATTCATTGCAAGATTTATGATTGGTTATTATTATTAATATTATTTTCAATGATTTCTTAATTATCTACAACTTTAAATTATTTAAAAGTTTACAAGCTAAAATCATATAACCTATGTATTATCTCTTACACAACTCTAATAAGTTATAAACTTAAACATGTGATTAAAAGTCCACAAGGTTGAATAATATAATTAAATCCATCCATAATGTAAATCTATTATTTTAAATTATCAATATTTTCTTAGTATCACGTAATTTGTTTGACCAAAATTTCGGGTCTTCACATCCCTCCCTCCTTATTGGAAGTTTCGTCCTCGAAACTTGAGTCGGCAGCGGAAACACATCACATAAACACTTAGCACATATCACATAGTGGTTTCTTTGGGTTCAAAAGGTGGCTCCCATGAGCATAGCACTTTGCTCATTGGATTCAAGAGGTGGCCCCCGTTATGCGTAGAACTTTGCCCCGTCGGTTCAAGAGGTGGCTCCCACATAACGTGGCACTTTGCTCCTCCGATTCAAGTGGTGGCTCCTGCACACGTAGCACTTTGCCCTGCTAAGCCTTTACTGGAAAATTTACATAAAAACTCACAACGACTTACTGGATTCAAGAGGTGGCTCCCATGCGCAGAGCACTTTGCTCATTGGATTCAAGAGGTGGCCCCGTTATGTGTAGCACTTTGCCCCGTCGGTTCAAAGAGGTGGCTCCCACATACCGTGGCACTTTGCTCCTCCGATTCAAGTGGTGGCTCCTACAAATGTAGCACTTTGCTCCGCCAAGTTCTTACTTTCATATAAACATATTACAACTTATTGGATTCAAGTGGTGGCCCCATTATGTGTAGCACTTTGCCCCGTCGGTTCAAGAGGTGGCTCCCACATAACGTGGCACTTTGCTCCGCCAAGCGTACTTTCACATACACATATTACAACTTATTGGATTCAAGAGGTGGCCCCCATTATGTGTAGCACTTTGCCACGTCGGTTCAAGAGGTGGCTCCCACATAACGTGGCACTTTGCTCCGCCAAGCGTACTTTCACCTACACATATAACAACTTATTGGATTCAAGAGGTGGCCTCCATTATGTGTAGCACTTTGCCCCGTCGGTTCAAGAGGTGGCTCCCACATAACGGGGCACTTTGCTCCGCCAAGCGTACTTTCACATACACATATTACAAATTATTGGATTCAAGAGGTGGCCCCCATTATGTGTAGCACTTTGCCCCGTCGATTCAAGAGGTGGCTCTCACATAACGTGGCACTTTGCTCCGCCAAGCGTACTTTCACATACACATATCTCTTAATTTTTCAGTTTAAAAAATACTAAAACTTTTTAGAATTCAAACCACACACATACTTTCCATATTCGTGTGAATCTTTAAAGCATACTAAATGATTTCGAAAACAAAGAATGATGTATCTTAACTTTAGAAAAGTGAGCAAATAGAGTTCCAAGTTTCCACTTGGAATGAAGGTTTAAAGTTGTTGCGTAGGAGCGTAACCAGGGAATAACACAATTCCAGATACATTCGAAGAGTAAATTAAAATTTTACTAATTATACTGAGAGGTTCACCACGAAATCCTAAACAAAGAAAATCATCACTATGATACCTGTTGGAATCGAAGAGGGGGGGTGAATGTGATTCCTTGGCTACTTTAGCTTTTTAAAATTAGTTTGCAAAATTAAAATAGTTTGCGCTTGCGGAAGGCTTACGTCAATCGATAAATAAAAGAAAAGAAGAAGTAAACAATAAATAAATGCGTAATGTAATAAAGCAATAAAAGACACCAAGATTTGTTATAGAAGTTCGGCGATGAATCGCCTACGTCTCCTCTTCCCGGTTAGATAACCTCCAACCGAGGTTCCACTAGAATAAATGATCTTGGCCTTGAGGGCTCCAAGTTAGCCACAACCCAACTCTTCCCGAGTTTACAAAGCTCTTCCCGAGCACAATACTCTTCACGAGTACACAAAGCTCTGCACGAGCTATCAACACTCTTCACGAGTATACAAAGCTCTTCACGAGCTACCAACACTCTTCACGAGTCTTTTTGGCCTTAAGGGCTCCAAGGATAGCCACAACACATGCACCAACTTCACTTGTTGATGACTTTACAATTTTCAACTTGCTTTGGTGTTGGAGGACCTTTACAATAAACTCAACAAAACACCTTCACGGTGTACTCACACGAAGACAACAAGACTCTAACAAAAAGAATGAATTTCAAACTCCAATACAACAACAATGCATGGAGATTGCAAAGCTATTTAAGAATTGAATGATCAAAGCTTTGTAGAAGTTTGTAGGCTTGTTTCTTATCTTCAAAATGCTCCAAAGCATCAATATTTATAGTGTAGGAGGCCCCCTAGGCTCCTACTAGCCGTTGCTACACAAAAGGCTGAAATCACTCGTCGATCGCCTCAGCCATCGCCTCAGGCGATCACCATCGCCGCGCCCCAACGGTCACCAGATAACACGCATCGCCTCAGGCGATGGGTCGATCGCCTCAGGCGATCCGGTGCGCAAATCAATGTTGTAGCCTCAGCATGTCCAAAATCTTCATCGCCTCAAACGATGCACACATCGCCTCAGGCGTTCGGGCCATCGCCTCACGCGATCAGGCCATCGCCTCGGGCCGACTCCCCCTGCGCGCGAGCCTCGGCGTCGCTCCGATGATCACCATCGCCTAGGCGATGATCACCATCGCCTGGGGAGTTCCATGCCAGAATGTGCACACTCGATTTTCTTCATTTAATCCACTTTTTAATCATTTAATGTGCATACTAAGTAGACACATTAGTATAACAAACACAAGTTTTGTTGATCATCAAAACTCAAAAATAAACTGGAGATAAATTAAAATATTAAACACAACCATGCGTTTAAGGCTCAACAATCTCCCCCTTTTTGATGATCACAAAACTTGATAAGCTTGAATATGTAATATGCATGAAATGTGAGTAAACATGACTCCCCCTTAGCACATACAAGATTACCAAGTAAATCATACAACAAATAACTCTCCCCCTCAAACCATGCATACACAAGCTCTCCCCCTTAAACTATGCATGAGTTAAGTTTCAAGTTAAGCTTCAAGTTTATCGCAAAATTCTCCCCCTTTTTGTGATAATCAAAAAGCACAAAATTTAAATAAACATAGTTCAATTATATGTTGCCACATAGCCTAAGATTAAATCATTTAGAGGAATATAAACATGCGTTTAAGGCAATTAACAATAAATTCTAAATGTTGCAATGTGTGCATATGTTCTACCAAGTGTTCATGCACTCATGCCCAATACACAATAGAATTCTCAAACCAACATTTGATAAATTTATTAAGATCATGAAAGTATTATATTAAAGATATAGCATCTAAACACTTATAGCATGCTTAATCACATAATATCACATAGCATATTCAAATTTGAATTCAATGCACTTACTATAAAAGGATAAGCATACATCATGCAATATAACAATTTATATGTGCATATGCTAAGGGGTTATCCATTTTACTACCAATGAATATTGAGCTTCATATTTATTGGTCATAATTAATTTGTTCCAATTAAACTTTGAATTGCTCTTTTAAAATGCATAAAATAAATTTTACCTTCGATGACAAGAGTGTGTTCTTGTCATTGGTCCTATGCCTCGCGCCTCTTCTATAGTGGTGAATAATATAAACTCCTCCTTTGAGTTGCTTGTGCCTTCATCCTGCATCCCATTATTGTCCATACAAAACAAGTTTACAATAGGAGGATCTTTGGTACCCATTTGATTTTTGTGTCCTTGAGGGTTAGCTTCCTTTGGCACCTTTGGAATCCATTTCCACCTTTTGTTAGGTTGGTATTGGATTCTAGCAAACCTACACTTGTTTTTAGTGTGACCACTTTTACAACAATAGTTACAAGTAGGAGAATCATGCTTTGCTTTAGCCAACAAGCTTGAAAATGTTTTTGATTTGCTTGAGAAGCCTAACCCGGCTTTATCAAAGCTACACCGTTGCAAGCCAAGCAATTCATTCATCTTTAGACTACTTTTACTAAATTTGCAAAAAGATATTTTTAAAGAATCTAATTCATTTTTCAATGAATTATTTTCTTCATCTTTCTTTGCGACCTCAAGTTTGAGTAATTTATTACTCAGCTTGGTTTTGCCAAGAACATCTATAAGCTCATGATAAGAATCTAGTAATTCATCAAACGAAGGTACCTCATCATCGCTTTCATCTCCTTCATCATTTATGTCGTCTTTGGCCAAAAGACAAAGGTTGGTTTCTTCTTCATCGGAGTCACTATCACTCCATGTAGCTATTAGGGCATTCTTCTTGCCTTTATCCTCATTCTTCTTCCTAGGACATTTGTTAGCATAATGGCCTTTTTCTTGACAATTATAACAAGTTACCTCGTGTTTGGATTCATATTTTGTAGCACCGGAGGCCTTTGGCTTGTTATGTTTGTTGAAGAACTTCTTGAACTTCCTAGTGAACAAGATCATCTCTTCATCCTCATCGTCATCTTCATCCTCGGATTGATCTTTTCTTCCAACCAAGGCGATCCCCTTTCTCATAGATCTATCATCCTCCTTTATTCCTTTCCTTGTAGATACTTCAAGTTCATGGGTCACCAATGTGCCATGAAGCTCATCAAGGTCGTAAGATGCATTCTCTCCTTTGTTGGACTCGATGATGGCGGTCCTCTTGGCATCCCATTCCTTTGGTAAGGCTCTTAGTGCTCTCCTCCATATTTGCTTTGGAGGATACTTCTCTCCAAGTTGGGCAAGCTCGTTTATGATTTGAGTGAGCCTCCTAAACATTGAATCTACCTCTTCTCCGGACTCCATCTCAAATGTCTCATATTTGAGTTGTAATAAATCAATCTTGGTCTCCTTCACTTGATTAGTTCCTTCATGACAAATTTGCAATTTGTCCCATATCTCCTTAGCGGTTGAGCACATCAAGATCCGGTTGTACTCCTTCATATCTAAAGCACAATGCAAAATATTAATAGCTTTAGCATTTTGTGAAATTAATATCATATCCGCTCTTGTGAAGTCGTCCATTTCTTTGGGAAAACTTATTCCCCCAACTTCCTTTAAAGGAATGTGTGGACCTTTCACAATGATTTTCCAAAGGTCATAATCTACGGATTGGATGTATAGAGAAATTCTATTTTTCCAATACCCATAGTTATCACCCGTGAAGAGCGGAGGTCTATTTGTCGATTGACCTTGAGCAAACTCATTTGCTAGATTAGCCATATAAAAATTTGATTTAAAAACAAAAATCAAATGGCTCTGATACCACTTGTTGGAATCGAAGAGGGGGGGTGAATGAGATTCCTTGGCTACTTTAGCTTTTTTAAAATGAGTTTGCAAAATTAAAATAGTTTGCACTTGCGGAAGGCTTACGTCAATCGATAAATAAAAGAAAAGAAGAAGTAAACAAATAAATAAATGTGTGATGTAATAAAGCAATAAAAGACACAAAGATTTGTTATAGAAGTTCGGCGATGAATCGCCTACGTCTCCTCTTCCCGGTTAGATAACCTCCAACCGAGGTTCCACTAGAATAAATGATCTTGGCCTTGAGGGCCCAAGTTAGCCACAACCCAACTCTTCCCGAGTTTACAAAGTTCTTCCCGAGCACAATACTCTTCACGAGTACACAAAGCTCTGCACGAGCTATCAACACTCTTCAAGAGTATACAAAGCTCTTCACGAGCTACCAACACTCTTCACGAGTCTTCTAGGCCTTAAGGGCTACAAGGATATCACAACACATGCACCAACTTCACTTGTTGAT
Organism: Haberlea rhodopensis; assembly: GCA_907163345.1. Classification (NCBI taxonomy): domain Eukaryota; kingdom Viridiplantae; phylum Streptophyta; class Magnoliopsida; order Lamiales; family Gesneriaceae; genus Haberlea; species Haberlea rhodopensis. Next base: position 585,562 of record CAJQUN010000111.1, read on the forward strand.
AACTTTACAATTTCCAACTTGCTTTGGTGTTGGAGGACCTTTACAATAAACTCAACAAAACACCTTCACGGTGTACTCACACGAAGACAACAAGACTCTAACAAAAAGAATGAATTACAAACTCCAATACAACAACAATGTATGGAGATTGCAAAGCTATTTAAGAATTGAATGATCAAAGCTTTGTAGAAGTTTGTAGGATTGTTTCTTATCTTCAAAATGCTCCAAAGCATCAATATTTATAGTGTAGGAGGCCCCCTAGGCTCCTACTAGCCGTTGCTACACAAAAGGATGAAATCACTTGTCGATCGCCTCAGCCATCGCCTCAGGCGATCACCATCGCCGCGCCCCAACGGTCACCAGATTACACGCATCGCCTCAGGCGATGGGTCAATCGCCTCAGGCGATCCAGTGCACAAATCAATGTCGTAGCCTCAGCATGTCCAAAATCTTCATCGCCTCAAAAGATGCACACATCGCCTCAGGCGTTCGGGCCATCGCCTCAGGCGATCAGGCCATCGCCTCGGGCGAACTCACCCTGCGCGCGAGCCTCGGCGTCGCTCCAGTCGATGTGCGTGGCGATGCCCCGCCTGGCTGCCATCGCTTGGGGCGATGATCACCATCGCCTGGGGCGATCCATGCCAAAATATGCACACTCGATTTTCTTCATTTAATCCACTTTTTAATCATTTAATCTGCATACTAAGTAGACACATTAGTATAACAAACACAAGTTTTGTTGATCATCAAAACTCAAAAATAAACCGGAGATAAATTAAAGCATTAAACACAACCAAGGGTTTAAGGCTCAACAATACCCAAGATATATTCTTTATTATCCTTAAGATATTGCATACTAGAAAAACTAGTCTATTGTTTCTCCGTTTCCTAAATCCCCTTCAACATCTTCCAGTATCATATGATCTTCATCTTCCATCAGGAAATTTATCATAGACTGCTTGTAGATGACTTCCTGTGCCAATTCATTCCTCTCATTTACGAGGGCTTGAATTTGAGTCCACATGTTCTCCCGATGCTCATTGAACTCCTGCTCGAAGCGTTCTAACTGTTGGCACTTAATAATGTGGACTTTCATAAGTATTTTGTTGTCCTCTATCGGTTTTGTAAGTCGCTCTTCGGCACGATGATGGTGGTAGGTCATCCTTTGGGCCTTGTAATGGTAGTAATTGATTATCTCCAACAACTCTGTCTTGTCTCGAATCTCCGTCCTCCAATTCTACCACAAATCATCAAGGAATAGTTGCACCATTTGCAACTCGGATCGGACAATCCTTGGCCACCGGTCAATACAAAATACATCTTCACAAATGTCAATAATAGTGTTTTCCAAGAAATCATACTTTGTCACAACACACTCTCGAAAACTCCACAAAGTCTCAAGATCACATAGAGAACATGCAAGAATCAACATTCTAATATAAGGACAGTATCAAATTTGCTAACAACATACTTCCTTAGCCCAAAGTACGACTAGCTCTTCTCGAAAGAGAGTCAACCAAAGCCTCATAATTTATTCCTTGGAATAAATTGTACTATTGAGATTACCATTATCAAGGTACTACAATCTCTCACCAGAGATTCACCAATCAAGCATACTAACCAGTCATTCGACAGTATAAAATGTTGGCCTACAATATACATACCAATATGTATGCCTCAACGCCAAAATCACCACATGCATACTCAATGCAATCGACTTGGATATCTCCAATCATACTCACAAGCCTCAAACACAACTATCAATCGCTCAGTTATTCTCACATCGAAGAGAATAATGATTGACGAGTTAACAACTAATGATGTGAATTTAATACCGACACCACGCGTACCGACTCATCGAATTTTTCAAAGATTCCCAACAGGTATATCAATACCACTTTCCTCACAAGGAAAGCGTCATGCACCCATGACTCTCCAATCTCGAACCACCGTTCGGACAATCTAAATACATTTATACTGAAATGTATCCATGAACCAATAAATATACAACTGGTTCAGGATAGTGCATCCATGCCACTATCACCAATCATTCTCAAACCCGAATACACGACGTATACAAATTCCAATTATGCACCGCACTAATATAATAGTACTCAACATTCTCGAGCATCTCTCTATGGACTTCTCCTCGTACATCTCACAATTAACTCAAAGCAATTACTAGGTCCATCACCAGTAACACTTACCACGACTGATTCACAAATCAACCCACAATTTGACACTAATTGTTTCCACTACAGCATTGCTCCAAATCTCCCCAAGAGATACAATCGATAGTGATGATATCATACTAACTATACACATGACTCCGGTTACGGTTCATCATTGCATCCTCAATGTAAGAGTACTCAAACATAGATCAAAATAACTTGTTGACACTCACGTTGGTACTCCCAACAAATTGAGATGTCACAACACAAGTTCCTCGACGCTTTTATACGTAGGAATGCTCTCTTGAGGTATTTCTTACCTCAAACTCAAGTCATCATAGTGGCTACACGAGTCCGCTATAACCTCTCATCGTATCATCACACGATTCACCTTCCTCGGTGCCGACAAGCGATATAATGGCTACAACAATCTCACTAAATTATCGCAATGATAATTTATCATACATGGCTAGCAAATCGCAGCCTCCTTAGGTCTATACAAAACTTACCAACGTGTCATATGTTCAACCCCACAATACAAAACCGTACCATTCTCATACCACTACCACTCTCTGAATTCACGAAAAACATCATGAATGTAATTCGTATTAAGAATTATTAGAGATAGTAGATCATCATCTTACATTTCTCTAATACTGATACACAAGGGGCATTTCAATGTCCTCACTCAATCACATCTCAATCATAACCTATTGGATTTATCTACATATCTCATGTGTATGTGCGATCATATTCATCATACACCACATAGATATCGGTATGTATGTCCCTCGAGAACTACATACGCTACCAGTCGCTTGGCTATGGCCAACTTAATGAGTATACCCTAAGGTATCACTTACTTGTAGTACATTTACCTCAATACATAATGCAATACATTTATCTGTACGACTCAACAATTTACATCGAGCAAACCTGCCTGGCATAATGGTCTCGTGTCAACCTATGAAATTTATAACACCCTCGTCAACTCGTGACGGCACATATCAACACATGACATTCATAATACCCTCGTCAAATCGTGAAGGTACATGTCAACACATGACATTCATAATTAATGCTAACACAAATACCAATATAATAATACTCATCGCAAACATAATAGCGGCACATCTATATCCATCGTCCAACGGGGGTACACGATCAATATTCGTCGCCCAATGGCGGTACAATCTCGCTACATATACAACGGTATCACATCATCGCTAAGTATACATCGGCATAATCCACCACTACTTATACAAAGTCATAGCATCAACTCTACGTATACACCAACATAACACCATCGCTATGTATACAGTGGCATAAATCATCGCTACGTATACAACATCATAATCCATCGCTACGTATACAACGGCATAATCCATCACTACGTATACAGAGGCATATCATCATCGCTACATATACAAACATCATCGCTACGTATACAACGACATAATTCATCGCTATGTATACATCGGCATAATCCATCATCGGCATAATCCATCGCTACATATACAACGGCATGACATCATCGTTGCATATACAGCGGTATAATACATCGCTACGTATGCAACAACATAATCCACCGTTATGTATATAGTGGTATAATCCATCGCTACGTATACAGCGGCATAACATCATCGCTATGTATAGAACGACATAATCCATCGCTACGTATACAGCGGCATATCCATCGCTTCGTATACAACGGCATAATCCATCGCTATATATACATCGGCATAATCCATCACTATGTATACAACATCATAGCATCATCGCTACGTATACAACACCATAATATCATCGCTATGCATACAACGTCATAATCTATCGCTACGTATACAACGGTATAATCCATTGCTACATATACAATGGAATAATGCATCGCTACATATACAATGACATAATCCATCGCTACAGTGGCATAATATGGACTCAAGAGGTGACTCACATGTATGTATCTTTTTGTTCCTTTCGGACTCAAGAGGTGAATACATTATATGTAGCACTTTGCTCCTAATTTCATCGCTTCGATGTGACAGCGACATAATAATATCCATCGCTTCAAATTATCAGCGGCTCAATGATATCCCGCGCTTCGACATATCAGCGACCCGCGCGATGATATGACAGTGGCAAATATGTTGATCCAGCGCTCGATAAGACAGTGGCATATATTTTGTATATTAGCAGCTCAATGACATCCCTCGCTTCTATTTATCAGCGGCTCAATGATATCCCTCGCTTCGACATATCAACAGCCCACGCTACGATATGACAGCGACAAATATCCTTATCCAGCGCTTGATAAGACAACGACAAATATTCTGATCAATCGCTGCTCAACATAAGTGCATCATCGCAATAATCTCAATATAAACAAACCAATACAACATCTCACAATCTCTACTATGTTATATCAGCGACTCAATGATATCCCTCGCTTCGACATATCAACAATCCGAACTACGATATGACAGCGGCAAATATGCTGATCCAGCGCTAATCGATATAACCATAGCCGTACAATGCATTCATATGCACAGTAACAATATCAAACATTCATGCATCCTGATAACAATCAATCTCAATGCATGTGTACATTCACATATACCTGCATCCCCATAATCATAAGGCAACCATACCTGGTCATCACATCATCTACCGTCACATATTGACGGCACAACATTGTCTACATTTCCCTATCCTCAGACAGCACATCACGTTCTCATTCTCAGATTTTCCTACAAAATCAGATTTCTTAGGACTCATTACATAAGGTGCAAATCATTTTAATCAATATTATTTTCATCGTATTCCATACGATCATGCAACCACGATGGTTAGCAATACTACTTTTCATTTATGATCTCATATCACACTATGCACATAAGCAAAATAGTTGTGTCACACAATACTAACTACAATCATGCAACTATGTGCTACTCATTTCTATCAACACATCCCCAGTCCCTCAACAACCCAAAAGAGCAAATCACTATTCTGATACCACTAATGTACCCCAGACCCTTAACCTGCTATTAGTGCATTATCACAAATAATAGTGCATACTTTTATCACATTAGGAAATTTTCGTACATGCTTCAATAACATTAACATGCCATCTATAAAATCTTCGACATTTATCCTCTTAATGCTCAATTCCCAATACAAATCAACTAGCATAAATATGCACCTCATAACATACTAACATGTTCTCAAGTCATTATGCAATTTCCCTTTGCGTTATACAATCCATGTACACATAAGAATGCTCACATGCGAGCGTTGTATAAGTAAATGTGTATCTATTGTATAAACATATTACCCAATTCCAACATTGGTATCCCAGCCCTCGGAGCAATCCCAATCTATAAGTCGAACTCAACTCCAGAGCCAATGTTGTACATGTTCTTCCTGTTTCAATAGAAACATCCACCACATAGCGTGAACATACCAATAACACAAACTCAATATCATCAATCTCACAATTCATAATTTACAGAATATAAAGCTGAAAGTCAGAAAAGTACTCTGTGTGTGTACCATTATCATATGGGTTCTCACATGTTATTCAAGTTCTTACAATAACCAACATTATAAAATTCCAAAATCAGTTAATCATTACATTGATTAACTATTCCCTTGCTCAAACCGTCAATGCCATAATAAGTTATAGCTAAATCGTTCAATAATGATGTACAGAAATCAAATATATTTTATTTAATGATTTCACCATTTCATCACATCGCTCGCTCAACAGTGGCGACACTCTAACCTCTCGCATGCTCAACACCGGTAGCATCATAACCAATGCTCGATCAACAGCGACAGCATCAAACTCCTTGCTCGCTCAACAGCGGCACCAACATAACTCACAATACGTACTAATTCATTGCAACATTTATATATTATTCATCTAACAATGATAATAATATATTTAACTATGCTCGTATGTTATACGTACCTTATAGTCCAATAGCAAGAGTTAGTCCTTGTCTTTGCCCCGAGATCCAGTGATTTATTCGCTCTATACAATTAATAACTCACAATCAATTACCTGCACTCAATACCTATTAAAGCACGTACTCAACCTCCATATACATCATATCATGACGATTAATCACAATTACTGTACTCTGTATACTACTCAAGGCATCCCATTTTATTCCATGATCATTGAGTTATCAATTAACTCTATTGAGTATTACATAACCGCCTACAGTTCAATTCATGCCACATCATTTTAATATGTAATATTTTTATTGGAATGCAGACATCATCATGAAAATCTACTAAACATTCCTCGATTAGAAAATCCCAACATTTAAACCAATTTTAAAAAATGAAACAAGGGCCGCGATCGATCGCGAGATCTTACCGCCAAGCTACGCTCTCCCGCGATCGATCATGAGCCCCAACGATCGACCAGACCTTCGTGACCGATCGGTAATTTCGGGCGATCGATCGCCATCAATGTTCATCATCCTCAAATTTTCAGAACTATGTCGCGATCGATTGGCGCCAAGCCGTGATCGATCGCCACCTGCGATTTTTTAAATTTTTTTGTTTCAATGGTGTTTTTCGCACTCAAACTCAAACCCAACACCTCAACACGTCAAATACTCCATTTAAACTCAATAAAAACACCAAGAACACCACTTTAACAAAACCAAAAATTCCCAAAACCCAAATCCATCACCACACATAACAAAATTATATAAAACTACTAATAAAATGAAGATAAAAGCGAGGGGAAGAACATTACCAATTATCTTCGAGAGATTTCGCCCCAAAGTCGAACCTTGCTCGATTTCTCCATCAAGAGAGAAAGAGGGGAAATGGGGAGAAAGCGGGAGAGATAGGAAGCGGTGAGGAAGAGAGAGTGTGTGAAGTGGGGAATGGTTGAAAATCATGTCCACTTGGTATATATAATATCAAGGCTCAAAAAACCCGAGTATCAATTACTCGCACCATAACTCATTAAAATCATGCGTGTTCAATAATTATCTCCCACTCACTAATTACATAACAAACCTCAATCCAAAGCTCCCCAAACTCCAAATCCAACTACCACCACAATTCCAAGGTTTAACACCTCAGTGAAAATAAATCTCAACCCTTGGATCCAACAACCCCGATACCGGATTAAAATCATCGGGAGTCTCAAACCATAATTATCTCATAATTACCCAATTAAAATTCACTGAGGATAATAATCACTCCAGGATTAACACAATAATTTTCGGACATCCCATATTATTGATGTAGGAGTTCTGATGTGGTGTATTGATGTGGGAGTTCAGACGTGGTATATTGATGTTGGAGTTCGGAGGGGAGGTGTTGATTTGGAGCTCGGCTATATTCATTTGCTCATTTTATTACTCCGGAGCTCTGATCAAGCGAGCATCATTTGCTCATATTTATTATCTCAGGAGCTTAGAACAACGAGCTTCTTCAGCTCATATTTATATCATTGGAGTCCGGAGTTCGGGTGAATGTTTTTTGCGCATATAGCTCTTGAGTTGAGCCGAGCTTATCTGCTCACATTTATTGTCTCGTGAGTTCAGATTGGACGAGCTTTATCAACACGGGACCTTTTTCTCTGGAATTCACCCGGGGTTTATCATCTCAAATTTATGTATGATAAAACAGGTGTAGTCATGTTTAAGATATAATTCTAGTTAGAATTAGTTCAGACTGTTATTGCATGTCAGCTCTACCGAGATAACATGTCATCGTTGTTTAGTATCTGGTTATACAAACTAGAATTATTCAAGACAGTTATTGCAGGTCAGCGCTGTCGAGATAACATGTCAGTCATGTCTATACAAGGAATTATTTACAGTTGTCATTGCATGTCAGCCCTGCACTTGCTATATTAAAATGGTGCTCTCCTTCACCTGAAAAAAAATTGGTGCGCTCCCTTAATATTCAACTTGTCTTATGTGAATCGTGCACTTATACGCACTTCTCAAATTCTTTCTTCCAATTTTTCTTTTTCATTTTTAATTTCTGTCTTTTCTTGCGTACTTCTTGAAAATATAGAAACATAGGATAAATAAATTATATAGGAATTTTGACAAATTAAACTTTCCAAAAAGTCAAGGAGTTAAAAATAGAACAAACCCAACAAACTTTTTTATTACAAAAAAACTAAAAAGAATAGATTTCTTAAGCATTGATTTTGAACTTGTTGGTATAAACCAAACTTCGAAAAAGAAAAGGTCAACAGATCAGATAGCATTTCGGCCTGCCTTATTCATTGATAGGCATAGGGCTAGAAGACTACTTTGATACAAAACCAGATGCCCGAATCTGCAAACGGATACATTGTTTTTGTGCTTGTATTTGTATAGTGATCAGGTTCGGCCTTCGGATAGGATGATGGGTAGAAAGCATCTCCGCCTGGTTTCGAATGGGAACGAATCTCATGGACGGCAAATGCATCTGCCAATTATGTCCAATTTGATTGAACTCATGGATCCAATCGCCAAGGAAAAGTCTAGTCTACAAAATAGGGTTCAAAAAAATCACCAACATATGGGATAAAGGGCAATAAGAAAGCGAGCAGTAATGGATGAAAGGGAGGAGGCATTTAGGACAAAAAGAAGGGTTTATAAGCGTCCAAACTTTTTGGTTTAAATGAATTGATAAAACAATAATTAGTTATCATCTTTTATAAAAATTGTTGGAATTTAAAATACAATAGATAATTGGGTATTCGATATACCTGCAGCGGAAGATTATTCCAGATTCTTTTGCGCTCGTCTACTAGCCTCGATCGTTGAACAGCCTCTCGTTGGCTTGGTAGATTACTACTAGAGTAATCTACTCTAATTGCACACCTTAAGCCCTTGGAGTCGTTGGTGATTCTCCAAGAGGGACGTATCGTGATATGAGAATGAGAGTGAACTTTTTGGTGTTAGGAATAGAAGAAGGTAGTCTTCTATTTATAGGGCTCAAGCCCTAACCCTATGTCATACCTGCCTTGTCGGGTTGACGGCCAGGGTTTGGCACTGTGCCTAATATGTATGTCTATTGGCTAATGGGCCATAAGCCCAACCCAATGGATGTATTGGGCCTTGGGCCATGAGCCCAACCCATTTAAATCTACATCTCCCACTCATACATAATTGAAACAATATTCACATCATTTCTCAATCGTCTTTCATTAATGTCGCCCTCTCTCATACGAGGAATAAAGCGTGCGACCAAGCGAGAAGGAACGGTGAGGAGAATTATATTAAGTCATCACCAAACTAACATAATTCTACAACTCAGAAACTTGCATATACCCCAAACTAGTGTGGTCGCATCAGACCAAGCATCTATGATCCCTCATATTATAATATAGCATGCTTGACTCTCTCAATTATGTATCTATGCTCATGACTATGTCAAAAACAAATTTTGACTTAGTCGGCCGGCCTATGAGCCATAGAACAAAATGATGCGTTACCAACTTGGAACTTCCTCGGCCACTCATGCCAATCAGTTTGGTCTTGACAGCTTTCCCAGACATGCTCCGACAGACCGCATCAACGTTGGCCATTGGATACATGCTAAAGTAGCGTCATCAAGCTTACACCTTGTGACATGGTCCAGAGTCCCAAAGGGTACATTAGAACAAATAAAGCGCTCACACAGTGACGAAGCAGGAATCCATTCTGTCACTCCACTATTGTGGTCGAACTTACTCAGCACATGTAGTATGTATACATGCTATGATGGAGCTCCGACTCAACTTGGGTATGTCATGCTCTAAACATCATACGAATCTGAGTCCAATGGCTACAAAAAGCTCATGACTTGTGCATTGCGAGATACCATCTACCAGCAATTCGCACATTCGGCTATAAACATACTTTTATGGAGGTTGGACGTACTCCATAATTGATCTAATCAGATCTCATCTTAGCCTCTTGCTAAGGCGACTATAATATTATCATCACTACCTTCCTCGTTCTTCCAAGCGCGAAGGGATCATGTCATACATGATCTTCAAGTCTCATCCTGCTCGCTATCAAAGCGCCAGGGTGATTGCCCGTGTGAGTGAGCCAATCAAAGTCTGGTGACATTCTCATATGAACATAGTACCTCAACAAATTAATAAGAACAAACAAATCTTATTAATAAATAAATAGTTCTTACAGACAAAAATATAACGTATTTAAATCCTACGAAGCCCCATAGCACCACTATGTCGTAGGAACAAATCTTTACGTATTGGCTTGGTAAATGGATCAGCAACCATTTCACCCGTAGGAATATGCCTCAGAATCACATGACCTTGTGCAATATTATCTCCAATAAAGTGATATTTGGTGTCAATATGCTTTGTTCTCCCATGATACTTAGGATCTTTCGTATAAGCCAAAGCTGCCATGTTATCACAATAGATGACAACGGCCTCATCTACATGCGCAGAAACTCGCAAACTTTGTAGAAATCTTCTTAACCAGATAGCCTCTTGAACTGTTGATGTGCATTCTATATACTCTGCTTCCATAGTAGATAGAGAGATACAAGGCTGCTTCTTACTACACCATGTGATAGTTGCGCCTCCCAACATGAAAGCATATCCCGATGTGGATTTGCGCTCATCTCTATCCGCTGAGCCATCAACATCACTGTATCCAACTAGTTTTAAGTTGTCTCCAGCACAAAGAGATATCACTTGTTCCTTTTAGATATCTAAGTATCCTCTTGATTGCCATCCAATGAGCAAATCCAGGATTACTTTGATATCTACTCACCATTCCAACAGCAAAGCACATGTCTGGTCGAGTACACATCATTGCATACATCAAACTCCCTACAGCGCTAGCATATGGAATTTTACTCATACGTGCTTTTTCTTCTTCTGTTTTAGGGCACAAATCCTTGCTAAGGACATTACCTTTGTCCATGGGAGTGTCAAGAGGTTTAGCATTATGCATATGAAACCGCTCTAACATCCTTTTGATGTAAGCCTCTTGAGATAAGCATAGTATCTTCTTAGAGCGGTCGCGGTGTATCTAAACACCAAGTATGTATTCAGCTTCCCCCATGTCCTTCATCTCAAAAATTGAGGACAACCAACTCTGAGTGGTGACAATCATTTCCATGTCATTTCCAGCCAATAATATATCGTCCACATATAGCGAGAGAATCAGAAACTTCTTTTCGCATCTCTTGACATATACGCAATGATCCTCTTCAACCATCGTAAAGCCTATCTCATTGATAGCTCGATGAAATCGATGATACCATTGTATAGACGACTGTTTCAGACCATAAATGGAACGTTTGAGACGGCAAACTCTGCGCTCTTGTCCCTCTATCTGAAATCCCATGGGTTGATCCATGTATATTTCTTCGTCTAGCTCTCCATTGAGAAACACTGTCTTGACATCCATCTGGAATAGTTCCAGGTCAAGGTGGGCGACTAAGGCTAAAATAAGGTGAATTGAGGCAAACCTCACCACATGAGAGAATGTGTCTTCGTAATCAACACCCACTTTTTGAGTATACCCTTTAGCCACAAGACGAGCTTTAAACTTATCGATTGAACCATCTGCCTTACGTTTGACCTTTAGAACCCATTTGTTCCCTATGGTCTTACGTCCAGGTGGTAGATCAACCAATTCCCATACATGGTTCTCAGCCATGGAATCAATCTCGTCTTTCATAGCAGATTTCCACTCATTTGCATTTAGTGAAGTTACAGCTACTTGATAATTAGCTGGCTCATCAATATCCATAGAAGTGCACATTAAAGACTCGCCTTCAACGTCAAAACGTCGTCGGGGAACCATTCCACGTCTGCTTTTCCGTACTAGTGGATTTTGAGAGTCTTCTCCCAACGGAACACTCCCACTCAATTCCAGGTTGTTCCCGTTTTCTCTATTAGGTGTTGGATAAGGCCCTGAAACATCATCCCCATTAGAGACTGGAGAGTTATCTTGGAGTTCGTTCAACTCGTATAGTTGAATATCTCCCTTGACTTCACTTATAGTAGGAAAATCATTTTCAATGAAATCCACATCTCGAGACTCAATTTCAGTCATTCCACCATTAGGGTGTTCACCGTACATCACATAGCCTTTTGAACAATCAGAATATTTTATAAAAATACATTTTGAAGCTCTTGGTCCGAGCTTTCCATGCTTATGTGAGGTACTATGAACAAACCCTGCCGATCCCCAAGGGCGTAGAGCCTCCAGATTGGGCTTTCTGCCATGCCATAACTCATAGGGAATTGCAACAACTGATTTAGAGGGTACACGGTTTAAAATGTATGCAGCAGTCAAAATTGCATCTCCCCAGAAAGATATTGGAAGATTTGCTTGCGCCATCATTGATCTGGCCATATCCAGAAGTGTTCGATTTCGTCTCTCTGCAACACCATTTTGTTGCGGAGTATACGGTATCGTTAATTGTCTTACAATTCCTTTTTCCTCACATAATTGTCTAAACTGATCAGACAGATATTCTCGCCCTCTATCGGTACGTAGAATCTTGAGATTCTTCTCTTTTTGATTCTCAACCTCTGTCAAGAATCGCTTGAATTATTCAAGCGCTTCTGACTGATGAGCTAAGAGATATACCGATCCATAGCGCGAATAATCATCAATAAAAGTGAGAAAATAGAATGCACCGTGTCTTGCCCTCACGTTCATGGGTCCGCAAATGTCTGAGTGTACTATCTCTAAGGCCCGTGTGGCTCTTTTCGCCTTTCCAGCCAAACACGATTCGCACACTGGGAGACTGACTTTAGCGAGGTTGCCTAAAAGGCCCACTTGAGCTAACCTAGTCATTCTCTCTTGAGCGATGTGTCCCAATCTCGCATGCCATTTAACAGAATCAGAAATAATATCAACAGAAGATGAAACGTATGTAACACATTCATTGGATAAATCAAGCATAAATAATCCATTATTCAAAAAACCAACACCATAAAGGTCACTGCCTAAGAAAACTGACAAAGTAGTCTGCTCAAACAGAAATGAAAAACCAAGTCTTAAAAGCATAGTAACTGAAAGTAGATTACATCTTATGCTAGGTGCATATAGCACATCACTAAGGAGTAGCTCACGCCCAGTGTGAGCTTGAGACGGTACGAACCAACTCCTTGAACCTCCTCTTGTGCGCCATTTCCCATAGTAATGTATTGGCTGCATGCTGGCACTCGATGATAATCTACGAATCCTGCTCGATCCCTCGTCACATGGCTTGTTGCTCCGGTATCTACAATCCAACCAAGGAGAGAATTAGCGACAAATATATGTGTACTAACAAAAATATTTGGAGAGCAAGGAGTGAGTCTTACCTTCTTCGGCTCAGTGCAATCACGAGCGAAGTGACCCATCTTGTTGCATTTATAGCATTTCACTTTGCTTAGGTTCTTCTGTCCACCCCTCTTCCCTCGGCGACGCAATTTGGTCTGGCCATTCTTTGGGGTCGGGGCTAGGATCTTGTTATTACCCAGTCTAGCACCAGTTTGCCTAGCACCACTTTGCTTAATCCAACGTCCACCCTTTTGGGGTTTTCGTTGACTAGCATGTGCGACAAGAGCAGCCGTTTGTGCACGTTCAGATTCCCTTCGGTCAGCTTCAAGTTTCAAATGACTAGCGACACTCTCGAACGTCTTAATCTGCTCGTTGTGGGTCAACACAAGTTTAACATGTCCCCATGTCTGCTCAGGTAGCGACCGCAGGACTGCCAAGACCTGTTGCTCGTCTGTGAGCTCACTTCAACATTCTGAAGTTCTCGAATCATATCCTTCATCACATCAAGATGTTGGTTCATCGAGTGTCTTGGGTCAAGTACATACTGGTTAAACTTAAGGGTGAGAGCCCTCAGTCTTGTAGCCGAAGTACTACCGTATGTCACCTTCAGAACTTCCCAAAGCTCTTTAGCTGTAGGTATTTCTCAAATTCCCTAATCAGGTTATCGTGCATGCAGCTTAGCATAGTAAAGCGCGCACTCATAACCTGATCCAGCCATTTGCTGTACGCGTCCATATCGCGACGGAATTGAGTAGTGGGTCCATTTTCAGGCTCAGTTGGTTTAGGCTGAATGTCAGTGAGGTGATCAAGTATCTTTTCTTTATGGAGTAAATACTGAATTTTTCTATGCCACATTGCATAATTTTGGCCATCAAGTTTGCCACTACCATGTAATTCAGAAAAAGCTGTTTGTGTTTCCATCACTTTTTATTTATACTGCACAGTCAAATAAGGTATTAAGTTCACACAAATTTTATTCAGATCCAAATAATTTTTATTATTCACTTTAATTCATTGAGATCGAAAATTTCACACTCAACTAGTAATCATCTCCCTCCAAATTAAAGATCCTAATAAAAAGTTACCAATCTCGAAATAAAATACTCCATTATATCATTGATGGTATAACAATTCAAATGTGATGTAAAAAATTGCATACGAAAAAATGCAACTAGTCTTGTATCACCAAATTACATGATCAAATAACATAATTTGCATATTCATATAAAAATGCAAGTTTCCTAAGCCATAATAATTTTCAACTAAACACATCAATTATTTCAAGCTCAAGAAATTCAAATATGTTATTTACTCTTTATATCATACATGAGAAATAATTGTTGGCACAACTTTATTAATTCAACTACCAAATAATAGGTCCAACTCATTTTTGGTCCAATTAATTTTAAGCCCAATAATAAACTAATTCGAAGCCCAATTGTCAGGAATAAACAGGGCCTAATTGTCGGCCCAATCCAAATTTTAATTCCCGGCCCAAATTTTAATTATCGGCCCAATCCAACTAAACATATCAAAATTTGATTTTTTTTAAAAAATAAAAATGATGTAAAAAAAAATTTTTATTATTTTTTTTTTTTTGAGAAAAAAAACGCAGGGAATCCGAGGAGTGTTACAGTGAGGTGCACGAGCCGTTCATGGTTGCAGCCAATCAGGCGCAACATCAGATGTGGCTTTACTGTGTGAAGCAGCCTTGGTAAAAAAAAAAAAATTCCTTTCCTTTTTTTTTTTTTTTCATTCAGTAGTTGGTAGTTTGGAGTTAGGCATACTTTAATGCCAAAAATTAGGATTCAAAGAAATTTCTATAATCGGAAATTTTTCTGAAAAAAAATCATAAACAAAAGCAATCCTTTGATTTGTGTTACGATGCAATAAAAATTCTGGTGTGTGCGTTAAAGCATAAACAAAAATCAGCATTCAAATTTTTAATTCCCGGCGAGATCGAGCTTTGTGGCTCTGATACTACTGTTGGAATTTAAATACAATAGATAATTGGGTATTCGATATACCTGCAGCGGAAGATTATTCCAGATTCTTTTGCGCGCGTCTACTAGCCTCGATCGTTGAACAGTCTCTCGTTGGCTTGGTAGATTACTACTAGAGTAATCTACTCTAATTGCACACCTTAAGCCCTTGGAGTCGTCGGTGATTCTCCAAGAGGAACGTATCGTGATATGAGAATGAGAGTGAACTTTTTGGTGTTAGGAATAGAAGATGGTAGTCTTCTATTTATAGGGCTAAAGCCTTAACCCTAGGTCATACCTACCTTGTCGGGTTGACGGCCAGGGTTTGGCACTGTGCCTAATATGTATGTCTATTGGCTAATGGGCCATAAGCCCAACCCAATAGATGTATTGGGCCTTGGGCCATGAGCCCAACCCATTTAAATCTACAAAAATAAAAATAGAAACTAAAAGATTGGCAGATTGGCAACAAGTTGCATTCAAATTTTTATTCCAACTCTATATATGTATATTTTTTTGGAGGAAGATGAGAGAAAATGATAGAGAGTTCTAATTGGAAGATGAGAGACAAAGAGAAGATAACGATGTACATAACTTATTTTAGAACATATATTTTAGCTGACCCCCTTCCATTCGCGGATCTCCTGGTGTATCCAAGAGGCGGCCGAAACAAATTCCGTACGCTCATGCAGAAGGGGTCATGTGGAAGGTTTATGGAAGCATTAAATTTGGTCTTTTCAATGTACAATGAAGTGACGCTGAATGAAGGGACGACGAATGTTTGTGTCGATGGGTGATGCCTTGTATGTTTATATTTCTTGCTTTTCTACTTTCGTGTTCTTGTTTTGCTCTCCTACCTCACTATGCAAATTTTATTTCTGCAATTTTTTTTTCTCGTTTTAAGGTTCTTGCTCACAGTTTGGATCCCTGGCGTTCTCTTCGAGATCTATTACGCATTTTTTATGTATTTTTTTCTATTTACATGTTTTGCATTTTTTTTTGTTTTCTTGTGAGTTTTGATTATTTAGATGTTTTTGCGTGGTACAAAATTAAAGGTGTGATGTTGGGTGTTTTTAGGCGGAAAATCGTTTCTGGTGCCTCGTCTACTAACGTAATTTCCTGTTGTTTTGGTTGTCTATGGATTTTTATACATGTATGTGTTGCTGTAATATGTCGTCTGTTTTTGGAACAGATTTTTGTGCTGACGGGTAAACTTAGGCCTGCTATTTTTGCATCAAGAACTTGCTCTGCCTGGTCACATGAGGTATTTTGTTGTTTTATGTATTTACATAGAAGTGTGGATATTTGATGAGAGTGTGAAATGTTGATGTTGAATTTCTCTTTCTTCCATTTGTTTATGTAGGCTGAGCTAATCTTTCACATTGCTTCCTTTTGATTGGAGATCACTATTAAGCCTAAGAATATTTTTCTTTATAGAATATCATAGTGATTGATGATGTGCAGTGATATTAATGTATGTATAAGTTAGAAGGATATCGTGTTAATAGCATCTCTATGAGATGATGTTTTGTAAGTGGTAATCATGTGTTAATTGAGGAGTAATCATGTGTTATTACACGTTTACAACAATATAATGTATTTTGGACTGATATAAATGGTTGAAGATTGTGGTATTATAATGCCAAGGTAATTAATCAAAATCCTTTTGTTGATTCACTCGATTTTCGCTTTTGTTACGAGATTGTGATTATATCATACATCACAAGAGGGGAGTTGGCCATATTCAAAGTTATTCTTGACTCCCTTTGGCTGGTACAACATTATTTTCGGTGCACATATAGTTCAAACTGTTACTTACACGACTCTGATTAAATTTGATGATTTCTATCCATATTTTGTCCCAGGATACATAAATAGTTTGACCTCGAAAAGGCTAGTCATCTATTATTAATGTTTTTTGAGTATTTTTCCATGGTTACTTCCTTATATATGTACCATTTAATTATTGCTCTGGTGAATAATAATATGAAGATGGGTTCAGGAATTTGTGTTGGAAAACGTGTGAAACTAAATTAATATGCTTGATCAATCGAGCTTGCCAGAAAATTCGTGCTTTTTGTGAACAATAGCTCGATCGATCGAGCACTGTATCTGTTTTGTGAAATGGTGTGTCCATTCACGTTTAGGGTGCGATTTTTGGCAATAGGGTGCCTCCAAATGGTGTCTTTTGGACATAACTCTTGGCATACTATAAATAAGACATCCATTACTTGAATTGAATATGGAATTTCAAAATTCACATGATATTTGAATATCAAAATTTGAGTAATTTTGTGAGTCTTCATCATTGTTATGGTTGAGCCTTTTTAGACCTTTGTGGTTTAAAGGATTTGTGATTTGGAGTGCTCCTATCACAAATCATAGTCGTTGTATCTTGGGAGACAAATTGCCAAAGTAAACCGTTAGTACTGTATCGGGGCAATATTGTCTTAAGGACAGATATTCCAAATCTCGCCTCGACTTTTCTAATATAAAGTCATTTGTTGTTTTTTGCTTGCTACTTTCCTAAGATACACACCCATAAATTTTGTACTACAATATTAAGACAATATTAGCAACAAATGGCTTCGTCGAGTGCAACAACGACTCCAGTTCATCATGGTGAAAGGCTTGAAAAGTTTAAATGGGAAAGATTTCAAGCGACGGCAACAAAAGATGTTGTTTTATTTGACAACCTTATAGTTGACAAAGTTCCTCAATGAGGATGCTCCTACTATTCTGGAGGATGAAATCGACAACCAAAAGAGGGCTGCCATTGATGCGTGTAATCAAAGCGATTTCTTGTGCAAGAATTATATTCTTAACGGACTGGACAACACATTTTATAATGTGTATTGTCTAGTAAAGACGGCCAAGGAATTGTGGAAATATTTGGAGAAAATGTATAGATCCGAGGATGCCGGCATGAAGAAATTCATTGTTGGCGATTCCTGGATTTCAAAATGTTTGATACAAAGCCGGTAATAGCGCAAGTGCGTGATTTGCAAGTAATCATGCATGGAATCCCTGCGGAGGGAATGCATGCGGAGGGAATGGTTATAAGTGACTCATTCCAAGTGGCTGTCATGATTGAAAAGATGCCTCCATCATGGAAGGACTTCAAGAATTATCTCAAGCACAAACGAAAAGAGATGAATCTTAAAGACCTTGTGGTTCTTTTGAGTATCGAAGAGGACAACATAATTTTCGAAAGGAAGGAAAAATAGTACCAACATGAATCACGAGTGAACTTAGTGGAAAAACCCGCTGGAACAAAGCGTAAGTTTGACGGCATGGCCTCCAAATCTGGAAAGGCGAAGAAGTTCAAAGGCAAGATTTGTTGTAGTAAAGGTAAACTATTTTGCCGTTCTCATGATTGTCCCTTCCACTTGACTATCACCTTGCATTATCTCTAAAACTCTGCCTAAACATCATATTTACAGCACATGGTGCATGTACTTTTTTCTCTGTCAACGTATTGCTTCTGATGTTTTGTTGGCAGTTGCCATTTAATTATATAAATGGCTGAACAATTCAAGGTTCTGGTATGGAATTGTTGTTCATATTTTTAGTTCGGGCAGCTTGTTTTAAAGCCACCTTTTCCTTCGTTGTTCTCAGTTTATATTCATCTTTGTAAGCATTTGTCATTTAAATCTATGTTCAGGTATGATAGTGATTACTATGTTGTGCATCCATTTGAATTACTACTTTTATATTTATGTTCTTACAATACCTAAATATTTAAGAAAATTAATCTCGTTCCCGGAATTTAGTTCCTTGGGGCGTTAGTTGTTATGACATAACGTGAGTCTGTAATATTACTATTTCATTATTATTTTGTTATATAGTAGATTTTAGCATTGTGCTACATCCATCATGGTATTGGAATATGTCAGAGATATAAAGCCTCAAAATTTGAATAGATTTTTGATTATATGATTAATTTTTAACTTGTTACCCTTCACACGGAAACTTTTTATATCCTTATACCAATCAAGATAAATTGACTTTTTGAAGTTTATCCGGCGCGGTGCTAAATGAACTAGTATATATAAAAGAGCCGAACTATGTGTACAATGTTTTGAGTCACAACTAAACATAACCTATCTAATCAATGGATTTGCAGTTCTTCTCACCCCACACCAGGTTACTATCATGTATTGTTCACGGATACTTGGACTATCTTTTTCCCTTTTTATGAAGGCTAACAAAATTTCAAGGAAAAGAGAAGGAAAAGAGAAGTGTTGAATGTGGTTATGGATTTTCCAACTAAAACTGCCATTATTCACACACCACAGTTTCTTGGTTTACCTATCTAATCAATGGATTTTCAGTTCTTCTCACCCCACACCAGGTTACTATTATGTATTGTTCACGGATACTTGGACTATCTTTTTCCCTTTTTATGAAGGCTGACAAAATTTCAAGGAAAAGAGCAGTGTTGAATGTGGTTATGGATTTTCCAACTAAAACTGTCATTATTCACACACCACAGTTTCTTGGTTTACCTATCTAATCAATGGATTGTCAGTTCTTCTCACCCCACACCAGGTTACTATATTGTATTGTTCACGGATACTTGGACTATCTTTTTCCCTTTTTATGAAGGCTGACAAATTTCAAGGAAAAGAGAAGTGTTGAATGTGGTTATGGATTTTCCAGCTAAAACCGCCAGTACTCACACACCACAGTTTCTTGGTTTACCTCAATGGGCTCAAGAAGGTGGTTTTCAAACACTAGGTGAAGGAATTATGATTGGATTAATCAACACTGGAATCGATCCCACAGACCCCAGCTTAAATGACGCAACATTTTTATGGAATTTGTGGAAGTCAAACGTTGCGTCATTTTGCAGCATCTGCCATTAACAGGGGGATATTTAATGCCACTCAGGACTATGCATCATCCTATGAGGTGATGGCCATGGGACGTAACAAACCTGGCGTTATGTATTGAGAAAATATTTTAGCATAAAATAAGGTTATTTTACAGGCACAAAACTGTTGTTGCATCAGGAAATAATGGGACATCACTTCGGAAATGCCAGTGGTAAGGCTCCTTGTTTCACAGTAAGGATTTTCAATCAACTTTATACTCGTTTCGCTTTCATGAGAATTATCAATATTCTTTTTTGCGTCATGTATATAAACTAAACGAACTAATTTATTTGCATTCATGTTCTGTACTCAAGTTTCTCATTTGTAGGCCAGCAGTTATAGCAACATGCTTACATTTAATTCTCAAGTTTCTCAGACGTAGTTGCTGCCGTAGATTAGGTACACCGTACAAGTAAATTTAGTTAAAGTATATTGTTAA
Source organism: Haberlea rhodopensis (assembly GCA_907163345.1). Classification (NCBI taxonomy): domain Eukaryota; kingdom Viridiplantae; phylum Streptophyta; class Magnoliopsida; order Lamiales; family Gesneriaceae; genus Haberlea; species Haberlea rhodopensis. The sequence goes on from CAJQUN010000111.1 coordinate 606,307, forward strand.
GGCACGTACTGAGTATAACGCTAATAACCCAGATTAAATAAATTTTACGAAAATAATTGTAGCTGGCATACTGGAATGCAGACCGAAGTTTTGAGTTTCTTGTTTCACATTCTCTCCCCTTAACCTCATATGCATTCAAGTTGATAGTTCATTATCATGTTTCATGTTTGTAGGCTACACAAGATGGAGTGGATATAATAAGCTTGTCAATAACTCCGAAGAACAGGCGTCCCCTGTCATTGCTTTCTTTAATCCTATAGACATGGCTTTATTGTCAGCTATCAAGACTGGCATCTTTGTAGACAGGCAGCAGGAATACCGGGCCGTCACCCAAGAGAATATCATCCTTCTTGCAATGCTACGTGGAATGACCATCATGGTTTTTCTTTCTTAGTCCCATTGTTAATCTCTTTTTAATATTCTTTGTGGCTTGCTGGAGCTTCCTTATCTCGAATCAGGATAATTTATAGATAAGTTACGTAGGATTATATCAAGTTCACTTGCTCAAATTAAGAGCAACTTTTGCTCTTGATTCATTGTGTGTTTCAATGTATTTTTATACACTTGGTAGAAAATTTTTGTTAGTGTTTGGAAATAGAGTCTAAATCATGTCTTGTCTGTATGTGTTAATAATATGTTTGTAACCTTTATTAAGGTGTTTTGAGATTTTGATTTTTGGTCTGTTCTTTTGATATTTTTGGTCTGTCTTTCGATATTTTTGGTATTTTAGGACGGGTATGGAATGCTTTGACAATGGCATTGGCCCGACAAACTTGGGGTTTAATTGTGGAAGACAACTCCTTGCATATCATACTTGTTTGTGAAGAAGTGTAACCAATTATTTGTACGTTGCTAGAGGGTGATGAAATCCCGAATGAATTGTTGGATTCTACTTTGTCCTTGTCCTCTATTGATGCTAGCAGAATATTGGAGAAGCTTGAGGTTTTCGATGAGTGTAATTTTGTGTTGAAGTGCCAAATGCTAAACCTAAGTCTCTAAGATCAGTTGATTTCATCATACTTCACATTGATAAGCTAAATGCTGATGCCTTTGGGCCTGGAGGACTACTGAACGTCTTCATGCATAACATAGCACCGTAGGAAGAGTCACATTCCATGGATTTCTGGAAATTTTTATTTGTTAATTTCTGTTGAGGTCTTGAACATTACATGTGTATCTGTAGAATATTGTCAGTATAGAAACATATATTTTTCTTTAATAAGGCAAATAGTATTTAATATATTAATAAGTACCAAATGTGCATAGTGTGGAACTATGAATAATTTTCTTCTTATTTTAGCATAAAAGCCCTATATATACAGGAAGGATCCAAATGTGGTTCCTTGAACTTAGGAAAGAAATCCCTCTAAAAAAGGCAACTACCCAATCCTAGGAGATATGTACAATAATATCAAATCCTCTAAACATAGAAACAAATATTATAAATAAATAAACCCTAACTAATCCCTATTTACAATGAACAATGAACCCTAATATTTCGACACCCCCCCCCCCCCCCCTCAAGCTAGGGAGTATATGTTGATCATTCCTAGCTTGGAGCATAGATCTTCAAATATAGGCCTTTGGAGAGCTTTAGTTAGGATATCAGTGGTTTGCTGTTGTGATGGAGTGTATCCTAGGTTGATGACTTTAGCTTCAATCTTCTCGCTTATGAAATGCCGGTCAACCTCAACATGTTTTGTTCGATCATGATGGACAGGATTCCGTGCAATGCTTATAGCTGCTTGGTTGTCACACAGGAGCGTAACTGACTCGGAGTTCTCCACTTTGAGTTCGCTGAGTAATCTTTTAAGCCACATACCTTCACATATTCCATGTGCCATTGCACGATACTCGGCTTCTGCACTACTTCTTGCAACAACTGACTGTTTCTTACTTCTCCAAGTAATGAGATTACCCCACACAAATGTACAGTATCCTGAGGTGGACCTTCTATCACATAGAGATCCAGCCCAATTGTAAGCCTAGCCTTGAACAGACGGGACTTATTATGTGCCAAACATAGACTAAGGATGGCCAGTACTATGGTACAGACGAGGAAAAACAACCTCGGCCTTTCTAGTCCAACAGTCAATGATGATGGTGCTGTTATTGCACAACTAGAAATGGACGTGCTTGCATTGCACATGGCCGTCCGGATGCACCGTCAGAGGCTCAACATCACTACTCCGCCTCCCAGTCCGGTTCAGAATAAAATGATCGTGTTGAGACTATGAGCTTTAAGAATTACATGCCAAAAATAAGGACTATCAATGGATTAATTACATTCCCAATATAATGAATGTTATCAACTATAGCTTTACACTACTCCTAGAGTAGACACTATACAAAAGTAATCCCGTTCTTCAATTCCCAAAAGTGTTCTTCACAAGCTCACTGCCTCAACCCACCTTAGCCCCTCCTTATCATGCCAAAAGTGTACCTACAAGGACAACCCCCAAACATGAGCATATAATAATTCATATACAACACAATATGAATTCAAGGCGTAAATGCAGAAACCGTAATAAACACTTCCTGTTTTTCCCATGCATTTTAAACGCTCCCTTTTTGGTTGTCCCTGTACCATAACTCATGAGTATAATCAAATAGATTATTCAATGGTCCACACATGTCATGACATAATACCATTCCATTATCACCAATTATCAATCAACAATCCCTAGTCTGTTCATCACAATGTATTTAATGCCCCTCGCTTTTCATATCGGCGGCATAGAATAACCTCGCTTCAATGGACATGCGGCGCTCCCACCCCTCGCTTCACATTGAGCGGCAAATATTCTTTCCTCGCCTCATATGATAACCACGCTTAAATGTGACATGCGGCGCTCCCACCCCTCGCTTCACATTTAGCGGCAACAAAACAAATAGCGGCAATCATTAAAATCATCAAGGGATGACCACGACTCATGGGATGTGCACCAATAACCATCATATGCATATACAATCATCATGCATAATTTCACATGTATTTGCATCCACAATGTATAATTCCATATATACTCGCATCCACAATGCATAAACAATGAGTATATTAGATACATGTACCGTTGGGTGCCTGTACGTCTTCTACGTACCTTTCCAAAAAATAGGATGTGGTAGGACTTCACTTCCTTGGCTGTGTTGCCACCTGGATGGTTCTACACATTCACACAAATCAATATTAGAACCCAATAATAGTCCAATACCAAAAATCCCACAAAAATAATCAAAAACACCCATTTTGGTGTCTCGCGATCGATCGCCATATAGCCCCGATCGATCGCGAGACTACACTGCCTCGTCCAACAAAATTTTTCAATTCGCGATCGATCGCCGAGTTTGCGCCGATCGATCGCGACCTCGCCGATCGATCGCGCCAAACTCGCGATCGATCGCTGAAGGCTACTGCCTTCTCCCATGTAGCTCGCGATCGATCGGTAGAAAGTCCCGATCGATCGTCGAGTCCTGTATGCCCGATTTTTGGGCACTATTCATCCTTCTTCTTCCCCAAATCAAACAAACTCAAACATTAACACATCAACAATATAAAACCACTAAAAACCTTCAATAAACATTCTCATATACTCAAAAATCCAACACCCAACCAAAATAATACTAACCCCAACAAACCCATTTCAAAACCCTTCAAAACCATTTCAAACTCAAATCAAACACTACAAAAACAACAAGGAGGTATCCATACATCTTGGGGACTCCAAATCTCCCAACAAATTCCACAAATCAAGGTTTTGGAAGGATTTCTCTCCCACTTTTGAGCCAAAAACGAAAATAGGAGAAAGGTTAGGGTTGGGAGAGTGTTTGGGGATTTAAAGAGTAAATGGTAAAGTGATGGGTGAGGGTGGGGTAAAAGTTATTATATGACAAATAAAAATTGTACCCCAACAATTAGTATGATGTCCAAGATCCTCCAACATGGTATTTTAAAAGCGTTATTCCAAAATGTACCAAAATACCAATTAAACTCATGCTTTCCAATTAATTGCCAACCATTACAATTAAATCATGCCAACACCCAAATCTCCCAATATGCACAATATGCACCCTGAAATGCACTCCCGGGTCACTCTTTCCATGTGACCATGCATTTCCATATGATAATTAATTCCGACACATATATTAATTATCACCATAAAAATCACATAACATAATTAATGCCCAACTTGCATATAATTATTTCGGGGATATCACAATACTCCCCTACTTATAAGATTTCGTCCTCGAAATCACATGCACTTACCCCAACATGAAACAAAACATAAATAACATACCAGAAAATAGTTCCGGGTAGTGCTGCACCATATGCCGCTCCGTCTCCCACGTAGCCTCCTCGACACCCCTGCGATCCCACTGAACCTTGATCATAGGTATCACTTTGTTCCGAAGTCTGCGGTCTGCTCGATCCAAAATTCTAACAGGCCGTTCCACATAAGACACATCGGATTCTAACTGAACCTCAGAAGGCTGCAACACATGAGATGGATCCGGCTCATACTTCCGCAGCATAGATACATGAAACACATCATGTATACCAGACAAAGAAGGAGGCAGAGCTAGTCGGTAAGCCAAAGTGCCAATGCGTTGTAAGATCTCGTACGATCCAACATACCTCGGAGATAGTTTTCCGCGCATCCCAAATCGCACAACGCCTCTGAAAGGCGAGATCTTCAAGAAGACCTTATCTCCCAACTGAATTCCAACGGTCTCCGCCGTTTATTCGCATAAGCTGCCTGTCTGTCCTGGGCTGCTTTCATTTTCTGCCTTATCATCTTTATCTTTTCTTCCATTTCTCGTACTAGTTCCTGTCCTCCGACCGATTTATTGTCCAAGTCGTCCCAACACAAGGGTGATTTACACCGTCTGCCATAAAGGGCTTCAAGGAGCCATCTGAATGCTCGCTTGGTAGCTATTATTATAGGAGAATTCTACCAAGGCCACTGAATCTTGCCAAGAAACATCGAACTCCAATACACAAGCCCTCAACATGTCCTCGAGCGTTTGGATAGTACGCTCGGTCTGGCCATCCGTCTGAGGATGATAAGCAGTGCTCAATCTAACTTCAGTTCCCAAGGCTGACTGAAGACCCTCCCAAAAATGAGATGTGAACCGTGGATCTCGATCCGACACTATGGAAATGGGGATCCCATGCAATCTCACCACATCTCGAATATACAACTGCGCCATCCTCAAAAGGTGAAAGTCATGCTATAGGGGATGAAATTAGCTACCTTAGTCAATCGATCCACAACCACCCAAATAGCATCAAAACCCGAAGCACTCCTCGGCAGGTGAGTCACGAAGTCCATGGAAATGTGTTCCCACTTCCACTTCGGTATCTCCAAGCTTTTCAACTCGCCGCCAGGTCTCTGTCTCTCTGCCTTAACTTGCTGGCAGATCAAGCACCTCTTAACAAAAGCGACGACATCACACTTCATTCTTTTCCACCAAAACTGATCACGTAGATCTTTATACATCTTCTTCCCGCCTGGGTGGATGCTAAGTCTGCTACTATGAGCTCGCTCCAAGATCCCTCTACGCAACTCCCGCGTACTCGGAACCACCCAACGGCTACCCAATCTCAAGGACCCATCATCGGCCACTCTGAATTTCGTTGGTTGACCGAGATGTACTAAAGATAACCATCTCTGAACCTCATCATCTGACTTCTGAGCTCTCCTGATGTTCTCATAGATATCCGGCTCAGCTAACAAGGTCGATACATACACAGGCAATGTATCTATGTCAAAATCATAGCCCAGATGGCAATAGAAAGTCATCATGGTTGATAAATGGATGACGTCCTCAACAGTACTCCTCACTTTCCGGCTCAAAGCGTCTGCTGTCAAGTTAGCTTTTCCGGGATGGTACTCAATCTCACAATCGTAGTCCTTAAGCAAGTCCATCCACCTTCTCTGCCTCATGTTCAGCTCCGCCTGAGTGAATAAAAACTTGAGGCTCTTGTGATCCGTGTAAATGGTAAACGAAGTACCATACAAATAATGTCTTCAAATCTTCAGGGCGAAGATGATAGCCGCCAATTCCAAGTCATGGACTGGGTATCTAGTCTCATGCGGCTTCAACTGCCTCGACGCATAAGCTACCACATGCTTATCTTGCATCAGTACACACCCAAGGCCCTGAAGTGATGCATCGGTATACAAAACAAACCTGGAGTTTTCCGTAGGAATCACTAATACCGGCGCCGTCGTCAACCGGTGTTTCAACTTCTGGAAGCTCTCCTCACAAGCTTCTGACCAAAAGAATGGTACTCCCTTCTGGGTCAACTGTGTCAACGGCTTGGCAATCTTCAAAAATCCCTCGACAAAGCGTCGATAATAACCGGCCAAGCCAAGGAAGCTCCGTATCTCAGGTACAGAAGTGGGTGCAGCCCACTCCATCACAGTTTCAATCTTCCAGGGATCCATAGATATCCCGCTGCTAGATATGACATGCCCCAGAAACACTACACTGCTCAACAAAAATTCACACTTGCTGAGCTTGGCATACAACTGGTGGTCTCTGAGAATCTGGAGCACTGTCCTCAAGTGTTTCACGTGCTCTTCCTCGCTCCGGGAGTAGATGAGAATGTCGTCGATGAATACAATGACGAACTGATCAAGATAGGGTTGGAACACCCGATTCATCAAGCTCATAAAGACAGTCGGGGCGTTCGTCACACCGAACGGCATCACTAAGAACTCGTAGTGCCCATACCGAGTTCGAATTGCTGTCTTCTGTACATCCTCCTCCCTGACTCGAATCTGGTGATATCCGGACCTCAAATCAATCTTGCTATAAAGTCTGGTACCTTGCAACTGATCAAACAGATCATCAATCCTTGGGAGAGGATACTTGTTCTTCACTGTGGCTTTATTCAGTTGCCGGTAATCGATGCACAAACGCATCGAGCCATCCTTCTTTTTCACAAAGAGAACCGGTGCGCCCCATGGCGATACGCTTGGGCGTATATATCCCTTGTCAAGGAGATCCTGCAACTGCTCCTTCAATTCTCTCAACTCCGCCGGTGCCATCCTGTAAGGAGCACGAGAAATAGCGGACGTCCCCATTAATAACTCAATCCCAAACTCGACTTCTCTAGCCGGTGGGAATCCAGGAATCTCTTCCGGAAATACATCAGCAAACTCTGCTACCACTGGTACATCCTCAACTCTCAATTCTTTATTCTTCCCAGACATGTCCACGGCATAGATGAGATAGCCTGTGTGGCCACGTTCCAACAATTGGGTCATCTTGATTGCTGAAATCAACGGAATCTTCGCGTGAGAACCGTTGCCATAAAAAGTCCACTGTATCCCCAAATCAGATCTGAACCTCACTGTTCTCTGCCGACAATTCACCACTGCCTGGTATCTGTTCAGAATGTCAATACCCACGATGCAGTCAAAGTCTGACATGTGATCGCTTTTATTTTAAACAATTAATTCCAATCTAGCGATTTTAGACCGCAAGTGCACGGTGTCAAGTTTTAGTATAGATAGGAAGATACGGATTGTCGAACCCACAGGGACTAACAAATAAGTACCAAATAAGAAACTTTTAACTATATTTAACCTACGAAAATTAATTAAATAATTAACAACTAATTAATTAATATAAACTACTAATCCAACCAAGTCAATAAAAGTAAACGAGAAAAATCCACAAGAAAAGATTATCGAGACGTCGGCTCACCAATGCAATCCCTACAATTCTCGATTGAATATCCAAATATTTCTAAGGTGACGAGTTCTCCAAATTTATCTAATATACTCTCTCGAGTTATATTAAACCTAATATCAAATTGCAGTAAGTCACTCTCGTGTACTTATTTAACAACTCAATATTGCATAAGATCCATGAAAACTCCTAGCTTTCAATTACTAGATATCTATGGCTATCACGCATGTATTTGACGTCATCTCTCGATCTCGGTCTGAAATCCATGGTATGAGTTATTAATTCAGTATCATAAAATCATCTCTCGATCTCAATTACGATACTAACATCATTCAAAGGTGATCAATCCTCTAAAAGCATGAAGAACATAAAACATACGCAAAGAACTATAAGAATTCAATCATTAAATCATCAAATCAAAGGTTCATAACAAAGGTTCGCCTAACCTAGATAAATAAACTTAGTTCATACTCATAAATAAATACCAATACCCAAACATGTCTTGCAACAATCCAAGCATGATATAATCAAAATAAACTAAACTAAAGTTTAAAAGTAAGATAAACTCCCAGCGTCGACTCCGGTCGTAGATCTTTGCTTCCTCTCTTGCTTCTTTCTCGATCGTCTCTTTAATCGCCTTGTTGGAGTTGTTCCAAAGTCATAGGGTAAAAGGTTGAAGGTGAGGGCTGGCCGTGTGAAGGTGACGTGAAGATTGTGAAGGAATTTTGTGAAAAGGGCCGTATGAGGCTCTGGACGTGAGTTTTTATGGTTCTGAAATAAAGGGATGAGACGTGAGGTAGTGGAGGGATTTTAGGTTGGGGCGTCTGATGTGGTTCCTCGGTGGTTAGTTGGAAGTGAAGATTATAATATATTTTAATTCCTTGCTTATCTGATATCATCCTGATTTGTTTCCTATCCACTGAATAGTTCCTTCCTTTTTATAAAAACTTATCTCCACCAATCAAATCTCCTCCAAATAATTAATAAAATATGCTCATTATCATCCTTCCTTCAAATTCTCTCGGGTGTCACCTCATACTTTAATCATAAAGTCCATGCATATCTTGTATCTCACGTGCGTGTTAATTCCTTTTAAAATCTGATGAGATCCTCCTGAGATATGCTAGCTCGATTTAATCATTTTTCATCGTTTTTAGCGCTTTTTGTTCATTTCCTCGCATTTCTACGTAAATTCCTGTAACATGCAAAATAATACCAAAAAGTGTAATATCGTCCAAAAATCACTGTAAAATATAATGAGAAAACATAGAAATATACGTACAAAAATGTCACTTATCAACATGCCCAACACAATCAAAACTGTCTTTAACTCGTTGCCCTCAAAATAAATGAGGCAATCTGCCAGAAACTGATCGGCAACAACATTTCCTCCAGTGGGTGTCGAGACCATGAGAGGCGTGGGTAAAGAAGACGTGCGCATATGGTGTCTCTCCACAAAGCCCAGAGATACAAAAGAGTGGGAGGCACCTGTATCTATCAAAATAAAAGCAGGGTACGTAAGTAATGACACGTACCGGCGATCGCCTCTTCTGGGGCTGCCTGAGCCTGCTCTCTGGTCAGTGCATGCACCTGTCCCTGGGGCGGTCCCACTGTCTGACCTCCCGATGGTCGAGGCATATTCTGCTGCCTCTGATGCACTGTCATGTCATCAAATCTCGGCCTGTTTCCTTGAAAATCTGACTTTCCTCCCCGAGTGGGGCAATACCGAGAAATGTGGCCCATCTTGCCACAACTATAACAAGCAGGGCAATTACTCGAAGAGTGCGGCCCTCCACAATTGTCGCACCTTGACTCCCCCGATCTATTTCCTTGAATAGGCCATCGGTTGGTCGACCAATTGTTCTTCTTGTTCTCTTGCTTCCGACCAAAGGATTTCTTTCCACTGAACCGTGAGGATGAAGAGGCACCACGAGGTTTAAATGACTCCCCTCGGGCCTCAAGCTATCAGTAGCTTGCCTCTGTTGTGGCACCTGTGGGGGCACAGCACTAGGATAGGCCCCAACTCCAATCTCCGCAAGCTCTGCTCTCGTGAGAGCATCATCAAAGGAAGTGGGGTTATTGGTGATAACCCGGTCAAAAAGCTCCGGTCGCAACCCCTTCATGAAGTTTCTCATCTTTGCATGTCCATTGGTGGCAATGTGTGGGACATACCTCAACAACGAAGAGTAGTGCATAGCATAGTCTGACACTGACATGCTCCCTTGTTTCAAGCTTGCAAACTCATCTTCCTTCATCTGTCTCGCCGCCGCAGAGAAGTACCAGTTCAAAAACCGGCTTCTGAAGAGCGTCCAATCAATCAATGCACCCTGTGCTCTCATTTCCATTACCGTGCTCTTCCACCACATGGAAGGTTTTTTTGCCAGCTGGAACTCCGTCAGCCTCAGCCATGCTGTAACAGCACAAGGAGCGGATACAAATATCTGCTCAAGTCTCTCTAGCCACTCTTCGGCCTCCTCCCCTGATTCTGTCCCCTCAAACCGGGGCGGGTGGTAAGACAGAAACTGAGTCAAACTGATCTCACCAGGTAGTAATAACTGAGCCACTGGTTCCATGCCTACAGCTGGTGGAGGTAAAGGGTTTGCCTGACCAATGCTCGCATTAACACTGCCAACGTCACCCACCTCTTCATTGAGGTTTCCCAAGTTCATAGCTGCCATGCTGTAACACAAGGGTTAAAACAACTCCAAAACAAATATATATGTGTTATGCCGTTAGATAACATGAATGATAATAAACATGTTAGTATAACAGTATATACAACAATATGCATCACATGCATAAACATGCTTCAAATGTAAGCACCTAGCCAATCATGCTAGGCTACCCTTCACTCGTTCTCGAGTTCTCTAACCTGGCTCTGATACCACTAATGTAAGGACCCTAGTTCCTTAAGTACGGATTAAAGGCATAATTAGAGCTAACATAAATTATCAGAGTAAAATGATCGTGTTGAGACTATGAGCTTTAAGAATTACATGCCAAAAATAAGGACTATCAATGGATTAATTACATTCCCAATCTAATGAATGTTATCAACTATAGCTTTACACTACTCCTAGAGTAGACACTATACAAAAGTAATCCTGTCCTTCAATTTCCAAAAGTGTTCTTCACAAGCTCACTGCCTCAACACACATTAGCCCCTCCTTATCATGCCAAAAGTGTACCTACAAGGACAACCCCCAAACATGAGCATATAATAATTCATATACAACACAATATGAATTTAAGGCGTAAATGCAGAAACCGTAATAAACACTTCCTGTTTTCCCATGCATTTTAAACGCTCCCTTTTTGGTTGTCCCTGTACCATAACTCATGAGTATAATCAAATATATTATTCAATGGTCCACACATGTCATGACATAATACCATTCCATTATCACCAATTATCAATCAACAATCCCTAGTCTGTTCATCACAATGTATTTTAATGCCCCTCGCTTTTCATATCGGCGGCATAGAATAACATCGCTTCAATGGACATGCGGCGCCTCCCACCCCTCGCTTCACATTGAGCGGCAAATATTCTTTCCTCGCCTCATATGATAACCACGCTTAAATGTGACATGCTGCGCTCCCACCCCTCGCTTCACATTTAGCGGCAACAAAACAAATAGCGGCAAGCATTAAAATCATCAAGGGATGACCACGACTCATGGGATGTGCACCAATAACCATCATATGCATATACAATCATCATGCATAATTCCACATGTATTTGCATCCACAATGCATAATTCCATATATACTCGCATCCACAATGCATAAACAATGAGTATATTAGATACATATACCGTTGGGTGCCCGTACGTCTTCTACGTACCTTTCCAAAAAGTAGGATGTGGTAGGACTTCACTTCCTTGGCTGTGTTGCCACCTGGGATTGTTCTACACATTCACACAAATCAATATTAGAACCCAATAATAGTCCAATACCAAAATCCCACAAAAATAATCAAAAACACCCATTTTGGTGTCTAGCGATCGATCGCCATATAGCCCCGTTCGATCGCGAGACTACACTGCCTCGTCCAACAAAATTTTTCAATTCGCGATCGATCGCCGAGTTTGCGCCGATCGATCGCGACCTCGCCGATCGATCGCGCCAAACTCGCGATCGATCGCTGAAGGCTACTGCCTTCTCCCCTGTAGCTCGCGATCGATCGGTAGAAAGTCCCGATCGATCGCCGAGTCCTGTATGCCCGATTTTGGGCACTATTCATCCTTCTTCTTCCCCAAATCAAACAAACTCAAACATTAACACATCAACAATATAAAACCACTAAAAACCTTCAATAAACATTCTCATATACTCAAAAATCCAACACCCAACCAAAATAATACCAACCCCAACAAACCCATTTCAAAACCCTTCAAAACCATTTCAAACTCAAATCAAACACTACAAAAACAACAAGGAGGTATACATACCTCTTGGGGACTCCAAATCTCCCAACAAATTCCACAAATCAAGGTTTTGGAAGGATTTCTCTCCCACTTTTGAGCCAAAAATGATAATATAAGAAAGGTTAGGGTTGGGAGAGTGTTTGGGGATTTAAAGAGTAAATGGTAAAGTGATGGGTGAGGGTGGGGTAAAAGTTATTATATGACACATAAAAATTGTACCCCAACAATTAGCATGATGTCCAAGATCCTCCAACATGGTATTTTAAAAGCGTTATTCCAAAATGTACCAAAATACCAATTAAACTCATGCTTTCAATTAATTGCCCACCATTACAATTAAATCATGCCAACACCCAAATCTCCCAATATGCACAATATGCACCCTGAAATGCACTCTCGGGTCACTCTTTCCATGTGACCATGCATTTCCATATGATAATTAATTCCAACACATATATTAATTATCACCATAAAAATCACATAACATAATTAATGCCCAACTTGCATATAATTATTTCGGGGATATCACAGCTGTTGCTAAATCTCTCATTACCCAAGATAGACGTTTGGACGTTATGAGTGCGCAACTTGCCCAGATTACTGAATTCCTTCAAGGGCTTGCTGATACCAAAAAGGGGGAAAGGAAGAAATAACATGTCTGAAGTCAGAGTAGCTCAAACTGAAGAAGAAGGGGGAACCATAACTCATGAGTATAATCAAATAGATTATTTAATGGTTCACATATGTCATGTCATAACACCATTCCATATTCACCAATTACCAATCCCTAGTCTGTTCATCACAATGTATTTTAATGCCCCTCGCTTCACATATAAGCGGCATAGAATAACCTCGCTTCAATGGACATGCGGTACTCCCACCCCTCGCTTCACATTTTAGCGGCAAATATTCTTTCATCGCCTCATATGATAACCTCACTTCAATGTGACATGTGGTACTCCCACCCCTCGCTTCACATATAAGCGGCATAAAATAAATAGCGGCAATCATTAAAATCATAACCATGACTCATGGGATGTGCACCAATAATCATCATATGCATATACAATCATCATGCATAATTCAACATGTATTTGCATCCACAATGCACAATTACATATATACTCGCATCCACAATGCACAATCAATGAGTATAATAGATACATGTACCGTTGGGTGCTCGTACGTCTTCTACGTACCTTTCCAAAAGTGGGATTTGGTATGACTTTACTTCCTTGGTTGCGTCGCCACCTGGGATGGTTCTACACAATCACACAACCCAATATTAGAAGTCAAATAATAGCCAAATACCAAAAATTCAACAAAAAAACATCATTTCCCACTATTCTGTTGCTGGCGATCGATCGCTACATCGAGGCGATCGATCGCGAGCCTTACCGATCGATCGCTTCGATGTAGCGATCGATCGCCAGACCTTACTGGCTCGCGGCGATCGATCGCGACTTTTCCAGCGATCGATCTCTCGCAAAGATTTTCGCCACGGCCCTTCTGCAATCGATCGCTGCATTCGTAGCGATCGATCGCCACCTGCTGTGTGCGCGATTCTTCACCATTTTTGAGCATTTTCCAAGTTCTACCACAAACCCTTCAAACTCAAACATTCCAACAACTCAAATACCATCATAACTCACTAAAACCCACATGAAACACCTTAGAAATCATAACCCAACCTCATACAACACATACCCAAAAACAAACCCACATAAAAACCCAAAATGCTAACCCATTTCAAAACCAAACACCATTAAAACTTTAGGAAGGGTTCCATACCTCTTGAGGACTCCAAATCCTACCAATAATCTCTCAAACAAAGATTTTGTGAAGATTGCTCCTTCCTCCTTTGCCAAATTTCGAAAATGGGAAGGGGTTTAGGGTTGGGAATGAAATTTGGGGATTTAAGAGTGAGGGTAAAGTGAATGTAAAGTGATGGGTAAAAGGTGGAATAATGGATTATAAGGGTTAATTAAAATTGTACCCCAAATATTAACATGATGTACAAAATACCCCAACATGGTAATTTAAAAGCATTTTACAAAAATGCATCAAACTCTCAATAAATTCATGCTTTCCAAATAATTAACAACCAACATGAATAACCCGTGTTAAACCCCAGTTTTTCCCAACATGCATAACATGCACCCTGAAATGCACTCTCGGGTCACGCCTACCACGTGACTAAGCATTTCATCAAGATAATTAATTCTAACACATAAATCAATTATCACCATAATTAATCATATAACATAATTAATACCCAAATTGCAATTAATTATTTCGGGGGTATCACACAGGATGTGGTGATAATGCGAAATCATTAATTGAGTTGTATATGATTTATGTAATCATTAGTGTAATGATTTAACCATATTTGATTATGAAATTGGCATGGTGAGGATAAGTTTAGTTAATCAATGTAATGATTAACTGATTTGGGAGTTTGATGGTTTGGCTATTGTGATAACATGAACAGCACGGGGGATTCCATATGGTAACGATACTATACATGGAGTATATTTTAAATTTACAGCATTATATTCTGTAAATTATGAATTGTGATATTGCTGTTATTGAGATGGTGTTATTGGTATGCTCACCCAGCGTGTGGCTTGTTTATGTCGGATAGGTGATGTAAGGACCCTAGTTCCTTAAGTGCGGATTAAAGGCGTAAATAAAAATTTCCATGCATAACAGAGTATAAAGGTTAAGTTGATGCCCTGAGCTATTAAATTACAGTGCCAAAATGATGTTCCAAAAGGGATGAGTTACATTCTCAACCAATGAATGCTAATCCTATAGTTTTACACTACTCCTAGAGTAGAGACTATACAAAAATTTAGCCTGTTATCCAAAAGCACTCCTCACTGGCTCACTGCATCAACCCGCCTTAGCCCGTCCGCCCAAAAGTACCTACAGGAACAACCCCAAACCATGAGCATGTATATAAATCATATTCACAATAATATGATCATAATTTAATGCATAAACCAAAATGCAAATCACTTCCTGTACTTAACACATATAAAAGCTCCCTTGGTTGTCCCTGTACCATAATCACAATTAATTGATTATAACACCAATAATATATATGTCATGACATGTATCCGTTCCATGTATACCAATGGCCAATCCCAGTCTTATTATATCAGTGGCATAATACCCCTTGCGTTACATGACAGCGGCATTAATACCCCTCGCTTCGACATATTAGCGGCATAATATCCCTCGCATCAACATGACAGCGGCATGTTCCTTCGCTTCGACATGTTTGCGGCAAATATTCTTCATCGCTAAATATGACAACGGCAAGTATTCTATCATCGCCTCGACATGAAGGCGGCAAGTATTCTTCATCACTGTGATATAACCTCGACTCACAATTACATGCAACCATAATGCATGTTCCAACTATATATGCAACCATAATGCATAAATAAGACCACATGTGCAACCATAATGCATAGCCAATTCAAAAGCGTAATAAATACGTTTTACCGTCCGATGCTCGTACGTCTCACTACGTACCTTAGTTCCAAAAGTGGAGATGTCGTGGAACTTTATCTCCTTTGATGTGTGGCTACCTGGGATGGTTCTACACAATCACATGAATCCATATTAGAAGCCAATAAGTGAACCATTACCAAAAATAACATCATTTAAAACAAAATCTCAAAATCCACATTTTATGCCTTGCGATCGATCGCCATCCAAGCCCCGATCGATCGCCAAGTTCAGAAAAATAGGCATTCAAGTACTGCCTCCACCGATCGATCGAGCCATTTACCGATCGATCGAGACGTCACACCGATCGATCGGGACAAATGACCGATCGATCGGTAAGCTCATTTCACGCCTTGTTCAGGCTCTGTCTTGCTCGATCGATCGGACCCATTTTCCGATCGATCGAGAAAGCCCTGTTTCAGCGAGAAACTTCCATGTATGAGCTTCCAACAACACCTACACTTAAGTACAACCAAGAACAACTACCATGCTCAACATATAACCACAAAACAACTTTAAAATACAACCCCCAAACATAAACAAGATGTTGGACCAAGATCCACCCTTATATCCCCAAAAACAAGCCACAAACCCAACCAAAACTCAACAAAACTCTACCAAGATGGAAGCTTACCACTTGAGCTCCAAGTTTCAAGTAAGAAAAGCACAAAAGACTCCTTTTTCCAAGTTTACTCTTCCACTCTAGTTTTCAAACACGAAAATGGCAGCTTCTGGATGAGTGGATGGGGTTTAGGGACCAAAAAGTTGATGGAGAGGGGGTGATGTGATGTAAAGCATACAAGTGGCTCTCAAGCCATGATATTGAGTTTTAATTGTATTCCAAGACACAAGCATGGTATGTAAAATACCCCAACATGATATTTTAAAAGTCTTTTACCACAATGCAATAAGATCCCTATTAAAATCATGCATTACCAAATAGACACAACCCATATCATTTAAACCATTATAACACCCAAATCCCAACATGTACAACATGTACCCGGAAATGCTCTACCAGGTCACGCCTACCATGTGACAAACATTTTACCAAGATAATTAGTCCCAACACATAATCTAATTATCGCCATAATATCACATAAACATAATTAATGCCCTAATTGCAATTAATTATTTCGGAGATATCACAATACTCCCCTACTTATAAGATTTCGCCCTCGAAATCGCATGCACTTACCCAAAATGAAACTAAACATAAATCACATACCAGAGAATAGTTCCGGGTAGTGCTGCACCATATGCTGCTCCGTCTCCCACGTGGCCTCTTCGACACCCCTGCGATCCCACTGAACCTTTACCATAGGTATCACTTTGTTTCGAAGCCTGCGATCAGCCCTATCCAGAATCCTGACTGGCCGTTCCTCATAAGATACATCAGAATCTAACTGAACCTCGGAAGGCTGCAATACATGCGACGGATCGGCTCATACTTCCGTAGCATAGATACATGAAACACGTCGTGAATACCAGACAATGACGGTGGCAGTGCTAAACGGTAAGCCAAGGTACCGATGCGCTGTAAAATCTCATACGGTCCCACATACCTCGGAGACAATTTACCACGCATACGAACAGAACCACACCTCTGAAAGGTGAAATCTTCAAAAAAGACCCTTTCTCCCAACTGAAATTCCAACGGTCTCCGCCGTTTATTCGCATAGGCAGCTTGCCCTGTCCTGGGCTGCCTTCATTTTCTGACGGATAACCTTTACTTTATCCTCCATCTCCCGAATCAGTTCGGGTCCTCCCACTGCTTTACTGGTTAAGTCATCCCAGTACAACGGCGACCTACAACGCCTACCATACAAAGCCTCAAACGGAGCCTTCTGAATACTCGCCTGATAGCTGTTGTTGTATGAAAACTCTACCAAGGCCAAAGAATCTTGCCATGAGGCATCAAACTCCAACACACAAGCTCGCAGCATGTCCTCGAGCGTCTGTATAGTACGCTCAGTCTGACCGTCCGTTTGGGGATGATATGCCGTACTCAACCTCAATTCAGTACCCAAAGCTGACTGAAGACCTCCCCAGAAATGAGATGTGAACCGTGGATCTCTGTCAGACACAATAGACACTGGAATCCCATGCAGTCTCACTATATCCCGGACATACAATTGAGCCATCCTCAAGTATGTGTACGTCATACTGTAGGGAATGAAGTGAGCTACCTTCGTTAGCCTGTCAATGATCACCAAAATGGCATCACAACCCGAAGTAGTCCTCGGCAAGTGAGTCACAAAGTCCATAGATATGTGTTCCCACTTCCACTCCGGTATCTCTAAGCTCCTTAGCTCGCCACCGGGTCTCTGCCTCTCTGCCTTAACCTGTTGACAGATCAAACACCTCTTGACAAAAGCAATCACATCACGCTTCATCCGCTTCCACCAGAACTGATCACACAAGTCCTTATACATCTTCCTCCCTCCTGGGTGGATGCTAAATCGGCTACTATGAGCTCGTTCCAAGATTCCTCTACGCAACTCCGGCGTACCTGGAACTACCCATCGGTTACCGAGTCTCAAAGAACCATCCTCAGCCACTCTGAACTTTGATGGCTGTCCCTGAAGTACCAATGATGACCATCTCTGAATCTCGTCATCTGTCCTCTGAGCTCTCCTGATATGCTCATAGATATCTGGCTCAGCCAATAAGGTCGATACATGTACAGGCGATGTATCTACGTCGAAGTCATAGCCCAGATGGCAACAGGAAGTCATCATAGTCGACAAATGCATGACCTCCTCAGCAGTACTCTTCACCTTCCGACTCAAGGCGTCTGCCGTCAAGTTTGCTTTCCCCGGATGGTACTCAATCTCACAGTCATAGTCTTTGAGCAAATCCATCCATCTCCTCTGACGCATATTCAACTCCGCCTGAGTGAATAAAAATTTCAGGCTCTTATGATCCGTATATATGGTAAAGGACGTACCATACAGATAGTGCCTCCAAATCTTCAGGGCAAAGATAATAGCAGCCAATTCCAAGTCATGGACTGGGTACCTAACCTCATGCGGCTTCAACTGCCTCGATGCATAAGCTACCACATGCTTATCTTGCATCAGTACACAACCCAAGCCCTGCAGTGATGCGTCAGTATAAAGCACAAACCTTTTGTTCTCCGTAGGGATCACCAATACCGGTGCCGTCGTTAATCGGTGCTTCAACTCTTGAAAGCTCTCCTCACAAGCCTATGACCAAAAGAAGGGCACTCCCTTTTGAGTCAACTGAGTCAGTGGCTTAGCAATTTTAGAAAATCCCTCGACGAAGCGTCGGTAATACCCAGCCAAACCAAGGAAACTCCGAATCTCGGGCACAGAAGTGGGTGCAGCCCACTCCATCACCGCCTCAATCTTCCTGGGGTCCACTGAAATCCCACTGCTAGATAGGACGTGCCCCAGAAATACTACACTGCTCAACCAAAACTCACACTTACTGAGTTTGGCGTATAACTAGTGATCTCTGAGGATCTGGAGCACTGTCCTTAAATGTCTCACATGCTCTTCCTCACTCCGGGAGTAGATGAGTATATCGTCAATAAACACAATGACGAACTGATCCAGATAGGGTTGGAATACCCGATTCATTAAGCTCATAAAGACAGCCGGAGCGTTCGTCACACCGAACGGCATTACCAAGAACTCGTAGTGCCCATACCGAGTCCTAAATGCTGTCTTTTGCACATCCTCCTCCCTGACCCGTATCTGGTGGTACCCGGATCTCAAATCAATCTTACTATACAGCTTCGTACCTTGCAACTGGTCAAACAAGTCGTCGATCCTTGGAAGAGGGTACTTGTTCTTTACCGTGGCCTTATTCAGTTGCCGGTAATCGATGCACAAGCGCATCGAGCCATCCTTCTTCTTCACAAAAAGAACTGGTGCGCCCCAAGGCGATACGCTAGGGCGTATATATCCTTTATCAAGGAGTTCCTGCAATTGCTCCTTCAACTCTCTTAGCTCAGCCGGTGCCATCCTGTAAGGTGCACGGGAGATAGCGGATGTCCCCGGTAATAACTCAATCCCAAACTCGACTTCCCTTGCCGGTGGGAATCCGGGAATCTCCTCCGGGAATACGTCAGCAAATTCCGCTACCACTGGTATATCCGTAACCTTTAACTCTTTGCTCTTTCCCGACGTGTCCACGGCATAGATAAGGTAGCCCGTGTGACCACGTTCCAACAACTGAGACATTTTGATTGCCGAAATCAACGGAATCTTCGCACGAGACCCGTCGCCATAAAAAGTCCACTGGACTCCCAAACCAGATTTGAATCGAACTGTCCTCTGTCGACAATCTACCACTGCCTGATATCTGTTCAGAATGTCGATGCCCACAATGCAGTCGAAATCTGACATACTCAAAACAATCAAATCTGCCTTTATCTCGTTGCCCTCAAAATAAATGAGGCAGTCCATCAGAAACCGATCAGCAACAACTCTCTTTCCGGTGGGTGTCGAGACCAATAGAGACGTGGGTAACAGAGACGTGCACATATGATGTCTCGCCACAAAGTCCGCAGACACGAAGGAGTGCGAAGCACCTGTGTCTATCAAAATAAAGGCGGAAAATGTAAATAGTAGGCACGTACCAGCTATAACCTCCTCTGGAGCTGCATCGGCCTGCTCCCTGGTCAATGCATAGACATGTCCCTGAGGTGGCCCCATCGCCTGCCTCCCACCTGACGAGGCACCATCGGTGGCCTCTGCTGCACTGTACCACTAGTAAACCTCCCTCGACCTTCCCTGAGATCCGTCTGTCCTTCCCGGTTGGGGCAACGCCGAGCAATGTGGCCCGACTTGGCACAAATGTAGCACGCAGAACAATCTCGCATCAAATGTGGCCCTCCACAAAAGTGGCACTTGACATCTCCAGCTCTACTAGCTTGAGTCGGTCCCCCATAAGTAGATGTACCACTCCTCCGATCCCCTTGCTTCCGGCCCTCCGGCCTCCTTCCGCCAAACCGAGTAGAAGAAGAAGTCCCCCGTGACTTAAAAGATCCTCCTCGGGGCCTCAGATTTTCAGATGTTGATCTTTGTGATGGAGCTGGTGAGGGTATGGCCTCAGGATAAGCACTCACCCCTATCTCCGCTCTAACCAGTGCCTCATCAAAGTATGTCGGGTTGTTAGAAATGACTCGATCAAATAACTCCGGCCGCAGCCCCTTCAAAAAGTGCCTCATCTTGGCATGCCCATTTGTAGCAATGTGTGGAACATACCTCAATAAGGATGAGTAGTGCATGGCGTAGTCCGAAACCGTCAGGTTCCCTTGCTTCAGATTCGTAAATTCATCCTCCTTAGTTTGCCTAGCCGCGGCAGAGAAATATCGGTTTAGAAACCGAGTCCGAACTAAAGTCCAGTCGATTACCATGCCCTGTGCCCTCAATTCCATTACAATCGTCTTCCACCACATGGAAGACTTCTTTGCCAGTTGGAATTCTGCCAGTCTTAACCAAGCCGTCCTAGCACACGGCCGCAGATACAAAAATCTGTTCTAGTCTCTCCAGCCACTCTTCGGCCTCTTCTCCTGTCTCTGTTCCTTCAAACATAGGGTGGGGTGGAAGGTCAGAAATCGTGTCAGGCTTAGCTCACCTGGTAACAGAAATTGAGCAACCGGGTTCCATGCCCACAGCAGGTGGGGGGTAACAGATTTGCCTGCCCGATGCTAGCATTCACGCTCCCAATATCACCCCCACCTCCTCGTTGAGGTTTCCCGCATTTATAGCCGCCATGCTGTAACACAAATGTTAACAACAATTCCAAACAATATATATGCTAAACCGTTAGACAATATGAATGACAAGCATGTTAGTATGCCAATTGTATACATAAATATGCACCACATGCATAAACATGCCCCAAGTATAAACACCTAGCCAACCATACTAAGGCTAACCCTTCACTCGTTCCCCGGGTTCTCTAACCACTGCTATGATACCACTAATGTAAGGACCCTAGTTCCTTAAGTGCGGATTAAAGGCGTAAATAAAAATTTCCATGCATAACAGAGTATAAAGGTAAGTTGATGCCCTGAGCTATTAAATTACAGTGCCAAAATGATGTTCCAAAAGGGATGAGTTACATTCTCAACCAATGAATGCTAATCCTATAGTTTTACACTACTCCCTAGAGTAGAGACTATACAAAATTTAGCCTGTTATCCAAAAGCACTCCTCACTGGCTCACTGCATCAACCCGCCTTAGCCCGTCCGCCCAAAAGTACCTACAGGAACAACCCCAAAACCATGAGCATGTATATAAATCATATTCACAATAATATGATCATAATTTAATGCATAAACCAAAATGCAAATCACTTCCTGTACTTAACACATATAAAAGCTCCATTGGTTGTCCCTGTACCATAATCACAATTAATTTATTATAACACCAATAATATATATGTCATGACATGTATCGTTCCATGTATACCAATGGCCAATCCCAGTCTTATTATATCAGTGGCATAATAACCCCTCACGTTACATGACAGCGGCATTAATACCCCCTCGCTTCGACATATTAGCGGCATAATATCCCTCGCATCAACATGACAGCGGCATGTTCCTTCGCTTCGACATGTTTGCGGCAAATATTCTTCATCGCTAAATATGACAACGGCAAGTATTCTATCATCGCCTCGACATGAAGGCGGCAAGTATTCTTCATCACTGTGATATAACCTCGACTCACAATTACATGTAACCATAATGCATGTTCCAACTATATATGCAACCATAATGCATAAATAAGACCACATGTGCAACCATAATGCATAGCCAATTCAAAAGCGTAATAAATACGTTTTACCGTCCGATGCTCGTACGTCTCACTACGTACCTTAGTTCCAAAAGTGGAGATGTCGTGGAACTTTATCTCCTTTGATGTGTGGCTACCTGGGATGGTTCTACACAATCACATGAATCCATATTAGAAGCCAATAAGTGAACCATTACCAAAAATAATATCATTTAAAACAAATCTCAAATCCACATTTTATGCCTTGCGATCGATCGCCATCCAAGCCCCGATCGATCGCCAAGTTCAGAAAAATAGGCATTCAAGTACTGCCTCCACCGATCGATCGAGCCAGTTTACCGATCGATCGAGCCAGTTTATACCGATCGATCGAGACGTCACACCGATCGATCGGGACAAATGACCGATCGATCTGTAAGCTCATTTTCACGCCTTGTTCAGGCTCTGTCTTGCTCGATCGATCGGACCCATTTTCCCGATCGATCGAGAAGCCCTGTTTCAGCGAGAAACTTCCATGTATGAGCTTCCAACAACACCTACACTTAAGTACACCAAGAACAACTACCATGCTTCAACATATAACCACAAAACAACTTTAAAATACAACCCCCAAATAAACAAGATGTTGGACCAAGATCCACCTTATATCCCCAAAACAAGCCCACAAACCCAACCAAAACTCAACAAAACTCTACCAGATGGAAGCTTACCACTTGAGCTCCAGTTTCAAGTAAGAAAAGCACAAAAGACTCCTTTTTCCAAGTTTACTCTTCCCTCTAGTTTCAAACACGAAAATGGCAGCTTCTGATGAGTGGATGGGGTTTAGGGACAAAAAGTTGATGGAGAGGGGGTGATGTGATGTAAAGCATACAAGTGGCTCTCAAGCCATGATATTGGGTTTTAATTGTATTCAAGACACAAGCATGGTATGTAAAATACCCCAACATGATATTTTTAAAAGTATTTTACCACAATGCAAGAAGATCCCTATTAAAATCATGCATTACCAAATAGACACAACCCATATCATTTAAACCATTATAACACCCAAATCCCAACATGTACACATGTACCGACGGAAATGCTCTACCAGGTCACGCCTACCATGGACAAGCATTTTACCAGATTAATTAGTCCCAAACATAATCTAATTATCGCCATAATATCACATAAACATAATTAATGCCCTAATTGCAATTAATTATTTCGGGGATATCACAGGTGAACAGGTACATCACCAGTTCCGGAGTTGAGTTCGGGCTGTCGATTGATATGCTTCCCCAGGGCTGAGGTACCAATGTTGGTATTGAGTAGTACGTCTATAAAATAGATACACATTAATTATTAAATGCTCGTATGTGAGCATTCTTATATGTGTATATTGGATTGTATAAATGTTTTGAGATATCTTTTTTCATTCTTTTGATTTGCATGCAATTAATTAAGGGAAATTGCATAATGAATTGAGAACATGTTGGTGTGTTATAAGGTGTATACTTATGCTAGTTGAAGTGGCATTGAGAATGTACATTGAGAGGAATAATGCCAAATTTTTTATAGATATCAGGTTAAGGTATTGATGTATGTACAAGAATATTGCAGTGATAAAAGTATGCACCATTATTTGTTGATAACGCACTAATATCGGGTTAAGGTAGCGAGGGCCTTTCAACATAATTGCAACATCCTTGACAACCGGAAGTTCGTACTGTATCTATATTGAATATCAATTCAATATTAATATTTTATCAAAACTCTCACAACCAAACCACGGACATCATATAAGTTCGCCAAGCCTCCTATCATACTCAGTCACGATTTATCGTACACCGTATACTACTCAATTCATTACATTTAATTCTTTATTAATTTGAACTATCAATTAACTCGACCAAGTAGTAAGTACGTTTTTAAGGTTTATCACATAAAATCTCATAACATTGTTAGTGACTTCCCCAAAATATCATAATCACATTAATTGATCATAGGATGTCACCTGTCAAAATTTCAAAAAATTACAAATTTTGAAAACTTCTACAGCCCGCGATCGATAGCTCCAACCCGGGCAATCGACCCCGCTCGACAGAGCACGCATTTACCAAAAATTGCCTTCTGCGATCTATCGCGCCATAACCCGATCGATCGCGCCACTATTTATCCCATCAAATCATTTTCACTGGCGATCAATCTGGCAAATGTCCCGTGATCGATCGCACGACTCTTTTTTTGTGTTCAGGCTCTGTTTTGCTCAAATCGATCGGACACCTACTTTTTACAATACATCAAAAAACCCTTTTAGCGAGAAACTTCCATCATATTATCTTCCAACAACACCTACACTTAAGTACAACCAAGAAAGTCAACCCCATTCTATTAACACCACATTCAACCACAATTAACAACTTCAAATACAACCCTGTAAATCAAAATAAGCCACAAAATCAAAATCCACCTTATCCAGGCCCCAAAAGCAAGCCAGAAACCAAAAAACTCAGAAAAACTCTACCAAATGGAAGCTTACCACTTGAGCTTCAAGTTTCAAGTAAGAAAAGCACAAAAACTCCTTTTTCCAATTTACTCTTCCACTCTAGTTTCAAACATGAAAATGGCAGCTTCTGGATGAGTGGATTATTTAGGGACCAAAAATTGATGAAGGGGGGATGTTATGTAAATCATACAAGTGGCTCTCAAGCCATGATATTGGGTTTTAATTGTATTCCAAGACACAAGCATGGTATGTAAAATACCCCAACATGATATTTTAAAAGTATTTTACCACAATGCAATAAGATCCCTATTAAAATCATGCATTACCAAATAGACACAACCCATATCATTTAAACATTATAACACCCAAATCCCAACATGTACAACATGTACCCAAATGCTCTACCAGGTCACGCCTACCATGTGACAAGCATTTTACCAAGATAATTAGTCCCAAACATAATCTAATTATCGCCATAATATCACATAAACATAATTAATGCCCTAATTGCAATTAATTATTTCGGGGATATCACAGGTGAACAGGTACATCACCAGTTCCGGAGTTGAGTTCGGGCTGTCGATTGATAATGCTCCCAGGGCTGAGGTACCAATGTTGGTATTGAGTAGTACGTCTATAAAATAGATACACTTAATTATTAAATGCTCGTATGTGAGCATTCTTATATGTGTATATTGATTGTATAAATGTTTTGAGATATCTTTTTTCATTCTTTTGATTTGCATGCAATTAATTAAGGGAAATTGCATAATGAATTGAGAACATGTTGGTGTGTTATAAGGTGTATACTTATGCTAGTTTAGTGGCATTGAAATTGTACATTGAGAGGAATAATGCCAAATTTTTATAGATATCAGGTTAAGGTAATTGATGTATGTACAAGAATTATTGCAGTGATAAAGTATGCACCATTATTTGTTGATAACGCACTAATATCGGGTTAAGGTAGCGAGGGCCTTTCAACATAATTGCAACATCCTTGACAAACCGGAAGTTCGTACTGTATCTATATTGAATATCAATTCAATATTAATATTTTATCAAAACTCTCACAACCAAACCTACGGACATCATATAAGTTCGCCAAGCCTCCTATCATACTCAGTCACGATTTATCGTACACCGTATACTACTCAATCATTACATTTAATTCTTTATTTAATTTGAACTATCAATTAACTCGACCAAGTAGTAAGTACGTTTTTAAGGTTTATCACATAAATCTCATAACATTGTTAGTGACTTCCCCGAAAATATCATAATCACAATTAATTGATCATAGGATGTCACCTGTCAAAATTTCAAAAAATTACAAATTTTGAAAACTTCTACAGCCCGCGATCGATAGCTCCAACCGGGGCAATCGACCCGCTCGACAAGCACGGATTTACCAAAAATGGCCTTCTGCGATCTATCGCGCCATAACCCGCTATCAATAGCGCCCACTATTTATCGCCACCAAAGTTCATTTTCAACTGGCGATCAATCTGGCTTTGTCCGGTGATCGATCGCACGACCGCTTTTTTTGTGAAAATCCTCCATTTTTTGCTCAAACTCCATTCACACACCTGACTACATAATAATCTTACAATACATCAACAAAACACATGATATACCAGTTTTACCATCAGATTATCTCAACTACAAACAACCACCCATTTCATACCATATAATCTCCCCAAAAGAAAGTCAAAACCCCATCTTCTATTAACACCACATTCAACACACAATTAAAACTTCAAATACTTACCCTGTACAATCAATATAAGCCACAAAATTAAAATCCATCCTTAGCTCCAGGCCTCACAAGCATTTTCTAAAGAAAAAGAAAGAAAGGCTTGGAGAAAAAGTAGGGACTTAGTGTGTGTTTTTGGTGTTTGGTGAAATTGGATAGAGTATGCATTTATGCCTTATTCACTGGTCAACACCACATTTAACACATGCATCAACATTCTAACATACTAGTATGTATATTTTACCTCTTACATCATAATACATCAACATATATATTTTACTTCTAATTCATTCCTAACTCATTTTATTAACAAACTACTCATTTCAACTAATTATTTCATGATTATCAAAATCTAATTATACTAGTTTATCCCCAAAATCGAGTCCAAATCATATAGTTCATTCAACAATTTAACCACTTCAATAATTATGACTCAATCATAATATTTCACACCACACCCGATTTATTTCAAACTGAGTACAAATACCAAAATGACACTCATTCATAACTATCTTTTCATTATCGCATTAAACTCCATTGAATAAAGGTAATTTAATAAATTTCAAGGCTCAAGAAGTAAACCCCATTGAGGTGCTTAAAAAGTTTCAAAAAACTCTCACGGGGTGACAAGAATAACGATAAGAGAGGAGTTTGTGAACAGTTATATGAAAAGAAGGAAGGGATTGAATATGAGGGGAAAAAATGAGCAAAAAAGAAATGAAAGGGAAAGAAGGTGTGTGGACTCGAGATGGAAAAATAATCATAAAAAATGGTGATTGTTGTGAAGAATGAAAAAAACTAAAATTTGGGGAGGAGCAAAACATGAAGAATGATGAAAAATCAATAATAATGGAGATGAGAAAGGGTGCTAATTGAATTAAAATATTTATTTACCTAGCAAAAAAAAGATTAAAAAAAGATTGTATCATTTTAATGATGAAGCATTGAATGTTTGGTTTTATCTTTGTTATATGATTTGTTCAATGATGAATACAGCCAAGCCTGTGAGATTGATAAACAGGGATCATCTGGAGAATTTAGATCTATATATTTATAGTACTTGGGTTTATCTGGCATGTTTATTCCATATTTTGCGTTTATTTCGCCTCGTTTTACACGATTTTTGGTTTCTCCGGACTAGACAAAGCTTAAAAATGAAAATGAGCACAAACATTTTGATGTCACTTAGGAAAGACCCTGAGAAGTGATGAATGACCAAAAGTGAAAGAAAGGAATTTCTAAATGTTCCTGATCGATTAACCTTCAAGAATGAGATATCGATATATACTCGTTAGAGATTGATATTCATGATGTGCCTACAATAGGGTGACGCGTTTCATCGGCGTTGGCTTGGAGAAAGTCAGCACACATGAATATGTGTTTATTGGGAATGAGTTCACTGAAAGTTCATACTCGAAATTCTATAAGTGAATACCATTTGTCGAGTATAGAATTCATAGTCATAGTTGTGAACCATTACTCCTCATGACCCGATGTGTCATTGAGGTCTTGATAGATAGTGTAAGGCCCTTCGGGTTAACCTCGCATTAGCACACAATTTAAAAAATATATAATTGCAATCAATCACAACCAATGACATTCCAGCTATTTTTTTTTCATCAATACCACAAGGCCCTCTAAAACCAAGACATACCACGTGATGATTTATTAAATATACTTGAGCCGAAATATTAAATTCAAACAACAAAAGGACATCATCTCGACTATAAATATCATAATCCAACATCGCAATCCTAATCAAATCATAACAAGCCCACTATTGCCAAAATAAATACTTCCCAATAACAAACTCACAAACATAACAAAAGCCTAACATGTCTCCTAGTGAAAATACATTCACTATAAACTAGTTGCTCTACCCTTCAACCCATCATCAATTTAAATACATACACTATAAACTAGTGGCTTTACCCTTCAACCCATCATCAATCTATCTCTGATCCCGTCCACTAGTACCTGCCTTATCGCCTGAAAACAAAGCCCATAAAAGGATGAGCTAATGCCTAGTACGTTCTTATCAAAATAAACAGAAATTATACAGATCGTAAACATCTCATCAAAATAGCTCAACAATTTAACAAATAATAATGCATTGTTTCGTTACCTCGGACCTATTCCTATCAAACAAGACAACAATAATACAAGATAATTATGCGGTCAAACAAAAACCACCATAATAGACTATACGATAAATGCAACATCCAATGTCAATTTATAACGTTTCATCAATTTTTTATATCAAATACATCGCAATGCATTATATCGTCTCATTATCTCTATGCAAAATGCTTCGCAATGCATTCACCATCATCGACCAGATATGTCATCCACTGGCTTACATCAAGGACTCGTCAGTCCATATCATCCATATATATGATATCAGGACCATAAATTCCATTCACTGGCCCACTTTTCTGGACTCATCGGTCCACATCAACCACATCTATAACATCTGTCTAATCATCAATCCATATATAAAATATACAACAATATCCACACCATCATTCTATCTCATCTCATCATATACCATAATGTCATTATTATATCGCAACTCATCAATTCATCACATTTTCTCAAATCTTCTCATTTAATGATATTCGATCAGTAAGTTTACTCAAGGATAATTTACTGCTATTATTAAGACGGAACATACATGAACAGCTGGAATAAAAAGATTATAATATTCGGCTTCCCACATGACTTCCGCTCCTACTATCTGCTCACATCATCAATAAATACAACATTGCAAAAATCAGTAACTTGCTCATTTATCTTATTGACCAATTTAAGCAATTTAATCATCTTCCTGGATTATGTGGAGCCACAAGAACCAAATATACCTAGCTAGATAGTAGAAATGTCGATTAGTATGTAGGCCACAACTCAAAGCGAAGCATCAAATTTAAGTGGGTCCAGTTGGAGAGTCAAGATCTCATATATTACAACTTATATTCAGGTCATAATTTCAGAAAGTAAATACACAATTCTCAAAATTCATTAAAGTCGCGGTTTTACGTCACACAATAAAATTTCAGCTTTATATATATATCAGTAAAAGAATCATATCTCCCTCATACAAAATCCAAATCAATACAACTTTCATTTAACCATATTTACAGAAAATAAACATATTAGTTCCAGAATTCGAAACATATCCACCTCTTAGTAGGTACAACTCCTTCATAACAAATCCAAATTAACCGATTCTAGATTCAATATTTCCCAGTAACTCGGTTTTCGTGCTGAAGTTGCAGAAACCCTCGCTGTCCAGAATTGCTACTTATGTTTCTTAAATTCTAATCATATTTTGAGTGTCACCTTCTGATTTTTAGCCACAAACAAACAAAAGAAACATTCCCGTATGTGTAAAATTTCAGAATTTGTCATCCCACCATTTATAACAAAATTATAGTTGTTCTTTTTCTATATCTAAACATCAAAGTCCAATTATAAAACCATTGCATGTTATAAATAACCAGCCCAACATTTTAAAATTAACCAACAGCTTACAAGAATTTAAAAACAAAAATAGATTAAAACCAACCTAAATCAATCGTACCTTACCTTGAATAGTAACAACAAAATGAAGAAAACCCATTTAAATGAAATTCTAGTCGTCTCACAACCACCTCAAATTTAAACCAGCAAGGTGGAACGAAATCAAACAACATTTAATGGCTATAACTCACTTATTTCAGGAACTTTAAAATTATTTCTGCAAAATAAATTATCAAAACAAGGTTAAGGAAATCTATAGAACTTACGCCTCTTCCAATTTATGATGCGTCACTTGTGAACCGAAGCTAGTAGAAAGATTTTTCTGAAATTCCAAGACCTGGAATTTGGGATTTTCGAAGGGATCATCTTTCCCCTGTGTTGCCTCGTTTCGTTCCTATCTATTCTTTATTCTAATTCTTTTCCTTTGCTTTCTTGTCTTCATTTTTATTAAATAATTTAAACTCACTTTCTAAGAAATAAAAATGGACAGACGTCAAGTTGGAGGAATATAAAAGAATGACCCATCTTCTCTTTTTATCATTTTCATACTTCCATTTTTTTTAACATTTACTAATTTTTAATAATTTTACGTATGGGACCATAAAGCTTGATTAGATTATCCAAAATAAGAAATAACAAACACAAAAAACAACTTACTAAATAATAATATACTAATTAACCTTTCAAATATAGCATCAAAACATGATTCTTTAATTACATTTTATTACTTAATATTTTCTAAATTATCTTTCTTAATCTTTTCGGGTGTTACAATTCTTCCCCCTTATTAAATTTCGACCCAGAAATTCAAGATTACATTCATGCTTATAACAAACCTTGTAAAACTGTAATATCCACTCCCTTTTATTTCAAGGTAAGTTCCATAGGTCGGGTGTTACGGATTTCTTTTTTTGACCTTTCTAAGTTATACTAATCCTCAAAAGAGAAAACTCTAGGAAGTTACGCATTCTAATCAATATTCCTGAAGATCATCGTCGTTTATACATCGTTACTATCTACTTATTTTAAACTATATTTGGTTCTCTACCATTTTAACTTCACATTTATTTTCATATAGTTTATTACTCACTCTATTCTTAATCTTATTCGATCTCAAAATACCTTTTACTTTGTTAAGAGGTACGTGAGAACAAAAAAAACATTGTAAATTTGACACTTTGTGCCTGTATCAGTAATACACCCTTTTCGTCCAATTTTTATCATTCATCATTAATTGTTACGTGTAAAAAGAAACACTAGTAAGGTATTTCACATGCTATGACGTAACAACATTCCATATTTTTGTCAAAGGTTTATGATTTAGCATTCACCCACAAAATATTGAACACTTGTTCTTTAATATTTTTCTCGTGGACGTTGATATCACAGATCCCGTGACACTCACATCCAAAAAATAGACTACAAATGATTTTTTTTTTAATCATCAAGTAATTACATTCGATACAATCTTATGTCACCGTTAATTCAGATAAACACTGAATTTCTTTGCATGCAAGGAAACACATTCCAGTTATTTATTTCATCTAAGTTATCATCAAATGCGTTCACCATAATAATCATTAAAGCAAAGTTATCAGATCTAGACGGCTCCAATTCATGTTCTCACCAATACGTTCACTTTTCAAGTGTATACATTTCTGAAATTGGGAGAAGTCAAACAATATATGTTTTATACTTATGCAAGTTAACAAGATTTTAGGATTTCACCACGCTATTACATTTCTCATTCATATTTAATCATTTTATCAAACATCTCGTATTCACCATTCATTACAATTACTATTCCAGAAATCCCATAATTCTATTTACAGTTTAGCCATACTGAAATAAGAATATTCATTCTCATTTTAAACAATAGTCAACTATGAGCTATCATTTTATTTGAAAACGGTTTAACTATGCAATCTCAAATATGTAGCATTTTGCCCAACACATTAAGGGTTTTGGACATACTGAGAATAACTACTAGTTAAATTCTCTAAATATTTCTCAAGCATTCATTAATACTAAACTCACTAATCATCTGAGCCATTCAAATCATGATTGTTATTTTTCCTAACCTCTAAATCAAAAGATCAAATGATTTGTCCACACATATAAAACACAAGTTTAGCATCCCTCTTTTTTCTTTTTCTTTTTTCTTTTTAAACAACTCAATCACTGGCAGATTTCAAATATGAATAATGAATTCAACACAAGAAAATAGATCTGGAGAACTATTAGAATATATAACAAAACTAATTTGCACGCATCTTGAGCATGATCTTAGGGAATTCCTCGGCCAATTCGTGTTGGAAAAGTAAAAGAACTATTTTTGTTTTATGCTCGATCGATAGAGCGGGGCAGAAAAATCGTTGTTTTCGTGAACAGTAGCTCGATCGATCGAGCACTGTATCTGTTTTGTGAAATGGTATGCCCATTCACGTTTAGGGTGCGATTTTGGCGATATAGTGCCTCCAAATGGCGTCCATTCGGACTTGTTTTTTGTTTACTATATATACAACATAACCCCACTCGTTTTATACAATGATTTTCGAAATTCATTCAGACAATAAGTGAGAAATAGAGAGCATTTTGTTGTTCATCAATTTTTCTTCTAGTTGAGTGCTTTGAACCTTTGTGGTTTGAGGACTTGTGATTTGGAGTGCTCCTATCACAAGTCATAGTCGTTGTATCTTGGGAGACAAATTGACATAGCAAACCGTTAGCACCCTAGCGGGGCAATATTGTCATAAGGACAAAGATTCCAAAATTGTTGTATATATTTCTCTCAAAGTGTATCTCAGGAATCAAAATAACAATGGTTGATTGTTGGTAAAGTAAAAGAATTAAAAAATTTTTATGCTCGATCGATCGAGCGGGCTAGAAAAATCGTTGTTTTTGTGAACAGTAGCTCGATTGATCAAGCTCCTTGCTCGATCGATCGAGCACTGTATATTTTTGTGAAATGAAATGTCCATTCACGTTTAGGTTTCGATATAGTGCCTCCAAATGGCGTCCATTCGGACTTGTTTTTGGTTTACTATATATACAACAAAACTCCACTTGTTTTATACATTGATTTTTGAAACTCATTCAGACAATAAGTGAGAAAATAGAGAGCATTTTGTTGTTCATCATTTTTCTTCTAGTTGAGTGCTTTGAACCTTTTGTGGGTTTGAAGACTTGTGATTTGAAGTGCTTCTATCACAAGTCATAATCGTTGTATCTTGGGAGACAAATTGACATAGTAAACCATTAGCACCATAGTGAGCAATATTGTCATAAGGACAGAGATTCCAAAATTGTTGTATATATTTCTCTCAAAGTGTATTTCAGGAATCAAAATAACAATGGTTGATTGTTGGAAAAGTAAAAGAATTAAATTATTTTTATGCTCGATCAATCGAGCAAAATGCTCGATCGATCGAGCGGGCCAGGAAAATCGTTGTTTTCGTGAACAGCAGCTCGATCGATTGAGCTCATTGCTCGATCGATCGAGCACTGTATTTGTTTTGTGAAATGATATGTCCATTCACGCTTAGGGTTCGATTTTTGGCGACATAGTGCCTCCAAATGGTGTGCATTCGGACTTGTTTTTAGTTTACTATATATACAACAAAACCCCACTTGTTTTATACATTGATTTTCGAAACTCATTCAGACAATATGTAAGAAAATAGAGAGCATTTTTTTGTTCATCATTTTTCTTCTAGTTGAGTGCTTTGAAATTTTGTGGTTTGAGGACTTGTGATTTGAAGTGCTCCTATCAAAAGTCATAGTCATTGTATCTTGGGAGACAAATTGTCATAGCAAATCGTTAGCATCATAGCGGGGCAATATTGTCATAAGGACAGAGACTCCAAAATTGTTGTATATATTTCTCTCAAAGTGTATCCCAGGAATCAAAAAACAATGATTGATTGTTGGAAAAGTAAAAGAATTACATTTTTTTTATGCTCGAGCGGGCCAGAAAAATCGGTGTTTTCGTGAACAGTAGCTCGATCGATCGAGCTCCTTGCTCGATCGATCGAGCACTGTATCTGTTTTGTGAAATAGTATGTCCATTCACGTTTAGGGTGCGATTTTTGGCGATATAGTGTCCATTCGGACTTGTTTTTGGTTTACTATATATACAACATAACCCACTTGTGTTATACATTGATTTTCGAAATTCATTCAGACAATAAGTGAGAAAATAGAGAGCATTTTGTTGTTCATCATTTTTCTTCTAGTTGAGTGCTTTGAACCTTTGTGGTTTGAGGACTTATGATTTGGAGTGCTCATATCACAAGTCATAGTCGTTGTATCTTGGGAGACAAATTGCCATAGCAAACTGTTAGCATCATAGCGGGGCAATATTGTCTTAAGGATAGAGATTCCTCGACATAAAACTTGTTTTGAAGCCATTGTTATTTTGATTCCTGAGATACACTTTGAGAGAAATATAAACAACAATCTTAAGACAATATCGTGCAATACAAATGTCTTCATCGAGTGCAACAACGACTCATGTTCATCATGGTGAAAGGCCTGAAATGTACAATGAGAACGATTTCAAGCGGTGGCAACAAAAGATGCTATAAATTGTATACTTTTTATTGTCTAGTGAAAACAACAAAGAAACTCTGGGCATCGCTGGAAAAGAAGTACAAATCCGAGGATACCGGCATGAAAAAATTCATAGTTGGCTAGTTCCTGGATTTCAAGATGGTTGATACCAAGCCTGTGATGGCGCAAGTGCAAGATCTACAAGTGATCTTGCAGGACATTCATGCGGAGGGAATGAGTCTAAGTGATTCATTCTAAGTCGTTGTTATGATTGAAAAATTGCCTCCTATGTGGAAAGACTTCAAGAACTATCTGAAACACAAACGAAAGGAGATGAGTCTTGAAGATCTTGTGGTTCGACTACGAATCGAGGATGACAACAAGTTTCCCAGAGAAAGGCAGGTAGGTTTCAAATGGAACCACGGGCTAACCTAGTTGAACAAAGAACCAGATCAAAGCGTAAGTTTGACGGTACGGCCTCCAACAATGGCAATACGAAAATGTTCAACGGAAAATGCTATAAATGTGGAAAACCAAATCACATGGCAAAAGATTGTCACAATAAAGACGATCGTGGGAAGGCTATGGATCAAGTAAATGTGACCGAAGAAGATTATCTCTCAATTGATTTGGATGATCTAGCGCTTACCGCTTAAATTAGATTGTGTATCTTTGAAAGTTGTAAACTCCGAGAATGAAGTGATTATAAATAAATATAATGACGATATTTATTGAAAGCAATAAAATTTATGTTATTACTTCGTGGATTGAATCTTATGGTTTGTGGCATGATTGTTAGGATCATTTAAACCATAGTTCACAACACAAATTGTAATGTTAAATTTATTGCTTCAATGGGCACTGATAAGTGTCATTTATACACTTATATTCTTGCATTTTTATAGTGATTCTTGGACGATTTTACGCTTTTGATTATATTTTTGTATACTTCCAGGAATCCAGTGAAAGTGCAAGAAATACCTGAAAAACCCCATTTTATGGACTGGAAGGTGAAACTGGGACGATACAAGTCAAGGCATTTGAAAAGAAGTTGAAAATGAGTGAGTTGAAGAAATTGATGCAGGCGATCGATCGCCTTAAAACAAGAGATCGTTCGCTACCAGGTAGTGAGGCGAGAAAAAATTCATGCAAGGAAGCGATCGATCGCCCTAAACCAAGAGATCGATCGCATTGGGACAGAACACTTATGCGATCGATCGCATATCATGAAGCGATTGATCGCCATAGAGATAAAAATTCAAGCGACCGATCTCTACGTTTGAAGCGATCGATCGCAAGCAGAGGCCTATACGAGAAAAATTCCTTATTTAAGTTTTGGGCTATATTTGGTACCAGATTTCTTGGGCTCGTGAAGGGGAGTATAAAAGGGAGTTTTTATGTCAAAAATAGGGTTCTTCTCACCTCTTAATAACAGCCTACCATTGGGAGAGCCATCACCTTCAAGAGGATTCAAAGCAACGCAGCTAGAGACGTGAACATCGGATCGACGCACGGTTTCAACATCGAGTGTTTATACATATTTTCTGAACTTTGGTTTAGTTTTATTTTCGATTTTCAATGTTTATAATGTTGTTCGATGTTATAAAACATTGTTTTTCTGTTAATATGCTAGGCTAAGTTTGTTATCGAGACAAGGGGATCTTGTGTGTGAACCCACATTTTTAATTCTAGTTTTTGATTGTGTTATTTTTATATTTGAGTTTTTTTAATGCTTTTAAGGGATTAGCTACACTTTGAATGATGTTAGTTTCCAATTGAGATCGAGAGATGATATCGTAATACAGAACCAATAACATATACCATGGATTTCAGACCGAGATCGAGAGATGACGTCAAATACACGAGTGATAGCTATAGATATCGAGTAATCGAAGGCTAAGGGTTTTCATAGAGCGTATGTAACATTGATTTGTTAAATAAGTGAACGAGAGCTACTTACTGCAAATTGGTGTTAGGTTTCATATAGCTCGAGAGAGTGTATTAGATATAACCGGAAAACTTGTCACCTTAGATGCATTAATTTTAATTGAAACTAGTAGATGAATTGTGGGGGATTACTCAAGTGAACCGAAGTCTCGATATTTATCTCTATTGTTTACTATCTTATTTCTTGGTGGTGTGGTTGATTTTTGGAGTTGAGTAAATTAGTTAATTTTTCAAAACATTTTCGTAGGTTAAATATAGTATGCTAATTAATTTTGGTAATTACTACTAGTCCCTGTGGGTACGACAATCCTTACTTTAAGATCATTATACTAAAACTTGACACCGTACACTTGCGGTATATAATGCTACACTGGAATTAATTGTTTAAAATAAAAGCGATCAAGCTCTAAGTAAACAAAATCATCATTCATTTGTTAGAAGAATCGTAACGTCTCTAGAGTTAACTCACAATGATGTTTGTGATGGAAAGTTGTGCAAACTAGAGATGTGAGAAAAATAATTTGTTCCTTTATCAAAATTTGTACATGATATTGATGTGACCTTTTGTTATGAACCAAAAACGAGGCCAATGAACTGTTTAAACACTTCAAGAATGAAATTGCAATAAAATTTAGCAAATGAGTTTTGCTATTGGAAATTGTGAGTATATTATACTTGTGTTGTCTAAGAATTTGACGCTTAAACTTGAATCTGCAAGACTATAAAATCTTGAATTTGAGTTTCTAATATTTGTATGCTTAAAACACAAGTGATAAATCGAAGCCACAAATTTTGACTAGGCGTTGTAATATCTCAAATTGGTTCATTGTGAATTTCTAAGCTAGTACACTTATAACATGAATTTGCAAGATTTAAAATCTTGAATTCAAGTTTTCTAAGTTAGTGCGCTTAAATTGCAAATTGTGAACCGAGTTTGAGAATATTATCCAAGTTTCAACTTTTGTAAGCAAGTACCTTAAAGCCAAAATTTTCAAGAAATAAAAACTTGAATTTGGATTTGTAAGACAATAACGCTTAGAACTTGAAACATGAAAGTTTGAACGCCAGTGCACTTCGTTACTACCCGAAGTTGTGGGGGTTGCAATACTAGGATTCAATCACTTACCACATAAACCTTTTGATTGAAGGAAAATAGAGTTTCCTACAATATTTGAAATGTGGGGGTACTTGGCTAAACTAGAAATATGAACGTTAAAGCGAAGTCATAATAAATGTCAAATATGTGACATGAAGAGTCTGACAAATAATGTTGTCAAATAGATCAACGAGTGTGACAAATGTGTACACACCTAAGCATATGTATGCTTGTGTATTGATGATATGCTCATTGGAGAAGCAAATTAGAAATCATCAAGTAACAAAGGAAAAATGTTGACGAGACATTTTGACATGTGTGTATCAAGAATAATGCTTGGAATGAAGTTTCCAAGACACTTGAAGAATGAAATCTCAAGGATTAATTCGAGTTTCAAATTTTAAGCTTTCCTCTTAAATTTCAAGTTTACAAGAAATAGAATCTTGAACTTGTAATTTTTTGAGAATCTATGAGCTTAAATATGAATTGTAAATTAAAATTGAGTATTTCCTCTGGTCTCGAATTTTGTAAGAAATAACGCGTTAACAACGCTTAAAATTTGATGATGGAAGTATCCTAAAAGGATAAAATGATGCAAAAGAGGTAATGTGATTACCAAAGCTGAAGATATATTGTTGTGGAAAATTCTCTATGCAACATATAAAGATTCTTCGGCCGAGTGGCTTTATAAGTTGTTAGAGAAAAATCTTGTGCATGCAATTAAAATGTGTTGCGATAATGCTCTATGACAAAATGATCTCTAGTCGCATAATCATGAGTGATTATGTGAAACCACGGATCCCCATATGAAATGGTTAACCGAGAGATCATGTGGAAGTTTTTTGAGGGGAATGTGGTTAAAACCCTATAATCAAAATCCCATAGTGGATACCCAACCTTGTTGACTGGAGATCCCAAGATCTAGGTTCAAAGGGACAACTAAATTTTGAGATTGTATAAACACCTGGAGATCAATCTCCAACTCATTCCTACGATAAGGGGTGTAACCTGCAAAAAGGATACGAGGTTAGGCAAAATGCCTTTAATGATTCCTAAGACATATTATGATATGTTGGAGTATAGCGAGATACTCTTCTAGGAGATCACATACGTAAGTGCGAAGTGTGTCCGCTTCAAAAGAATGGAAAGCACTTATGAAACCAAGCGTGGTCCATGGCCGAAACGGACACAACCGTAAGAAACCAACATGGAGGTTAGAATAGTTATGGTGCGGGTTTAATTGTCTTGGTTTACACCAAAGACTAAATAGTTCAAGACTATAAGTTCACTATTAAGTCAAGTAAATCCGATTGAATACTAATACGAAAGATTCAAAGCCGCAAGCTGTCTCTCCAGATGCCATAATAGTTCGTCAAAGCACTCAATTGTATACATGCATTAATTTAATTCATGTGGGGGATTGTTGGAAAAGTAAAAGAATTAAAAAAAAATTTATGCTCGATCGATCAAGTAAAATGCTCGATCGATCGACCGGGCCAGAAAAATCGTTGTTTTTGTGAATAATAGCTCGATCAATTGAGCTCCTTGCTCGATCGATCGTGCACTGTATCTATTTTGTGAAATTGTATGTCCATTCACGTTTAGGGTGCGATTTTTGGCGATATAGTCCCTCCAAATGGTGTCCATTCGGACTTGTTTTTGGTTTATTGTATATACAACATAACCCCACTTGTTTTATACATTGATTTTCGAAATTCATTCAGACAATAAGTGAGAAAATAGAGAGCATTTTGTTGTTCATCATTTTTCTTCTAGTTGAGTGCTTTGAACCTTTGTGGTTTGAGGACTTGTGATTTGGAGTGCTCATATCAAAAGTTATAGTCGTTGTATCTTGGGAGACAAATTGCCATAGCAAACCGTTAGCACCATGCGGGTAATATTGTCTTAAGGACAGAGATTACAAATCTCGTCTCGACATAAAACTGTTTTGAAGCCATTGTTATTTTGATTCCTGAGATACACTTTAAGAGAAATATATACAACAATTCGATGCTAGCGGAAGGGTAGGGCCCTAACCCTTTCTTCAAATGACACGTGTATAAATTATTAATTTATTTATATAATTTTTTTTCCTTGTAACTTTTCACCTTCCAACCAGTTAATTAATTCTAACCACGGTTACTTTTTCTCCATTTTAAACATGGTTATATTTTGGTGGGAACTTCTAACTAGATTAAAAATCTTCCCAAAATCATAACACCAGTTCAAAATCTTCCCCAAATCATACCACCACCATCGTCTTCTGTTCTATTTTCGTAAAATCTTCTATTCCATTTTCGTAAACCATTTCTGTAAACCATTCAAAACTCATATTCAAAACTTACACCGTAGTCACATTTCAAAACTTACCACTGCCATGGGTTGAAGGTATGTTTTCTAAAAAATCATATAAACTAAAAAATTATATACAGAGTTGAGGGGGCGACCAGTTTTAGGAGAATGATGGAGTTGGGCGACCAAGATGAGTGGAGCGGGCGTCCTAAAGTAGGCGTCCAGATTATTGTAAACGGCGATCGGTGTAGTAGCCCGGGCGACCGGTGTAGTAGCTCAGGCGACCGGCGTACGAGACAAGGGCGACTGAGTTATAAAAATTTAATATCATCAAGTTTATTGATTTATCTGGTGTTTTTTTTTTAGGTAAATAATGGAACAATCTCATAATGCAAATACCTGTGAACTAGAGCACCGTGCATTTCCTGACTTGAATGATGAATATGTAGAGGTATCATCTAACAACTCTATATTAGATCAACTGGAGAATAGATTATATGTTGAGCAAGTTGTAATTAGCGTTGAAGATGCGTATTTATTGTACTGTAACTATGCACATGCGAAAGGCTTTAGTGTTAAAAGGGGCGACCAACGTTATTTTCCTGGTACAACTGAACTCCAAGCTAACGAGTTTGAATGTTCTTGTGAAGGTGGTAAAGATGAAAAACGCTCTAATGAACGTATAACTGTTTACAGAAGCCGACAACAAGAACAAAATATAAAGCTAAACTTAGAATCACAAGACAAAATAATGGGGGAGAATGGAAGGTTGGTAAATTCGTGATTGAACATAACCATGAAATGGTTAATGCCGATCAAAGACATTTGTTAAGGTCATCACGCAACATTTTTGTCATGCCTCGATCTGACGTATACATGTGTAATATGATTATGGTGTAATTATGATTAATTACAGTACGATGTGGACTCGGATTCGGGTTGAACCGAGCACGACTAATGTTATGCATTAATGAAACCTCATGTAAATATGAGAAATCAAAGAGAGTGAGTTAAGAACATGAACATGTGATAGAGGGACTTAACATTATTGTGTTATAGGGGAAAAGAGACTTGAAGTGCATCACATAGTTGAATACTAATGTGTCCTACATTTGACATGAATTTGAGGGGATTTGCATTTGAAATTGAGTTTGCATGTGGTGTGTATGTGAGTTGCATGTTCTTTAAATTTGAGTTGAATTTGAAGGTGTGGTTATATATCAAAAATCAGATTTTAAAACACATACCTCACCATTTTACACCTAGTAATCACTACACACTCTCTCTAATTCTCCTTGAGTTGTTTTTGGAGTTGGACTTGCAAGAATAACAAGAAAGTGCATAAATTGGTAAGGAAAGTAGAATTTCCATGTTTTGTTATCCTAATTGATGGATATATGTGCTTAGTTATCAAACTTGAAGCATGTAAAGTTGCTACTTGCATATGAATTTCTGTGAGTGTAAAGTGATCATTTGAAGTATAAAATGATGGAAATATGTGTTTGTGATGCTAGTTTATCTAGTGGTCAAGTTGTTATGGTATGAAGTAAGGTGTATGAGAAGAACCATGAAGATAAGCATCAAATCGCCATTGTTTTAAAATTCTGTTGTCGACCGATCGATTGCTAGGATCGTACCGATCGATCGGTGAAACAGGGGAAAGTAAGCGGTTCATGTACCGATCGATCGCTGAGGGCGACCGATCGATCGCTCCAAGGCCGTAGCATTTTTAAGAAATTCAGATTTTAGAGCGATCGATCGCTAGGGTTGCATGTTTGGACCGATCGATCGCTAGAATGACCGATCGATCGGTAGACTCAAATGTTATATTTTTGTAGATTTTTATTTTGATGCCTATGATAACATGATACATTATTGGTATTGTTGTAGCATCATCACAGGGGATAGGACAACGAGGCAGTTAGACATTGACGCCTAATTTATATCGTTTGTGTCGCAGAACATGTACGTTTTGACGTACGAGTATATGATATTATTGTGATGATGATGTGAGCATCGTATCATATGATTAGTGATATCATATGCATGTGCATTCATGAGATTATATTGTTGAGATGGATGCTACGATAGATGTGTGGTATATGCTTTGGCTGAGATCGGTGCCACGATAGATATGTCAATGTTGGGCATATGCTTTGGCTGGGATTGTTGCCACGATATGTATGCTACATATGCTTTGGCATGAGAGATATACGCCGGTTGAGTATATGCTCTGGCTGTTATAACATGTGAGGACGGTACTATGATATGTGCTGTTAATATGAAGATGTGAGGAAGTTCCACTGACATATTGAGCTAAGATAGACATATCATATTGGTCTGGTTATAACTGGATGAGGAATGAGACATGTCATGACATATTTGCATTTGATGATGCATGATACAGAACAATCACATTTGATGTTTATAATGCTTTATCGTTTATGTTTCTATTGATATCGCATTGGGATAGCTGTTTATCTATACTCATGTTGTGTGATTGTTTCTGTAGGGACTCATAGACGTGGGAGGACGGGATTATGAGTCGTTTTCCGCTGCGAGCTGAACCACTGCTTAGGAGTTTTGGTCTAGGTTGTTTTGTTGTATATATGATATATATTAGGACATGGTTTTTGTCAACTTGTAACAACCTACATAACTAAACTCTTAATCGATGTATGTTTTACTTAATTCTTACTCACATGTGTTTAAATGAACTGATACATAACGGATTAAGTAACGAGGACCCCACAATTTCATATGCTCAAAAATCTACCTTAGAAGCAATGGTAAATACCGGTATATCCGTGGCTAATGCAGTATCTTATATGGAGAGTGAAGCACAAGGACAAACACAATCTGGGGTTTATCCGAAAAGATGCATACGATCACTTGACTTGCATAAGAAAACATTCTAAAGTTGAGAATGGAGATGCTTCCATATTGCTTCACTATTTTATAAATAAGTCAAACACCGAGCCATGTTTTATTGGAATGTTCAATTAGATGATGACAACAGGGTGATGAACTTTTTCTTCAAAGATTACAGATGCTTGGTTGATTACGAGTATTTTGGTGATGTTCTTTCAGTCGACACAACGTATCGTACGAATAGATATGATCTGATATGTGCTCCTTTTATTGGAATAAATCACCACCGGCAAAATATGATGTTTGGTTTAGCATTTATGTCGTAAGATACTGAGACATCATTTGAATGGTTGTTTAAAACATTTATTCATTCTATGAGCATGAAACAACCTGAAACAATCTTTACTGATCAGTGTTAGGCAATGATGAATGCAATAGAAAGCGTTTTTCCATGTGCACATCATCGATTATGTCAATGGCACATCAATCAAAACGCACCTTCACACTTAGGTAGCTTGAATGGTGATTCAAATTTCAAACAATTGTGGCATCGGTGTATGACATATTGTGAATCTGAGATGATTTTGAATCCATATGGAGATATTTGGATGGAGGAATATAATCTCAGTAGTCACAAATGGTTGAATGATATGTACAAATTGAGATACAAATGGGCTAATGCGTTTAGTAATCACACTTTCAGTGCAGGGCTTTTGGCTACTTCTAGAAGTGATAGCACGAATGCTGTTATGAAAAAGGCAGGTAACAAAACCATTACATTGTCTGATTTTGTGCTTAACTACGAAAAAATCCTAAACAATTGGCGTGAAAAGTAGAAGGCTGATGATACTCATTGCCGTCATGGGAAAGCTTCGATGATTTTGAAAACTAATCCATTGTTGAATTGTGTTGCAGATGTGTATACACTCTCGATATTCAAATTATTTGAATTAGAATTTATTAACTTTTTTGAATACAAGATTCATCCATCAACCTTCGGATTTCAGCGATACTCTTCTGTTATTCAAAATAAGTTCTCATGGTGAAAATACAAGAGTTAGACAAGTAGTTATAAATAAGGAGACTTATGAATTGCAATGTAGTTGTCATAAGTTTGAGACGATGGGAATATTGTGTAAACAT
Source organism: Haberlea rhodopensis (assembly GCA_907163345.1). Classification (NCBI taxonomy): domain Eukaryota; kingdom Viridiplantae; phylum Streptophyta; class Magnoliopsida; order Lamiales; family Gesneriaceae; genus Haberlea; species Haberlea rhodopensis. The sequence continues at coordinate 650,397 of CAJQUN010000111.1, forward strand.
GTTCTGAAGGTTTTTCAATTTTATGAATATGAATATGATTCCAAAATTATATATTAAGAAGCGTTGGATGGGAGATGTAAGAAACCGAAAAGTTGATGAGGTAAGCGAAAGTCCTAGTTTGCATGAATCTGAGATAGTTTTCACGAATCAAATTATGAGATCGATATATGATCTTAGCTTGCGATGTAAAGGTCACGAGGTGACAAGAAAAAAAGTGACTGAGATTCTGGATAACGCAGGTGAAGAGATTGAGACATTGTTTGACGGTTTGGGGTTAGATAATCAGGATCCGTCCAAAGAAAATGTTCCCAACGAGAATGACCGACAGATGAGGTGATAGTTTGTAATCCTATTAATGTGAAGTCAAGAGGAATCACAAATGCTCAAATTGTACGCCATTGGATGATAAGAGCCGAAAAAGAAAAGGGGAAGGGAAAGGAAAAGGTGAAAAATCAAGTAAGTAACATTCTTTTATTACTAATAGCTTATTATTGTTTTTCACTCTTATTCAACTTTTTTTATTCAACTAATAGCCTATTCAACTTTTATTCAACTAATAGTTTATTATTGTTTTTCACTCATATTCAACTTTTATTCTAACTTGTTGTACACATATGTATTCCCCTCCAAACCCTCCAAAAGTAAGGGAAAAACTTCACAAGTAAACAATGTCCCACCACACCAAGATTCTTTTATATCATCAGTTTCAGATCAATATCTATTCCAATGGGTGAATGAATTTTAATTGTTTTCTTCATATTTTTAATTTCAAAATTTTGTCTTACAATTTCTTTTTGTTTGTTAAAACACATGGACTTGGAGGTAGTGAAAAATACTTTTTGGATTATCAAATAAATGGAGATAATCAAATAAATGGATCATCATATCCATATCCATTTGGGAGTGATCATCTTCCAAATCTTCCAACACAAGTTTAAATCATTCCAAATTCCAAATTTTGTCAAGTTAATTAGATGAATTGTATCTTATTTTTTTGTATGATGTATGAGTCATTTGCTGGTGTTGATTGTGCTGGTGTTGGTGGTGTTGATTGTGCTGGTGTTGGTGTTGATTGTCCTAGTGTTGATTGTCGAAGATATGGTATATGAAGTTTAATGAAAATTATTTTGATGAATTGTATCTTTCATCAAAAGTAAGTTGAACATATGTAATCTCTTTTGTAAGTATATGAAAGTTTAATAAAAATTAATTAGATGAATTGTATCAAAGTAGCGTTTTGCTCGATGGGCGAACGCGAGTTTCATCGTGAATGACGGGCGACCCCAAGGTGCGCGAGGTGCGCGATGGGCGACCACGAGATGCGTGATGGGCAACCACGAGTGGCGTGATGGCGACCGCGAGGTGTGCGAGGTGCGCGATGGACGACCGTGAGTTGCGCGGTGGGCGACCACGAGTTTCATCCGATGAGCATGCTCAAATACCAATACTCAAAATACCAATACTCGAAGACATTTAATACATAATTCATCTACAATACATAAATCACATAATCACCTACAAAACGTAAATCACATAATCACCCATACCAATACATAAATCACATGATCACCAATCTCCGGTCCATATATTATATGTTAGTTGTTTCCGATAAACATTAATCATTTCATCATTGATTTGAAATACATTTTGACCACCAAGCTCAACTTCTATTGTCTTGATCGCATAAACACCAGAATCTCCACTGTAGCAAGAAAAAATTAACATATAAGTATATCTGAGAATTATTCAATTAAAAATGAAATTTAATTTAATCCGAAGATTGACTACTGGAAAAAACCTTGACTTAATCTGTGGGAAATCTGTTGGTCGATGTGCATCCTACATTTCCTTTGAGTTAATAAGATGGAGCATACACAACAAGATTGGAATCATAACTCTAAACGGTAGTATATGTTTATCCAAATCTTTGTTCGAATAACCTTTGGTAGCAATCGTAAATCAGAATGTTACGTGACACCAAGTCCATTTCAGTGTCACCCAATGATTAGGTAAATTTATTGGCAACATGATAGTCTTCGCATCTCTCCAAGGCACCGACTTCCATGTCTCCTTGGCTCCAAGGGCATACGACAAGAGAGCATCTATATGCATGCTTTTGAATTTATTATTAGCTTTAGTTACAATCAATTCCGCAAAATGTAAATCCATAATAGCTATGTCTTGAGCCATCAAGTGTGCATGTTTCTTTTGTTGGATCAGTAAACCGTTGATTGCTTCATGTATATGCTGCAAAATTATGAGTTAAACACTGGTGAGTGCATGATCATGGTCGTGTGCGTAAAATAATAAATAAGTAATACTTACATCTGCAAATAACCATCTTTTAGGTGTCAATAAACTGAAAAACAAATATCTGTCGTGAATTCCACATGCACAATCATGAATACAATCGAAATCCATATCATGCAGACTACTTCCAATCTTAGACATCCACAATCTGTGTAGATAATCATCATCTACCCTAGAAGGTGGTGGGCGGCTACTCTGTCTACTAGTGGCTCCAGTAGATGGTGGTTGCATCGTATATGATGACTTCAAGAATCTAGATTTCTTAACAACTCTTGCATTTTTGGGAGTCTGTGTGGGTTCTTGTTGAGGTTCTTCAACTGGTTCAGTACAAGGTTCTTCAATTGGTTCTTGTACTGGCTCTGATGGACTCGCTGAGTTCGTCTCCCCTCCAATTGTTGTATGCATAGGAGGTACTACATAAGAATATTTTGATTACATAAGAATTTTTTGTTAAGGATGAATATAAAACCAACACACATTTTAATAAATAAAGTACTTTACAAACATACAAACCTGCACTATTTGGTGTCCTCAACTTCTCAATTAATGTGTAAAGCACTTGAGCTTGTTGGTTATTTTGAGTCTCCACTAGTTCCTTAAGATCTGAAAGTTCACTTTGAAAATGGACTTCCATATTTGTAATCTTTTGATCCCTCTCTACAAATATATTATCAACATAACCTCGCATCATTTGTTCCATCTCCGAGAATCTATTTTCAACATAAGCTCGAAGCACTTCATCGTTCCCTCTGTCGGTGGAAGAGGTAGCCTCAAACCCGGTACGATACAATTGTTCATGTTGTGGTGATTGTTGAGGAAACCTTTCCGTGGACGTAGTAGCCTCGAAATCAAAGGGATGTGATTGTTCATGAGGAGCTGATTCATGAGGAGATTCATGATGGGCACGAGTGTGCTTTTCACAATATACCTTCTTCCCTTCCAAAATTAGAGTTTGTTTTGAGCCGTAAGATCGTGAGGAGAAGAATCACTGAAATCTCCATTCGCTATATAGGAAACCATCAACTCGTCATTGGAGGGTCTCAACATACACATAACCTTTTTGGTTGTGTTGGTAGCATTATCAATCTGGATGTAAGTGGGACTTGCCTTCGAGTGCCATTTATTTGATATCCATTGACACATACGTGGAAGAGGAATACCATTGTCTTCTTTTTGTTTTGCAAAGGTTCTTCCAATTCCACGAATACATTCATATGCAAGTATCTAAATATGCAATTATCTAAATGTATAAATCTATAGTTATTAATATCAACTATCTAACTAAATATCAAATCAAAAACATTAAATATTACCTGCAACAGATGAATGAATCCACCGAGAGTATATGATACAAAATCATTTTGTTTCCTTATCATTTATTCTCTTTTTACATTCAAATCTTTTTTCAGGCTCTTCAATACTTCATCGAAGGCAAATGATCCCCATGAATACTTATTGAACAATTGAAAATCCTCCACTAAACACAGCAACCTAGTATCTATTATATGCTCTCCCTTTTTTCCTTTGGCCCATAACACATCAGCAACGAAGTAAACACTGGCCCTTTTTAACTTTTCTACATATACATGTATATCTGGATTATTCATTTCTACCAATTTATTTTCCACTTGATGGATATATACATAACTCCACTAAAATGCCTATCAATAAATCCGGTATATTCTTGTGGCATATACATAACTCCACTAAAATGCCTATCAATAAATCCGGTATATTCTTGTGGCATATCTGGATAAAAATCGGAACAATCTAAACCAGTTATCAGAGCATATTCAAGTTTAGAAAATCTTAAAGGCCTGTTATGTACAACCATCCAAAACTCGTCACTGTTGCTTACTTCTATTTGTCTAATCATCAAATACCAAATAATTTGACTAGACAAATTATAATCTTCCCAAAATTTGATTAAATAACCAAATTGTGTAACCAAGCACATCATATCTATTTCAGCATCGTTCAAACATCTTGAAATAAGCTGTGAGGACTTATAACGCGAGGTCAAAGTTAATTTGGAATCGAAACGTTGTTTCTTCGATAATTGGGGTCTCAGATTTACCTGTTTTCAATAAATAAATAAATAAGGGGTGGGGCGAACAAGCACGGGGTGGGGCGTCGACCGAGCAGGGGTGGGGGACCACATGGGGTGCGCGACCGACCACGAGGGTTCGCGCGACCGAGCATGGTTGGTGGTGCGCCCGACCACGAGGGGGCTAGCGCCCGACCACGGGGCACGCCCGAGCACGTGGGGCTCCCGAGCACGGGGCGCTCCCGACCACGTGGGGTGGGTGACCGCAAACGGGGAAGCGCCGAGAAAGGGGGCAATCCCGACCACGGTGCTAGGGGTGCGCCCCACCATGGGTAGGGGCCCCCGACCACCGCGACTACTGGAAATGGAAATAAAATAAAGTGATTACCCTGACCTTTTCACCGGCCATATTAGCAGTTGTACTCTATTTTTCCTCGGCCTCGACTCTTCCTCTCCAAAAGGCTGCAACAAAAAACTTCTTTACTACAACAATGGTGTGTCGGTGGTGCCAATTTTGATGAGAGACTGTGAAGGGAGGGGAGGGAGGAGATGTATTTGGAAATTTATTTGTACAAAAGATACCGGGTGAAAAATTTGAAATTAACCATGGTTTAAAAAAAAACTAGTGAATAAACAATAAAAAAAATTAAAGAATTAAAAAATTATATCAATCTCACAAAAGATTCATAACAATCATGTCCTCGGAATCATTTTCACACATCCTTAACATTATTTATTTTCCAAGCTTTACCTCATAATAAGTTAAACTAACAATATTATTAATTCTTTAAAACAAATTACATGCATTTACCAGAGTTAAAATATCTTACCTTGTTATTCTCTTATAAATCATCCCATACCCGTGTCGCTGCAAAAGTCATTAACGTAAATAACATGATATTACAATCCCATCAATTCATAAAATATCATCATTTAGCGCAAATTAAGCACTAGCAAGACTATTAGTGATTATCATATACACATGTTTTATAATCATCATAGAGCTGCTTATCATCACAGAAAACATCGTACATCATACGATGAAGTCGAAATCCATTGTTTTTATGAATCATTACGTTGTATATCATCACATACCACTCATAGTATATCTGAGTTAGGGGTATTACGGCATCATACTTGAGCACCTGAACATTTTCAATCACTTGTAATACCAAAATTCATTTGAATCATTGAAACTGTAATTGCAAATTATCAAAATACCATGGAAAGATGAACTAGACCCAGATTTCACACTATAGACTATTATCTTCTTCATATTAAATATAACGAGGGTTTTTTTTTTTTTTTCTTTTTACCTCACATACACCTTCATATGTCCATTATCATCCTGCAATCAAAATAGTTTGCAATAATACAAATCTTTATCGCATCAAATCACACTTTCGCACATATACACACAATTCTCAGGAAGGTTATATGCTCTGATACCACCTAAATGTAAGGCCTCTCGGGTTAACCTCGAATTAGCACACAATTTAAAAAAATATAATTGCAATCAATCGCAACCAATGACATTCCAGCTAATTTTTTTTTTCATCAATACCACAAGGCCCTCTAAAACAAAAACAGACCACGTGATGATTTATAAAATATAGTTGAGCCGAAATATTAAATTCAAACAACAAACATCATCTCGACTATAAATATCATAATCCAACATCACAATCCTAATCAAATCATGACAGGCCCACAATTGCAAAAATAAATACTTCTCAATAGCAAACTCACAAACAGAACAAAAGTCTAACATGTCTCCCTAGTGAAAATACATACACTATAAACTAGTGGCTCTACCCTTCAACCCATCATCAATTTATCTCTGATCCCGTCCACTAGTACCTGCCCTGTCGCCTGAAAAACAAAACCCATAAAAGGATGAGCTAAGGCCCAGTACGTTCTTATCCAAATATAAACAGAAATTATACAGATCGTAAACATCTCACAAAATAACTCAACAGCTTAACAAATAATAATGCATTGTTCCGTCACCTCGGACCTATTCCTATCAAACAAGACAACAATAATATAATATAATTATCCGGTCAAACAAAAACCTCCATAATAAACTATACGATAAATGCAACATCAGATGTCAATTTATAACTTTTCATCAATTTTTATATCAATTGCATCGCAACGCATTATATCGTCACATCATCTCTATGTGAAATGCTTCCACAATGTATTCACCATCATCAGACCAGATATGTCATCCACTGGCCTACATCAAAGACTCGTCAGTCCATATCATCCATATACATGATATCAGGACCAGAAATTTCATCCACTGGCCCACTTTTCTGGACTCATTAGTCCACATCAACCACATCTATAACATCTATCCAATCATCAATCCATATATAAAATATACAACAATATCCACTTCATCATTCTATCTCATCTCATCATATACCATAATGTCATTATTATATCTCAACTCATCAATTCATCACATTTTCTCAAATCTTCTTATTTAATGATATTCGATCAGTAAGTTTACTCAATGATAATTTACTGCTATTATTAAGACATAACGTACCTGAACAGCTAGAATAAAAAGATTATAATATTTGGCTTTCCACATGACTTCCGCTCCTACTATTTGCTCACATCATCAATAAATACAACATTGCAAAAATCAATAACTTGCTCATTTATCTAATTGACCAATTTAAGCAATTTAATAATCTTCCTGGATTAAGTTGAGCCACAAGAACCAAATATACCTAGCTGGATAGTAGAAATGTCGATTAGTTAAGCCATAACTCAAAGCGAAGCATCAAATTTAAGTGGGTCCATTTGGAGAGTCAAGATCTCATATATTACAACTTATATTCAGGTCATAATTTCAGAAAGTAAATATACAATTCTCAAAATTCATTAAAGTCACGGTTTTACGTCACACAATAAAATTTCAGCTTTATATATATCTTAGTAAAAGAATCATATCTCCCTCATACAAAATCCAAATCAAGCGATTCCATATGCGTTTCGGCGATAATTCATAAACCTACAACTTTCATTTAACCATATTTACAGAAAATAAACATATTAGTTCCAGAATGCGAAACATATCAGATTTGTACATCTCTTAGTAAAATAGGTACAACTCCTTCATAACAAATCCAAATTAACCGATTCTAGATTCATTTCGAAGAGAATAGAGAGAGTTAAAACTTTTAGTCAAATCACAATTTCAGAATATGAACCAATATTTCCCAGTAACTCGGTTTTCGTGCTGAAGTTGCAGAAACCCTCGCTGTCCAGAATTGCTACTTATGTTTATTAAATTCTTATCATGTTTCGAGTGTCACCTTCTGATTTTTAGCCACAAACAAACAAAAAGAAACATTTCAGTATGTGTGAAATTTCAGAATTTGTCATCCCACCATTTATAACAAAATTATAGTTGTTCTTTTTCTATATCTAAACATCAAAGTCCAATTATAAAACCATTGCATGTTACCAAATAACCAGCCCAACATTTTAAAATTAACCAAAAGCTTACAAGAATTTAAAAAACAAAAATAGATTAAAACCAACCTAAATCAATCGTCCCTTACCTTGAATAGTAACAGCAAAATGAAGAAAACCCATTTAAATGAAATTCTAGTCGTCTCACAACCACCCTAAATTTAAACCAACAAGGTGGAACGAAATCAAACAACATTTAATGGCTAAAACTCACTTATTTCAGGAACTTTAAAATTATTTCTACAAAATAAATTATCAAAACAAGGTTAAGGAAATCTATAGAACTTACGCCTCTTCCAATTTATGATGCGTCACTTGTGAACCGAAGCTAGTAGAAAGATTTTTCTGAAATTCCAAGACCTGGAATTTGGGATTTTCGAAGGGATCATCTTTCCCCTGTGTTGCCTCGTTTCGTTCCTATCTGTTCTTTATCCTATTTATTTTCTTTTGCTTTCTTGTCTTCGTTTTTATTAAATAATTTAAACTCACTTTCTAAGAAATAAAGATGGACAGACGTCAAGTTGGAGGAATATAAAAGAATGACTCATCTTCTCTTTTTATCATTTTCATACTTCCATTTATTTTAACATTTACTAATTTTTAATAATCTTACGTATGGGACCATAAAGCTTGATTACATTATCCAAAATAAGAAATAACAAACACAAACAACAAACTAATAAATAATAATATACTAATTCATTTAACCTTTCAAATATAGCATCAAAACATGATTCTTTAATTACATTTTATTACTTAATATTTTCTTAATTATCTTTCTTAATCTTTCCAGGTGTTACAGATAGTTGTATACCTGATCGCATGCGAGTCACATAGTTGTTATTTTGAGTATTCAGTGATGCTGTCAGATGTCTATGATTGTCGTTGGGGATTCACCACTGGTTTTGATGAACCAGAATGTTCTATGTATTTTTCTGTATATGATTCGATGAATCTCTGGCCAGAGTGGGAGTGCTTGTGGAAAAAAAGGTTTTTCATATACGCACACAATGAATTATATAATGTGAAACAAATACATAGTTATTGAAATTGTATGGCCTCGACCAACCAATGCCCTAGATTCAATTGGGACATATGAGTGAAAGAAATGTATTGCACGCTAACTATGGCTGACATGTTCTCGTACGTTGCTAGTCATTTGTATCAGGTCTTCGTGAAGCACAGATGCTAGGTGCTACCCACAATCGGTAGGCTTTTGTTGGAATTATATTTCGACCATTGTCTATTAAATGAGTTTAATTGACAATGGGGCATTCAGGGCAAGCACGATTGTTTGACTTCTAAAATCACAAAGGTTGTGATCATACTGCTATGATACATTTGAGCCTCGTTGGGTCACAATCAATCGGTCGCCGATGTATTGATGAGAATTGAAACTTAAATGTTAAGTGCTCAAGTTGAGTGAATGATAGAAGCGATGAATTTAATTTTTTGAAAGCTCCTCACTCTAGTGGAATTTCTATATTTGAAAATGTTTCATCTATAGAAAGTTCTAAAATTAAATCATTTGATATATTTATATATCATAATTATGTACATTGGTTGTATATCAAGTTGTTCAATTTGATTGAGTTACTTGGATTATAAGTTTGTTGTGTGTTGGCTTTTAGGCAAGTGAGAGATTGTTAGCATAAAATGCCCTACAAGACAAACGTTGGTCCAATGGGCTTTATGAATCCTAGCTCAATTAGCTGACTCATTGACAACTATACATATGACACTCCTATCTAGGGTTAAAAAACCAATAATTCTAATCTATACACTCTCATAGATATGTTGATAATCAAACTAGCACTGATGTTGGATTGAAGATCTGGTCAGGTTGATTGGACTCGATGGATCATAGCATACAGATTTATTTCGCTGTTTTCCGGTAATCCCTTTTCGTGTGATTAATATTCAATATTTTCATGTTTATATATGAATCTAGAGCAATCGATCGGCCTCAGGTTTAGATCTATTTATGTTTAGTTTTCCGCTGTATTTGGATCTGACGTCGGGAGACGAAACCCGGTCTGTTATTGACGAACACGTGTGGTTTGGATTAGGAACTAGAATTCAATGCCTAGATCATTTGTTCGTGACCAAACGCTGTAGACATACAATGTCTTCTCGGCATCGCAGAGCAGTAGAGTTTGCCGGGCATGCTCGCAAGTATTGACTGACTGCTTGAATTGGCAATGGAAGAATTGTCCGATGGCATAGCAGGGACGATTTGTTCAGGGAGATCATAGGCTGCCAACAATAATACTTGAAGCGGTGGCATCGTATGATACATGGATATGGCATGTATTCTTCGGTGCTCCAGGTATGTGCAATGGTTTAAATGTTCAAGAAATGTCCCAGTACTTAATGATACTTATGGAGAGCGAGTTCCATCCGTTCTCAGTACGATATAAGGTACTATTTAAGGATGGTATCTACCCATCCTATGCTACATTAGTTCAATCTATACGTTATCCACAATGTGAGAAAACAAAATTGTTCGCTTAAATACACGAGTCTTTAAGAAAGGATGTAAAGCGTGCATTCGGCATTCTCCGGCCTTGGTTTGCAATTATCAAAGGTCCATCACACCAGATGCGTAACGATTTTATAAGAGTAGTTATGAGAGCTTGTATAATCATGCACCATATGATTGTGGAGTTTTAGTGATAAAGAATGAATTCACAATTATTGATAAACGATCTTCAAGTGGAAATCACAATGAACGAAAGAAATGAATACTCGATAATTCAAAAGAGCAATGTCAGAGCAATTGTATTGAATCGAATTGAATGAGATTACAAAGTGTATGTGAGTTTAACTTCATCTCCTATTTATACAAGAGTTATTTACAACCCCTATATCTAACTAACTATGCAATGGCTAGTTTCCAAAAGTGAAGTTTCCTCTGATCACTTCAGTAACTTCTCCAGCCTTCTATACAACAAAGACTAAGCTATTTCCTTCAATTCTCCACCTTAGCTTCAGTTTTGTTTTCTGCAACTCGAAGAAACTCTAGACAATGATTAAACTTCGATCCTGATAGTGCCTTTGTCACCATGTCTGCAGGGTTATCATCAGTGAAGACTTTCTCCAAGCTTACTTCTTTCCTTGCAATGATTTCCCTGCAAAAACAGAGCCTTACATCAATATGTTTTGTACTTTCATGATATACCTGATTCTTAGCAAGGTGTATGCCACTTTGGTTGTCAGACTTTCGCTGTCATAGATTTATCTTCCAAAGTTCATGCCATTCCTTTTAGCCAAATGACTTCTTTTATTGCTTCAGTTACAGTAATAAACTCAGCTTCTGTCGATGATAGAGACACCACATGTTGCAAGTTACACTTCCAGCTTACTAAGTTTCCATGATACATAAACATATATCCTGTCAAAGATCTCAGTGTGTCAAGGCAACCAGCATATTCTGCATCAGTCTGCTTATCGGACCGAGTTACCCGATCCGATCCGATCCTGAACCGTACGAACCGGAACCGGTTAACCCGGTTCCAAACCAGTATCCGACCCGATATTTACCGGGTAGGACTGGTTCCGGTGGTTAGGAACCGCCAATCCACTGGTTCTGGTACCGAACCAGAACCGGTATAAAAAAGATAAAAGAACAAAAAAAAATATGTTGTAGTCGTTGGCACCAGGCAGGCGAATTGCCCAACGTCTATATGGCCGTTGGGCAGTTTTATTCTAAAACAAATTACAAGATAAATACACATTCATTTGTAGGTTAAATTCATCCAAAGTTTACAAGTTACTCTCTCATTATCGTATCAACTTGTGGTCGACTCATTGGAGACTTTAGAGTTCTCTAAAACCAGAATCATTGTGCATGCTTACGCTGCTAAAAGATTGGTTCGATGCTGAGAGAAGAAATAAGAGACAAGGAGGAGTCAACGAGTTCAGCAACAAAAGTTCCGAAGAACAAGAAGAATTGGCCAAGACTATACTAATCAACTATGATGAATAATGTATATTTTTTTATAAATTTCAAATGTTGTAGCTTTTACGGTGTCTTCCATATTCAATAAACTATGTATTTTTCCTTTACGATTTGGGTTGAACTCAAAATCTGAAAAAAAAGGCCTGGCGAACAATCATCAGATTCTTGGCGATCGATCGCCAAATGCCGTAAAGTTTTAAAAAAAAGGGTGCATTGGCGATCGATCGCCGAGAGTGGCAATCGACCGCCTGACTGGTTCTGGTTTGACCAGTACAATCCGGACCAATCTTGACCATTGGATCCGGGGTTCCGAATTGGATTGGTTCCATGGTTTCGGTGTAGGAACCGAACCGACCTATATGTTTTGGAACCGGATTGGTATGGTTTCCCTTCTTATGGAATCCGGGACCGGTTGGACCTGGTCCGAGTCCGGTCCAATCTGGCACGTGAACAACCTAGCCTGAATTCTGCATCCACAAACCTTGTCACTATATCTGCTTGCTCCTTGTTCCTTTTATACAATTGTCCCATATTTGTTGTTCTTCTCAAATATCTCAGTGTCAACAACATAGGCTAGGTCGAGACGAGTGCAAATCATTGCATACATTAAGCTCCCTACACAATTTGAGTAAGGAATATTTTCCTTGCAAGTTAACTCTTCTGCTGTTCTTGGTGAATCCTTTGATGACAGTTTGAAATGTTGTGCAATTGGAGTGGTAACTGGCTTTGCTAAGTGCATATTAAATCTCTTCAACACCCTCTCAATATACGTCTTTTCAGAAATAAAGAGTACACCCGCACTTCTTTCCCTTTGAATTTCCATTCCAAGCATTTTATTAACAGCTCCTAAATCTTTCATTTCAAACTCCTTTTTGAGCAATTCCTTTACTCCTTCTGTTTCTGATTTGTCCTTTGATGCTATCATCAACATATAATAATAAATAAATGTAGACCTCATTTTCTATCTTTCTTTTATACACGCAGTTGCCAAATTCGCATCTTGAGAACCCAATCTTCAACATGACGGAATCAAATCTATGGTACCATTGTCTTGGTGCCTGTTTTAATTTGTATAAGGATTTTTGCAGTAAGCACACTTTGTCACCTTTTCTTTCCTTGATAAAACCTTCAGGTTTTGACATGTATATTGTTTCATCCAAGTTTCCATCTAAAATACGGTTTTAACATCCAACTATTCAAGCTCCATATCCTTTGCACACCAAATGACAAGAGCGTTCGTATGGAACTATATTTCACAACATGGGTTAATACTTCATTATAATCCATTCCTTCACATTGTGCATATCATTTTGCCACAATCCGAGCTTTGTATCTAACTTTTCCAGTTGCTAGGGTGTCGTCCTTGAGCTTGAATATCCATTTGCATCCAATGATTTTCTGCCCTGATGGTTTGTCTACTAGCTTTCAAGTTTCATTTTTGTGTAATGAACTTAATTCTTTTAATATATCAATTAACCATTCCTCAGAGCTTTCATTGTCCTGACCTTGTTGATAATTCAGTGGTTCATTATCACCCACCACACTGGCTACATTGAGGGCGTATGATATAAGATCAGCATAGCCATATCAAATATGAGGTTTAATTTGTATTCTGGTCATATCTCTTGCTAAGAGGTATTCATCTCAATCCAGTAGATCACCTTGTGACTCCTCCTCATTCCGACTATCTGAGCTTTTATCTATTTCTGATGTCCTCCTTGGCTCCACCTCAATGTGAGTGATATCACCAAAATTTGCGGTGACTTGCTGATATCAAAAGAGAGGGGGTTCACCCCTCTTTCTTCTCCAATACTCAATATAACGGCAGGGGTGTCAGTAAATATCTTCTGCAATGACCTGAAAATACGAAGCGAAGGGTGCCGTAAGTTTTTCCGGCGGGTCTCCTCCGACGCTCAAGTTAGGCGAGAGAATATGAGGAAATATATGCGGTAGGTAAAGGCAATTATGAATCAATCAATTGATGCCCCAAACTTGGTATTTATTGGAGGAGACCCAAGAGTTACATTGCAGCAATGACTCTTGCCATGTTTATCCAAATCTTACCCAGATATGTTAAGATCTTGTGAATACAATCAAATCCTTGATATTGCTCCGCAGATCTAGGACTTACCTAACTTAGGGGACTAGTTTCTTGTTTAGCACACGGATCAAGCAGGAAATGAAAAGAGCTCGGCCATTAAGCTCGGGCTCCCAAAAGAGGTCGCTCGACAAGCTAGCGAGGGCAACATGTGAGAGGAAACAGGTCGGTCTCCCCGCAAGAGGTCGGAAGGGCATGCGAGGTCTTGCGAAGAAAAACGAGCAATACAAATGAGGCAGGTCGGCTCATCAGGTCGGTCTTCAATTTTAGGAGGTATCACATTCCCCCCTCCCTGTCGAGCTGACGTTGTATACCAGAAGCTCGTATGTGCTGAGTTATCCCGATGAGCAAAGCCTTCTAAATAGGAAAACTTGATTTAGGCGAGAAATAACGGCTAAATAATTTTGAATTTTGAATTCCAAATTCCGACCGTTGGGTGGCTTGCCCGATTCCCGAGGTTAATCTAGACCGTACATCGCATCATAGATCAACGGCCAGGATCCGGGGAGGTCCCTCTATATATATACTACTCCGGGTCCCTCATTGTCCACTTTTGCAATCTACGAAATAGATCGGATCCGACCTCTTTAGCATTCCATTTTTATTTCTGAAAACGCCTAGGTACGTTTATTCTCAGCTGTTTTTGTTAAAAATGTCTTCCCCTGATCAATTGTTTCCTTCCCCTCTAACTGACGAGGAGCTTAAAGCGGTAGATCAGTACGGTTCATTTTATCCCGAAGGGATTGCCCTCCCTGAGGGAGTTGAGCCAATTGAAGAAGTTGTGCGCACTGAGGCTCCCCAGGAAGCTGGGATCTCAGCTGAACCCGACCTTCAAATGACTGAGGCCAGTCTTGTCTTAGACCAGAGTCGCCTCCGGGCAATTATCCCTGGTATGAACTCTATGTTCCTGCCTTGGATGAGTCAGATGAGGCCAAAATACGTCAGCTCAGCCAAGCTCCTTTTGATTATGAGTTCATATTCCCTTCCTCTTCTCAACGATCAAACCAACCTCCTGAGGGTTTTTATACCTTTTACCACAGCCAGCTGGAAGGGGGTTTACGTTTTCCTCTTCCTGAGTTCTTTCAGGAGTACAATAGTTTTTATCAGCTAAACCTTAGACAATTCTCTCCCAGCTCCTTTCGTATTTTGTGTAGTCTAGTGGTTATTTTTAAGGCGTTAGGCTTACCTTACGACCACCCCTCCCTCTCTTATTGTTTTCATATCAATAGAACGGATGAGGGACCCTGGTATGTCACCAGCCGACCTGGCTGTGCATTTGTTGGGGGTTATCCTAGCGAAATCAAGGATTGGAAAAATGATTTCTTTTTTGTAAAACCTTCTCGGCCCTGGGTCTACTGCACTGATTGGCTTGAACATCTCCCGGCTCTCCCCTCTCCTCCCAAAAATTTCAAAAAGAGCACCATCTTCTTAGATGTAATGAGCGCTATTGGAGGTCACTGCTTTAATTCATCTAAGCTGTTGGTGGAGGATCTCCTTTGTTTTGCTGGGCTGAGTCCGGCTGATCTGACCTTGAGGGGGAGAGCCGGTACTTGTTCTAGCATATTTTAACAACTATTTTATTCCAAGTGTTTTTTGTTAGGTTTGACTAAACTCTTTATTTGTTTATACAGAAGACATAGTTAGTGTTGAAAGCTATTCAGAAAAGGAAACAAAAACAGGCCCACTCCCAAGCAGCCGAGGGAGTGACCATTGTGGATGTAGGAGGTGAGAGTCCTCCCGAGGATGTAGTTCAGCTCTCCAGGAAAAGACAGGCTGCTCCAGGGGGGTCATCAGGGTCTGCTGCTGTAGAAGCTCAGCCTCTGAGGCAAGTCCGGGCCCTTTCTGATCCGTCCGACCTCTTATCGATGGGTGAGAAAAGAGGTGCGCCAGCTCGTGTCGAGAGGTGTCGTGAGCGGGTGATGGAGGCTTACCGAGGAGGAGTTAGACTAGTTGGGGAGGTGCCGAGCACAGTTGCCTTAGCTGTGGCTCGTGACCTGCCCAACACGGAGGATGCCCTTTACATGAGCCAACTGAGCTGGGGGAACCTGATTACCCGAACTGGCAGCCGTCTGACCGAGGCTATGCTCTTGATGGGGGAGTTTACATCAAGGACGTCTTTCATCCGAAGACAATCTTTGAAAGATGCAAAGGTCTTCGAGAGTGTGCAAGACTCCCTTGCTGAGGCCAAACCTCTCCATGAGAAAGAAGTCTCTGATCTGAAAGCTCAGATTGATAAGAAGACCATCGCTGCGGCCGAGGCTCGCTCTTTGCTTGAGGCCCAGAAGCGCCAATATGAGACTGACCTGCGGGAGCTGCGTAATGAGCTAGCCTTAGCTAAAGGGTTAGCTAACTCTGCTGAGCAGGAGCTGGCTAAGTCTCAAAAAGAGGCAGCCGAGGAGAAGCAAAGGTTTGAGGAATTGGTAGGGGAGAAACTCCTTACTTTCATTGAAGCTGGTTTCCAGGGATGTCTTAGTCAGATTAAAGAACATGGCTGTCTTGTGCCTGACGTCTCTCTGGATTTTCTTGATGTTGAAATAGTAACTGCCTCTCTCCCCCCTGATCTTTAGATATAATTTTGTAGTCCCTCAGAATTGTTCTTTTCTTTAATGTTAGTTCTGTTTTACCGTTCTCGTCATTTTTGTATGGCAGAGCTTAATTAGATAGGACTGAGAGTGTCCTAGCTCGGCCTAGTTTAATAATTGACCACGTAATGGCAAGCATTAAACAGGTAATACCAAGAACGATGTTGCTCGGCCTAGTTTAATAATTGACCACGTAATGACAAACATTAAACAGGTAGGACCAAGAACGACGTAGCTCGGCCTAGTTTAATAATTGACCACGTAATGGAAAACATTAAACAGGTAGGACCAAGAACGACGTAGCTCGGCCAAGTTTAATAATTGACCACGTAATGGCAAACATTAAACAGGTAGGTCCAAGAATGACGTAGCTCAGCCTAATTTAATAATTGACCACGTAATGGCAATCATTAAACAGGTAGAACCAAGAACGACGTAGCTCGGCCAAGTTTAATAATTGACCACGTAATGGCAAACATTAAACAGGTAGGTCCAAGAACGACGTAGCTCGGCCTATTTTAATAATTGACTACGTAATGGCAAACATTAAACAGATAGGACCAAGAACGATGTAGCTCGGCCTAGTTTAATAATTTACCCTATAATGGCTATCATTAAACAGATAGGACTAAGAACGACGTAGCTCGGCCTAGTTTAATAATTTACCCTGTAATGGCTATCATTAAACAGATAGGACTAAGAACGACGCAACTCGTCTAGTTTAATAATTTACTACGTAATAACAAACATTAAACAGGTAGGACCAAGTAGGCATTAGCTCGGCCATTTTTAATGATCTACCACGTAATGGTAAACTGTAAACATCTAGGACCAAGCAGGCAGTAGCTCGGACCCATTTAATAATCGACCACGTAATAGCAAACATTAAACAGGTAGGACCAAGAACGATGTAGCTCGGCCTCTGAGCACAAACCTTTGCTCCTGGCGTAACCAAGGCTGAGCTCATCGTAAACGTGCTCCTGAGGTAGGGTGAAAACCCGTGCTCCTGGATAACCAGGGCTGAGCTTGTCGTAAACGTGCTCCTGCATTAGGGTGAAAACCCTTGCTCCTGGCGTAACCAGGGCTGAGATCAGTGTAAACGTGCTCCTGAGGTAGGGTGAAAACCCTTGCTCCTAGCGTAACCAGGGCTGAGCTCGTCGTAAACGCGCTCCTGATGTAGGGTGAAAACTCTTGCTCCTGGTGTAACCAGGGCTGAGCTCCTCGTAAACGTGCTCCTGCAGTAGGGTGAAAACCCTTGCTCCTGGCGTAACCAGGGCTGAGCTCGTCGTAAACATGCTCCTGCAGTAGGGTGAAAACCCTTGCTCCTGGCGTAACCAGGGCTTAGCTCGTCGTAAACTTGCTCCTGAGGTAGGGTGAAAACCCTTGCTCCTGGCGTAACCAGGGCTGAGCTCGTCGTAAACGTGCTCCTGAGGTAGGGTGAAAACCCTTGCTCTGGCGTAACCAGGGCTGAGCTCAGCTTAAACGTGCTCCTGACGTAGGGTGAAAACCCTTGCTCCTAGCGTAACCAGGGCTGAGCTCGTCGTAAACGTGCTCCTGACGTAGGGTAAAAACTCTTGCTCTTAGCGTAACCAGGGCTGAGCTCCTCGTAAACGTGCTCCTGCAGTAGGGTGAAAACCCTTGCCCCTGGCGTAACCAGGGCTGAGCTCGTCGTAAACATGCTCCTGCAGTAGGGTGAAAACCCTTGCTCCTGGCGTAACCAGGGCTTAGCTCGTCGTAAACGTGCTCCTGAGGTAGGGTGAAAACCCTTGCTCCTGGCGTAACCAGGGCTGAGCTTGTCGTAAACGTGCTCCTACAGTAGGGTGAAAACCCTTGCTCCTAGCGTAACCAGGGCTGAGCTCGTTGTAAACGTGCTCCTGACGTAGGGTGAAAACTCTTGCTCCTGGCGTAACCAGGGCTGAGCTCCTCGTAAACTTGCTCCTGCAGTAGGGTGAAAACCTTTGCTCCTGGCGTAACCAGGGCTGAGCTCGTCGTAAACATGCTCCTGCAGTAGGGTGAAAACCCTTGCTCCTAGCGTAACCAGGGCTTAGCTCGTCGTAAACGTGCTCCTGAGGTAGGGTGAAATGCTCCTGGCGTAACCAGGGCTAAGCTCGTCATAAACGTGCTCCTGAATTGCACAATATCTTAGGAGTAATATTTTCGGAGGTGATAAGCATTCCAGGGTCTCTTCAATGTCTTCCCATCAGGGCCTTCTAGGTCATAAGCTCCAGAACTTAAATTCAACAATCTTGATGGGACCCTCCCACTTGGGGTCTAGCTTGCCCACTTGAACCTCTTGCACCTTTCTTAGTACGAGATCGCCGACCTGGAAAGTTTTCTGAATAACTCGTCAGTTGTACATTCGTGCAACACGATTACGATAGGCTTCCATTCTGATGGTCACAACTTCCCTTATTTCTTCAATTAGATCAAGGTCAGCAGCTCTTCTATCACTGTTTTGTTCATCATAGAAATGCACTCTTGATGATTCTGCTCCAATTTCAGCTCGGAGTACCGCTTCATTTCCATAGACCATACTGAATGGGGTTTCACCTCTTCCCGTCCTTGGTGTAGTTCGATAGGACCATAAAACATTAGGTAGTTCTTCCACCCAATTTCCTTTTGCTTTCCCCAACCTAGTTTTAATGCCTTGTACTAGAGACCTGTTGGTGACTTCTACTTGACCATTACTTTGAAGATACACAACAGAAGTGAAAGCCTGATGAATTTTTAACTCTTCACACCATGCCCTGAGCAGAGCTCCCTGGAATTGCCTTCCGTTGTCCGAGATGATCTTTCTCGGGACACCAAATCGGCAAACAATGCTTTTCCAGATGAAGTTGAAGACCTCTTTCTCAGTGATTCTGGCTAATGGCTCTGCTTCAACCCACTTGGAGAAATAATCAATGGCCACGATCAAAAATTTCTTCTGAGCTTTTCCTGTTGGAAATGGTCCTACTATATCAATGCCCCACTGATCAAACGGGCACGCTGCCACAATGGCTTTCATCATCAGAGCTGGAACTGAAGCCTGGAATGTCTTTGACAACTGTCACATGATATAACAATAGCAGCAGAGTCCTTCTGAATTGTAGGCCGAAAATATCCAGCAAAGAGCACCTTCTTTGCCAAGAAATATGATCCTAGATGATTTCCGCAGCACCCCTCATGAATTTTCCTTAATACGTAATCTGATTCTTTCGGACCCAAACAACGCAGAAGTGGTTGGGCAAAAGACCTCTTGTACAAGATTCCTTCGATGAGTATGAATCTCTGACTCCTCTTCTTGAGTCTATAAGCTTTTCTGGTATCAATAGGGAGCTTAGCATTGATAAGATAGTCTAAGAGATCTTGTCTCCAATCATTTTCTTCCACAGATTCAGATGGAACTTCCTGACTAGGAGTTAACTCAACTTGAAATACCACGTCTCTATTTTGCCAAGTGCAGAGAGCACTAGCCATTCTTGCCAAGCTGTCGGCCTTTTTATTCTATTATCTTGGGATCTGTTTGAAAGTTACTTCTACAAATCTCTCCTTGATCTTTTCTATGGTACTTGCATAATGGATTAACTTTTTGTTCCTAACCTCATAGACCCCATTCATCTGCTGGGCTACTAGCTGAGAATCGGAAAAGACATGTATGCGCTTAGCTCCAACATTTCGAGCAGCCCTTAATCCGGTTAATACTGCCTCATACTCTACTTCATTGTTGGAAGCTCGGAAATCCAATCGTACTGCCAATATACCTCATCTCCGGTTGGAGAGATTAGCACAACCCCTATCCCGCTTCCCTCATTACAGAAGAACCATCTACAAATGCTTTCCATAATTCTTCTTTCTCAGGATGCACAGTTTCCGCAATGAAATCTGCTAAGGCCTGAGCTTTGATAGCCGTGCGGGGTTCGTACTGTATGTCATACTCTCCTAGCTCAGTTGTCCATTTAACAAGTCGTCCAGATACATCTGCTCGGCTGAGTATTTTTCCCAATGAGCTGTTTGTTAGCACCGTTATAGGATGCGATAGGAAATAAGGCCCGAGTCTCCTAGCTGTTATAATCAACATTATAGCCAACTTCTCGATCTCTGAATACCTCAGCTCAGCATCTTTCAAGGCATGAGATAAGTAATATATAGGGTGCTGTACCGATTCCATCTCTTTAACAAGGACTGAGCTGATTGCTTCCCCAGTTGCTGATAAGTAGACAAATAACCTCTCTGCTTGCAGAGGCTTAGCTAATATAGGAAGTTCAGCTAAGTATTTTTTTAATTCTTCAAATGCCTCTCCACATTTCTCGTTCCATTCAAATTTATCAACCTTCCAAAGTATCTTAAAAAAGAGGAGACTTCTATGAGCGGATCTAGAGATAAATCGTGATAAAGCAACGATTTTTCCTGCAAGGCGTTGCACCTCTTGAAGGTTCTTTGGAGGAGACATCTCACAGATAGCTCTCACCTTTTCTGGATTAGCTTCAATACCCCTTTATGTCACCATATAGCCTAGAAATTTCCCACTTTTTTTACCCCAAACACAAATTTCTGGGGGTTTAACTTTAATCCATAAGACCTTAGAGTGGAGAAAGTCTCCGTCAGATCGGCAATTAGATCGGTGCCACTTTTTTATTTTACCAGAATGTCGTCTACAAATACTTCCACATTTCGGCCTAGCTGTTTTGAAAACACCTTGTCCATCAAACGCTGGTAAGTAGCTCCTGCATTCTTGAGCCCAAAGGCATAACAACATAGCAAAAAGTCCCATCTGAGGTGACAAAACCAACTTTATCTTGATCTTCTTTAGCCAAAGGGATTTGATGATATCCCTGGTAAGCATCCATTAAGCACAAGTACTGATGTCCTGCTGTTGAATCGACCATCTGATCAATCCTTGGTAATGGGTAACAATCCTTCGGACAAGCCTTATTAAGATCTCGGAAGTCTATACAAATCCTCCACTTTCCCGAGCTCTTTGGTACCGGAACCACATTTTAGAACCATGTTGGAAATTGTAATTCTCGAATATGACCTGCCCGAAGGAGCTCCTGAACTTGCTCTCTTATGACCTTATCATTTTCAGGTCCAAAATGTCTTTTCTTCTGTTTTACATGTTGGACTCCCGAAAGGACATTCAAATGATGTTCTATGACGTCTGATCTAATTCCCCTTAGATCCCGAGCATTCCAGGCAAAGATATCCTCATTTTTTATCAAACATGATATGAGATCTGCTTTTATATTTATTTCCAAGTCCTTGGCTATTTTTACTTTCTGGTCAGTAGAAACGAGCTCTACTATTTCCGGTTCTTCATCCAAGCTGTTTGGAATGCTCTTGTCATTTGGAACATTATACCCAGCTCTTTCAATACAACCAACCTCTTGACGAGCTCGCTTTACGTCTTCTTTTACTTCATCGACATAACATCGGCGGGCTGTCTTCTGGTCACCACAAAGAACCACAACTTCTCTCCCCACTGAGAATTTTAGTTTCTGATGATAGGTAGAAGCTACTGCCTTGAAGTCCTTCATAGCAGGTCGGCCTAAGATTGCATTATATGACGAATGTGCTTCTACCACAGTGAAATTAACTATTTTTGTTATGCGGGACACCCCATGACCAAGAGATAAGGGCAGGTTGATCTGTCCAAGAGGTTGAATTGCGTGCCCGGTGAACCCGTACAGAGGAGTTACAATATGTTCATACTTTGACCCCTCTATCTGCATCTTTTCTAAGGTGTCTTTGAACAAGACATTAACTGAGCTCCCAGTATCAATGAAGATCCTTGCTACGTCATAGTTAGCTATGGTTACAGTGACCACTAGGGCATCGTTGTGCGGTGTTGCAACTCCTTTAAGATCATCAGGCCCAAAGCTTATGACAGGCTCATCCCTTGAAATTAGCTCTTCCGATACTTCGAAATTTTCCAATCTTCTACCATGACTTTTCCGAGCTCTTCCCGAATCTCCATCAGTGGGTCCCCCCTAGATCATATTAATAGTTCCTTGGGTGGGATTATTATCCACCTGTTTGACCCTTCTCATTTGATTATCTGTTTCTTTAGGAGCAATATCCCTTTCACGGGACCTGGCTTGGCCCTTATACGGAGTTTTTTCTTTTCTTTTATCTCGGTACCGGCTTCTACCACGATTTTTTTGATAAGGTTCTTGTGTCCTTGTTAGGAGAGTTTTTATTGCAGAGCCTCTTTTGATGATTCTTTCTACCTCATCTTCATGCTTCTGGCATTCATTAGTTATATGACCGTACTCTCTATGGAATTCACAATACTTATCAGAGGGAGGCGTACGGGGTCCCTTATCCGACTTCCTTGGTCTTTCCAGTTTCTTTCTATCATCACATATTTCCATAGCTCTTTCCAAGCTCATGGATAGAGGTATGCGTGAAGCAAATTGATTTCTAGTTCGACTACTTTCATCGGTCCTATCAGCAGGTCTTTTCTTGCTTAACTCTAACTTATCTTTCTTTTCTGATGGCCGCAGATCAACCCTTCTCTGTCTCTGAGCATATTCTAGATTGATGGACTTTTCAGCTCTTCCTAGAAGTTTGTCATAACTTCGAGGGGGTTTCTTTACCAACGAGTTAAAGAAATCTTCTGCCTTAAGCCCTTGTGTAAAGGCGTTAATAAGGACATCTACTGTTGCAGTGGGAACCCCTAAGGCTGCCCCATTAAAGCGTCGTAGGAACTCCCTCAAGGACTCCTGTTCATTCTGCTTGGTAGTGAACAGACTTAAAGAAGTTTTTTGATACCTCTTGCTGCTGGTGAATTGGTTTAGAAAAGCCGAACTGAACTCCTCAAAGTAGCGTACAATATTTGGTTTAATTAAATTAAACCACTGTTGTGCCGATCTAACCAGGGTGGTTAGGAAAACACGGCATTTGATCCCGTCAGAATACCTATGCAACAGAGCAGCATTCTCAAATCTTCCAAGGTGCTCTTCCGGGTTTGTGCTTCCATCATATTCTCCCACCGCGGGTTGTCTGAAATTTTGCGGGAGTTCCTCTCCTAAAATAGTTAGGGAGAATGGACTTTCTCTCATAGCCACTGGAGGTCGGCCACTTAGATGTTGACCCAATCGCCTTATCTCTCCCCATACAGCTTCCATTGGATCTATTAGCGGAGGCTCTACTTGTGTATCTGCCAACAGTTGCTACCCTATTGTTTTCAGGGACCTGCTCTGGTTGAACAGGCGGAGGCGCCTGCGGAGGCGCCTGATTGGTTTGTGGCGGGGGTGGAGCTTGGTTAGAATCCATTGGTGGTGGAACCTGGTGTTGGAAAAAAGTATTTCGCATGGTCCGATTGATGAATTGTGCCAGCTGCTCCATAGTCAGATATCCCACATTCATAACAGAAGGAGGTGCTTGATCTTCCTGCCGTGGAGGAATATCATGATTTTCCATACTGGGAGTTTCTCTTTCTCCTAGGTTCCTCCTGACTCCACGCCCACGTCCACGTCGTCCAGCCATATCAACTTCTTCAACTCAGAAAAACTTCCCACAGACGGCGCCAATTGATATCACCACAATTTGCGGTGACTTGCTGATATCAATAGAGAGGGGGTTCACCTCCCTTTCTTATCCAATACTCAATATAACGGCAGGGATGTCAGTAAATATCTTCTGCAATGACCTGAAAATACGAAGCAACAGTGAGAAGGGTGCCGGAAGTTTTTCCGGCGGGTCCCCTCCGACGCTCAAGTCAGGCGAGAAAATATGAGGAAATATATGCAATAGGTAAAGGCAATTATGAATCAATCAATTGATACCCCAAACCTGGTATTTATAGGAGGAGACCCAAGAGTTACATTGCAGCAAGGACTCTTGCCATGTTTATCCAAATGTTACCCAGATATGTTATGATCTTGTGAATACAATCAAATCCTTGATATTGCTCCGCAGATCTTGGACTTACCTAACTTAGGGGACTAGTTTCCTTGTTGAGCACACGGATCAAGCAGGAAATGAAAAGAGCTCGGCCATTAAGCTCGGGCTCCCAAAAGAGGTCGCTCGACAAGCTAGCGAGGGCAACAGGTGAGAGGAAACAGGTCGGTCCAACAGGTCGGTCTCCCCGCAAGAGGTCGGGAGGGCATGCGAGGTCTTGCGAAGAAAAAACGAGCAATACAAATGAGGCAGGTCGGCTCATCAGGTCGGTCTTCAATTTTAGGAGGTATCAGTGAGTATTCTCTGTAGTTTCATGTTTTTGCTTATCTTCTTCATTCACAGCTATAGAGTAAAACATTTCTTCTTCCCTAAATATCTCTGCTTACTTTGGCCCTTTTCATTGCACCAAAGTCTGTATTCTTTTACACCTTCCGAATATCCTAGGGACATACACCTCAAAGCTCTTGGTCCCATCTTGCTTGGCTTATGTGTGCGTAAACAACATGGCCAAACACTCGTAAGTGATCCAACGTAGGGGCGTGTCCTATCCACATCTTCATTGGTTTCTTGAATTCTAATGCAGATGACAGTGACCTGTTTATTAGATAGGTGACTGTAAGGCCCAGTTGCTAACTAATTATGATTAATCCGGATTAACGATGCTTAATCAAACACGGATGATTAAAAGTTGAGATTTCGAATTAAAGTATTCCTGATCACAACACCTATTTTTAATTTACATAAAATGCAACAAATTATGCATGTTTGCATGCAATTTTTGGCCAACAACATGCCATTTGCATCATCAAACTTATACCATTAAAAAATACCCTTCCCACTACCTAGTTTCCATAACCTCTTCACATCTTTTAAGGCATGGTTTTAGTCACTTTTTAGCCATAAACTATCAGATTCCACTCTCCATTTTCGAAGCAAAATCCTCCCCAAAATGCTTGAGAAATTGCTGAAAATCCCCATGCAAGTTTAGTTATAGGAAGGTAGAAGGAAGGAAACATAGAATCTTCAAGAAATTTGAAGATTAGGAGCTTGGAGTTGGATTGGTGGTGGATTCAATCTTAACTACAAGGGTATGACCTCTCTTTTAAACTAATTTTAGTTGGTCTTGGTTGCATAAAAAATCGAAAAGCTAGGAAGAAGCATGATAATGTTGATCTCATTTTTATAAAACAGAATCTGTAGAACAAATGTTCCTGTCAATTTGTTACTTTGTGTTTTGAGAGTTTTAATTTTCAAATCTGACTTTGAGCAAAACAAAGTTGTAGATCTTTGCATTTTATGCAGTTTAAAAAAAAAAAAAGCATGCACTTTCGATCTCATAAGAAAAAGTTATGTCGATTTTACTAATAGTGCACATTTTGGAGTCTACATGTTCATGCATGTCACATGCAGACTATGTTTCGAGTTTCTGGGTACATTGTGCTTTGAATTTGATGTCAATCTTCAAATGAAAGTGTTAGGTATTTGAATTCTCTTCGATTTTTTTTTTTTAAAAAAGAGGACTTAATTTGGACTCATTTTGAAGAAGTTGTGAATTTTATACTATTAGTGCTCATTTTGAGCCCTGCATGTGGGTGAAAATACCCATGCAGTATGTTCTTCGGATTCCTGAGTATTTTTGGCTAGGAATTTTGGAAAATGTCAAGAAATAAGAATTTAAGTATTTGGAGTTGGCTGTAACTTGCCATCGGAATCACTCAATTCGGATTTGAAACGAAAAAGTTATAGTATTTTTACTAACACTGCTCAAGCTGGAAAACAGGTTTTTAAATGCTACGTTTTTAATGTTCAAACCCCATTTAGATGGTTGAACCAGCTTGACATCATAATAGATTAAATGTAGTATTTTGCGTTTCTGAACTTTGAGCACTAGAATCAAGTCGTTTTGATGTTGTATGACATTATAGTGATTTTTCTACGAAAATGGGTCAGCTGAAAATTTAAGAAAAATGCTAAGGGTCAATACTTAGAAGTTGCATTTGATTCAATGCACTACTTGAACACTTAGTGTCATTTTGGAATTTATATGACCAGGTTAATAGATTCCAAGGTTGATTCGAGGAGTACTTGGTAGATTAGCTTTGGTCTGAGGTACGTTGAAATGAGTTTTATCATGACGTCTGGCAAAGACGTGTAATACTAATGTATGAGCTTCTATGACCTTACTTTATTTATATGCGATAATTGTTTTCTTATGTGAATTACATGATATATATTGACTTTCACATGAGATTGCATGACATATTGAGTTGCATATGTCATATGATTCATAGATGATTCATGGGCATATCATATTTATCTATCTACTTCTTTGATATCCTTGATGATGAGTGAGTTGATTTACTCTGAGTGTCGGGGACGACGAGCACGGCGATGACAGACAGTTTAGGTAGCAATGTGTTGCCACCCTCTGAGTGTCGAGGGATGACGAGCACAACACATCATGATTCTCTTAGCGCAATGTGTTGCCACCCTCTGCTCGAGCTTGATATTGATTGACGATACCTTCCTTTGGACTTCGATATTTGGTATCTTGATATTTGATTCTTTGTACCAATTCATGCATCGTATTTATACATGGTATGCATTGCATGATATTTTGTCATTCTTGACATGATTTATTTATTTCTCATACTGGGGTACTGACCCGCTTTGTGGGGGGCTGTCGTGTCTTTTGTTGTTCGGGCATGACAGGTGATACATGTAGACAGATATTGGATGCTTGTGAGGAAGCAATTTAGAATATCAGAGCTTAACAAGATTTGAGCTCAGGTTTGGTATGTTGAGTCTGATTCCCAATAATTTTCAGAGCACTTTTTAACTACATTTTTAAATTACCGGGGTATGCCCCGATTATATATTTTTTTAAGTATTCTATTACTGGATGACTATATATTCAATGCTTATGTGATGAGCAACATGTTGAATTGGGAAACTGGAATTACATATTTTCAGTATCATTATATATGTATTACCTAAAAGCGAAAATTTTTTTAGGGCCATTTGACAAGACATTTGAAACTAATCTTCCGCTGTTTACGCAAATTAAACACTGTGTGATAATTAAACACCACATTAGGATCGGGCCCTCACAGTAGCAGTTGCCAATGCCTCTGCCAATAAACTTTTAGGAACATTTGAATTCTATAGTAAGCATCTTACTCTCTCCATTATAGTCTGATTCGTCCTCTCCGCCAATCCGTTTTGTTGAGGTGTTTTTCTAACCAAATAATGTCTTTCAATTCCATTGTCTTTACATAAATGATTGAAATCATCAGAGCAGAATTTCAAGGCATTACCAGTCCTTAACTTTCTGACTCTTCTACCCGATTGATTTTCAACACTGGCCTTCCATCCTTTGAACTTTTGAAGAGCCTCACTCTTATTCTTGAGTATGTATACCCACACCCTGTGTGAATAATCATCAATGAGTGATAAGAAATACCTTGCACCACTCTGTCAGTGTATCCTGGATGGCCCCCATAAATTGATATGTATGTAGAACCGTATTGATTTGCAAAGATACAATGTTCAGAAAATTCAAGTTCAGAGATATTGTCCATTCCTAACAACCCTTGTTTGCACAATTCTTTAAGTCTTGCTTCACTTATATGGGCTAATCTTAGGTGCCATGGGTGAGTGAGTTAGATTTGAATTCTTATGCGAGGCAATAGCAGCTTCCCCTACTATTGCTCTTCATTGTAACAAATAAAGTCCATTCTTTAAGCATGCTTTCATAAGGATTAATGATCCTTTTGGTACTTTGAGTATTCCTCCTTCGGCTTTACAAGTGAATCCAAGTGTGTCTAGCATCCCTAATGACACCAAATTTCTTTTTAATTCAAGAACATGCCTTACATCTTGTAAGATCTTTTCTGTTCCATCAATCTGATGGTCCCCATGCCCGCCACCTTACCATGGTTCGTCGTAACGGGAACGGTGCCCGGAACGGTGGCTACCTTTCCGGTTCCAATGGTATTTCACTGAACGGGAACGGAACGGATTTTTTAATAAAATTATTTAAAAAATTCAAAACAATGTGAATATTTTAGGAAAAATATTTACATCAAAATAAATATTTTACGACATTAACTTAGAAAAATAAATATAAATGTCATACCACTACGTCTAATACAATGAGGAGTGACGTGAAGATACAAAATCATCAGTGTACTCTCTCTCAGCATCCCGTTGAGAAAATTGGTTGAATCGGGCATTTGAAGCGGAATAGTTACGGGGTAATGAATATAGATTTAATAATATTTCGTCACGACGATGGTAATCTCCAAATGTATAATCATTTCCAAGTTGAAAATGTTGTTCATCCCTAAAGCCAATACTTTTCTTTTGTTCTTCAACACCCATATATGGATGCGAAGGTCCACTGAAATATTCATTATCCTCGGCACTCGAGAATTCTGACAAACTTGCTAATGCGACGTTGTTCCTCTATCCCAGGACGATACCCATGATCAGTGTCTTGTGTGGCATAATAAATTTTCTTTCCCTTGTGCCCATGTCATGCCAGTATCATGTTGATGGGGTTGATCATCGTCTTGGTGCTTTTCACCACTTTCTTGATTGTTCCCACCATTGCTATCAGGACTATCATCGCCATCGCCACTTTCATCACCATCACTTGATATGATTTCTTTGCCTTTTGATAATCTCGAGTTTCTCTCACTATTGTTCTTCTTAGCATGACTTTGACCACTAGCTGTAATGTTTTGGTCTTCATCTAACCATGCCAAGTCATCATCTTGCAATACAGGAGGGTCATTATCTCTTGTCCATTCATTTAGAATATCATCATCTTTGAATATATGATCGAGATCTATAGGGCTATAATAGTCATCATCTTCTTTTTTATGCATCGAATTTCTTACTCTCAGACGCATATTATAATGGACATATACCAATTTATGCAACTTTTCGATAGCCAAACGGTTGCGAAGCTTAGTATGTATTACAGACCATGTACTCCAGTTTCTCTCACAACCAGAAGATGAACGTGTTTGGCTTAGGACTTTAATTGCAATTTTTCTCAAGTGTGGAGCTTCTTCACCATAATCATTCTACCATTCAGCTGGAAAAAAGTTTTATGATACATAATGTATAACTTTAACGTGTATAAAGAACATGAAGAAGTTCAAACCTGGAAGACTTTTTTTAACGGCTGTTTTTGCGAGTGGAGATCCAAACTCTCCAATTTGTTCTGTGAATAATTTAATCTGTAAAACATATTAAATAAAACAACTATTGTATATTGAATATTAAATATGTTGTTAAAATTTTATAAATATTGTACCTCAGTGATTGCTGACGCTTGTGCATTTAAATCAGGTTCAAGTCTCTTGGTTACAGTCTTTAATCCTCTTTTGACTTCATCGTCATAAACACAGGTTCTAGAATTGTAGGGCCATCCTACCTTAACATCATATTAATAGCGCATTATGAACTAAACATGTATTAGAGACATCTTAGAGTTCTGGTTGTTATGTGAGCTTAATGTAATTACAGGCCAAAATGAAACTTCAACAGTTAGTTAATTACATTCCCCAAAATGAATGTTAAGGCTAACAAAATCCTGTATCTATTTTCTTATGCTCCTTTAGCTCACCATCTCAACCCGACCCTTAGTCTCGATCCAAAAGTGTACCTACAGGAACAACTCATCGTGAGCATGTACATCGTTACTTATCATCATGAATTAATGGCGTATAAATAATGCATGGAAATAATTGATAACATATACTTCCTGTTTAATAGTACTATCATTCCTTGGTTGTCCCTGTGTCATAATTACGCATATAATCATTAGCTCAAGACATGAGTGAATAACATCATATTTCGTATATAAGCTCACAACAATCCATGTTAATTAGAAATGGGACTGTCCGGGTTCTATTATGACAGCGGCACAATTGGTCCCCTCGCTCGACATAACACATCTTATGATACCCATCGCTACGCCTTGATAGCGGATGTATCCCTTATTCAGCGGATGATACCCATCGCTACGCCTTGATAGCGGATGTACCCCATCGCTCAGCGGATGATACCCATCGCTACACCTTGATAGCGGATGTACCCCATCGCTCAGTTATGTGAGCGGCAAGACCTTCCTCGCTTGCCCATAATAGTCACCGGACATTCAACCACTCTAAGTAGCATAGTCAAACATGCGTCATCATCTTATAAGCATCATCATTTCAAACATCATCATCATATCATAATTGTCATCGTAACATTATATCATCTTCGTTTATCACAACATCATCATCATAATCATCATAATCATCATCATAAATACTTATGCAAATTGATGCAAAGTCATAGTTTAGGGATATGTTACCGTTGATGCCCGTACGTTCCTACGTACCTTTTCAAAATGTGGTGAAGTCGTAGTACTTTATCTTCTCGAAGTTGTGGGTCCTTGGGATGGTTCTACACAACCATACAAGTCAATATTAGAAGCTAATCATAGTCCAATATTCAAAATTCCCATAAAAATGCCAAAAACACACTTTTGTGTGTCTCGCGATCGATCGCCAAGTCGTCCCGATCGATCGCGAGATCACACTGCCCGCATCAACAAATTTATGCATTCGGCGATCGATCGCCACCTTTGGCGCGATCGATCGCCAAGCTCACCGATCGATCGCCCAAAAGTGGCGATCGATCGCCAAAGGCTTCTGGAGCCTACTGCCTGCTCGCGATCGATCGCCAAAAACGGGCGATCGATCGCCAGCCTCTGTTCAACGAAAATCTCCATTTTTGTACCTTTAAACCTCACCAACGTCAACCATCATTTATACCAACATCTTAAAAACATTAAAACACTCAAAACCTTCATTACACACCATAAAACCATTAAAAATCCAACATCCCACCAAGAATCACACTAACCCAAACAAACCCATTTCAAACCCTTTTTAAAACTCTTCCAAAACTTAACAAACATTACAAGAACATCAATAAGTGCTATATAAACATCATAGGCACTAAATTTACCAAGAAATGCAAGAATGAAACTTTTACAAGAATTTCTTCCCACCTTTAGGGCTAATTTCGAAAATGGGAAATGGGGTTTGGGAAAGTGATTTTGGGAATTGAGTGTAAAAGGGTGAGGTGGGGTAGGAATGGTGATTTAAGTATTAAATCCTACCATTTAACTTGCACCCCAATAAACAACATGATGTACATGAAATACATCAACATGGTAAACATTTATAGAATGTAACCAACATCATTAAATCCATATCATCCTCGTAATTAAAATCAACATCCCTAAATCATGATAATTCTTCATTTCCACACATAACTTAATCGTCGTAGTAAATCATCATATAAACATAATTAATGTCCAGGTTACCATTAATTAATTTCGGGGCATCACATTACTCCCCTACTTATAAGATTTCGTCCTCGAAATTGCATGCACTTACCCAAAAAGAAACTAAACATAAATCATACCAGAAAATAGTTCCGGGTAGTGCTGCACCATATGCCGTTCCGTCTCCCACGTAGCCTCCTCGACACCCCGGCGATCCCACTGAACTTTGACCATCGGTATAATCTTACTTCGTAGCCTGCGATCCTCACGATCTAGGATTCTAACCGGTCGTTCAACATAGGATACATCTGAACTCAACTGAACCTCCGAAGGCTGCAATACATGAGACGATCGGGTTCATACTTTCTCAACATGGAAACGTGGAAAACATCATGAATACCGGATAAGGACGGTGGTAGAGCCAAACGGTAGGCCAAAGTACCGATGCGCTGCAATATCTCATACGGTCCCACATACCTCGGAGATAACTTTCCCCGCATACCAAAACGGACCACACCCCTGAAGGGTGAGATTTTCAAGAAAACCTTATCTCCGACTTGGAATTCTAGCGGTCGTCGCCGCTTATTGGCATAGGCCGCTTGTCTATCTTGGGCCGCTTTCATCTTTAAGCGTATCGTCTTTATCTTTTCTTCCATATCTCTAATCATATCCGGCCCTCCAACCGCCTTACTAGTCAAGTCCTCCCAATACAGCAGTGATCTACATCGTCGTCCGTACAGAGCTTCAAAAGGGGCCATTTGAATGCTCGCCTGATAGCTGT
The DNA here is from genome assembly GCA_907163345.1 of Haberlea rhodopensis. Classification (NCBI taxonomy): domain Eukaryota; kingdom Viridiplantae; phylum Streptophyta; class Magnoliopsida; order Lamiales; family Gesneriaceae; genus Haberlea; species Haberlea rhodopensis. Next base: position 682,909 of record CAJQUN010000111.1, read on the forward strand.
TATTGTAGGAGAACTCTACCAGTGGTATAGATTCTTGCCACGGAGTGTCAAACTCCAAGACACACGCCCTCAGCATATCTTCGAGCGTCTGTATGGTACGCTCTGTCTGACCGTCTGTCTGAGGGTGATAGGCTGTACTCAGTCTTACCTCTGTGCCCAACGCTGATTGGAGACCCTCCCAGAAATGTGAAGTGAACCTCGGGTCTCTCTCAGACACTATTGAAACTGGAATACCGTGCAACCTCACTACATCCCGTACATACAATTGGGCCATCTTTAGATACGTGAAAGTCATATTGTAAGGGATGAAATGAGCTACTTTCGTCAGCCTATCCACGATCACCCAGATCGCATCAAATCCAGAGGCCGACCTTGGCAAGTGAGTTACGAAGTCCATAGATATATGTTCCCACTTCCATTTAGGTACCTCTAAGCTTTTCAACTCACCACCAGGCCTCTGTCTTTCTGCTTTTACTTGCTGGCAGATCAGACACCTCTTGACAAAAGCAATTACTTCACGCTTCATGCGTCTCCACCAAAATTGACCACATAGGTCCTTGTACATCTTTCTTCCTCCTGGGTGGATACTGAACCGGCTACTGTGAGCCCGTTCTAAAATTCCCTTACGTAATCCTGGCGCATTTGGGATCATCTTCAGCCACTCTAAACTTTGTTGGCTGACCTCGAAGTACTATCGATGTCCATCTCTGAACTTCATCATCCGACCTCTGGCTTTCCTGATTGCCTCAAATACATCCGGCTCAGCCAATAAGGTCGACACTCGCACCGGCGACGTGTCCACTTCAAAATCATAGCCTAAATGGCAATAGGAAGCCATCATAGCTGATAAGCTCATAGTATCCTCTGCGGTGCTCTTCACTTTTCGACTTAAGGCATCTGCTATCATATTTGCTTTACCCGGATGGTACTCTATTTCACAATCATAATCTTTGAGTAAGTCCATCCATCTTCGTTGCCTCATATTCAGTTCTGCTTGGGTGAATAAGAATTTCAAGCTCTTATGGTCTGTGAAGATGGTAAACGTCGTACCATAAAGATAATGACGCCAAATCTTCAAGGCGAAGATGATGGCTGCCAGCTCCAGGTCATGGACTGGGTATCTGGTCTCATGAGGCTTCAGCTGCCTCGAAGCATAAGCCACCACATGCTTATCTTGCGTCAACACACAACCCAAACCTTGCAATGATGCATCCGTGTACAAAGCAAACTTCTTATCCTCAGAAGGGATTACCAATACTGGCGCTGTCGTCAAGCGACGTTTCAACTCTTGGAAGCTCTCCTCACAAGCTTCGGACCAATAGAACGGAACTCCCTTCTGAGTCAGCTGGGTCAACGGTTTAGCGATCTTAGAGAATCCCTCGACAAAACGTCGATAATAGCCCGCTAAACCGAGGAAACTCCGTATCTCGGGTACCGAAGTGGGTGCAGCCCACTCCATAACAGCTTCAATCTTACGGGGATCCACAGATATCCCACGGCTGGATATTACATGACCCAAGAACACCACACTGTCCAACCAAAACTCGCACTTGCTAAACTTTGCATATAATTGATGATCCCTAAGGATCTGAAGTACTGTTCTCAAGTGCCCAACATGTTCTTCTTCAGTCCGAGAGTAGATGAGTATATCGTCAATGAAAACTATGACGAATTGGTCCAAAAATGGCTGGAACACCTTGTTCATCAAACTCATGAAAACAGCCGTGGCATTTGTCACCCCAAAAGGCATGACCAGGAATTCATAGTGCCCATACCTAGTCCTGAAGGCTGTCTTCTGAACATCATCTTCCCTTACTCGAATCTGATGGTACCCCGACCTCAGATCGATCTTACTGTAGAGCCTTGTACCCTGCAACTGATCAAATAAATCGTCGATCCTCGGAAGTGGATACTTGTTCTTTACTGTGGCTTTGTTCAGCTGTCTGTAGTCGATGCACAAACGCATCGAGCCATCTTTCTTCTTGACAAACAAAACTGGTGCACCCAGGGCGATACGCTAGGTCGTATATAGCCCTTGTCAAGGAGTTCTTGCAACTGAACCTTTAACTCCTTTAACTCTGTTGGTGCCATTCTGTACGGGGCACGAGAAATGGCTGACGTCCCCGGTAATAATTCGATTCCAAACTCGACCTCTCTCGCCGGTGGGAATCCAGGAATCTCTTCAGGAAATACATCAGGAAATTCCGCCACTACGGGCACATCTTCAACCTTTAGTTCTTCCTTCTTTCCAGAAATATCAATAGCATAAATGAGATATCCTGTATGGCCTCGTTCCAATAATTGTGTCATCTTGACCGCGGATATTAACGGAATCTTTGAACGAGAACCATCTCCATAGAACGTCCACTGAACTCCTTCACCAGATCTGAATCGGACAGTCCTTTGCCTGCAGTTCATAACCGCTTGGTACCTATTCAGAACATCAATACCCAATATACAGTCGAAGTCTGACATTCCCAGAACGATCAAATCCGACCTTAACTTGTTATCCTCAAAATAAATGAGGCCATCATAGACAATCTGATCAGCAATCAAACTTCTTCCAGCGGGTGTCGAGACTACAAGAGGCGTGGGCGACGGAGCAGTGCATATGTGGTGTCTTTCCACAAAACTCGTCGACACAAAGGAGTGTGACGCACCTGTGTCGATCAATATAAAGGCAGGGTGCGTAAATAAAAGACACGTACCCACTATGACCTCCTCCGGAGCCGCTGTAGCCTGCTCCCTCGTCAATGCATACACTTGCCCTTGAGGTGGCCCCGTAGGCTGACTTCCAAGTTGCCTCGGTACATATGGGGGCCTGTGTGGTGCTGCTCTGTCTGTCGACCTCCCAGTAGAATTCTGCTGCCTTCCCCTGTTGGGACATTGTCGAGCAAAGTGGCCTCTCTCGCCGCAAACATAACATCCGACACAATTCTTCGTCAAATGGGGCTGTCCACAAAGAGAGCATTGTACCTCTCCAACACTGCCTCCTCCCCGAGACTGTCCTCCTCTTGGTGGAGCATCATTCCTGCGGTTTCCCTTCCATCGGTTATCGGGCCTCCTACCACTGAATCTGGACGCCGATGTGTTCCCCCCAGACTTGAACCGATCACCCCTTGGCCTTAAGTTGTCGGGAGTAGATCTCTGAGGGGGCGCTGGAGGTGGTACAGCATCAGGGTACGCGCCAACCCCTAGTTCGGCTAACTCAGCCCGGGTAAGTGCATCGTCAAAGCAGGTAGGGCCATATGTGATCACCCTATCATAAAGTTCTGGCCTTAAACCCTTCATGAAGTTCCTCATTTTAGCTTGAGTGTCGGCAGCGATATGAGGTACATATCTGAGTAGAGAACAGTAGTGGAGGGCATAATCTGACACCGGCATAGTACCTTGCTTCAACTTATTAAACTCATCCTCTTTAGCTTGACGTGCAGCAGCTGAAAAGTATCGGGCCAGGAATCTAGTTCTAAACAGCTTCCAGTTTACCTCTTGACCCTGTGCCTCCTGTTCAATCACGGTGGTCCTCCACCACATCAGTGCTTTCTTGGCTAATTGGAACTCTGCTAGCCTTATCCATGCCGTCTTTGCACACGGGGCTGCCACAAATATTTGTTCCATCCTTTCTAGCCATTCCTCGGCTCGTTCCCCTGTTTCAGTCCCTTCAAAAGTCGGGGGCCGATACGCTAGAAACTGAGTCAAACTCAACTCTCCCGGCAATAACTGTTGCTCGGACGGCTCTTCGCCTAAGGCTGGCGGGGGTAGGGGATTCGTGCGCCCCGCACTAGCGTTCACACTTACAGCATCACCAATGTCGATATTTGCTGCCATACTGCAACACAAGAGTTAACAACAAGATCCAAAAGCAGTTCATATATACATCGTTAGAAAACCATAACATGTTATCATAACAGTCATATACTTCATGTGTAACATAGCATGTCAAAAGTAAGCGCCTAGCCAACCTACTGCTAAGGCTACCCTTCACTCATCCCCGGGTTATCTAACCACTGCTCTGATACCACTAATGTAGAGCCATCCTACCTTAACATTATATTAATAGCGCATTATGAACTAAACATGTATTAGAGACATCTTAGAGTTCTGGTTGTTATGTGAGCTTAATGTAATTACAGGCCAAAATGAAACTTCAACAGTTAGTTAATTACATTCCCCAAAATGAATGTTAAGGCTAACAAAATCCTGTATCTATCTTCTTATGCTCCTTTAGCTCACCATCTCAACCCGACCCTTAGTCTCGATCCAAAAGTGTACCTACAGGAACAACTCATCGTGAGCATGTACATCGTTACTTATCATCATGAATTAATGGCGTATAAATAATGCATGGAAATAATTGATAACATATACTTCCTGTTTAATAGTACTATCCTTCCTTGGTTGTCCCTGTGTCATAATTACGCATATAATCATTAGCTCAAGACATGAGTGAATAACATCATATTTTGTATATAAGCTCACAACAATCCATGTTAATTAGAAATGGGACTGTCCGGGTTCTATTATGACAGCGGCACAATTGGCCCCCTCGCTCGACATAACACATCTTATGATACCCATCGCTACGCCTTGATAGCGGATGTATCCCTTATTCAGCGGATGATACCCATCGCTACGCCTTGATAGCGGATGTACCCCATCGCTCAGCGGATGATACCCATTGCTACACCTTGATAGCGGATGTACCCCATCGCTCAGTTATGTGAGCGGCAAGACCTTCCTCGCTTGCCCATAATAGTCACCGGACATTCAACCACTCTAAGTAGCATAGTCAAACATGCGTCATCATCTTATAAGCATCATCATTTCAAACATCATCATCATATCATAATTGTCATCGTAACATTATATCATCTTCGTTTATCACAACATCATCATCATAATCATCATAATCATCATCATAAATACTTATGCAAATTGATGCAAAGTCATAGTTTAGGGATATGTTACCGTTGATGCCCGTACGTTCCTACGTACCTTTTCAAAATGTGGTGAAGTCGTAGTACTTTATCTTCTCGAAGTTGTGGGTCCTTGGGATGGTTCTACACAATCATACAATTCAATATTAGAAGCTAATCATAGTCCAATATTCAAAATTCCCATAAAAATGCCAAAAACACACTTTTGTGTGTCTCGCGATCGATCGCCAAGTCGTCCCGATCGATCGCGAGATCACACTGCCCGCATCAACAAATTTATGCATTCGGCGATCGATCGCCACCTTTGGCGCGATCGATCGCCAAGCTCACCGATCGATCGCCCAAAAGTGGCGATCGATCGCCAAAGGCTTCTGGAGCCTACTGCCTGCTCGCGATCGATCGCCAAAAACGGGCGATCGATCGCCAGCCTCTGTTCAACGAAAATCTCCATTTTTGTACTTTTAAACCTCACCAACCTCAACCATCATTTATACCAACATCTTAAAAACATTAAAACACTCAAAACCTTCATTACACACCATAAAACCATTAAAAATCCAACATCCCACCAAGAATCACACTAACCGAAACAAACCCATTTCAAACCCTTTTTAAAACTCTTCCAAAACTTAACAAACATTACAAGAACATCAATAAGTGCTATATAAACATCATAGGCACTAAATCTTACCAAGAAATGCAAGAATGAAACTTTTACAAGAATTTCTTCCCACCTTTAGGGCTAATTTCGAAAATGAGGGGAAAGGGGGTTTGGGAAAGTGATTTTGGGAATTGAGTGTAAAAGGGTGAGGTGGGGTAGGAATGGTGATTTAAGTATTAAATCCTACCATTTAACTTGTACCCCAATAAACAACATGATGTACATGAAATACATCAACATGGTAAACATTAATAGAATGTAACCAACATCATTAAATCCATATCATCCTCGTAATTAAAATCAGCATCCCTAAATCATGATAATTCTTCATTTCCACACATAACTTAATCGTCGTAATAAATCATCATATAAACATAATTAATGTCCAGGTTACCATTAATTAATTTCGGGGCATCACAAGAATATTGCAGTTTTGGATTGAGAAAATATGCTAAAACACAAAAATATACAAAAAAATATGATGATAACTATCTATGAGTAAATCCATACTTATTTAAAAACATGTAACTATCATTCAATTTTACCTGCAGCCTGTAAATGTTGGTGTAACTGATTATACCAACGCGCATCAATCACATCCCAGTAGAATTGCCAGTCTTTCACACTCTCTCGTATGACAACTTCGCTCTATCCATTGCTTTATATATAATTGATAGAGTTGGCTTGTTGTCTTGGTCAACCAATTTTAAAACTTTCACAAGTGGTTCAAATGCTGCGCAAATGTCACGAGCCCTCTTCCAAAATCTTGTATCCATAATGATTTGTGCAATTTTGTCGGCATCTTTTCTTCTCCTGCTTGTATTATTATACTCTTGCCACTCAATTGAAGTACACAATCTCTTCAAATCTTGAGAATATCGGATAAGACTTTCTAAAGATATAAATTCTGTTGCAAAGCGGGTGATTCCAGGTCTAAGTAATTCACGATCATTTGTGTAGATTTTCATTAAATTGACCACTTTATCACTGTTGTATATAAAACTTTTTATTTGCTTTGCTTTCTCAATGCACTTTTTCACCTTTGTCATCTTACCGATGTCTTCAAGCATGAGATCAATGCAGTGTGCAGGCCTTTCAATCATCATTTTCTGACCAGCAGCCTTATTTGCACTTTCACTGTCTGTAACAACATGCACAATATTTTCCTCCCCAACCTCGTCAATTACTTTGTTCAAAAGAGAAAAGAAAATCAGCTTTCTTTTTCTTGTTGGTGCAATCCACTGAATTATGAAATATCATGTTACGATCGCAATATATCATAAAGTTAATAATAGGATGCTTGTTACGTGTGCTCCAACCATCGCACATTATTGTACATCCATATTTGGGCCATTTTGATTTTAAAGTATGTAAATATCTAGTTATATCTTTCACCTCCTCCTGCAAAAAAACACCACCTATTTGACGTCCTGAAGGACCTTTTATTCCAGGTCCAGCCTCCACAATGGTATTGATCATAGATTGGTAGTATGGACTGCTATCCGCTACATGAAAAGGAATGGCAATGTATATAAACCATTTTGAAATAGCTTTACCAACTTCTTTGACTTTTTCAGGAGCAAACCAATTTTTAATACTCTTCTGTTTTGATGGAAACATATACGAATCAATCCCTGTTGATGGTTTTCGAGCTCCCTCTTTTACGCTAAAGCTCCGAGGCATCTGTTTTGTGAAATTGGGATTTTCACCAAGTGATGAACCGGCACCTTACATGCCCTGTTGTTGCCGAGTAATACTTGGCCACACTCATTATTTGATACGAGGCGAACCAATCCTGTGTAAACACATGTGAAACGAACAATCGGAGTCAAGTACCCATTCTCCACTCTTTTTTTATTCTGTCACACATAAGTCCGAACTCTCATATCCATCCGTAGCTATTCCAGCATCTCCATCACTAGATGGATTTTCTTGGGCATGTCTTCTTCGTTCTGGACAATCTCTCTTTAGGTGCCTTTCTTTCTTGCAAAAGAAACACTTCCTTCTTTCTTTTGATTTGGATCTTATATCCTGTATTGGTTTGAATTCTCGTTTCTTGATTCTTCCTCTAATGTTTAGGCTCTCAACATTAGAATCTTGAACACAATTCGACTTTCTTTTCAACTCTTTCGAGAAGAGTGCTGATTGCACCTCATCAAGAGTCAAAGAATCCCTTCCATATAACAGTGTATCTGAAAGACGTTCGAACTCACTGTTGGAAAAGTAAGTAAGAATTAATTTTTTTAACATGCTCGATCAATCGAGCAGGCCAGAAATTATTGCCTTCATGAACAGTAGCTCGATCAATCGAGCTCCTTGCTCGATCGATCGAGCATTGTATCTGTTTTGTGAAATGGTATGTCCCATTCATGTTTAGGGTGCGATTTTTGGCGATATAGTGCCTCCAAATGTTGTCCATTTGGACTTATTTTTGGTTCACTATATATACAGCATAACCCCACTTGTTATATAAAAAAAATTATTTTTCGAAATCTACATCATATAATAAGTGAAATTTGAGAGCATTTGCTGTTCATCAAATTGAGTGCTTTGAACCTTTGTGGTTTGAGGACTTGTGATTTGGAGTGCTCCTATCACAAGTCATAGTCGTTGTATCTTTGGAGACAAATTGCCATAGCAAACCGTTAGCACCATAGCGGGGCAATGTTGTCTTAAGGACGGAGATTACAAATCTCGCCTCGACATAAAACTTGTTTGTAGCCATTGTTAGTTTTATTCCTGAGATACACTTTGAGAGAAAATATTATACAACAATCTTAAGACAATATCGTGCAATACAAATGGCTTCATCGAGCGCAACAACGACTCCTGTTCATCATAGTGAAAGGCCAGAAAAGTTCAATGGGAACGATTTCAAGCGGTGGCAACAAAAGATGCTATTTTACTTAACCACACTGAGTTTGGCAAGGTTATTAACCGAGGAGCCTCCTATGGTTGAAGAAGGAGAGACTGACACGCAAAAGAGGGCGGCACTGGATGCATGGTATCAAAGCGACTTCCTATGCAAGAACTACATCCTAAATGGGTTAGACAATAAATTGTATAACGTTTATTGTCTTGTGAAAACAACAAAGGAACTCTGGGCATCGCTGGAAAAGAAGTACAAATCCGAGGATGCCGGCATGAAGAAATTCATAGTTGGACATTTCCTGGATTTCAAGATGGTTGATGCCAAGCCTGTGATGGCGCAAGTGCAAGATCTACTAGTGATCTTGCATGACATTCATGCGTAGGGAATGAGTCTAAGTGATTCATTCCAAGTCGCCGCTATGATTGAAAAATTGCCTCCTATGTGGAAAGACTTCAAGAACTATCTGAAACACAAACGAAAGGAGATGAGTCTTGAGATCTTGTGGTTCGAATACGAATTGAGGAGGACAACAAAGTTTCCGAGAGGAAGGTGGGTAGGTTTCAAATGGAACCACGGGCTAACCTAGTTGAACAAAGAACCAGATCAAAGCGTAAGTTTGACGGTACGGCCTCCAACAGTGGCAATGCGAAAAAGTTCAAAGAAAAATGCTATAAGTGTGGAAAGCCCAATCACATGGCAAAGGATTGTCGTAACAAAGGCACTCGTGGGAAAGAAAAACATCAATTCAATGTGACCGAACATGATCGGATCTCGGATGACTTGAATGATCTAATGTTAACCGATGTGGTCTTTGAAGCGAACTTGGTGGACAATCCTATGGAATGGTTCGTCGATTCTGGTGCAACCCGACATGTGTATTCGGACAAGGCCATGTTCTCCACATACACTCCAATAAGTGGGCGCCAACTCTACATGAGAAACTCCACTACATCTCCGGTAGTTGACTAGGGAATGTGGTTCTAAAGATGCCTTCGGGAAAGGAATTGACTTTGATAGATGTCCTACATGTTCCCGACATCCGAAAGAACCTGATATCCGGATCGGCTCTAGTCAAGGCGGATTTTAGACTAGTTTTAGAATCTGGAAAAACTGTACTCTTCAAAAATGGAGTTTCGTATGAAAAGGATATATGGAGAAAAGCCTATTCAAAATGAATGTAATGACAGTTAAACGTCAATTTGAAAGCAATAAAGAGAATGATTCTACTTATTTGATTGAGTCTTGTAATTTATGGCATGATCGTTTAGGTCATGTAAATTATGGTTCACTTAAAATTAGTGAAGTTAAACTTATTGCATCAAATGAATGTTAACTTGAAACGTAAGTGTGAGACTTGCGTCGAGGCCAAGTTAACGAATCCGCCATTCCATTCAATTGAAAAAGAACCACGACACCTCTTGAATTAATTCATACGGATTTATGTGATCTAAAGTTTGTGGAAACTAGAGGCGGGAAAAATACTTCATCACTTTCATTGATGATTGTACAAGATATTGTTATGTCTATTTGCTAAGAAGCAAAGACGAGGCACTGATAGTATTCAAGAACTAAAATAATGAAGTTGAAAATCAACTTAGCAAAAAGATAAAGAATGTTCGAAGCGATAGAGGATGAGAATATGGAGCACCGTTTGAAGAATTTTTTCACAGAATATGGCATTATTCACCAAACCACTGCCCCTATTCACCTCAATCAAATGGTATTGCCGAACGTAAAAATCGTACTCTAAAAGAGATGACAAATGCTATGTTGATAAGTTCTGGATTACCACAAAACTGTTGGGATATGCCCTAAGACAAGTCATTAGATGATTGTTTATGACATAAAATGTATTATGATTTTAATAATGGCAAATCATTATTATATATTTTTCGAATATCTGTGCAATATGAATTGATATATAAGTTAATGTCCTTAGAATAATATTGTATTGTTCTTAAAGATTGTCCCTAGTCAAGTATTATCATGAATCGGGATAATGATAATGCATTGAGACTAGTATGTTTTGATTGATGAATTGTTCATGGATATGAGATATCAAATCAACACATGGGTACATGTTAGAGAACAATGTACTGGACAGACCCACCATGAGAATGCTACATGGATAGTTATATGAGTGTCATAAGCAATTCTCATAGTGATAATAATGTATGTAATCCTTACGACTTGAGATCATCAGAGATCCCAACATAAGGAGTTATGTATCTTGATATTGTCAAACGTTACCTGTAACAGGGTAAACTATAAAGGCAACTATTGGATACACTACGAATTATGTAGAGGGATGTTGATTGATCAAGATAGGATTTTTCCCTCCTATATAACAGGATAAGTGTTTGGGCCCTTGATCAAGTAAGACTAAAATGCATGGCCATGCTCGAATGAGTCGATATGTGATATCGAGCTTATTCTTTTATTCTAGCTCTACTTGGGGATCAAGAATTAGAGATTGAATATACGAGTATGACTATTCCATGACTCGTGTTCAATGTAAACACAGTGGACAAAGGGATTAAGTTACATGGTTAATATTATCACAAGTTCTTAGGTTATGTCGAGTCAATGACATTCTTGTAATTTGGGTAGCCTTGATGTGTTGCTAGATACCGCTCATTGCTTGTGACATAAAATGAGATTTTATGTCACTGCCAACATTGCAAGATCCTATCGGGTCGCATAAAAGATTAAATCGAAAAGTGAATTAAATTCATTGGATGAATTAATTAATTAAGAAGAGTCTTAATTATAAGATTATGAGGATTTAATTAAATCATGGGTTTGGGCCCATGAGACTTTAAGAAAGTCTTGAACCTTTAATTAAAGCCTAATATATAATTAGCTAACAAGTGAATGTTTAATTAAGTGTTAATTCATTCATAACCTAGCCTCCACCAAAAACCCACCTTAAGAGCCGCAGCCTCTCATCATCTCTCGGCCATCATCGCCGCCGTGAAAAGTGAGATCCGGCCATCGTTTTCGATTGAGAATCGGAGGTGGTTTTTGATCCGGTTTAAGAACAAGACTAGCAACTTGTTCTTAAACGCTCCTTTTCGATTTGATCGTGTGGATACCGTAGAGACAAAGGTGAAAACTTTTGTTCGTGACTCGTGGTGCTACATCGTGGAGCTTCTGCATCAAACACGCTACAAGGGTGAGACTCTATTATTCAAATCCCGATATGAATCCTTTGTATAGATCCATGGCTGTAATCCAATTTTTATTATTATTCCGCTGCGTTGTATGCTCGTTGGATTACTAACAGTGGTATCATAGCCAGGTTCAAAGCTCATATCGGAATTATGTGATTAATTGTTTAATCATATTTTGAATTGTATTGCATGCTTTAAAACTGTATAATTCATATATGATATGGAATAAATCGAGTTTGTGAAAATCATCGTATAATTGTATTTGATATAATTGGAGAATTATTGTATACGATACATGAATGCGCAAAATCGAACCCTTTGGCACATTATGGTTCGACCACCATCATACTTGACCCATGGCTGCCACATGAGGGCTAGGGTTTTCGAACCCTTGGCTCGAGATGGTCTAGCCGTTGTGGCTCATGTTTATGCATGGAGGTGTCGAAACATGGCTAGGGTTTAGAACCCTTTTGGCTCGATAAAGTTTGTAGGCGGCGCATGATGGTTCGATCATGGTTCACGGATAAATAAAGGTCGATGGCTAGGGCCACATGAGGGCTAGGGGGTTTTCGAACCCATTGGCTCGAGATGGTCAAGCCGCCACCGTCATGAATCGTGCATGGTCGGGCCGTGGCTCATGGCTAAGATTTCGAACCATTTAGGCTCGATAAAGCCATGAACGGTGCTAGGGTTACGAACCCTTATGGCTCATTGAGTCACGACCGCCGTTCATGGCTCAACGTGCATGGGCCGAGACTTAGGCTAGGGTTTCAAACCCTAGGCTCATGCGTGGTCCAGCCGTGTGGCTAGGGTTTTTCGAACCCTTATGGCCCATGGCTTGTGACGGGCCAAGTATTCGTGGCATGTGATGTCCCGAGCGTACGATAATTTTCATAAAATTTTATTTTACAGTTTTAATTAGAATTAAATTTTAAAATGTTTAGAATTTAATTAATTAAATGTTTTATGTGTTGTTTGAGCATGGTGCATGGTTATAGCCCTATGACCTATTAGATAGGATTTTGTGAATGTTTGTAATTTATTACGGCCTGCGAGTCGTACCTTCTCTATTTTTCCTAAATGTTATCCCTCCCCTATGTTCCCCTCGAATGTGACTCGAGGAATTCTCTATATCTTGTAAATGTTATATAGTATAGTTTATTTTATTGATGGAGATCAATGAAGATGGACCAAGGTGCCGGGAAGAGGAGGCCATTCACAAAAGGGAGCCATAGAGGTGCTTGGAGAAGTTACCTTAGGTTGACCTTATAGTGTTTTCTCATTGGCTTGAGAAAATCATTAGTTGGGGCTATAACCATGTCACGTTTATTTTATGTTGATGTATGAGATGCATGTTTAATGTTTTATTTAATATTAATGCTTGATATACATATATGTAGATATGTATATATTCATATATGTACCAGACATATTTTCAATATTAATAAAATCATGAGATCAATAAATCCCTCTTATAATATTAAGTTTCAAGATGCCTTCCAATGAAAAATACTCGTCAAGACTTCGATTGAACATGTGTGGGTTTGCCAAAGCAAAGCACACCGTGACAATCTTAGTAAGGCGCGAAAGGATAAAAGTGATATCCGTGTTATTTGACAATTGGGTTCGACTTAACTAGCGTTATCTCAATAGGATTGGGAACCTAGAGGAATTGGGTTCGACTTAACTAGCGTTATCTCAATAAGATTGGGAACCTAGAGGCATGGGGTTGGAAAATAATTCATTAGATGAATTTGAACAAAGCGTTGTTCGTCCAACCATCCAAGAATTGCATGTGATTGTAATTAACAAAGAGTTGTCTACCTAAATAACCGAGTCTTGGACGATTAGCCAAAGCTAACTCAAGATTAAGTGAAATATGGATTTTGGCCCACTAAAGTTTTCGAGGGTTGATAATTTTAAACAAAATAGTGGGAGTGTCATTTAATACAAGACCATATTAAATGATTAAAATCATAAACTTATTTTGCATATTTATATTGTAGATATCCATGGCAACCAACAACGTTACAAGCACACTATCATTGCGATCTTTCCTTGAGAAGGACAAACTTAATGGGACTAATTTCCTAGACTGGTATATGAATTTGAGGATTGTCCTCAAACAAGAGAAAAATCAATATGTCCTAGAGGAACCCTTACCTGCTGAGGAACCTCCCTTGACGGTTGCTAAAGCCGATAGAGATGCTTACAAGAAGCATCAAAATGACGCACTTGATGTTGGGTGCCTTATGATTGCCACCATGAACTCTGAGCTTCAGAAGCAACATGAGGAAATGGAGGCGTTCGATATGATCGAGCACCTAAAGCAACTGTACCAACAACAAGCAAGACAAGAGAGGTATGGCATCTCTAAAGTGTTATTCCAGTGTAGAATGGTAGAAGGAAGCCTAGTTGGAACTCATGTACTCAAGATGATTGGGTACATTGAGAATCCGGAGAAGCTGAGTTTTCCATTGGACCAAGAGTTGGCCACTGACGTGATCTTGCAATCGTTGCCTGAAAGCTTCAGTTAAAATGTCTTGAATTACAATATGATTGAAATTGAAAAGACTCTACCACAGTTGCTTGGCATGCTGAGAACTTTTGAAGCTAACAGCAAGAAGTCTAAGCCAATAGTCTTATTGTGAATAAGAGCAAAGGAAAGACTAAAGCTAAAGGCTACAAGAAGAACAAGAAGGTCTTTGTTAAGTCTAAGCCACATACTTCTGCACTAAAGCCAAAGGGAGGAGTGGCAAAAGAGAGGAACTGTTTCCATTGCGGTGAGACTGGACATTGGAAAAGAAATTGCAAAGTTTATCTGGAGGATCTTAAGAAGACGAAGGGAAGTGTGACTTCCACTTCATGTATTTTTGTTATAGAAGTCAATTTATCTACTTCTTCATCATGGGTATTAGATACTGGATGTGGTTCTCACATTTGTGTTAATGTGCAGGATCTCAAAAGGAGTAGGTTGTTGGCGAAAGGCGAGGTTGATCTCCGAGTTGGAAATGGAGCAAGAGTTGCTGCATTAGCAATAGGAGATTATTCATTATCTTTGCCTTCTGGCTTAATTTTAGATTTAAAAGATTGTTATTTTGTGTCGTCGATTACTAAAAACATTATTTCTATTTCTTGTTTGGACAAGTGTGGATTTTCATTTATTATAAAGGACAATTGTTGCTCCATTTATTTAAATGATATGTTTTATGCTAATGCACAAATGATTAATGGTCTTTATATATTAAATCTTGATATGCCTGTCTATAACATAAATACTAAAAGGATTAAGAATAATGATTCTAATCCAACTTATCTCTGGCATTGTTGCTTGGGCCATATAAACGAGAATCGCATATTTCATAAGGATGGAGTATTGGATTCATTTGATTTTGAATCATATGAAATGTGAATCTTGTTTAATGGACAAGATGACTAAAGCTCCTTTCAAGGGACATGTTGAAAGGACAAATGATTTATTGAGTCTCATACATAGTGATGTATGTGGACCAATAAGCACACATGATAGATGTGGTTTTCAATACTTCGTTACATTTACTGATGATTTCAGTAGATATGAGTATGTGTACCTAATGAAACATAAACATGAAACCTTTGAAAAGTTCAAGGATTTCAAGAATGAAGTACAAAACCAGCTTGGCAAAAGTATCAAAACCCTCCGATCAGATCGAGGAGGTGAATACCTAAGCCAAGAGTTTCATGACTATCTAAAGGAGTGTGGGATTGTGAGACCCCGTTATCTCAAACATACTAATAGGTGCGATTAAGAGAACTAAACATTCATATGAATAAATCAGAGTAATATGTCGTGTTGATTAACCTGAGCTTAAGAGATTACAGTACCAAAAGTTTCAAAAGGAATTTCACAAATTCCTACAAAAGGTACTACATTATAGTCTTACTCTACCACATGTAGAAGCTACACAAAATTTCTCTAACATGCTAATCCTGTAACACTCCTTACAGCTCAGCTTTTCAACCCCGACCCTGGTTCTCATCATCAAAAGCACCTACAAAGACAACCCCCAACACATGAGCATAACATAATTCATATTCAACATAATATGAATGTAAGGCGTAAATGCATAATCATAATACAAAATACTTCCTGTATTTCCATCGCATTTACAACGCCTAATGGTTGTCCATGTACCACAATTCATAATCAAGACACTATATGAATATATGGCTTCACAAATAAATGTCATGACATATCATCTCTTTTTCTTGAGTCAGTCATCATCAGTTATTTTAATACTTCTTCGCTTTACAATCTCAAAACAAGCGGTATCTCATCCTCGCTTCTTCATACTAGCGGTATCTCATCCTCGCTTAGTATGGTATACCCCGCCTCCATGTGCAAGCGAGCCTCCCCCCTCCCGCTCCACATTTTTAGCGGTCAAGCGTAAGCATTAAAACCTTCACTGTGATCACCCCTGACTCGTGGAATACACCTCTTTATTCCACATCACAATATGCAACAACAATGCATAATAACATGTATCATACTCTTAATGCATCACATTGCATTCACCATGTGTCAAATAGACAAACATAAAATACATGTTACCGTTGGGATGCCCGTACGTCGCTTACGTACCTTTCCAAAAGATAGAGGAGTCAACCGACTTTATCTCCTCGGCTGTGCTGGCACCTGTGATGGTTCTACATAACCACACAACACAATATTAGGCACCTCATAATAATCCGGAATCAAAACTCAAATAAAAAATCACATTTACCCTAAAATGTCATCTCGCGATCGATCGCCCCTTAGCCCCGATCGATCGCGAGATGCTACTGTCTTGCATACCAAAATTATGCAATCCGCGATCGATCGCCCCTTTATTGGCGATCGATCGCCAAAACCCACTGGAACGTCGCGATCGATCTCGCCTCCTTGGCGATCGATCGCCAACTCTGTTCCTTTGCGCGATTTCCAGAATTCTCTAACACTGATTTTCATACTCTTCGATCTAACATGTAAGACACACAACATGCCCAAACAAACATGCTAGTAGTTACAATACACTACCCTGAGTATATTAATATGAAATATATATCCCAAACACAAACCCACATGCATTAAAATCACCCAATAACATCAGTACTCAACCAACTTTTCTGAAAAACAGGGCATTGTCTTCCTGCCCAGATTTTTGAGTACCCACTTTCAAGCAATGAAATCTACCACATAAGTCATGAATTTTGCTCGAATAAAAATGCCAAGGGCTTCACAAAACTACCATGTATGTACTCAAACCAAAGGTTTACCAAAAACCTAGCTAACATGCATGATAATACCTTCACAAATTCATTCCCATCTCATATTTTCCAGAAAAACAGGGTGCACCCATTACCCAGATTTTCGAACACTAAACTTTACATGCTTAATCTTCCACATAAAACATGTAACATGCTCAATAAAAATACTGGAAGCTTCATAAGAACACCATGTAAGCATTTAAATCGAAGGTTCTAAGGAACCTAAGTTAACATGCCATTTTTACACCAACAAAAGTATGAACTTAAACAACTTAAATTCAAACCCAGAACATGGTTCCTCACCCTCTTTTGCTCCGGTTTTTGCAAGCTTTCCAAGCAATAAAAATGGTGGATCTCCTCCTTTTCTTACTTATCAGATGTTGGACGAAAAATGGGAGAGAGATGGAGGAGTTTCAGCAATGGAAAGGTGGAGTGGGAGATGGGACAAGGGGTATGGTTGAGCAGCTGGCAGCAGGGTATGGGTCAAGGGGGGTGATTGAGTGGGGGTTAAGTGATGTGTTATGTTTTGGTCCCGGTATTTAGCACGATGTATTAAAATATCCTCACATGATATTTATAGTATTTTCTCAATAAAATACTTCAACTCCCATTTAAATATGCTTTACCAAAACAAATAACACACACCCCAAATAATCATGCCACAACCCCAAAATCCCAACATATGTCGCATGCACCCCGAAATGTAACTCCTCAACAATACTAATTCAACCCCATGAATTAACACTAAATCATCATAATATAAATAAATGATTAACATCACATAATCATTTCGGGGATATCACAGGGATAGTCCCACAACTCACTCCTCCGTATACTCCACAATGGAATGGTGTATCCGAAAGGAGGAATCGAACTTTGTTGGACATGGTTCGATCAATGATGAGTCATGCAGATCTTCCGATATCCTTTTGGGGACATGCTTTAGAAACAACAATATTCATACTGAACCATGTTCCAACTAAATCAGTGGAAAAGACACCATATGAGATGTGGGCTGGGAAACGTCCTAGTATGTCTTTTATGAAGATTTGGGGTTGTGAGGCTTTCGTGAAACGTCACGCCTCTAACAAACTTGGACCCAAATCTGATAAGTGTTTATTTGTGGGGTATCCTAAGGAAACGAAAGGATACTATTTCTATTATCCCACCGAGAACAAAGTGGTTGTTTCTCGGACTGGTGTCTTTCTTGAAAGGGAATTTATTTCTAGAAAAACCAGTGGGAGACATATAGAACTTAGTGAAGTTCAACCACAAGAAAACACTGAACATGATATTGAGATGGAAACAGAGCAGTCACCACAAGTTGTTGTGGATGAAGTGCCTGCTCAAGAGACACAAGCCCAGCGTAGATCTGTAAGAGAACACCGGGAGCCACAGAGATATGGATTTCTTGTGACTCAACAAGGTGACTTACTACTTATTGATGAGGATGAGCCGTCATCTTATCAAGAAGGTATAATGGGCACTGATTCTGAGAAATGACAAGAGGCCATGAAATCTGAGATGGAATCCATGTATGCAAACCAAGTATGGACTTTGGTTGACCCACCTGAAGGGGTGAGACCCATAGAGTGCAAATGGATTTTCAAGAAGAAGACCGACATGGATGGTAATGTACAAACCTTTAAAGGTCGACTGGTAGCAAAAGGTTTCAAACAAATTCATGGTATTGACAATGATGAAACTTTTTCACCAGTTGCCATGGTTAAATCCATTAGGATCTTACTTGCAATAGTTGCATTTCATGATTATGAAATCTGGCAGATAGATGTCAAAACATCTTTCCTTAATGGAAATCTGCTTGAGGATGTGTACATGACACAGCCCGAGGGTTTTGTCGATCCAAAGGATGCTGGAAAGATATGCAAGCTACAACGATCCATTTATGGATTGAAGCAAGCTTCTCGGAGTTAGAATCTTCGTTTTGATGATGCAGTCAAAGAGTTTGGTTTCATCAAAAACGTAGATGAACCTTGTGTCTACAAGAAGGTCAGTGGGAGCATAATTATCTTCCTAATATTGTATGTAGATGACATACTTCTAATTGGGAATGATATCCCTGCCTTACAATCTGTAAAGATTTGGCTAGGGAATTGCTTTTCTATGAAAGGCTTGGGTGAAGCCACCTATGTATTAGGTATCAAGATCTATAGAGATAGATCAAGAAGATTACTTGGCCTAAGTCAAAGTACATACATAGACAAAGTGCAAAAACGGTTTAGCATGCAAGAATCAAAGAAAGGATTCGTGCCTATGACACATGGGATACATCTATCGAAGGATCAGTTTCCTTCAACACCAGATGAGAGACAACGCATGAGTAACATTTCATATGCGTCAGCTATTGGATCTATCATGTATTCCATGATATGTACTTGTCCCGATGTCTCGTATGCTTTGAGCATGACGAGCAGATATAAGGTTGATCCAGGTGAATGTCACTGGATTGCAGTCAAGAATATCCTGAAGTACTTGAGAAGAACTAAGGATACATTCTCGATTTATGGAGGTGAGGAAGAGCTCAATGTAATAGGTTACACTGATACAAGTTTCCAAACCGACAAAATTGATTTTCGATCGCAATCAGGATATGTGTTTTGCCTAAATGGAGGTGCTGTAAGCTGGAAGAGTTCAAAGCAAGAGACAATAGCCGATTCTACAACTGAAGCTGAATACATTGCTGCCTCAGATGCATCAAAGGAAGCTGTTTGGATCAAGAAGTTCATTTCTGAACTTGGGGTGATTCCTAGCATACTAGATCCGATTGAACTCTATTGTGACAACAATGGAGCCATCGCATTGGCTAAGGAACCTAAATCTCACCAAAGATCCAAGCACATACTTCAGCACTTTCATTTCATTCGAGAAATCGTTGAAAGATGAGATGTAAAAATATGCAAAGTACCAATTGATGATAATGTATCTGACCCACTGACGAAGCCACTATCACAGCATAAGCATGATCGTCATACTAGATCTCTAGGCATTAAGTATATGTCTGATTGGTCTTAGTGAAAGTGGGAGATTTGTTGGGATATGCCCTAAGACAAGTCATTAGATGATTGTTTATGACATAAAATGTATTATGATTTTAATAATGACAAATCATTATTATATATTATTCGAATATCTGTGCAATATGAATTGATATATAAGTTAATGTCCTTAGAATAATATTGTATTGTTCTTAAAGATTGTCCCTAGTCAAGTATTATCATGAATCGGGATAATGATAATGCATTGAGACTAGTATGTTTTAATTGATGAATTGTTCATGGATATGAGATATCAAATCAACACATGGGTACATGTTAGAGAACAATGTACTGGACAGACCCACCATGAGAATGCTACATGGATAGTTATATGAGTGTCATAAGCAATTCTCATAGTGATAATAATGTATGTAATCCTTACGACTTGAGATCATCAGAGATCCCAACATAAGGAGTTATGTATCTTGATATTGTCAAACGTTACCTGTAACAGGGTAAACTATAAAGGCAACTATTGGATACACTACGAATTATGTAGAGGGATGTTGATTGATCAAGATAGGATTTGTCCCTCCTATATAACAGGAGAAGTGTTTGGGCCCTTGATCAAGTAAGACTAAAATGCATGGCCATGCTCGAATGAGTCGATATGTGATGTCGAGCTTATTCGTTTATTCTAGTTATACTTGGGGATCAAGAAATAGAGATTGAATATACGAGTATGACTATTCCATGACTCGTGTTCAATGTAAACACAGTGGACAAAGGGATTAAGTTACATGGTTAATATTATCACAAGTTCTTAGGTTATGTCGAGTCAATGACATTCTTGTAATTTGGGTAGCCTTGATGTGTTGCTAGATACCGCTCATTGCTTGTGACATAAAATGAGATTTTATGTCACTGCCAACATTGCAAGATCCTATCGGGTCGCATAAAAGATTAAATCGAAAAGTGAATTACATTCATTGGATGAATTAATTAATTAAGAAGAGTCTTAATTATAAGATTATGAGGATTTAATTAAATCATGGGTTTGGGCCCATGAGACTTTAAGAAAGTCTTGAACCTTTAATTAAAGCCTAATATATAATTAGCTAACAAGTGAATGTTTAATTAAGTGTTAATTCATTCATAACCTAGCCTCCACCAAAAACCCACCTTAAGAGCCGCCGCCTCTCATCATCTCTCGGCCATCATCGCCGCCGTGAAAAGTGAGATCCGGCCATCGTTTTCGATTGAGAATTGGAGGTGGTTTTTGATCCGGTTTAAGAACAAGACTAGCAACTTGTTCTTAAACGCTCCTTTTCGATTTGATAGTGTGGATACCGTAGAGACAAAGGTGAAAACTTTTGTTCGTGACTCGTGGTGCTACATCGTGGAGCTTCTGCATCAAACACGCTACAATGGTGAGACTCTATTATTCAAATCCCGATATGAATCCTTTGTATAGATCCATGGTTGTAATCCAATTTTTATTATTATTCCGCTGCGTTGTATGCTCGTTGGATTACTAACAAAAACTTGTGGGGGAAGCAATCCTGTCGGCCAACTACATTCTAAACAAAATATCACACAAAAGTAAGGATGAAACTCCTTATGAGTTATGGAAAGGCCACAAACCTTCTTACAAATACTTGAAAGTATGGAGATGTTTGGCTAAGGTAGAAGTACCAAAACCAAAGCAAGTGAAAATTGGGTCTAAAACAATAGATTGTGTATTTATTGGTTATGCTAACAATAGTAGTGCATATCGATTTTTAGTACACAAATCTGAAATTAGTGATGTGCATGAAGGTACAATCATGGAATCAAGAAATGTAGTATTTTTTGAAGAAATGTTTCCTTACAAATCTAACAAGGAAATTATCCCTAAGAAAATGGTGTATGAAGATGCTAACCATGACTCTCTTGAGGAAATAAAGCCACGGCGTAGCAAGAGGACCAAAGTGGCTAAGACTTATGGTCCTGACTTCATGACTTATATGTTGGACAATGAACCAAGATCGGTTAGTGAAGCTTTATCTAGCCCTGATGCTCCTATCTAGAAAGAGGCTATTAATGGCGAAATAGAATCCATAATGCAAAACCACACGTGGGAATTGGTAGACCTTCCAACTGGAAGTAAACCATTAGAATGCAAATGGATTCTTAAAAGAAAATATAAGTCCGATGGTTCAATTGATAAGTACAAGGCGGGACTCGTGGCAAAGGGCTATAGACAAAAAGAAGGCATTGATTACTTTGATACATATTCACCAATCACGAGAATTATGTCCATGAGAGTGATCATTGATATCGCTGCTCTAAACAATTTAGAGATACATCAAATGGATGTAAAAATAGCATTTCTCAATGGGGAACTTAAGGAGGAAATTTATATGAAACAACCCGAGGGGTTTGTTGTTCCCGAACAAGAGAAAAAGGTGTGTAGACTTGTTAAGTCATTATATGGGCTTAAGCAAGCGCCAAAGCAATGGCATGAAAAATTTGACAGAATAATGTTGTCAAATGGTTTCAAAATTAACGAGTGTGACAAATGCCTAAAGCATATGTAATAGTATGCTTGTACTTTGATGATATGCTCATAGTGGGAAGCAACTTAGAAATCATCATTGCAACAAAGAAAATGTTAATAAAACATTTTGAAATGAAAGACATGGGTGAAGCTGATGTGATACTTGGAATTAAAATCTCCAAGATATCCGAAGGACGAGTATTGTCGCAGTCTCATTATGTTGAGGAAATACTCGAGAAATTTCTATCGAATGATACGTTATCTTTAAAAACACCATATGACACGAATCTACATTTGGTTAAAAACAAAGGAGACTCTATCATGCAATTAGAATAGTCAAGGATAATTGGCAGTCTCATGTATCTCATGAATTGTACACGTCTTGATATTGCATATGCGGTTCGCAAACTAAGTAGATTCACGAGCAGCCCAAACAATGACCATTGGAAGGCATTGACGAGGGTACTTAAATATTTAAGATACACCATGAACTATGGATTGTACTATACAAGATATCCTTCTGTATTGGAAGATACAATGATGCAAATTGGAATCAGACACTCAAGACTCCAAGTTAACAAGTGGTTGTGTGTTTACCATTGGAGGGGCTGCAGTGTCATGGAAATCTACCAAGCAAACTTGTATTGCTAAATCCACTATGAAATCTGAATTCATAGCTTTGGATAAAGCGGGAGAAGAAGCCGAATGGCTTAGAAGTTTCTTGGAAGAAATTTCTTGTTGGGAAAAACATGTGCCTGCAATTAAAATACATTGTGATAGCCAATCTGCTATAGGAAGGGCACAGAGTAGCATGTATAATGGTAAGTCTAGACATATACGTCGTAGACACAATACTATTAAACAGTTGATCTCAAATGGCATTATGTTAGGGGTGCTTAACGGATCAGACCGGTCCATTCTGGTCCGGAACCGGCCGGTTTCGGATCCGTTAAGCACGGAACCGGTCTGTTAAGAAACCGGATCGGACCCGGTTCCGGTTCCGGGTCGATCCGGTCCGAACCGATTTTGTTTTGTTTTTTTTTTAAAAAAAACAATTTTTAATTTTTTTTATTTTGTAAATGTTTCCCGAATATTCATCACAAATTCTATATATTTCTTCTTCATTTCATAATATAGATGCATACAAATAATTGTAAAGAGATGGCAATTGAAAATCTAAATAAAACAATATTACTATTTAGCACTCTTCATAATTGATAAGTATTGTTTTTGCGTTCTCTTCTTCTTGCTCGTCATAATGATTTACGAATTCGGCAACCGCCCCATCTCTTCTATTCTTACATTCTGCTTCAAACCAATCTTTAAGTAACGTGAGCATGCTTAACGAATCAGCAGATAAACTACTTCTGTATTCTCTTATAATTCGGCGACATGTTGAGAATGCTGATTCAAAAGCGACGCTTGAAGCTTGTACCACATACACATCTCTAGCCATTTTGGCTAAGATAGGGAATTGTGCTGCATTTGACTTCCACCATTGTAAGACGTCGAAGTTGTCTTCTGTTAGAAATTGATAATTTAGATAAATTTGCAACTCAGTCGACGTGCTAGTAGAAGGTCATTTTCCCTTAAGTTTTTTCATGCCCAGCATCCTAAGCAAATTGATGCCCCCACCTTTAGATTGAGCTTGGGGTTGTTCTTCAAAAGGCCTTTGTTGCGATGATTCACCAAAAATTTAGCCTAATATTAAAAAAATATCTCAAATGAAGATAACATTGACTAGGATCTAGCAATGTTGCGATGCAGTGCACGTGTGAGATTTGTTCCCAATACTTTATAAATTTAGTTTCCATTGCACTAACAAAAGCATGCAAGTCATAGTCATCTCTAAATTCTAAAAACTTATCAAACATATTAATTAATTAAATACTAAAGGAAGAAAATAAACGGAAGTTGGATAAGTAACACCGGAGAAGCGTTCCGTCGCTTCTTTGAAAGTACCTAACAATGATACACAATTTTCAACAAATTCCCAATCC
Source organism: Haberlea rhodopensis (assembly GCA_907163345.1). NCBI lineage: Eukaryota > Viridiplantae > Streptophyta > Magnoliopsida > Lamiales > Gesneriaceae > Haberlea > Haberlea rhodopensis. The sequence continues at coordinate 707,373 of CAJQUN010000111.1, forward strand.
TCATTAGTCAAATAAATACTTTCATCGCTATCACGAATTTGATATGAATTATAAAATGGAGCTAAAATATCTTTGTAAGGTAACATAGCATTCAACATATTGTACAACGAATTCCACCTTGTTTCTATTGGTGATGGAAAGAGAAGATGCTTTAAACCATTAGATAAACATAATTGTTTCCAATCGTGCTTAACACGGCTCGTGCGTAACCATTTAGCGCAGTATTTCATTTTCTCAATACATATTGAGTGATTGTCCTCATAACCAACTTTAACAGCCAAATTAATCACATGACATACACATCTAACATGAAAAAAAAACACCCATCAAGCATTGGTTTCAGATAGATCTTTAAATCACGCATCGCATCATTGTTATTCACAGCGTTGTCTAATGTGATTGAAAATACCCTATCCTGAATCCCATAATGTCTACAAGTGTTGAATACATATTTAGCAATTACATAACCAGTATGTGCACAATCTAACTCATCTAAAGACAAAATCCGTTTTTGCATACACCAATTACCAATGACAAGTGACAACAAGATATGAATCCGAATTTACATTTGTCCAAATATTGGTTGTTAAGCTAACCCTACAAAGCAAACTAGAAAGATGTTGGATATGAATCCGAATTTACATTTGTCCAAATATCGGTTGTTAAGCCCTACAAGGCAAAATAGAAAGATGTTGAAACAATGTATTTATATATTCAACAAATACGTCCATACAATTTCTTTTTAGTGTGTGCCTGGAAATATGTTTAAACATGGGTTGTATAGGCGAAGCAAATTCAATAAAACCAGCATGTTCAGCTTGTATAAAAGGTAGTTCACATCAAATCACATATCTAACAAGTGACCTACGGTTAATTTCAGCAGTTAAAATAAAATTCGTGCCAGTGAGAACATTAATTTGTGCTTGTATTGCTTCTCGGCCTAATGGTTGTAATGTTGTCTCATCAAAATTATGTTTTTTTTACTAAGTGCTTTTTAAATGTTCCAGTGCCTCCACTGGAACCACCAGCTTTATATGAATATTGCATTTTACAGAATTCACATATTGCAACAGATTCATTAGTACCTTCTTTTTGAGCGAGTTCAAAGTGATCACATATCTTACTTCTTTTGGCACGAGTTGGTTGTCTACTCGCTGCTGTAGTGGCTCCGGATGACTCCAACTGATGTCTCTCTTGGGCTTGGGCAGCAAGAGGTTCAGCAGGTTGTTCGGGTTGTCGCGGTTCGACATTCATAGAGGAACCACCAATATTAAGGTCACCAAAAAAATCATAACTTTCATTTAACTCGGGAATTGGCACATGCAAATTCATTGCCAAATATGAACTCAGTGATAGACGACCCGGGACGAGACCCCGACTGCGACCCCGGCTACGACCAGCGCCGCTGCTAGATGAAGATGCCATTATTATATAGTAAATTATAGATAGCACAATTGAGAAGAAAATATGAGATTGAAGTATACAACTTTGCAAGACTGAATTGTGTGGTTATAAAAAAGAATCACACATATTTATAGAGTTTTTTAAAAAAAAAAAAATGAACGTTGGCAACGACTAAAGGGCCTTTGCCAACTTTCAGCGTTGCAACAATTATAAAGGCGTTGTCATGCTGAGCACACTCTTTTTTTTTTTTTTTTTTAAAAAAATCAATTGGTTCCGGTTTTGGAACCGGAACCAAACCGGTAGCACCGGAACCGACGGTGCTACCGTTTGGCTCCGGGAACAACCCCGGACCTGTTTGTTACGGTTCCAGGGGGAACCGAGACCGGTTAGTCCGGTTCCAATTTCAGACCGGACTAACCGGTCCGATTTCGGGCCGGGTCCGGATTGACCTGACCCGATAAGCACCCCTACATTATGTCCATTGACAACGTGAAGTCAAAGGAAAATATTGTGGATCCGCTCACGAAAGGCTTGCCTAGAGATCAAGTATATAGTTTATCGAGGGGAATGTGATTAAAACCTTATAGTCAAAATCTTGTGGTGGATGCCCAACCTATGTGACTGGAGATCCCAAGATCTAGGTTCAAAAAGGACAACCAAACTACAAGATTATATAAACACCTTGGAGAATTAATCTCCGACTCATTCATATGATAAGGGGTGTAGCCTGCAAAAGGGGTACGAGGATAGGCAAAAGGCCTTTAATGATTCCTAAGACATATTAGAATATCTGTATAGCGAGATACTCTTCTAGGAGATCACCTACGTAAGTGCAAAGTGTGGCCGCTTCAAAGAATGAAAAGCACTTATGAAACCAAGCGTGGTCCATGGCCGAAACGAACACAACCGTAAGAAACCAATACGGAGGTTAGAATTGTTATGGTGTGGGTTCAATTGTCTTGGTTTACACCAACGACTAAATAGTTCAAGACTATAAGTTTACTATTAAGTCAAGTAAATCCGAATTCAAAGCCGCAAGCTATCTCTCCAGATGCCATAATAGTTAGTCAAAGCACTCAATTGCATACATGCATTAATTTAATTCATGTGGGGGATTGTTGGAATAGTAAGTAATAATTAAATTTTTTTAACATGCTCGATCGATCGGGCGGGCCAGAAATTGTTGCCTTTGTGAACAGTAGCTCGATCGATGGAGCTCCTTGCTCGATCGATCGAGCATTGTATCTGTTTTGTGAAATGGTATGTCCATTCATGTTTAGGGTGCGATTTTTGGCGATATAGTGCTTCCATATGGTGTCCATTCGGACTTGTTTTTGGTTCACTATATATACATCATAACCCCACTTGTTTTATAAAAAAAATTGATTTTCGAAATCTACATCATATAATAAGTGAATTTGAGAGCATTTGTTGTTCATCAAATTGAGTGCTTTGAACCTTTGTGGTTTGAAGAGTTGGATTTGGAGTTCTTCTATCACAAGTCATAGTCGTTGTATCTTGTGAGACAAATTGCCATAGCAAACCGTTAGCACCATAGCTAGGCGATATTGTCTTAAGGATGATGATTACAAATCTCGTCTCGACACAAAACTTGTTTGTAGCCATTGTTATTTTTATTCCTGAGTTACACTTTGAGAGAAAATATTATACAACACTCACTTGGTAGTGAATTGAGGAGGAACAATGCTTGATCTTCATCACCTACTTTGCATCGATATTCTCAAGATCCAAGATGATTTTATTAAAATCATTTATATGATATTCTAGTGGTCGTCCAGTCCCCATCTTCAAGGCGTAAAGTTTCTGCTTCAGGAATAATCGATTGGCCAGTGACTTTGTCATGTACAAAGTTTCCAATTTCAACCATATTGCTGCAACGGACTTTTCCTTTGAGACTTAACGTAACACGTTGTCACCTAACGAGAGGATCGGGGCACTATGAGCCTTATCAAGAACAAATTAATTGTCTTTTTTCAGATAAAGAAGTGGGCATTTTTGTTTCACACCCCAACGCAGTTTCAAGACCCTGTTGTACGAGTAGAGCCCTCATTTTCAGTCGCCACAATCCAATATCGTTCTTGCCCGTGAATTTTTCAATATCATACCTCATCGATCCCATATCTTGTTCGAATGGATTGGTTCAAATGATAATCTGACTCTATGATACCAATTGTTAGTGATAAAGAATGAATTCACAATTATTGATGAACAATCTTCAAGTGGAAATCAAAATGAAGGAAAGAAATGAATACTTGAGAATTCAAAAGAACAATGACAGAGCAACTCTATTGAATCAAATTGAATGAGATTACAAAGTATATGTGAGTTTAACTTCATCTCCTATTTATACAAGAGTTATTTACAACCATGTAATGCGTGAAACTTAATTACCATAGTTAAATAGAGTTTAATGTGATAATGAAGGGGCTAATTATGAATGAATATCATATTGTACTTGGACTTGGTTTTGAGATGAATCTAGTGTGGCTGAGAATTATAATTGAATCATACTAATTGAATTAACAAATGGATGAGATAAGTCATGGGAATTATGGAAGTAATTATGAGATTGTATTGGAATGTAATTTTTTAAAGTTTAACAATAAGTGGAATTTGAGGATAAATAATTTTTGGGTGAAATTTGTAGTGTGGATTAAAGTCCAGGGACTAACTTACAAAATCATAATTATATTATCACTATCATTCATCACCCAACATCATTCATATTCCCCTCCTTCACGCCAAACCCTCCCCTTTCACCCAAGTTCTACCTCTTGCTTTTTACTCTTGAAATTTGTTGAAGAAAACTTGAGGTATGTGTACTTATATGCTTTAGAAGTGTTTTTAGTTGAATTTGGGGAACATTTGATCTTGTTCTTGATATTTATTTTAGGTTTAAAATCATGAATTTTGATGGGTTTGTTGGTTGTGTGGATTATGGTGCAAAACATGTATTACTTTGTGTTTCACTACTTGTTCTTGTGATTTATTGCATGTTTGGTGACTTGATGAAAAGGTTGGTGTTTTTTGCATTTCAAGGTTTACCGATTGATCCGTAGCAATGTACCGATCGACCGGTATTTTACGTAGCCAAATGATTGAAATTTTGTGTTCTACCGATCGATCGGTAGTGATCACCGATCGATCGGTAGTTTAAAAAAAAATTATTATTATTTTCAACTCATCAATTTTGTGGGATGTTTCTATTGGTCCATAGATGATTATTGTTTGGATTTGAGATTGTGAGGTTGAGCATAAGGGTTATGCTAATGGAATAAAGTTTAATGATTTTAAAAGCTTTGTTTATGAATTTCTATTGTATTGTGGAATTCATGTAGAGCCCTCAGACCTCTTGTCAGAGAGGAAGATAATTTAATATCAACCTTGAGCAATGAATTAATGTTTTAAATGTGGAACTTTGGAAATGTATAGATACTACTTACTTGAGTTTGTAGATAAGTGTGCGATAGGTTATGATGTCGTTGTTCTTGAGCATGAAATGGTTATAGTGCCACCGTTGTTGAGCGTGCAAGAGATTATAGTGCTGCCTCTATTGAGCGAGCGATGTGATATGAGGAGATGTAACAAGGAGACCGATGAATATTTTTTTTAGTTCAGTGAATCATTGTTGTAATGATTTAGTATTTACTGATTATGGAACTGATATTTATGATTATGAGTACAGTAAATCTTGGTTGTGATGATTTGATTGATTTTGGAGTTGATGATATTGTATATTGTGAGAACAGGAACATCGTGGGAGATTTCATATGGTTATGGTATATCCAGGGAGTATTATCTTAATTTGCAGCTTTATATTGTGTAAATTTTTAATTGTGTATTCAATGATATCATGATTTCGTTGTTGGCATGCTCACCCCATGTGGGGGATGTTTCTGCTGAAATAGGTAACACAGTTATGACATTGATTCTGGCAATGAGTTTGTCGAGCTGTTGAACGAGGATGCTCCTAGGAGCGAGGCACCAATATTGGTATAGGTAATGTCCTTTATACAAGTAGATACACATTTATTTATTCAATGCTCGGTTGTGAGCATCATGAATATGTGTATATGTCATGTTTAAATGTTTTGAGATTTCTCTTTTCATTTGAGTATTACGTGCAATTGAATTGAGGGATAAATTGCATTATGAATTGAGATCATATATATTGCATTATGAAGTGTATGCATATGAAATTATATTCGTGTCGAGAGTCGAGTTTACGGGAGAATTCTGGCGAATTGTTTTATAGAAGTCATGCCATAAGTATGAATCACGTAATGAGAATCCCCTAATATGATAAATGTATACACAAATGATGATTTAAATGCACTAATGAAGAGCTTAGGAGTTGGGGTCTTACATTAGTGGTATCAGAGCAGTGGTTAGCTCTTTGGGATGTTTAAGGGCCTAAGTTGTATTGAGAGAATTGGTTATCGTGATTTAGGTATGATTGTGATTTTGTATTTATATGGTACGACATTTATACGCTTACGTCATGGTATGATGACGTGATGGAAAGTGGTGTGGGTTGTTTAAGGGCCTAAGTTGTATTGAGAGAATTGGTTTTCGTTATTTAGGTATGATTGTGATTTTGTATTTATATGGTACGACATTTATACGCTTACGTCATGGTATGATGACGTGATGGGAATTGGTGTTATTGCTAATTGAAGTGATTGCAGGATCGTATATTGAATACAATAGATATGATAGTACGGAATGATCATTGATACCAATGATATATTACTGACGATGGTATTATCAAAGAACACACGAGTCTGGTAACGTGTTTTATGATATATCTTTGAATTGATTTTGTGATGACCAGGGATTATTGATGTTAATCCCGGAGTGTTAATCACCCTAAAGTTGTTTTACGTGGCGATTTGGAGTTTAATCGCGGTGTTGGGCCTTCTGGGCTCGTTTATTTGAGTAGTTGGGATCGTTGGATCCCGAGGTTAAGATTGTATTCTCATTACGGTGTAAAACCTAAGAGTTGGGTTTTTGATGTGTCTCGGGATCTGGGGTGCTTTGTGTGGGCACCGGTAGGAGGTTTTGGAGTTAGAGAGAGAATTTTTGAAAACAGATGATTTTTAATGAATCTGATGTATTTGTGGGGCTATTAGTAATTTGGGGTATTTTTGCTATAAATACCAGTTGAACCCGATATTTTAATTATTGGAACCATTTTCCTCACCTTGCCTCTCTCTCTCCCCGCGCCCATTTCCCGTCTACCTCGACCCCCGCCGCTTCAAGCGCTGCGCCCGCCGCCGTCCGGCCGCCGTTCGGCGCGTTGACCCGCCGTTGGCTTCGTCTCGTCCAGGCGCAGCTTCCCACACCAACAATTCGAAGTTTCGTCGAGAATCGCGTTCGGATTTGCCAGAAAAGCGCTAGGGTTCGAAATTGAAATCTGTCCGATTTGGGGCTCGATTTTTGGTACGTTTTTGGGGCTTTTCTTCAGGTGTTTTTGGGGCGTTTTTGTGTTGTTGTTGGGTCGAAAATTTCAGACTTTAAAGTTCAAAAATATTGTTGCTTAATGGTTCGAATTTCAACGCTGGTTGCGTGAAATTTGGGTTCAAAAATTGAGGTTTTGGCATGTGGGGCGATTATTCATGTTGTTGATTGATTAATTCATGTTTTAGATGAATTATGGTGATTATTTGAGTTCGAATTGTGTTGTGAGGGTTCAAAAATTTATGGGGAGTTCTTGAGCAATTTTTGTAGATGTCTCATTCGATTTCCCTCCCTGCATGTGCTTTACCCCCGGGTCTTTTAAATGGTAAATTGTCGTGTGTTGACAATAATTTTCTGTATGAGGATTATGGGTGTGCTTGAGCATGGGTTGCATGTTCGTAAATAATTGTGAATTATTTATCGTGTTAGCACATCGTTCCTCGGGGCATGGAACTCGAGCAAGGTTTGACTCGGACTTCGGAGATTTAAGGTACGTGCGACGTACGAGCATTACTTTATATAAGAGCATTTGTGAAATGCATAATGTGTTTTAATTGCATTAGATGGTTGTGGGATATGGTTATTTATATATATGTGTTGATATAACTATGGAACGACCTAATCTTGACATCGCTGCCACAAGTGTGCGTAATACTAGAGTAGTATAACCTTACATGATATATGGGGTACTGGTTTTATACGACCATTGTAGGGCATTGAGATGCCTGAGAATGACTGTGGAAATCATGTAATCATTATAAGACATTTGAGATGTCTGAGTATAATGGAGAATTGATAAAATAAATGCGAGGCATTTGAGTTATCTGTGATTGATAGCGAAGTTGAGAAATCAGTATTAGATATTGAGATATCTATATTTGTATGTATAATGAATTTGGAATCATTAATTATTGATATTTGAGAATCAGGCATGCGATAAGTTAATCAATGTGTTGATTTACTGATTTTTGAGATTTGATGAGTTTGATGATTATGAGAACAGGGACAGTACACGGAATCCCGGATGAGGATGTTGCCATCCAGGGAGTATCATTTAAAATTCATTAGCATTTACTTTTGTTGTAAATTATGAATTTCATTATTGTGATTATGGGATTTTGTGTATTGGTATGCTCACCCCGTTGGGGGCTGTCTCTGTTGGGGCAGGTGAACAGGTACATCGATGGCTGTGGAGCTGAGCTCGAGCTGTTGATTGGATGTACTCCCAGGATCGTGGTACCAGGGCTTGATGGAGCACGGTATCGTATAGGGTACTTATATACACCCGAGGGTTATATACATATTCATGATGCTCGCATGTGAGCACGATTATACTTGTATATGGGTTGTATGTATAGCCATGAGCCTTTCTCTCATTCATCCTATGTTGCATGCAATTTGTGGTAGAATTGCTAAATGATATGAGAGTCATTAGTGTATTATGTGGGTATTGAAACCCACTTTTGTTGTCTTATTGTGTGGTGTCTTCCCTGGCTGGGAATTTACTTAGTGTTCAGTATTTCTGTTGAGTATTGTGCTTTCCCTGGCCGGGAATTGTGTTATGTGTTATGCTTTTATTTCGGGATAGCTCAATTTATGGGGAGACTCTGCCCAAATTTTTATAAAAGTCCACAATGTGAAAAGGTGGCGTATTGGGGATGGTAATGGGCGAAATCTATGAGTCTATTTGTTGGTAAAGATGATCTTATAATGCTGTATATTAAAGAAATTTTGTAGTTGCCATTCAATGGTAAAGTATCATCTGAGTTTCCCGATTGAGTTTTATTGAAAGCATGTACCACATATAAGGGTTAATACACTAATCAAGGGATAAGGGCTTGGGGTCCTTACAGATTTTGTGGAAGTAGTAATGAATTGATAGATGAGTAACAAATGATCTCATGCTGAAAGATTTTAATGATGATTTGATGTTATTGCTAGTACAGAGGTACATGAATTTTCATTGAAATTGCATACATGTCATATATTTATATTTGGTACTGAGAAGTCTAATATTGTAAAAAAAATGAATAATAATAATAAATCAGAAAATGAGAAATGAGGAATGGTGTCCGATGACAAGAAATGGTGGACAGTACTGTACTGTTGATATGCGACAATAGACGATGTGATTATCAGGTATGTTGCAAATATGAGAATGCATGTATATATTGATTTATATATATGCATTGATATTCATATTGTTATTGTGATATTTGAGATTATAATATGTGTCGCTGTCATATCGAGGCGATGGAAATATTGTGACCGTTGATATGTTGATATGTCAAAGCGATTGGTATTATTATTGGACCGTTATGTATTGACGATGAGTATTATTGAACCTCATGTTATCGATGATGAGTATGATTGGACCCTCATGTTATTGACGATGGGTTTTATTGGGCCGTCATGTATCGACGATGGATATTATTGGACCGTCATGTTATTGATGATGTGTATTATTGGACCGCCATGTTATTGACGATGAGTATTATTAGACCCTCATGTATTGACTATGAGTATTATTGCACCGTCATGTTATTAACGATGAGTATTATTGGACCGCTATTATACAATCGATGAGTATATCAATATGTGTATTGATATAAAATTATATTCTGTGGAATATTTATGTTGAGAACATGGACAATTTAAAGGATCAAGTGTGGATCTATTGTGTACAGTAGGTGTTATTAGATCGTATTTTTTAAGACTACAATTTTTTCATTGTGATTATGGATATTATATGTATGCCCGTAGTAGCGATGAGATTATATATGCCAGTTGTAGCGATGATATTATGTATACCCGTTGTGGCGATAAGATTATGTATGATAGTGTTGGTGATGAGTATTATGTACCGCCGTAGTGCGATGAATATTGTTGTATAGCTATTGTGTTAGCTATGAGTATTGATGATATATTGATTGCAGATGGCAGTGAACGTCGTGTTATAATATATATGTTGTTTTTCCTTGGGTACATGATATTAGGCCCAAGTGGATATTAGAATGTTCCAGGAGAATGAGTATTTGTGGTAAATCATTTCATTTGGTTTAACATGTTGGTACATGTAATTGAAATTGCCTCTGTTGATTTATATGTTGTATACTAACCAAATTATACCGGTGGAATAGTTGTGAATGAAATTAAAAATGAAACATAATGTTGTTATGTTCATTTGTGATTGTTTCATTGATGAGTCAAGGTTGGGTATAACCGCTGAGGTAACACCACTAAATCTACGTTATATATTAATGAGTTAATGATGGAATAAGAATAATCGTTTTGAAATGATTTATTAATCACATATTATAATGAGTTGAATGTAATCATGTAGACATGATAGTAATGAGTATCTCACGAGGTGACATGGGACGTCACGGGTTGACATGGGATTACTGTGAATGTCATGAGTGGACATGTGATCATTGTCAACGTCAAGAGTTGATGTGTAATTTTCGCGAATGTCAAGAATAAGTGAGAAATTATGATATTATTAAATAATGCATAGTAACAGTGATGAGAAATAATCATGTGATAATTAATGATGAGTTATGCAGAGCAATATGACAATGTTATGGTGTGAATAAGTGCGAGACAAGAATACACATTCACGATTAGGCTATTATTATGTTCTGGTGCTGAGATAGTGATTGAGATGCATATAAAATGAAAATATATGCATGTGATAGTTACTAATGAATGTTTTAGTAATGACTTGACACCAGATAGTAGTCAAATGATAATATGTGATGATAATGATGTCTAAGAACTCATTGGATACTAGTGAATTAATGATTAGAAGGAGTTATGTTGTTGACTCTTGTATTAAATGTTATCATACCAATTCATGATAGTATGTTGTAGCATGTTGTATACAGAAATGCTTAACTTATAAGGTGTGTGATTATGATATGCGTATGTGAGAAGTACTAATGAGGTTATTTCTAGTACCTGTTTACACCAGATGATAGTTGGATAATGAGATATGGAAAGATTGACGCCTTAGCGCATATGAGTACTGTGATGAGCCCCATACTATGATGCTGATATACTTTGTTGATGATTGCATCTACACAGGTATGTGATTTTGTATATGATGATTAATATTGTTGCAAAAAGTTAATATCGAGAAACGAATAATATAAGTTACGTGAAAATGATACTGAGGATTATGATGATTAACTACTTTGCATGAGGGAAATATAACGTGTCATGATGTTGCTTTCTATATGATGTGAAAATGTGAGGGATATCTAAGAATTAATGAAATTGTATGATGATTGTTGGAGGGTGTGATTGATTACACCAAGCACATTAATGGTTTACGTGGAGAGAGTTCTTTAAGAAAGTGACTAGAGCGAAAGCATAATTGAGAAGATGTGCATGTATACTTATGAATCGATGAGAATTCAGAATATTTGATAATTGGTAGTGTGTTGACACTAATCCAAGATGATGGATAATGTTAACTTGATACTGATTAAGGTTTGAAATAACGATGTACACCTAATAGAGAATTTGGATAGGAATTTCTAGCATAAGTATCGGTATGTGTGCTTATAGACTAGTGCAATTACAGGCGTATCACATGATAATTGGTGGTATATTGATACTAAATCACGAAGACCAATAATACTTGAATGATAATAAATGAGTATAGTGATGGCGTAATATAGGAAAGTTAATGATGTTTTTTAGTATGCTTATGTAATTTGAGAGTTTAATTGTTCTCACAAGAACTTTGTCTAATATGGAGGAACTAGTAAACATTAATGGAGCGATATGTTGTGCACACGAGATTGAAAGTGAGGACATAAGGAATCAATATTGCTGTGAAATTCAAACATGCCGAGGTGTAAATCTAAATAATTTCATAATTTCATTCTTGTGATAAGAAATGAAAGAACAAGGCAAACAAGGATACTATCTACATCACTTCAAAATAATGGAATTCTAAGTGTTCATGTCGTGAAATTTATGAAATGATATGTTGTTGTGCAGCAAACTGGTAGCAATGATTAACTAGAAATTGTTAATGACACCTTAGAAGATAATGATATTAGAATAAAATGTGAATTAGATTGTTACATATTTCACAACCTTCGAAGGTGAAATTAGAAATAAATGTTTTATTTGTAGAGCGTCCTGTTTGGACTCTGATTTGATAGACCAGGGGTGGTCCAATAAGATATTTAACTGGTATGTCGAGTCTATCTTTGGCATTTCTGTTTTTGTGGGTCACTGTAACACTTTTAGTAAGTTTGTGTATTTAAATTTCGAGGACGAATTTTATTTTTATGGGATAATTGTGATGCCTGAAACTTAATTACCCTAATTAATGGAGTTTAATGCGATAATGAAGGGGGTAATTATGAATGAATACCATTTTGTACTTGGACTTGGTTTTGAGATGAATCTAGTGTGGTTGAGAATTATAATTGAATCATAATAATATAATTAACGAATGGATGAGATAAGTCATGGGAATTATGAAGTAATTATGAGTTTGTATTGGGATGTAATTTTTAAAGTTAAACAATAAGTGGAATTGAAGGATAAATAATTTTTGGGTGAAATTAGTAATGTGGATTAAAGTCCAGGGACTAACTTACAAAATCATAATTATATTATCACTATCATTCATCACCCAACCTCATTCATCTTCCCCTCCTTCACGCCAAACCCTCCCCTTTCACCCAAGTTCTACCTCTTGCTTTTTAGTCGTGATATTTGTTGAAGAAAACTTGGGTAAGTGTACTTCTATGCTTTAGAAGTGTTTTTAGTTGAATTTGGGGAAGATTTGAGCTTGTTCTTGATATTTATTTTAGTTTTAAAAGCATGAATGATGGGTTTATTGATTGTGTGGATTATGGTGCAAAACATGTATTACTTTATGTTTCACTACTTGTTCTTGTGCTTTATTTCATGTTTTGGTGCCTTGATGAAAAGGTTGGTGTTGATGTTTAAGAATGTTTTGAAGTGTTAAAAATGGTTTTTTTCGCATTTCATGGTTTACCGATCGAACGGTAGCAATGTACCGATCAATCGGTATTTTACGTAGCCAAATGGTTGAAATTTTGTGTTTTACCGATCGATCGGTAGTGATCACCGATCGATCGACAGTTTAAAAAAATTATTATTATTTTTAACTCATCAATTTTGTGGGATGCTTCTTTTGGTCCATAGATGATCATAGTTTGGATTTGAGATTTTGTGGTTGAGCAGAAGGGTTATTACTACTTACTTTGAGTTTGTAGATAACTGGAATGAACAAAGAGTAAAATTGGATTGTTTGTGATGTGAGGCATGAAGAAATATATGGTAAATGATGTTATTTATTGAGGGTTATTGTTGTGGGATTAATATTGAATTGATATTCGATATAGATACTTCACAAATTTTCGGATGTCGAGAGTTACTCAATTCCGTTGTCGACTTTAAGGTACGTGTAACGTACGAGCATATGCAACTATATTATTGTGTCATTTTACATAATATGTTGTCATTGTAATTGAAATAGTATGTAAAGATGTACAAGCCTTGAAGGCTTAATTTTTGATATATTTATTGAGTAATGTTACTATGAGTTATTGTGATGCCGCTTTTAAACGTGTGATAGATTGTGATGCCGTTGTTGTTGAGCGAGCAATGATTATAGTGCCGCCGCTGTTGAGCATGCGAGGTGTCGCTATTAAGTGAGTGATGTGATATGAGGAGATATAACAAGGAGACCGATGATTTTATGTTTTTGATTTCAGTGAATCATTCTTGTAATGATTTAGTATTTACTGATTATGGAACTGCTAGTTATGATTATGAGTACACTAAATCATGGTTGTGATGATTTAGTTGATTTTGGAGTTGATGATCTTAGATATTGTGAGAACAAGAACAACGTGAGAGATTTCATATGGTTATGGTAATATTCAGGGAGTATTATCTTAATTTGCAGCTTTATATTCTATAAATTATTAATTATGTATTCAATGATATCGTGATTTTGTTGTTGGTGCTCACCCCATCTGTGGGGATGTTGTTGATGAAACATGTAACACATTTATGACATTGATTCTAGAAATGAGTCCGTCGAGCTGTTGAACGAGGATTGTAGGGTCTTCCTACCTTAACATCGTATTAAACACCTATTAGGGACTAAACATGCATTTATAACGTCTTAGGGTTTCGGTTGTAGCTTGGAGCTAATAAGATTACAGGCCGAAAATGAAAGTTCAAACTTAACTTATTACATTCGCAAAAGAATGTTATGGCGATAGAATTAATTCTACTCCTAGAGTAGAGATTATCCAAAGAATTCCTGTATCCTAACTTCTTTCATGCTCCTCAAAGCTCACTGCCACAACCCGGCCCTTAGTCCTTTAGTCCAAAGGTGTACCTACAGGAACAACCGATCGTGAGCATTTACATCGTTACTTAACATCATAAGGAATGGCATATAAATAAATGCATGAAAGTAATTGATAACATATACTTCCTGGTTAATCGTATTAACCCTCTTTGGTTGTCCCTGTTTCATAGTCATGCATAAAATCATTAGTTCTTGCCATAAATGATTAAACATCATACTTCACATATATGCTCACGACAAACTATGTTAATTAGAAGTGGGACTGTCCGGGTTCCATTATGACAGCGTTATAATTGGCCCCCTCGCTCGACATAACACATCGTATGATACCCATCGCTACGCCTTGATAGCGGATGTATCTCTTTATTCAGCGGATGATACCCATCGCTACACCTTGATAGCGGATGTACCCCATCGCTCAGCGGATGATACCCATCGCTACACCTTGATAGCGGATGTACCCCATCGCTCATCAGCGGATGATACCCATCGCTACACCTTGATAGCGGATTTACCCCATCGCTCATTTATGTGAGCGGCAAGACCTTCCTCGCTTGCCCATAATAACCACCGGACATTCAACCATTCTTAAGAACATAGTTTCATATTCATCATAAACATCATAGCATCTCATAAACATCATCATCTTGTAAACATCATTATCATATAAGCATTATCATCTTATAGACATCAACGTCTCATCATAATCGTTATAGTAACATCATATCATTTTCTTTTATCATAACATCATCGTAAGCATCTTGTCATCTTAATTCATTATAAAGTCATCTTCATCGTGAACTTACTTATCATAACATCATCTTAAACATCTTATCATTTTTATTCATTATATACATCATCATGGCATCGTAAATTCTTATGAAAATATAGGAGTATGGCCTCTTACCATATGGGTATCTTACCCCGTGGCGTCTTACCACATAATAACATCGTATCCCATCATCATAAACTTACTTTTCATAAGCATCGTCATCGTAACATCATCATCATGAACTTACTTAACATGAACATTACATCATAACATCGTCATCATAATCTTACTTATCAAAATCATCATCATAAACTTCATCATCATAATCATCATCAATATAACTTACTTATCATATCATCTTCACAAACATCATCGTCTTAATTTATTCATCACAATTATCCTCATAAACATCATCATAAACATCATCATCGTAAACATCATCATAATATGTAAGGGTATGGTTTACCGTCCGATGCTCATACGTCTCTTACGTACCTTAATTCCAAAAGAAGGAGAAATTGTAGAACTTTATCTCCTTGAAGTCGTGGGTACCTGGGACGGTTCTACATAACCATACAAATTGATATTAGAAGCTAAACAATAGCCCAATACCAAAAATACAACAAAAAATCAACATTTTTCATCTTTTGAACAGTGGCGATCGATCGCTCAAAATGAGGCGATCGATCGCCCGATTTTTCACTTAGCGGCGATCGATCGCTTAAAATGAGGCGATCGATCGCCTGATGCTTATTTGGCTACTGGACGTTGGCGATCGATCGCGCCATTTGAGGCGATCGATCGCCTGAGCTCATCTTCGCGTACTGCCTCTCGGCGATCGATCGCTGCTTTTGTAGCGATCGGTCGCCACTTCCAGTGGCCGCGATTCCACCATTTTTATGTGCATTTTCCAAGCTTATTCTCATACCTTTCAACACCAAACTTCCCAACAATAACAATAACATCATAACCCACTAAATCCCACTTAAAACACTTCAAAAATCATACCCCAACAACATACAACATATACCCAACCAAACCCACTTAAATCACTTCAAAATCATCCCATTTCAAATCCAAACTTCATAAAAACTTAAGGAAGGGTTCCATACCTCTTGAAGACTCCAAATCTTAACAAAGATCACACAAACACAAGTTTTGTGGAGTTTCCTCCTTCCTCCTTTGAAGGATTTCGAAAATGTGGTAAAGGGGTAGGGTTTGAGAGTAATTGGGGATTTAAGAGTGAAAAGGGTAAAGTGAGTTGGGTAAGGTGGGGGAAAGGGTTAATTAAATCATACCCACAAATTAACATGATGTATGAATTACCCCAACATGGTATTTTAAAAGCATTTTACAAAAATGCAACCAACTTCATTAAATTCATACTTTCCTCATAATTAACAATCAACACAATTAAATCATGTTAACACCTCATTTTCTATCATGCATAACATGCACCTTGAAACGTAACTCCCCTCCCGGGTCATGCCTATCATGTGACTAAGCATTTCAGCGTGGTAATTAATTTCAACACATAAAACAATTATTCACATAATTAATCACATAACATAATTAATGCTTTAATTGTAATTACTCATTTTGGGGACATCACATTACTCCCCTACTTATAAGATTTCGTCCTCGAAATCGCATGCACTTACCCCAAAAGAAACTAAACATAAATCACATACCAGAGAATAGTTCCGGGTAGTGCTGTACCATACGCCGCTCCGTCTCCCACGTAGCCTCCTCGACACCCCGACGATCCCACTGAACTTAGACCATCGGTAAAACTTTACTTCGTAGTCTGCGATCCTCTCGATCCAGAATTATAACCGGTCGTTCTACGTAGGATACATCTGAGTCCAAGTGCACTTCAGTAGGCTATAATACATGAGACGGTCTGGCTCATACTTCCGTAGCATAGAAGCATGGAAAACATCATGAATCCCAGATAAAGACAGCGGTAGAGCCAAACAGTAAGCCAAAGTACTGATACGCTGCAATACTTCATATGGACCAACATACTTCGGGGATAACTTCTCCCGTATACCAAAACGAACTACACCTCTGAAGGGTGAGATTCTCAAGAAGACCCTGTCTCCTACTTGGAATTCTAGCGGTCGTCGCCGCTAGTTGGCATAGGTTGCTTGCCTATCCTGGGTCGTCTTCATCTTTTGGCGTAGCAACTTAATCTCGTCTTACATATCCTTAATCATATCCGGTCCTCCGACCAGCCTTACTAGTCAAGTCCTCCCAATACAGCGGTGACCTACATCGTCGTCCGTAAAGAGCTTCAAAAGGAGTTATTCGAATGCTCGTCTGATAGCTGTTAATATCGGAGAACTCCATCATTGGCACTGAATCTTGCAACGGAGTATCAAACTCCAAAACATATGCCCTCAACATGTCCTCGAGCGTCTGAAGGGTACGCTCTGTCCGGCCGTCTGACTGAGGGTGATAGGCCGTACTCAGTCTCACCTCTGCGCCTAAAGTCGTCTGGAGACCCTCCCCGAAATGTGAAGTAAATCTTGGGTCTCTGTCAGGCACAATCGAGACTGGAACTCTATGCAACCTCACTACATCCCGCACATATAATTAGCCATCCTTAGATGCGTGAAAGACACATGACAAAGGATGAAGTGAGCTACTTCGTCAGCCTATCCATGATCACTCAGATCGTATCGAATCCAGAGGCCGTTCTTGGCAAGTGGGTTACAAAGTCCATAGGTACATGTTCCCACTTCCATTGGGGTACTTCCGAGCTCTTCAGCTCGCCATCAGGCCTCTGTCTTTCTGTCTTTACCTGCTGGCAGATCAAACATCTTTTGACAAGGCCATAACATCACGCTTCATACGTCTCCACTAGAAGCGACCACTTAGGTCCTTGTACAACTTTCTTCTTCCTGGGTGGATACTGAACCGGCTACGGTGAGCTTGCTCCAAGATTCCTTTACGCAACTCCGGCGTATTTGGGACTACCCATCGGTTGCCCAGCCTCAAGGAATCATCTTCTGCCACTCTGAACTTTGGTGGCTGTCCTCGAAGTACTATAGATGACCATCCTTGAACCTCATCATCCGATCTCTGGCTTTCCTGAAAACCTCAAATATGTCTGGCTCGGCCAACAAGATCGACACTCGCACCGGCGACGTGTCTACATCAAAATCATAGCCCAAATGGCAACAAGAGGTCATCATAGCTGATAAATTCATGACATCCATCTTCTTTGTCGCATATTCATCTCAGCCTGTGTGAACAAAACTCCAGGCTCTTATGGTCCGTGTAGATGGTAAACGACGTACCGTCCGAGTAATGCCTCCAAATTTCAAGGCAAACATAATGGCTGCCAGCTCCAAATCTTGGACTGGGTACCTAGCCTCATGTGGTTTCAACCGCTTCGATGCATAAGCCAGCACAAGCTTATCTCGCATCAACACATAGCCCAAACCTTGGAGTGACGTATTCGTGCACAAGGCAACTTCTTATTCTCAGAAGGAATCACCAACATAGTTGTCGTAGTCAAACGATGCTTCAATTCTTAGAAGCTGTCCTCACAAGCTTCGGACCAAAAGAATGGCACTCTTTCCTGAGTCGGCTGTGCCAGCGGCTCAGCGATTTTGATATAACATTACCCAAGAACACTACACTGTTCAACCAGAACTCGTACTTACTGAGCTTTACATACAACTGATGATCCCTAAGGATCTGGAGTACTGTTCTCAAGTGTTTCACATGTTCCCCTTCAGTTCGAGAGTAATTAAGCACATCGTCAAGGGGAACTATGACGAATTGATCCAACCATGGTTGGAGCACCCTGTTCACTAGGTTCATAAAACAGCTGGGGCATTCACCACTTCGAAAGGCATGACTAAGAATTCGTAGTGCCCATATCTAGTCCTGAAAGCTGTCCTCTGTACATCATCCTCCCGAACTCGAATCTGATGATACCCCGATCTCAGATCGACCTCACTGTAGGGCCTCGTACTCTGCAGCTAATTAAACAAATCATCAATCCCTGGGAGCGGATACTTATTCTTCATCATGGCTTTGTTCAGTTGTCTGAAATCGATGCACAGCCGCATTGAACCATCTTTCTTCTTGACAAATAAAACTGGTGCACCCCAGGGTGATACGCTAGGGCGTATATAGCCCTAGTCAAGGAGCTCCTGCAACTGAACATTTAACTCCTTTAGCTCCGTTGGTGCCATCCTATACGGGGCACGAGAAATGGTAGACGTCCCTGGTAGTAACTTAATCCCAAACTCGACCTCTCTCGGCGGTGGGAATCCGGGAATCCCTTCCGGAAACGCATCAGGAAATACCGCCACCATGGGCACATCCTCGGCCTTTAACTCTTTCCTCTTTTCAGTAATAACAACAGTATAGTTGAGATATCCTTTGTGGTCTCGTTCCAATAACTGTGCCATCTTGACAACAGATATTAACGGAATCCTTGAACGGAAATCATCCCCATAGGATGTCCTTCGGACTCCCATATCAGACCTGAATCGGACAGTCCTTGTCTGTAGTCCACAACTGCCTGATACCTGTTCAGGACATCAATGCCTACAAACTGACATCCCCAGAACAATCAAGTCTGTCCTCAGTTCGTTACCCTCAAAATAAATGAGGCCGTCATAATCAATCTGATCAGTTATCAAACTTCTTCCAGCGGGGGTCGAGACTACAAGAGGCATGGGCGACGGAGAAGTGCATATGAAATCGCATCGTTTACTTCTGCATTCGCTGCTATGCTGCAACACAAGGGTTAACCACAATACCCAAAAGCAGTTCATATAAAGCACATCGTTAGATAATTAAACATGTTAGCATAACATATGAACTTCATATGCAACATACTTATAAAACATGTTCAAAAGTAAGCACCTAGCCAACTTATTGCTAAGGCTACCCTTCACTCATTCCCGAGTTATCTAACCACTGCTCTGATACCACTAATGTAGGGTCTTTCTACCTTAACATCGTATTAAACACCTATTAGGGACTAAACATGCATTTATAACGTCTTAGGGTTTCGGTTGTAGCTTGGAGCTAATAAGATTACAGGCCGAAAATGAAAGTTCAAACTTAACTTATTACATTCGCAAAAGAATGTTATGGCGATAGAATTAATTCTACTCCTAGAGTAGAGACTATCCAAAGAATTCCTGTATCCTAACTTCTTTCATGCTCCTCAAAGCTCACTGCCACAACCCGGCCCTTAGTCCTTTAGTCCAAAGGTGTACCTACAGGAACAACCCATCGTGAGCATTTACATCGTTACTTAACATCATAAGGAAATGGCATATAAATAAATGCATGAAAGTAATTGATAACATATACTTCCTGGTTAATCGTATTAACCCTCTTTGGTTGTCCCTGTTTCATAGTCATGCATAAAATCATTAGTTCTTGCCATAAATGATTAAACATCATACTTCACATATATGCTCACGACAAACTATGTTAATTAGAAGGGGACTGTCCGGGTTCCATTATGACAGCGGTATAATTGGCCCCCTCGCTCGACATAACACATCGTATGATACCCATCGCTACGCCGTGATAGCAGATGTATCTCTTTATTCAGCGGATGATACCCATCGCTACACCTTGATAGCGGATGTACCCCATCGCTCAGCGGATGATACCTTTCGCTACACCTTGATAGCGGATGTACCCCATCGCTCATCAGCGGATGATAACCATCGCTACACCTTGATAGCGGATGTACCCCATCGCTCATTTATGTGAGCGGCAAGACCTTCCTCGCTTGCCCATAATAACCACCGGACATTCAACCATTCTTAAGAACATAGTTTCATATTCATCATAAACATCATAGCATCTCATAAACATCATCACCTTGTAAACATCATTATCATATAAGCATTATCATCTTATAGACATCAACGTCTCATCATAATCGTTATAGTAACATCATATCATTTTCTTTTATCATAACATCATCGTAAGCATCTTGTCATCTTAATTCATTATAAAGTCATCTTTATAGTGAACTTACTTATCATAACATCATCTTAAACATCTTATCATTTTTATTCATTATATACATCATCATGGCATCGTAAATTCTTATGCAATCATAGCATGATCAAAATATAGGAGTATGGCCTCTTACCATATGGGTATCTTACCCCGTGGCGTCTTACCACATAATAACATCGTATCCCATCATCATAAACTTACTTTTCATAAGCATCGTCATCGTAACATCATCATCATGAACTTACTTAACATGAACATTATCATCATAACATCGTCATCATAATCTTACTTATCAAAATCATCATCATAAACTTCATCATCATAATCATCATCAATATAACTTACTTATCATATCATCTTCACAAACATCATCATCTTAATTTATTCATCACAATTATCCTCATAAACATCATCATCGTAAACATCATCATAATATGTAAGGGTATGGTTTACCGTCCGATGCTCATACGTCTCTTACGTACCTTAATTCCAAAAGAAGGAGAAATTGTAGAACTTTATCTCCTTGAAGTCGTGGGTACCTGGGACGGTTCTACATAACCATACAAATTGATATTAGAAGCTAAACAATAGCCAAATACCAAAAATACAACAAAAAATCAACATTTTTCATCTTTTGAACAGTGGCGATCGATCGCTCAAAATGAGGCGATCGATCGCCCGATTTTTCACTTAGCGGCGATCGATCGCTTAAAATGAGGCGATCGATCGCCTGATGCTTATTTGGCTACTGGACGTTGGCGATCGATCGTGCCATTTGAGGCGATCGATCGCCTGAGCTCATCTTCGCGTACTGCCTCTCGGCGATCGATCGCTGCTTTTGTAGCGATCGGTCGCCACTTCCAGTGGCCGCGATTCCACCATTTTTATGTGCATTTTCCAAGCTTATTCTCATACCTTTCAACACCAAACTTCCCAACAATAACAATAACATCATAACCCACTAAAACCCACTTAAAACACTTCAAAAATCATACCCCAACAACATACAACATATACCCAACCAAACCCACTTAAATCACTTCAAAATCATCCCATTTCAAATCCAAACTTCATAAAAACTTAAGAAGGGGTCCATACCTCTTGAAGACTCCAAATCTTAACAAAGATCACACAAACACGAGTTTTGTGGAGTTTCCTCCTTCCTCCTTTGAAGGATTTCGAAAATGTGGTAAAGGGGTAGGGTTTGAGAGTAATTGGGGATTTAAGAGTGAAAAGGGTAAAGTGAGTTGGGTAAGGTGGGGGAAAGGGTTAATTAAATCATACCCAAAAATTAACATGATGTATGAATTACCCCAACATGGTATTTTAAAAGCATTTTACAAAAATGCAACCAACTTCATTAAATTCATACTTTCATCATAATTAACAATCAACACAATTAAATCATGTTAACACCTCATTTTCTATCATGCATAACATGCACCTTGAAACGTAACTCCCCTCCCGGGTCATGCCTATCATGTGACTAAGCATTTCATCGTGGTAATTAATTTCAACACATAAAACAATTATTCACATAATTAATCACATAACATAATTAATGCTTTAATTGTAATTACTCATTTCGGGGACATCACAAGGATGCTCATAGGAGCGAGGCACTAATATTGATATTGGTAATGTCTTTCATAAAAGTAGATACACATTTATTTATTCAATGCTCGGTTGTGAGCATCATGCATATGTGTATATGACATGTATAAATGTTTTGAGATCTTCCCTTTTTCATTTGAGTATTATGTGCAATTGAGTTGAGGGATAAATTGCATTATGAATTGAGATCATATATGGTGCATTATGAAGTGTATGCATATGTGAATTGTATCCGTGCCGAGAGTCGAGTTTACGGGGGAATTCTAGCTAATTTTTTTTATAGAAGTCATGCCATAATTATGAATCACGTAATGAGAATCCCCTAATGTGATAATTGTATACACAAATTATGATTTAAATGCTTAGATATTAGGAATGGAGGTTTTACATTATAGTTGTAGGACCACTGATCTAGTCTCGTCATTAATGCATTTATCATTGTTATTAGTGTACAAATGTATAGCATTAGAGAATTCTCATTACATGGTTCGTAATTGTGGCACGACTTCTATAAAATTTTCAACATAATCCTTTGTAAACTCGATTCCCAATACAACTCAATACACATCTTGATATACTTCATAATGCACTGACATGTTCTCAATTCATTATGCAATTCTCGCTCAATTAAATTGCATGCAATATACAAATGAAAAGAGAAATCTCAAAACCTTTTTACATGCCATATACGCATATCAAAATGCTCACAGGCGAGCATTGCACAATTAACTGTGTATCAAATGTATAAAAGACATTACTCTATACCAACACGGGTACCTCGCTCCTGGGAGCATACTCGTTCAATAACTCGAGCTTGATTCTAGAATCAGTATCGTACTTGTTCTACATGTTTCAACAGAAACAGCCGCCACACGTGGTAAGTATACCAACAACATGATTTTCAAGATCAACAATTACACGGATGATAATATGTACGAAATATAATACTGCAATTTCAAGAAGTACTCCCTGAATACACCAAACTCATATGA
The DNA here is from genome assembly GCA_907163345.1 of Haberlea rhodopensis. Lineage (NCBI taxonomy): Eukaryota > Viridiplantae > Streptophyta > Magnoliopsida > Lamiales > Gesneriaceae > Haberlea > Haberlea rhodopensis. Next base: position 731,023 of record CAJQUN010000111.1, read on the forward strand.
GAGACCCTGGGTTGTTTATGTTCTCATAATATCCAAAATCATCAATCCAATAATCAATAATAAGTTATATCATTACCACAGGGATTACTATAATCACATGCATTTCGATTATCAATTTACACATTAATTCTCATAATATCATATCGTTCGCTCGACAACGGTGGCACCCTAAACAATCGTACTCTCAATAGCGGCATCAGCATAAACCATTGCACTCTCAATAGCGGCATCACCATAAACCATTGCACATTCATAGGTGCTTTGGAACACCATTACAACATAAGTCAATAATTATAACCTACAAGGCTCGTACGTACTAATTTAAAAACAACAAGAATATATTATTCATTTAAGCACGAAACTAAAGTACTTACTTATGCTCGTATGTCACACGTACCTTAAAGTCGACGACAAGATTTGAACATCCTCGACAACCGGAGTCGCGAGCAATATCTATATTGAATATCAATTCAATATCAATAACTCATTAATCCTTTAAAACATAGACTTATCATGCCTCACAATAGAATCAATCACGTTTCAACATACTCCATGTACTATTCAAACAAATCACACTCTATCCTTTATTCATTGAGGTATCAATTAACTCTAACAAGTAGTACATCCATTTCTACAGTTCTATAAGAATTTATCCCCCAAGAACTTATAATAAAGCCGATAATTCTTAGAACCCCAAATTCTTAGCATAACATTTATGCTTACATGCAAATCTCATGTCCAATAATCAATCCACCTTACCGATCGATCGGTAGGGGAGTCCAAATTTTTTAAGCTTGGCCACGCCCTTCGACCGGTCGATCGGTTGGATCGACCGATCGATAGATCGCCTCCACCGATCAATCGGTCGGTCCTCCCGAACGATCGACAAGGGCCGGAATCTCTTCCAAAGTCACGGCCTTGCACTGATCAATCGGTAAAATGTTACCGATCGATCGGTCACTGCACAGACCCGAAAAATCGCCATTTTCATTCTTCAAACCTCAACCATCCATACCACAATCTCATACAACTTGAATTCAACAACAAATAACCATCCTTGGACACCTATATAGAATTATACACATTCTATTTCAGGAAAAATAACAAGATTCAAGATTCTTCAAAATCTACAAAAACTCAACCCAACTCAAAAATTTAGCCAAAACCTTTAAAATTACTATCAAAACGACCACAAGGAAGAGATGGAGGATTTTACCTAAATATTAGTTCAAAGCCTTGCTCCAATTTCTTCCAAGAGAATTGAAGAGAGGGGAAGAAGAGAAAAAGGGGAGGGAGGCGGTGAGTGAGTGAGGAGAGAGAGCAAGTGAGTGAAATGATTGAATACCGAGTCCATTTGATATTTATATAGTATCAAGGCTCCAAAAACCCGAGTCTCAAATACTCGTACCAAAACTCTTTATTAAAACAAGTGTTCACTAATTCGTCTCCAACTCGCTCAAATACATTATAAACCTCAATCCAAAACTCTCAACTCAAAATCTCAATACCAACACAAATTCCAAGGTTCAACACCCGACGATCATAAAATCTCGAACCTTGAATCCAAATAATCCTACACCAGGTAATAATCCCTAGAATCTCAGTTCCCGCAATTATTCCATAATTATTGCTCAACATTAATATTTACATCTTTATTAACACATAAACTCCATTTAATTAAGGTAATTAGTTTCCAGGCATCACAATTCTCCACTACTAATAAAATTTCATCCCCGAAAATTAAACAAACACGTCGTACTCTTCACACACAACACTATAATTCCTATGTAGCCTTGATTCAAGAACGCATCCTGAATACTATGCTACAAGATCGGAAGTACGGACCTCGAGTTATATCTCTGGAATTTGATATCTCCCCAACACAAAATTTCACACTGAAATTGATAACATCCTTCGATGTTCGAATAACAAAACATTTTGTCTATGTAAGGCCTCGCTACCTTAAGTGCGGATTAAAAGCATAAGAAGATCTAAACATACATCTAACAGAGTGAAAAGTTCATGATGATGCCTTGAGCAATTAGGATTACAGTGCCAAAATAAAATTCCAAAAAGGATTAATGACATTCCCAGCTAAATGAATGTTAATCCTATATTTTTACACTACTCTTGGAGTAGAGGCTATACAAAAGAACCCTGTCGTCCTATACCAATAGCACTCCTCACAAGCTCACTGCATCAACCCGCTCCTCAGCCCCATGCCAAAATGTACCTACAGGAACAACCCCAAAATCATGAGCATATAATGACCATAATCATACCAACAAGATTATGATCTAAGAATGCATAATCGTAAATACAAATCACTTCCTGTAATATATGCACTTAAAAGCTCCCTTTGTTTGTCCATGTACCACAAGCATAATCAATAGATTATAATGCCAATATGTATGTCATGGCATGCACCAGTTCCATCAATGCCAATAACCAATTTCCAAGTCTTATTATATCAGTGGTATAATACACCTCTCGTTAACATGACAGCGGCATTAATACCCTCGCTTCGACAATACCAGAGGCAATAATATCCCTTGCTATAATATGACAGCAGCGTGTTCTTTGCTTCTACATATTAGTGGCATTTATTCTCTCATCACTACGGTATGACAGCGGCAAGTAATCTATCATTGCTACGCCATGAGGCGGCAAGTATTCTTCATCACTGGAATATAACCTCGACTTACAATCACATGCACCAATGCATTCCATGTGTGTATGCAACCATAATGCATCAACCAAAATGTGTATGCAACCATAATGCATAACCCATCAAATATATGCAACCAAAATACATAATCCAATACGTAAAAATACGTTTACCGTCCGATGCCCGTACGTCTTACTACGTACCTTTGTTCCAAAAGTGGAAATGTTGTAGAACTTTATCTCCTTGATTGTGTTGCTACGTGGGATGATTCTACACAATCACACAAACCAATATTAGAAGCCAAATAATAGTTCGATACCAAAAATCCCACAAAAATAACCAAAATATCCAATTCTGGCATCTCGCGATCGATCGCTATAATGCCCCGATCGATCGCTGGATCAAGCAGCCAAAATGCCCAAAAATCTGTCTTCGGTGATCGATCGCCAAGTTTGGCGTGATCGATCGTGAGACCCACCGATCGCCCCAACTGGCGATCGATCGCCAAATGCTGATGTTCGCCACTTCTTACGCGCGATCGATCGTCGTGACTTGCAACCAGAAAAATCACCATTTTTCCACCTTAAACTTTCCCCAATCCATACCAACTCAAATACCAACCCATCAACAATATCAAAACACCATAAACCTTCAATATAAACACTAGTAACACCAAAAATCCAACACCCAACCAAATACGACATATATCCAAAAACAGACCCATTTTTCCCCAAATATTTCAACCCATTTCAAAACAAAACTTCATAAAACCAGTAAGGAGGGATCCATACCTCTTTATGCTTCAAATCCTACCAAGAAATCCAACAAATGAAGATTTTGCAAAGGTTTCTCCTCCTCTCCTTTTGGTTGGACGATTTTGGGGTTGGGGGTAGGGTTTGGGAGTGATTTGAGAGAAGTGAGTGGAGTGTTGGGGAGTTGGGGCATTAGGGGGTTTAATTAAAATTATGTCCCGTTATTTAACATGATGTATAATATCCCTACATGATATTTTAAAAGCATTTTCCAAAAATTCACCATAACCTTGACCGCTTTATTTTTAAACAAAAGATATTTCAAAATGTAGTGTGAAGCGATTCTACCGCAAGTGCACGGTTGTCAAGTTTTAGTATAGTTTAATTGAAAGTAAGGGTTGTCGAATCCACAGGGACTAACGTATAAGTACCAAATAAGATTAATAAAATTATATTTAGCCTACGATTAAAGAAGGTGATTAACTAAAGCAAACTTAAACTATGGAATGAAAATTAAACAAGAAACAATAAAATGAATGGTTCCGGATATGCAAAGGTAAGTTGCTCGAGAAATTTATCAAGCCCTTCGTTCAACTGTGTTATCTTTAATGATTCATTTGAATAAGCAAATTATCAACCAATTGATTCTAAAGGTGAAAGGTTTTCGCTATTATTCAATATACTCTCTCGAGCTGTAAAGAAACTAATATCAAACTAGAACAAGTCACTCTCGTGCACCTATTTACTAATTCAATATTGCATAAATTATCAAAACCTCGTTACTCTAAATCTCTCGATTCAAAGTTCTCACGTATGCGATATCAATCTTGAACATACTTCATGAATTAATAGAGCGTGTTACAACGTTATCTCTCGATCTCGATTATAACTCTCAGAATCAATCAAAGTTAGCTAGGCTTCGATCTTAACAGGCAATTAATTCATGAACAATAGACATCAATACACTCAAACACAATTGAATCAATATATCAAACACAATGATACTAAATCTCAATAAAATAAACTAGAATTATTTCAAATCAAATACAAAAGAAGTTTAATCGTCTCTCGACCTCAAAAACATCAATTGAAAATTAATATGAAATAGATCAGAGTCTAGAAATACGATAATCGGCGGAATGAATCCGTGCGTAGCACCGAAATCTCTTCTCTTGCTCCTTCCTTGCACTCCGGAATTGAATGGCTTTGGCTCGGACGAAGAAACTCCTTGGTGGCGGCTAGGCGGCGGCTAGGGTTCTTCTTTTCATCCTCAAAAATGATCTGATATGATATGTTGGAGGGAATGAATCCAATCCCCCTTAAAACCCCCGAAGATCACGATAAACATGGAAAATAAAATCTTTCAGAAATCGCGTGTCGATCGATCGAGAATTATGTCCGATCGATCGGTGCACTGTTCACGTCAGCCTTTGAAACTCACTGCCTCGCTCGATCGATCGAGATTTTCCTTCCGATCGATCGAAAATAGTTGCTGAAGTTTTCTGCCTGGATCGATCGATCGAGACAAAATCTCGATCGATCGGTGCTTTGAATAATTTGATGCTCAACACACTGCCTGGCTCGATCGATCGAGAATAAATCTCGATCGATCGAAGCCTTGAAAATTCCATTTTCTTCATTTGATCCCTTTTTCGCCTCGATTTCGCCCGTTTTCTTCATTTTAGCTCATTTCTTCCACTTCCGACCTAAGTTCCTGAAACAAACAAATAAACACCAAAAATCATAATATCATCCAGGAAAAAGTACGAAAAATGGGAAGAAATTACAGCTAAAAGCACTTAAAATCTAAGCCTATCAAACCTCAATTAAAACATGCTTTACTAAAATAATCAATATCCACCCCAAATGAACCATGCCATTACTCTATTTCCCAACATGCATCACATGCACCCTGAAATACATTACCAGGTCACTCCCACTGCATGATTAAGCATTTCACCATAATAATTAATTCAACACCAAATTAATTAACACCATAAATATCACATAAACATAATTAATGCCCAAATGCACATAATTATTTCGGGGATATCACAATTCTCCCCTACTTATAAGATTTCGCCCTCGAAATCGCATGCACTTACCAATCCGAAACAAAACATAAATCACATACAAGAAAATAGTTCAAGGTAGTGCCGCACCATATGCCGCTCCGTTTCCCACGTGGCCTCCTCGACACCCCTGTGATCCCACTGAACCTTGACCATCGGTATTGCCTTGTTCCGATGTCTGCGATTAGTTCTATCCAGAATTCTAACCGGTCGTTCCACGTAGGACACATCCGAATCCAACTGAACATCTGAAGGCTGCAACACATGAGACGAATCCGGCTCATACTTTCGCAACATAGATACATGGAACACGTCATGAATACCAGACAATGACGGTGGCAAAGCCAAACGGTAAGCCAAAGTACCAATGCGCTGCAAAATCTCATACGATTCAACATACCTCGGAGACAATTTCCCGCGCATACCAAACCGCACAACACCTTTGAAAGGTGAGATCTTCAAAAAGACCTTGTCTCCTAACTGAAATTCCAACGGTCGCCGTCGTTTATTCGCATAGGCTGCCTGCCAATCCTGGGCTGCCTTCATTTTCTGTCGGATTACCTTTATCTTTTCCTCCATCTCCCGAATCAACTCGGGTCCTCCGACCAATTTACCAGCCAAGTCATCCCAGTACAATGGTGACCTACAACATCGACCATAAAGAGCCTCGAATGGAGCCATTTGAATGCTCGTCTGATAGATATTATTGTATAAGAACTCCACCAGAGCCACTGAAACCTGCCATGAAGTATCAAACTCCAAAACACATGCCCGTAACATATCTTCGAGCGTCTGTATAGTACGCTTGGTCTGGCCATCCATTTGAGGATGATAAGCCGTGCACAATCTCACCTCAGTTCCCAAAGCTGGCCGAAGACCTTCCCAAAAGTGAGATGTAAACCGTGGATCTCGATCAGACACGATAAAAACTGGAATCTCGTGTAATCTCACTACATCCCGGACATACAACTGAGCCATCCTCAGGTATGTGAATGTCATACTGTACGGAATAAAGTGAGCTACTTTCGTCAGCCTATCCATGATCACCCAAATCGCATCAAACCCTGAAGTAGTCCTAGGCAAGTGGGTCACGAAGTCCATGGATATGTGTTCCCACTTCCATTCAGGTATTTCCAAGCTCTTTAGCTCACCACCAGGCCTCTGCCTCTCTGCCTTCACCTGTTGACAGATCAAGCATCTCTTAACTAATGCTATCACATGTCCCTTCATCGGCTTCCACGAAACTTGGTCAAATAAGTCCTTGTACATCTTCCTCCCGCCTGGGTGGATACTAAGCCTGCTGCTATGAGCTCGCTGCAAGATCCCTCGACGTAACTCCGGCGTACTCGGAACTACCCAACGGTTACCAAGTCTCAAAGAATCGTCTTCAGCCACTCTAAACTTTGATGGTTGTCCAAGAAGCACCAAAGATAACCATCTCTGAATCTCATCATCTGCCTTCTGAGCTCTCCTGATATTCTCATAAATATCCGGCTCTGCCAATAAAGTGGATACGCGTACCGGTGATGTATCCACATCGAAGTCATAGCCCAGATGACAGTAGGAAGTCATAATAGCCGAAAAATGCATGGCTCCTCTGTAGTACACTTCACCTTCCGACTCAAGGCGTCTGCTGTCAAGTTTGCCTTTCCAGAATGGTACTCAATCTCGCAATCATAGTCTATGAGCAAGTCCATCCATCTCCTCTGCCTCATGTTCAGTTTCGCCTGAGTAAACAAGAACTTCAGGCTCTTGTGGTCCGTATAAATGGTAAACGACGTACCATAAAATTAGTGCCGCCAAATCTTCAAGGCAAAAATGATAGCCGCCAACTCTAATTCATGGACTGGATATCTGGTCTCATGCGGCTTCAACTATCTCGATGCATAAGCTACCACATCCTTATCTTGCATCAGCACACAACCCAAGCCCTGTAGTGATGCATCAGTGTACAGAACAAACCTCTTGTTCTCCGTAGGAATTACCAATACAGGCGCTGTCGTCAACCGGTACTTCAACTCTTGGAAGCTCTGTTCACAAGCCTCAGACCAATAGAATGGTACTCCTTTTTGAGTCAATTGCGTCATTGGCTTGGCAATCTTCGAAAATCCTTCGACAAAACGTCGGTAATACCCGGCTAACCAAAGGAAGCTCTGTATCTCGGGCACAGAAGTGGGTGCAGACCACTCCATCACCGCCTCTACTTTCCTGGGATCCACTGATATCCCATCACTAGAAATGACATGCCCTAGAAACGCCATGCTGCTCAACCAGAATTCACACTTGCTGATCTTGGGAAACAACTGATTGTCTCTGAGGATCTGGAGCATTGTCTGCAAGTGTTTCATGTGCTCCTCCTCACTCCGAGAATAGATAAGAATGTCGTCAATAAACACAATGACGAACTGATCAAGATACTGCAGAAACACCCGATTCATCAGACTCATAAAGACAGCCGGGGCGTTCGTCACTCCGAACGGCATGACCAAGAACTCGTAGTGCCCATATCGAGTTCGAAATGCTGTCTTCTGAACATCCTCCTCTCTGACCCGAATCTGATGGTACCCAGACCTCAAATCAATCTTGCTATAAAGCTTCGTGCCCTGCAACTGATCAAATAGATCGTCAATCCGTGGAAGAGGATATTTATTCTTCACCGTTGCCTTATTCAGTTGCCGGTAATCGATGCACAAACGCATCGAACCATCTTTCTTCTTAACGAATAGAAGCGGCGCGCCCCAAGGCGATATGCTAGGGCATATGTATCCCTTATCAAGGAGTTCCTGTAACTGCTCCTTCAATTCTCTTAACTCTGCCGGAGCCATCCTATAAGGGGTACGAGAAATAGCGGACGTTCCCGGTAATAACTCAATTCCAAACTCGACCTCTCTAGTTGGCGGAAACCCTGGAATTCCTCCAAAACACGTCCGTAAACTCCACAACCACGGTTATCTCCTCAATCCTCAATTCCTTATTCATTTCTGCCATATCCACAGCATAAATAAGATAACCCGTATGTCCACGTTCCAATAACCCTGACATTTTAACAACCGATATCATGGGAATCTTCGCATGTGGGGTCCTCATTACTTAATCCATTATGTATCAATTAAGCATACATACGTGAGTCTGAATTAAGTAAAAACATGCACTGATTAAGAGTTTCTGACTAGTTAAGTTGTTACAAGGGTTATAAAAACCTAACCAACTATACATCACATGTACAAGCAACAACCTAATCCACGATAACTCCTAGGCAGTGGTTCAGCTCGCAGCGGAAAATGTCTCACATCCCATCCTCCCACGTCTATGAGTCCCTACAGAAACATTCACATGATGTGAGTAGAGATAACAACTATCTCAGTGCAATATCAAAACACAATATCAATGATAAAGCACAATAATAATCATCAAATGTGAATGCTCTGTATCATGCATCAACAAATGCAACTATGTCATGACATGTCTCATCACACATCCTATTATCACGAGACTAAGATGATATGTCTATTTCCGCTCAATATGTCAGTGGAACCGCCTCACATCTTCATATTAGCAACACATATCATAGTACCATCCTCACATGATAATAGCCAGAGCATATACCCAAAAACCGGCGTATATCTCTCATACCAAGTATATGTAGCATACCCGAGCATATACCCAAACCAAGCGTATACCTCAAATGCTAAAGCATATACTTCATCCATCTCAAATACATGATATCCATGAATGTACATGCATATGATACTACCAATCATATGATACCAATCTCATAACATCATCACACAATATCTATACTCCGTACGTCAACACGTACCTGTTCTGGAACAAAAACGATATAAATTAGGCGTCACTGTCTAATCGCCTTGTTGTCCCGTCCCCTGTGATGATGCTACAACAATACCAACAATATATCATGTTATCATAGGCATTAAAGTCAAATTCTACAAAAATATAACATTTTTTTAAAATTCTGTCCCTGGCGATCGATCGCCACATCTCACCGATCGATCGCCATACTGTTTTGTTCCATCGCGATCGATCGCCACTACTTCACGATCGATCGCCACAATGTTCTGTTTCTCGCGATCGATCGCCACATTTTTACCGATCGATTGCCACATACATTAACCGCCTTATATTTTTACTCTGTACTCGGCGATCGATCGCCACACAAGCACCGATCGATCGCCGATGTCCAGAAAACTTAGAACATGGCGATTTTCAAGCATATCTTCATGGTACTTCTTCTCCTACTCGAAATTAACCATTTCCACATTTTTCTTGCAATCTCTAGTAACATATAAACATGTTTCTCTCCTCATACAACTTAATTCTTTTCATGATAACAAGTATTAATTCAAAACATAAAAGATTCAAACTCACATGCTTCAATTTCAACAACTAACCAACATAGACATCATGTGCTATGAAATTCTTAGCAAGCAAGTATAAAATCCTTTCACTCCACTTCTTAGCTTGATTACCAAGTTTACTTCCAAGTTCAAGACCCAAAACCAAGAGAAGATTTAGAGGTGCTTGTGTAGGGATTTTGTAGGTGAAAATGGTGTATTATGAGTTTGATATCTGATTTTACCTATTTAATTAACTCTCCAAATGCAAACTCAAACTCACATCCACATGCTAATGAAAATTCAAATGAAAACAAAGGTATAGGAAATTCAAGTCAAATGCATATTAGTCCATGTTACCTGATATGTCACTATACTTGATTTAATTCAAGTCATTTCTATGCACTACATCTTGTGCATCATGTTTCATTCCTTGCCATATATCACATAGTCATGTCATGTATGTGAGTATTAACCCTCAGTTCAACCCGAACCCGAGTCCACATCGTACCGTAATTATTCAAAATTACGCTATAATCATATGACACGTGTATAAAGTAAATCGAGGCATTACAATTCTCCCCAACTTATTGAATTTCGTCCTCGAAATTGCATATACAAACATAATACATGCTTCACAAAACAACACATATGATATATGCACCATAAGAAACATGTAAAAATAACATATTAACATACCAGAAAACAAATCTGGATATCGTTGCATCATATGTTGCTCCGTCTCCCACGTTGCCTCTTCGACACCCCTTCTGTCCCACTGTACCTTAACCATAGGAATCACTTTATTACGCAACCTGCGTTCAGCTCGATCCAAGACCATAACTGGTCGTTCCTCATACGATACATCTGTATCCAACTGTACATCAGGTAACTGTAATATATGACTTGGATCTGGTTCATATTTTCTCAACAGTGAAACATGGAAGACATCATAAATACTACTCAAGGCTGGTGGTAGTGTCAACCGATATGCCAACGTACCAATACGTTGCAATACTTCATACGGACCAACGTATCGTGGAGACAACTTCCAACGTTTACCAATCGTACTACACCTTTAAAAGGTGAGATTTTCAAGAATACACGATCACCAACTTGAAATTCAAGTGGTCTACGATGCTTATTGGCATAAGCAGCCTGTCGGTCCTGGGCAGCTTTAAGTTTCAATCGAATCAACTTTACTTTTTCTTCCATTTCAAGAATCATATCCGGTCCATGTAAGGAAGACTGATCAACATCATCCCAATACAATGGTGATCTACATCGTCACCCATACAGAGCCTCAAAGGGTGCCATCTGTATACTAGATTGATAACTATTATTATATGAAAATTCCACTAATGGCAACGACTCTTGCCAAGAGGTATCAAACTCTAATACACAGGCACGCAACATATCCTCAAGCGTCTCTATCGTACGCTCTGTTTGTCCATCTGTCTGAGAATGATATGTTGTACTCAACAGCACTTCAGTTCCCAATGATGTCTGTAACCCTTCCCAAAAATGAGAAGTAAATCTTGGATCTCTATCCGACACAATGGAAACTGGTATACCATGTAGTCTCACTACATGTTGAATGTACAACTGTGCCATTCGCAGATATGTAAAAGTCATACAATATGGCACGAAATGAGACACTTTGGTGAGTCGGTCAATGATCACCCAAATGGCATCACAACCAGAAGACGTCTGTGGCAAATGAGTCACAAAATCCATTGTGATATGTTCCCATTTCCACTGAGGAATTTCCAAAATGTGTAATTCACCTCCTGGTTTCTGTCTTTCTGCTTTTACTTGTTGACAGACTAAACACCGTTTTTCAAAGTTCAACACATCCTGTTTCATGCGTTTCCACCAAAATTGGGTACGTAAATCATGATACATTTTCTTTCCTCCAGGATGTATACTGTATCTACTACAATGAGCACGTTGTAGTAGTTCTTGACGTAGTCCCAATGAAGCAGGTACTACCCAATAGTTTCTGTATTTAAGAATCCCATCACTTGCAAGTATATATTGAGATGTTTGTCCTTGATTTATGTAAGGACCCTAGTTCCTTAACGGTGAAATCGAGATATAAACAGGGCTAAACATGTATTAGAGACATCTTAGAGTTCTGGTTGTTATGTGAGCTCAATGTAATTACAGGCCAAAAAATAAAACTTCAATAGTTAGTTAATTACATTCCCAAAATGAATGTTAAGACTAACAAAAATCCTGTAATCTATCTTCTTTCAAGTCTCTTTCAGCTCACAGTTCAACCCAACCCTGAGCCCCTTTTGTCCAAAAGCGTACCTACAGGAACAACTCACCATGAGCATATATATATCACCATTTAACACAATTCAACTTAACAAAATAATTAAGCGCATGCGACAAATAATAGGTATGCTCCTTGATCACCACATTAGCACATTTCATTGTTGTTCCTGTTTCACAAACTTATGCACAAAATCATTAGTTCACGATATAACGATCGATAACGCGTTTCCAATTATATCCACAATATTCCACATTAATCACTAGAATTGTGACTGTTCCGGTCCCAATACAATAGCGGAATTATAGGACCCCTCGCTTCGACATATAGCGGCATCATATGATATCCCTCGCTTCGACAATGACAGCGGCATGTTACTTCGCTTAGACATGATAGTGGCAAATATCATACTACCATCGCTTCATATGACAGCGGCAAGTACCTCCCTCGCTCGGAGATAAAGGCTACCGAACATTCATCAATTCTACCACAATAATCAAACACAATTGATTCCAATATCATGATATAACACTATCATTTCACATAGTCCATCACATATAAGGACACACTATTCACAATATGCATCATTAAAGTTGTAACACGATTTACCGTCCGATGCTCGTACGTCTCACTACGTACTTTAGTTTCAAAAGTGGAGAAGTTGTATAACTTTATCTCCTCGATGTTGTTGGCACCTGGGATGGTTCTACACAACCATACAAATCAATATTAGAAGCCAAATAATAGTCGAATACCAAAAATTCGCCAAAATAAATCATTTTTCAAAATTCCACAGCTGGCGATCGATCGCTTCGCTGAGGCGATCGATCGCCTCAAATTTTTCTTCGCGGCGATCGATCGCGCCAAATATGGCGATCGATCGCCTACCCCTTGAATTGGCTACTGCCTCTCGGCGATCGGTCGCCTCATTTCAGCGATCGATCGCCTGCCCTGCACTTTGGCTACTGCCCATAGGCGATCGGTCGCCTCTTTTCAGGCGGTCGATCGCCTCGCACAGACACGCGATTTTTCACCATTTTTGCACCAAAATTCCTTCCAATCCCTACCAACACCTAAACCATCAAACCAACAACATAAATAACAACATAAAACTTCAAAATACACCCCAAACAACCATAAATCCAACCCTCAACCAAAACAACACCAACCCACAACAAACCCATTTCAAAATCATTCAAAACCATTTCAAAACTAAACCAAACACAATAAAAATGACATGGAGGCATCCATACCTCTTGGGGACCTCAAATCTCCAAATAAACTCCACAAATCAACTTTTTGCAAGAATTTCTCTTCACCCTTAAGCTCAAAAACGAAAATGAAGAGGAAGGAAGGGTTTGGGTGGTGGTTTGGTAAAGGCTAAAGTGATTTGGTAAAGGTGGGGGTTGGGGTATAAGGGTTTGAGTTTAATTAAAATGTATTCCACAATCCCATGGTGTATAAAACACCCCAACATGATATTTTTAAAAGCATTAATCCAAAATGCACCAAAACATCAATTAAACTCAAGATTTCCAAATTAATTGCTAGCCATGGCAAATAAATCATGCTAATAACAATTATCCCAACATGCCCAACATGCACCCTGAAATGCTCCACCAGCCCACATGACCAAGCATTTCCACATGGCAATTAATTCTAACACATAAGGCAATTACCACCATAATTAATCATATTTAATCATATGAACACAATTAATGCCTTAAACACAATTAATCATTTCGGGGACATCACAATACTCCCCTACTTAGAAGATTTCATCCTCGAATTCGCATGCACTTACCCCAAAAGAAACTAAACATAAACACATACCAGAGAATAGTTCCGGGTAGTGCTGCACCATATGCCGTCCGTCTCCCACGTGGCCTCTTCGACACCCCGACGATCCCACTGAACCTTGACCATCGGTATAACCTTGCTTCGAAGTCTGCGATCCTCTCGATCCAGAATTCTGACTGGCCGTTCAACATAGGACACATCTGAACTCAACTGAACCTCTGAAGGCTGCAACACATGAGACGGGTCTGGCTCATACTTCCTCAACTTAGATACATGGAAGACATCATGTATACCAGACAAGGACGGCGGTAGGGCCAAACGATAAGCCAAAGTGCCGATGCGCTGTAATACCTCGAACGACCCAACATATCTCGGAGACAACTTCCCGCGCATACCGAAATGAACTACACCTCTGAAAGGTGAGATTTTCAGAAAGACTCTGTCTCCCACTTGGAATTCCAATGGTCGTCGTCGTTTATTAGCATAGGCCGCCTGCCTATCTTGAGCCGCTTTCATTTTCTGACGGATCACTTTGATTTTCTCTTCCATTTCACGAATCAATTCCGGTCCTCCGACCGCCTTACTAGTCAAATCTTCCCAGTACAACGGTGACCTACATCGTCGGTCGTAAAGGGCCTCGAATGGAGCCATCTGAATGCTCGCCTGATAACTGTTGTTATAAGAGAATTCCACTAGTGGCACTGAATCTTGCCACGGAGTATCGAACTCCAAAACACATGCCCTCAATATGTCCTCAAGCGTCTGTATGGTACGCTCTGTCTGACCATCTGTCTGAGGGTGATAAGCCGTACTCAGCCTCACTTCTGTACCCAAAGCCGATTGAAGACCCTCCCAAAAGTGCGATGTGAACCGCGGGTCTCTATCAGACACAATCAAGATTGGGATGCCATGCATTCTCACCACGTCCCGTACATACAACTGGGCCATCTTTAAGTATGTGCTAAGACATACAATATCGGATGAAGTGAGCCACCTTCGTCAGTCGATCCACAATTACCCAGATCGCATCGAATCCCGAGGCAGTCCTTGGCAAGTGGGTCACGAAATCCATAGAGATGTGCTCCCACTTCCACTCTGGTATCTCTAAACTCTTCAACTCGCCTCCGGGCCTCTGCCTTTCTGCTTTCACTTGTTGGCAAATCAGGCACTTCTTAACGAATGATATAACGTCTCTCTTCATCCGTCTCCACCAAAATTGATCACACAAGTCCTTGTACATATTTCTCCCACCTGGATGGATGCTAAATCTGCTACTATGAGCACGATGCAAGATTCCTTGACGCAACTCCGGTGCCCTCGGCACTACCCAACGGTTACCAAGCCTCAAGGAACCATCTTCTGCTACTCTGAACTTCGATAACTGACCCAGACGTAAATATGATAACCATCTCTGTACCTCAACGTCTGTCACCTGAGCTTTCCTGATAAGTTCAAAGATGTCCGGTTCTGCCAATAGGGTCAATACCAGCATCGACGATACATCTAAATCAAAGTCATATCCCAAATGACAACAAGAGGTCATCAAGGCTGATAACTGAATAACATCATCTGCCGTATACTTCACCTTCCTACTTAAGGCGTCAGCTGTCAGGTTCGCCTTCCCTGGATGGTACTCTATCTCGCAATCATAGTCCTTGAGCAAGTCTATCCACCTCCTTTGCCTCATATTCAGTTCCGCTTGGGTAAATAGGAACTTCAAGCTCTTATGGTCCGTGTTAATGGTAAAAGAAGTACCATAAAGATAATGCCGCCAAATTTTCAAAGCGAAAATAATGGCCGCCAGTTCCAAATCATGAACCGGGTACCTGGTCTCATGAGGCTTCAACTGCCTCGATGCATAAGCCACCTCATGCTTATCCTGCATCAGTACACAACCCAATCCCTGCAGTGATGCATCCGTGTACAAAGCAAACCTTTCGTTCTCCGAAGGGATCACCAGAACAGGTGCTGTAGTCAACCGGTGCTTCAACTCTTGGAAGCTTTGCTCACATGCCTCAGACCAAGAAAACGGAACACCCTTCTGAGTCAACTGCGTCAACGGCTTAGCGATCTTAGAGAATCCCTCGATGAAACGTCGGTAGTAACCCGCTAAACCGAGGAAGCTACGGATCTCGGGCATTGATGTAGGCGCAGACCAATCCATCACTGCTTCCACTTTCCTGGGATCCACAGAAATCCCATCACTAGAGATCACATGCCCCAAAAATACCACGCTGCTCAGCCAAAATTCAGCACTTGCTCAGCTTTGCATACAACTGATTGTCCCTCAGAATCTGGAGCACTGTCCTCAAATGATTCCTGTGATCTTCCTCGCTCCGAGAATAGATAAGTATATCGTCAATAAATACGATGACGAATTGATCCAAATAGGGTTGGAACACTCGATTCATCAAGCTCATAAACACAGCCGGGGCGTTTGTCACTCCAAACGGCATGACCAAAAACTCATAGTGACCATAACGGGTCCGGAAGGCTGTCTTCTGCACATCATCCTCTCTAACTCGGATCTGGTGGTACCCCGACCTCAAATCAATCTTACTGTACAACCTCGTGCCCTGCAACTGATCAAACAAGTCATCGATCCGCGGAAGAGGGTATTTATTCTTCACTGTGGCCTTATTCAATTGCCTGTAGTCGATGCACAATCTCATCGACCCATCTTTCTTTTTCACAAATAGTATAGGCGCACCCCAAGGTGACACGCTGGGGCGTATGTAACCCTTATCAAGTAGTTCCTGAAGCTGCTCTTTCAGCTCTCTTAACTCCGCTGGTGCCATCCTGTAAGGGGCACGAGAAATAGCGGATGTCCCCGGTAATAATTCGATCCCGAACTCAACTTCCCTAACCGGTGGGAATCCGGGAATCTCCTCCGGAAATACATCGGCAAACTCGGCAACCACGGGTATATCTTCGACTCTTAACTCTTCTTTCTTGCCAGCAATGTCAATGGCATAAATAAGATAACCCTCGTGCCCACGTTCCAATAACTGAGTCATCTTTAAAGCCGATATCAACGGAATTCTTGAGCGGGAACCATCCCCATAAAAAGTCCACCGAACCCCTAAATCAGATCTGAACCGTACTATCCTCTGACTGCAGTCCACTACTGCCTGATATCTGTTCAGCACATCAATACCCACAATGCAGTCGAAGTCCGACATCCCCAGAACAATCAAATCTGACTTCAACTCGTTGCCCTCAAAATAAATGAGGCCGTCATCAACAAACCGATCTGCAATCACACTCTTTCCAGCGGGTGTCGAAACCACAAGAGGCGTGGGTGACGGAGTCGTGCATATACGGTGCCTCTCCACAAAACTCGTCGACACAAAGGAGTGTGACGCACCTGTATCTATCAAAATATAAGCAGGGTGCGTAAATAAATGACACGTACCCGCTATCACTTCCTCTGGAGCTGCTGTAGCCTGCTCCCTGGTTAGGGCGTACACTTGCCCTTGAGGTGGCCCCAACGGCTGTCCTCCCAATGGCCTCGGTGCAAATGGTGGTCTCTGCTGTGCTGGCCTGTCTGAAGGTCTCCCCATAGTATTCTGTGGCCCTCCCCGGTTAGGACAATTTCGGGCCAAGTGACCATGTTTCCCACACTCATAACAAGCAGAGCATCCTTTCACTGAATGGGGTCCCCCGCACAGAAAACACTTAACCTTCTCAAAATTGCTAGCCTGAGACTGTCCCCTATGAGACGGAGCATTACTTCCACGACCACCCCTTCCACGAGCATCTTGCCATCTACCACTGAATCTGGAAGATGATGAGTTTCCCTTTGACTTAAAATGGTCGCCCCTTGGTTTCAAGTTTTCAGGGGTCGGTCTCTGTGATGGTGCTGGAGGCGGTGCCACAGTCGGATATGCACCCACTCCTAATTCTGCCAGTTCAGCTCGTGCTAGGGCGTCATCAAAACAAATAGGGCCATAAGTGATCACCCTATCATACAACTCCGGCCTCAAGCCTTTCATAAAGTTCCTCATCTTTGCTTGGGTGCTAGAGGCGATATGAGGCACATATCTGAGTAAGGAACAGTACTGGAGAGCATAGTCAGACACCGGCATAGTACCTTGCCTCAAGCTAGTGAATTCATCTTCTTTGGCCTGCCGTGCCGCTGCTGAGAAGTATCGGGTCAGAAATCGAGTCAGCTTCCAGTTTATTTCCTGACCCTGAGCTTCTTGTTCAATCACTGTGGTCTTCCACCACATCAGCGCCTTTTTGGCCAATTGAAATTCTGCTAGCCGTATCCAAGCTGTCTTTGCGCACGGGGCAGCTACAAATATCTGCTCCAACCTCTCTAGCCATTCCTCGGCCTTCTCCCCTGTTTCAGTCCCTTCAAAAGTCGGGGGCCGATAAGCTAGAAATTGCGTCAAACTCAGTTCTCCCGGCAATAACTGTTGTTCGGACGGCTCTTCGCCCAAGGCTGGCGGCGGTAGGGGATTTGTATGCCTAGCACTAGCATTTACACTTACTGCATCACCAACATCGACATTTGCTGCCATACTGCAACACAAGGGTTAACAACAATATACAAAACAATTCACATAATACATCGTTAGAAAACCATAACACGTTAGCATAACAGTCACATGCTTCACATGCGCACAACATATTTAAAAGTAGACGCCTAGCCAACTTATTGCTAAGGCTACCCTTCACTCGTTCCCGGGTTCTCTAACCACTGCTCTGATACCACTAATGTAAGGACCCTAGTTCCTTAACGGTGAAATCGAGATATAAAGAGGGCTAAACATGTATTAGAGACATCTTAGAGTTCTGGTTGTTATGTGAGCTCAATGTAATTACAGGCCAAAAAATAAAACTTCAATAGTTAGTTAATTACATTCCCAAAATGAATGTTAAGACTAACAAAAATCCTGTAATCTATCTTCTTTCAAGTCTCTTTCAGCTCACAGTTCAACCCAACCCTGAGCCCCTTTTGTCCAAAAGCGTACCTACAGGAACAACTCACCATAACTCACCATGAGCATATATATATCACCATTTAACACAATTCAACTTAACAAAATAATTAAGCGCATGCGACAAATAATAGGTATGCTCCTTGATCACCACATTAGCACATTTCATTGTTGTTCATGTTTCACAAACTTATGCACAAAATCATTAGTTCATGATATAACGATCGATAACGCGTTTCCAATTATATCCACAATATTCCACATTAATCACTAGAATTGTGACTGTTCCGGTCCCAATACAACAGCGGAATTTTAGGACCCCTCGCTTCGACATATAGCGGCATCATATGATATCCCTCGCTTCGATCGATCGCCTACCCCTTGAATTGGCTACTGCCTCTCGGCGATCGGTCGCCTCATTTCAGGCGATCGATCGCCTGCCCTGCACTTTGGCTACTGCCCATAGGCGATCGGTCGCCTCTTTTCAGGCGGTCGATCGCCTCGCACAGACACGCGATTTTTCACCATTTTTGCACCAAAATTCCTTCAAATCCATACCAACACCAAAACCATCAAACCAACAACATAAATAACAACATAAACCTTCAAAATACACCCCAAACAACCATAAATCCAACCCTCAACCTAAACAACACCAACCCACAACAAACCCATTTCAAAATCATTCAAAACCATTTCAAAACTAAACCAAACACAATAAAAATGACATGGAGGCATCCATACCTCTTGGGGACCTCAAATCTCCCAATAAACTCCACAAATCAACTTTTTGCAAGAATTTCTCTTCACCCTTAAGCTCAAAAACGAAAATGAAGAGGAAGGAAGGGTTTGGGTGGTGGTTTGGTAAAGCTAAAGTGATTTGGTAAAGGTGGGGGTTGGGGTATAAGGGTTTGAGTTTAATTAAAATGTATTCCACAATCCCATGGTGTATAAAACACCCCAACATGATATTTTTAAAAGCATTAATCCAAAATGCACCAAAACATCAATTAAACTCAAGATTTCCAAATTAATTGCTAGCCATGGCAAATAAATCATGCTAATAACAATTATCCCAACATGCCCAACATGCACCCTGAAATGCTCCACCAGCCCACATGACCAAGCATTTCCACATGGCAATTAATTCTAACACATAAGGCAATTACCACCATAATTAATCATATTTAATCATATGAACACAATTAATGCCTTAAACACAATTAATCATTTCGGGGACATCACAATTTATCATGTCCTTCCATTGTTGTACCTCATCATCAGTATTTTGTGCTGTCTTGATTTTCTCAAAATATCTAGGTTCAACCAATAATGTTGATACCCGTATTGGCACTGTTTCCACATCAAACTCATAACCCAAAGTACAACAAGAAGTCATCAAGGCAGATAAATGAATCATCTCATCAGCTGTATTATGTACTTTTCGACTCAAGGCATCTGCTGTAAGATTAGCTTTTCCTGGATGATATTCAATCTCACAATCATAATCTTTCAACAGATCCATCCATCTTCTTTGCCTCATATTTAATTCTGCTTGAGTGAATAAAAACTTTAAACTCTTATGATCTGTGTATATGGTAAACGACGTACCATATAAATAATGTCGCCATATTTTCAAGGCAAAGACAACGGCAGCTAATTCCAGATCATGCACTGGATATCGCATTTCATGTGGTTTCAATTGTCGTGATGCATAAGCCACTACATGTTTATCCTGCATCAATACACAATCCCAAACCTAGTAATGATGCATCAGTATATAAGGCAAACCTGTCATGTTCCGATGGAATGATCAAGACTGGAGCTGTAGTCAATCGATGTTTCAATTCCTGAAAACTATGCTCACAAGCCTCTGACCATTGAAACGATACTCCCTTCTGTGTCAATTGTGTCAATGGTTTGGCAATTGTTGAAAATCCTTCAACAAATCGTCTATAGTATCCAGCCAAGCCCAAGAAACTACGTATTTCTGGCACAGAAATAGGTGCTAACAAATTCAACAATGCTTCGATCTTTTTCGGATCAACTGATATACCTTCTTTCAAGATTACATGCCCCAAAAAGCCGACACTAGTCAACCAAAACTCACACTTACTGAGTTTGGCATACAACTGATGTGTCCTCAACAATTGCAATACCATATGCAAATGTTGGGCATGTTCTACATCATTCTGCGAATAGATCAGTATATCATCGATAAAGACAATGACAAATCGATCAAGGTATTCCTGGAAAACCCGATTCATTAAACTCATAAAGACAACTGGGGCATTTGTCACTCCAAATGGCATCACCAGAAACTCATAATGTCCATAGCGAGTTCTGAATGATGTCTTCTGTACATCACCCTCTCTCACACGTATTTGATGATAACCAGATCTCAAATCAATCTTAGAATAGATTTTTGATCCCTGTAACTGATCAAATAAATCATCAATACGAGGAGGAGGATATTTATTCTTTATGGTTACCTTGTTCAATTGTCGATAGTCAATACACATTCTCATTGTCCCATCCTTCTTCTTAACAAATAATACCGGAGCACCCCAAGGAGATACACTAGGACGTATGTACCCCTTGTCCAATAAGTCTTGCAATTGAGTTTTCAATTCTTTCAATTCAGTCGGTGCCATCCGATAAGGAGCTCGTGAAATTGCAGAAGTACCAGGTATCAAATCAATACCAAATTCCACTTCTCGACTCGGTGGAAATCCAGGTATCTCAATCCGAAACACATCCGCATATTCTGCAACCACTGGTATCTCCTCCACTTTCCTTTCTATTTTCTGTTCAGTTACATCAAGGGCATAAATCAAATAACCCGCATGTCCACGTTCTAACAAACGCGACATTCGGATTGCTGATATCAAAGGAATCCTTGCCCTCGATCCCTGGCCATAGAAGAACCATTGATTTCCAGTATCAGACTGAAATCTCACTATCTTCTGACAACAATGCACAACAGATTTATGTTTACTTAACACATCGATTCCAAGAATGTAATCAAAATCTGTCATGTCTAACACAATCAAATCAGCCTGTAGTCCATACTTAGTCTCAAACTGAATATCACAATCAGACACACTCTGACAAGCCATCACAGTAGTTCCCATGGGTGTCGACACATAAAGAGGCATCAACAGTGGAGACGAGCATATATGATACCGGTCAATAAAATTTTGTGCAACAAAAGAATGTGATGCACCAGTATCAATCAAAAGTAAAGCTTGATAAGTAAACAGAATACACTTACCCGCTATCACATCATCAGGAGCTGCCTCTGCTTGCTCCCTATTCAATGCATATACCTGAGCCTGAGGTGGTCCTGTCCTCTGTCCTCCACCAGATTGTGGTACACCATGTGGTCTCTGCTGCACTGTATTCTCTGACATTGGTCCTCTCCTCTGTTGTCCACCCACTTGAGGACAATCACGGATCACATGTCCTGGTCTCCCACAACGGAAACAAACTACTGTATTCAATTGAGGACAATCTCGTTTCAAATGTGGTCCGCCACATTTAAAGATTGCACACCACTGCCACTACTACTACCTTGGAACTGTCCCTTAGCTCTTCGGTCATCCCCTTTCCGTGGTCCAAAACGTTTCCCAATAAATCGAGAGGAAGAAGCACCTCCTCGTGATGGTTTAAACGTTTCCCCCCGTGGTCTCATGCTCTCTGATGTAGGTATCTGAGAATGTCCCACATCTTGATAAAGACCAACAGCAATCTCAGCCATTTCAGCTCTCATCAACGCTTCCTCATATGAACAAGGATTATTCGACATCACCCTATCAAATAATTCCGGCCTCAAGCCCTTTACAAATTGTCTAATCTTTACCTTGGTATTAGCAGCAATATGTGGTACATATCGTAACAACGATGAATATTGCACCGCATACTCAGACACAATCATATTACCCTGTTTCAAATTTATAAACTCATCTTCTTTCCTCTGCCTTGCAGCCACAGAGAAGTAGTGAGCAAGAAAACGAGTTCTAAAAACATCCCAGTCCACAGTCAGACCTTGAGCTCTCAGCTCAATCAATGTAGCTTTCCACCACATCATTGCTTTCTTAGCCAACTGAAATTCAGCTAAGCGTAACCAAGCAGTCTTGGCACACGGTGCTGACACAAGTATCTGTTCCACACGTTCCAGCCATTCCTCTGCCAGTTCCCCTGATTCAGTACCCTCAAACCTGGGTGGTTGATAACTCAGAAATTGCGTCAATGTTAACTCGCCAGGTAACAGTACCTGTTCCACTGGCCCTTGCCCAATCGGTGGTGGTGGCACATGCACCATCCTCACACTAGCATTGCCGCTCATGGCATCCCCAACATCCTCATGATACCCGATGTCTGTCATAACTGTATATCAAGGGTTAACAATAACATTCACAATTATAAAACATGTTAGAAGAACATCATATTACAAATCCTAACATGATATTACCATCTCAACATGTTTTCAAGTGTTTAGGTAACTCCCTAATACATTTCATCTACCCATGTTCACCCCGTTCTCGAACCACTGCTCTGATACCACTAATGTGGGGTCCTCATTACTTAATCCATTATGTATCAATTAAGCATACATACGTGAGTCTGAATTAAGTAAAAACATGCACTGATTAAGAGTTTCTGACTAGTTAAGTTGTTACAAGGGTTATAAAAACCTAACCAACTATACATCACATGTACAAGCAACAACCTAATCCAAGATAACTCCTAGGCAGTGGTTCAGCTCGCAGCGGAAAATGACTCACATCCCGTCCTCCCACGTCTATGAGTCCCTACAGAAACATTCACATGACGTGAGTATAGATAACAACTATCTCAGTGCAATATCAAAACACAATATCAATGATAAAGCACAATAATAATCATCAAATGTGAATGCTCTGTATCATGCATCAACAAATGCAACTATGGCATGACATGTCTCATCACACATCCTATTATCACGAGACTAAGATGATATGTCTATTTCCGCTCAATATGTCAGTGGAACCGCCTCACATCTTCGTATTAGCAACACATATCATAGTAACGTCCTCACATGATAATAGCCAGAGCATATGTAGCATACCCGAGCATATACCCAAACCAGGCGTATACCTCAAATGCTAAAGCATATACTTCATCCATCTCAAATACATGATATCCATGAATGTACATGCATATGATACTACCAATCATATGATATCAATCTCATAACATCATCACACAATATCTATACTCCGTACGTCAACACGTACCTGTTCTGCGACAAAAACGATATAAATTAGGCGTCACTGTCTAATCGCCTCGTTGTCCCATCCCCTGTGATGATGCTACAACAATACCAACAATATATCATGTTATCATAGGCATTAAAATCAAATTCTACAAAAATATAACATTTTTTAAAATTCTGTCCCTGGCGATCGATCGCCACATCTCACTGATCGATCGCCATGCTGTTCTGTTCCATCGCGATCGATCGCCACTACTTCGCGATCGATCGCCACAATGTTCTGTTTCTCGTGATCGATGGCCACATTTTTACCGATCGATCGCCACATACATTAACCGCCTTATATTTTTACTCTGTACTCGGCGATCGATCGCCACACAAGCACGGATCGATCGCCGATGTCCAGAAAACTTAGAACATGGCGATTTTCAAGCATATCTTCATGGTACTTCTTCTCCTACTCAAAATTAACCATTTCCACATGTTTCTTGCAATCTCTAGTAACATATAAACATGTTTCTCTCCTCATACAACTTAATTCTTTTCATGATAACAAGTTTTAATTCAAAACATAAAAGATTCAAACTCACATGCTTCAATTTCAACAACTAACCAACATAGACATCATGTGCTATGAAATTCTTACCAAGCAAGTATAAAATCCTTTCACTCCACTTCTTAGCTTGATTACCAAGTTTACTTCCAAGTTCAAGACCCAAAACCAAGTGAAGATTTAGAGGTGCTTATGTAGGGATTTTGTAGGTGAAAATGGTGTATTATGAGTTTGATATCTGATTTTACCTATTTAATAACTCTTCAAATGCAAACTCAAACTCACATCCACATGCTAATGGAATTTCAAATGAAACCAAAGGTATAGGAAATTCAAGTCAAATGCATATTAGTCCATGTTACTTGATATGTCACTATACTTGATTTAATTCAAGTGATTTCTATGCACTACATCTTGTGCATCATGTTTCATTCCTTGCCATATATCACATAATCATGTCATGTATGTGAGTATTAACCCTCGGTTCAACCCGAACCCGAGTCCACATCGTACCGTAATTATTCAAAATTACGCTATAATCATATGACACGTGTATAAAGTAAATCGAGGCATTACATCGCACGAGAACTGTTCCCATAGAAAGTCCACTGAAACCCCTGATCAGATTGGAAACGAACTGTTCTCTGTCGGGAATCTACCACTGCCTGATATTTGTTCAGTATATCAATGCCCACAATGCAATCGAAATATGACATACCCAAAACAATCAAATCCGTCTTCAACTCATTGCCCTCAAAATAAATGAGGCAGTCAGAAAGAAACCGGTCGGCGATAACATCCTCCCTAGTGGGTGTCGAGACCAAAAGAGGCGTGGGTAACGGATACGTGCACATAAGATGTCTCTCCACAAAATCCGCAGACACAAAGGAGTGCGAAGCACCTGTGTCTATCAAAATAAAAGCAGAATATGTAAATAAAAGACACATACCAGCAATCACCTCCTCTGGAGCTGCCCCGGCCTGCTTCTCTAGTCAAAGCATAAACCTTCCCTTGAGGTGGCCCCATCGCCTGACCTCCCAACTGCCGAGGCACCACTGGTTGCCTCTGTTGCACTGTCCCACTAGTAAATCTCCCCCTGCCTTCTCTGAGATCTACCTGTCCATCATGATTCTGACAAAACCGAGCAATGTGGCCCATCTTGCCACATTTATAACAAGTCGTACAGTCACACATGTGATGCGGTCCTCCACAGAAATGACATTTCTCCTACTTGCTTGAGTTTGTCCTCTATTGGTAGAGGCATTACCCCTCCGATTATCAACTCGCCTTCCACCAAACCGAGAAGAAGAAGAAGAAGAAGAAGAAGAAGCCCCACGAGGTTTAAATGATTCTCCTCGCGGCCCTAGATTATCAGATACTGGCTTCTGTGGTGGAACTTGCGGGGGTACAACATCCGTATAGGCACTAACTCCAATCTCCGCTAGCTCTGCTCTAGTAAGAGCATCATCAAAAGAGCTGGGTTATTGGAGATAACCCGATCAAACAGTTTTGGCCTCAATCACTTCAAGAAGTGCCTCATCTTGGCATACCCATTGGTAGCAATGTGAGGGACGTACCTCAACAGTGATGAGTAATGCATGGCATAGTCCGAGACAGTCATGCTTCCCTGCTTCAGATTGGTGAACTCGTCTTCCTTCATCTGTCTGGCAGCCGCAGAAAAGTACCGGTTAAGAAACCGGGTTCTAAACAAGGTCCAGTCCATAGACATACATTGAGCCCTTAATTCCATCACTGTCGTCTTCCACCACATGGAAGACTTCTTCGCTAACTGAAACTCCGCTAGCCTCAGCCAAGCAGTCCTAGCACAGGGTGCAGACACAAAGATCTGTTCAATCCTCTCCAGCCATTCCTATGCTTCCTCCCCTGACTCAGTCCCCTCAAATCTAGGTGGATGAAAGGTCAAGAATTGCGTTAGACTTAATTCACCATGCAATAATGGCTGTGCAATCGGTTCTATGCCCACAGCCGCGGTGTTAGGGGATTAGTCTGTGCGATACTAGCATTCACACTCCCCACATCACCAACCTTCTCATTTAGATGTTCCAGATTTCTGCCTGTCATGCTGTAATACAAGGGTTAACAACAATACCAGAAACAATTCATATGTTACACTGTTAGATAACATTAATAACATTAAGCATGTTAGTATAACAATTAGATACACCAATATGCACCACATGCATAATCATGCTCATAAGTAAACACCTAGCCAACTTGTTGCCAAGGCTACCCTTCACTCATTCTCGGGTTTTCTAACCACTGCTCTGATACAACTAATGTAAGGCCTCGCTACCTTAAGTGCCGATTAAAGGCATAAGAAGAGCTAAACATACATCTAACAGAGTGAAAAGTTCATGATGATGCCTTGAGCTATTAGGATTATATTGCCAAAATAAAACTCCAAAAAGGATTAATTACATTCCAAGCTAAATGAATGTTAATCCTATAGTTTTACACTACTCCTGGAGTAGAAACTATACAAAAGAACACTGTCGTCCTATACCAATAGCACTCTTCACAATCTCACTACATCAACCCGCTCCATAGCCCTTCATGCCAAAATGTACCTACATGAACAACCCCAAAACCATGAGCATATAATGACCATAATCATACCAACAAGATTATGATATAAGAATGCATAACCATAAATACAAATCACTTCCTGTAATATATGCACTTAAAAGCTCCCTTTGGTTGTCCCTGTACCACAAGCATAATCAATAGATTATAATGCCAATATGTATGTCATGACATGCACCAGTTCCATCAATGCCAATAACCAATTTCCAAGTCTTATTATATCAGTGGCATAATACCCTAGCGTTAACATGACAGTGACATTAATACCCCTCGCTTTGACAATACCAGCGGCTATAATATCCCTCGCTATAATATGACAGCTGCGTGTTCTTCGCTTCTACATATTAGCGGCAATATTCTCTCATCGCTACGGTATGACAGCGGCAAGTATTCTATCATCGCCACGCCATGAGGCGGCAAGTATTCTTCATCACTGGAATATAACCTCGACTTACAATCACATGCACCAATGCATTCCATTTGTGTATGCAACCATAATGCATCAACCAATATGTGTATGCGACCATAATGCATAACCCATCAAATATATGCAACCAAAATGCATAATCCAATACGTAAAAATACGTTTTACCACCCGATGCCCGTACTTCTTACTACGTACCTTTGTTCCAAAAGTGGAGATGTTGTAGAACTTTATCTCCTTGGTTGTGTTGCCACCTGGGATGGTTCTACACAGTCACACAAACCAATATTAGAAGCCAAATAATAGCCCGATACCAAAAATCCCACAAAAATAACTAAAATATCCAATTTTGGCATCTCGCTATCGATCGTTATAATGTCCCAATCGATCGCGAGATCCAGCAGCCAAAATGCCCAAAAATCTGTGTTCGGCGATAGATCGCCAAGTTTGGCGCGATCGATCGCCAGACCCACCGATCGATCGCCCCAACTTGGCGATGATCGCCAAATGCTGTTGTTTGCCACAACTTGCGCGCGATCGATCGCCAAAAACGCGCGATCGATCACCGCAACCTGCAACCCGAAAAACCACCATTTTTCCACCATAAACTTTCCCCAATCCATACCAACTCAAATACCAACCCAACAACAATATCAAAACACCATAAACCTTCAATATAAACACTAATAACACCAAAAATCCAACACCCAACCAAAAACAACATATACCTAAAAACAAACCCATTTTTTCCCAAATATTTCAACCCATTTCAAAACCAAACTTCATAAAACCAATAAGGAGGGATCCATACCTCTTTATGCTTCAAATCCTACCAAGAAATCAAACAAATGAAGATTTTGCAAAGGTTTCTCCTCCTCTCCTTTGGGTTGGACGATTTAGGGGTTGGGGGTAGGGTTTGGGAGTGATTTGAGAGAAGTGAGTGGAGTGTTGGGGAGTTGGGGTATTAGAGGGTTTAATTAAAATTATGTCCCGGTATTTAGCATGGTGTATTAAATATCCCTATATGATATTTTAAAAGCATTTTCCAAAAATACGCCATAACCTAATTAAAACATGCTTTACTAAAATAATCAATACCCACCCCAAATGAACCATGCCATTACTCAATTTCCCAGCATGCATTACATGCCGCCTGAAATGTATTACCAGGTCACGCCTATCGCATGACTAAGCATTTCACCATAATAATTAATTCAACACTAAATTAATTAACACCATAAATATCACATAAACATAATTAATGCCCAAATGCACATAATTATTTCAAGTATATCACAATCTACCTCAAAATGTTCCAAAATCTTGAATCATTTCAGATTCGCTTACCAATTCTATAACTGTAACAACTCAGTAGAATTAATATTTACAGCAACAGTTACATGATGCTTCCAATGAAGCCAACATTATACTTATTTGTTAGCATACAAACCTTCACAGTAACAACGCGGATCAAATCAGGTAGATTCATACTCGGACACACGTGCCCTCAACAACTATACTGTAAATCAATCTTGCTAATCAGCCTGTATATGGTACAACCACTTAGTCTCATTCCGGTCCTCTTTCCTTGAATCTCTATCACCAATAGAGTTCTACAATTCAAAAACAAAACTAAGTCATAAACCACTCAAATTGGGTGACCCAACTCGTCAAACAAACACATATATAAACAGATATCCAAAGTGCAATCCAAGAATTACTGTCTTGGTTCAGCACACTAACGACTACACTGGTGATAGCACGATATCACACACAAAATACATATCACTTAATGTATTCTCACAACATGTATCGAACTCTCAATACACACCTCATCAATACGTCACTTGCTTACATCTCATAATATAATATATGCAAAGCAATAATCACTATCACACTAAGCTTGTCATAAGATAAACTGATTCACATGAGCCAGAAATTATTACACGTACTAATTCAGATAGTCCATACAACAATGTCAAACACTGTTAACATCAGGATCAACTTAGTAATTGGATTGTTATCCAAATTCTCCACCCTGTGTCCCCTGGACAAACTAATCCTCCAATAGAGCGAATAATTATTCCTCTACTTACGCTGGATTACTGATACTTAGGATAACCTCAATCTCTACACAAGAGATTTACCAATAAAGTCAAACTTTATTGTTTGTATACCTCCATCCGTATATACATATCTATATTCAAATCCTTCATGTATTAAATGGCATTCTCGTTCCATATGCCTCAAACATGAATTGAATACCACAAGAGTTCAGTTATTCATTAATCTCGCACCCGTAGTGAATAATGATCAACCAAATTACCAATCATTCCCACAGTCCAAATGCATTCAAGCTATGATACATTCTTGGACCATCATATGCACACATCAATACATGATAATACATCAGTGTGATTATCATATGCATACTCTCATATATGTGTACGCAACGTACACAAACTTACGCTATCAAACACAACTGATATTCCGTACTGACATCATAACAGATATCACCCCAAACTGATTACTAATCATAATCCAACATCTAAATAGGAGATACAATCAACATAGTGGTGTTACCACATCGACTATATCTCACAAATACCGGTATTTCCCATCAATATCTCATGATATAAATCAACTGATTTAATTTACAATAACACATAATATGGTATGGTAACAAATTACAATTTTTCATTATCTCCTTCACTTATATAAATTTTCTCTTGAGGTTTGTATCTCGTATTACAAAACCTCAATATAGGGGCTATGATACGCCTACTATATTCCATTATCGTATCATCGTGTGTCCGTACTCACAACATGTAACTCTCTTATACTTCATGGGTTCCTCCCATGAATTACTTAATAAGATACTTTTCAATAATAAAAAAGCTGGTTACTGACTCATACAAGTCAACCCACAACATTTAGAGATAATAGATCATCAATCACATTTTTGAATGTATCAACACCATCTGACATCGTAATGTCCCCTACTGATTCTGTCTCAATCCCAACTCAGTAGGATCTACAGACAAACAAGATTGTGCCATGCAACACATCAGCTCTACTCTCTTCAGAGTAACGAGCACACAAGCTACCCGTGGTGCATCCACCACATATACATACGTAGCACACGGCTATTCGTGGTATATCCACCACATCAAATATGTAGCACACAACTACCCGTGGTATATCAACCACAACACATACGTAGCACACCACTACTCGTGGTATATCCACCACATCACATACGCAGCACACAGCTACTTGTGTTATATCCACCACAACACATACGTAGCATATTGCACTCGTGGTATATCCACCACATCACATACGTAGCACACAGCTACTCGTGGTATTCCACCACAACACATACATAGCACACTGATACTCGTGGTATTTCCACCATATCACATACGTAGCACATAGCTACTCGTGGTATATCCACCACAATACATACGTAGCACATCGCTACTCGTGGTATATCCACCACATCACATACGTAGCACACATCTACTCATGGTATATCCACCACAACACATACGTATACTCATCATTGGTAACTCAAATCTCAAAATCATTAATCGTTGACAAGAATATGTCCATGCAGAAACAATCAAATATCCTTTTAACAAGAACTCATCTCAAGATGACTATTCATTTATCAAATAATAATTTAGCATTTGAATATACAATGATCAATACTATGAATTATACATAACTGCATTACTTCATAATTTATGTCATATCTCAATATGATTCAAAAATAATTACATCGGTGTCCATCAAACACCTGTTATACTAATACTATTAGTAAACACAAAACTCGACGCCAACAATGGCACACATAATGATGTGGCTAGAAATAGACACATCTATTGCGTTTAATAGCCTACGATTTGGTATGTTATGATAGTTAACTTGATACATATGCTACCTAATTGTATATTTGTGTAAATGTAGGTGGAATCGAAGAAATGGAGCTAACAAGGGCGAATAAGAAACAAGAAATGCATTGGAGTTGACAAGGGATCTGATCGTGATTTATTTAAACAATAAAATTCCAAAGCAGACGATTTAACCGCAAGTGCACGGTGTTAAGTTTTAGTATAGATAGGAAGAATACGGATTGTCGAACCCACATGGACTAACAAGCAAGTACCGAATAAGACACTTGTAACTATATTTAACCTACGAAATTGAAGTTAATAAAAGACTAAATAACTAAATTAACTACTAATCCAACCAAAACAATCGATGATCATGAGAAAGGTCCAGAAGAAAGAATTATCAACACAATGATTCACCTAACCCATCCCTTACAATTCTTTTCTCCATACATCTCTACGGTGACGGGTTTTCTGAATTTATTCAATATACTTTTTCGAGCTATATTAAACCTAACATCAAATTGCAACATGTAACTTTCGTTCACGTATTTACCAATTCGATATTGAATGAAGCTTTATGAAAACCACTAACTTCAGATTAAATAACCTAATACTATCACTCGTATGTGGTTTTATCTTTCGATCTAATCTTAAACACACGACATGAATTACTATGTCGTATTATAATTTTATCTTTCGATCTCAATTATAATAACTAGAATCATTCAAAGATGACCAAACCCTTCAAAAGCATTAAGAATAATAAAACATGCACATAGAAGATGTATGAATTCAATCACAATATCAATAGGAAAACTATGTTTAAGATATCTCTCAATCATAAAAAACACAATAAATCCAATATTCATTCCAAACTAAAATGGCAAAGTAAGAGCAACTCCCAATCGCCTTCGTTCATTGATTCTCGATCCTTCCCCGCTGCTTTCTCGATCATGCTCCTCAATGATCTTGTTGGCTTGTTCTAAATCATATGGTTAAAAGGTTGAATGATGGAGAATTGGGGCGTGAGGTGTGGATGAAGAAGTAGGGCTGATGGTGATTGGTGGAGAATGGAAGGAAGTGTACGTGGTTGGTGGAGGAAGGGTTAAGGTTTTATGAAGTGGGCGTGAGTTGATGAAGTGGAGAATGATGGAGGTGTGTGATTGGTGGAGAAAGATTTGGGGAAGTGTGTTTTGTGAGGGGATAAGAAATATGGAGACGTGAGAGTTGAGGTGTAGAATGGGGCGTGAAGATTCCTCTCTTCGTCCGTCTCAATGTATCTTCCGTAAATCCTCCTCCTTTTTAATAATAATCTCATCTTCCTTCTACTTTCCTTTTCAATATGTATGCCTCTCTTTTATTGGTCAAAATTCCTCTTAAAATATTAGAATATTTTATTCCATTCTAATGCTCATATACAATCTGCTCTTTTATCCCTTCCTTATCATGCATGTGACGTGCCCCATTAAGTTTCCCGCAATAAAATAATAAATCTTCTAAGTTTCTCACTTTCACTTCATGCGTGCTCCGTGAATTTTTCAGCAAAAATTGAAGATCTAGTGGCGCTGGGGAGCCACATGTAGATGGTGTCCTAGCGCCATGCATTCTGCTCAGTGCATGATTTTTACTTCTGAGTCTCAATTTGAATTCTTGTCACATTTATGTACTTCTCATCATCTTTTAGCTCATTTTCTTAACTTCATCGTATTTTCACAAAGATTCCTGAAACCTGCAAATTAATATAAAAAATGGCACTTATCGGGATCAAAGTAGAACAAGAAAAATGCATAAAAGTTGACTGAGGCACGCGATTGATCGACCATAAGAGCTCGACCGATCGAGCTCGGCAAAAAATTCAAGCAACAAAATTTGTGAACTACCGATCAATCGCCGAGATTGGGCCATCGATCGCCGAGCTAAAAATTCTGGAAAAAAATCACCAGCGATCGATCGGTGGTTTGTGCCGATCGATCGCTAGAAGTGTTCAAGTAAAAATAAAACACTTGACTTCTTTCCATCCTACAAGGACTCTAACCCCTTCTTACTTCTCCTATATATACCCCACGACCATCAGACATTGGGGGAGACTAGGCGGCTACGAAGATCGAAGCGAAGGCGGGCGTGACAACCGTGACAAGCGAAGATCTACGTAGTTTGCCTAGTTTGTTTTTATTTTATGATTTTTATATTTAATTTGATTATTTTTAGTTTAGTCATGAGTGGCTAAACATTTTTTGTGATTCTTGCTTAAGGAAGACAATACATTGGGATTTATTTTTCGTATGAAATTCATGTGCTTTTTCATAAATTTTGGAATGAGTATTGATTGTTTTTCTATACTTGATTGATAGGATTGTTGTGTCTAATTATTGGATTGATCACCTAGTAATTGTGCATGCAATCTATCGCTTGTTATTTGAAGCAACTAAGATTAATAATTTTGCGTGTGTGAGATTGTTAAATTCTTAGGGAAAACATTCAACTAGATTAAATATAGACACGTGGATTATATTGTCTAGCTTCGTTTTTCTCACTAGTTTATGAATCTATCATCTTTTAATCTTAATCGCGTGTATTTGGATTAATTGATTGATAATGGTTAGAATAGAATGTATGGGCTACCTAACTACGATTAAGGTGAGATATGAATTAATTTTCCAAGGCGGATATTCATATGCAAATTGAACTTTTGTGAGAATTGATGATTAAGATAATAAACCCAATTGTAAAGTCAACCGAAAGCCAAGATTCGATTTTCTCTCATGATTTAATCACTCTTATTTTACTCTTGCACGTTAGTTAATTCATAGTCTTCTTAGATTTTTGCATCATAGTACTAGTGATTTTAAAAACCCCTTTTAATTTCGTTTGATTTAATTAACACAAAATTCGTCCTTTCTCGTAGGATCGATCCCTACTCTACTACATACTTATTGCTATTAATTGAGAAAGGTTAATTTGGACGTACGCGATAAATGCTACCAAATTTTGGCTCCGTTGCCGGGGATTGCAACGTTTATTTTATTTTTTTTTATTTTTTTTTATTTTTTTTATTACACTACTATTCTGGTTTGTTCATGAGTGCAGGCCAGTCATCTAATTAAGAAGAATTCACATACGATCCTGAGATCGAGAGGACTTTGCACCAAAGGAGAAGAGAAAATCGAGGCACAATGGAGGAATTTCAATCCGATACTGACTCTCAATTTGAGGAAGAGGAGAACGTGAAAATGGCATAAAATCAAAGCTTGTGACAACTGGCAAATCCTACCTTGAATCAGCAGCCCCTCCGCATCACTTTCCCTGCTTTAGCAACTAATATTAATTTTGAATTAAAATCTGGACTAATACATCACTTTCCTTCTTTCCATGGCCTTGCAGGTGAGGATCCCCACAAGCACTTGATGGAGTTTCATGTAGTCTGCCATGAAGCCGCCTGGAGTAACAGCGGAGCAAATTAAATTGTGAGCCTTTCCTTTCTCTTTGAAGGATGCTGCCAAGGATTGACTATTATACCTACCCTCCGGATCTATCATTACATGGAACGAGTTAAAGATGACCTTTTTGGAGAAATACTTCCCAGCATCTAGAGCTACAAATATAAGGAAGGAGATTTATGGGATCAAACTACACCATGGAGAATCACTTCACGAATATTGGGAACGATTCAAAAAGTTGTGTGCAAGCTGCCCACAACATCAGATAAGTAAACATCTCCTTATTCAATACTTTTATGAGGGTCTTATTTCTAGTGATAGGAACCTAGTAGATGATGCAAGTGGAGGAGCTGTTATTGACAAAACACCGGAGGATGCAAGGAACTTAATTGTAAATGTGGCTGCTAACTCGCAACAATTCGGAAGTGTTCGGCATGATCACACGCCCAAAGGACATAATGAGGTAAACGTTTCTAGCCTAGAACAACAACTAATAAGTTTAAACTCTCTTGTTCGATAGATGGCAGTAGGAAATGGACAAACGGCTAAGGTATGTGGAATATGTGCATTACAGGGGCATCCCACTGATACATGTCCCACACTTCAAGAACCATCCAATGAGCAAGCTAATGCAGTGGGCGGATTTTTGGGGCAGCCACAAAGGAGATATGATCCTTTCTCTAGCACGTATAACCTAGGATGGAGGGATCATCCAAACTTGAGATATGGTAATCAAGTTGAACCTCAAATGCAGTCCAACCCGCCACCCTATAGACCACCATCCCAAAGGCCACAACAATCCACTCCAACCCATACCTCGGGTGAGTATTTAGAAATTATTGTTAAAGAGCTTGCTAGTGGCAATGTAAAATTTCAGCAGGAGACAAGAGCAAGCATCCAAAGCTTGAATACTCTGGGGCATTTGGCCACCGCAATAAATCTCATAGAAGCTCAAAGATCAAGTACCTTACCATCACAACTAGTGGTAAATCCGAGGGAGAATGCAAGTGCAATTAAACTAAGGAGTGGGAAGGAACTTGAGACGCAAGATGAGGAGAAGCCGATGGATAATCCACATGATGAGGAGAAAGAAATCCAGCTGAAGGAAAAGGACTCCATAAAAGACAAGGAACCAAAAGGTAAGTCCCATTCATTTTCTAAATATAAGATTGAACCTCCCTTTCCCCCCGCCTTGAGGAAAATAGGAAGGATGAAAGTATCAAAGAACTCTACGACACTTTTCGGAGATGCGAGATGAACATTCCGTTGTTGGATGCTATCAACCAAGTACCTCGCTACACAAAGTTCTTGAAAGAATTGTGCACAGCCAAGAGGAAGCAAAAGCTAAAAGGATGCCAAAAAGTAGAGTTCGGAGAAAATATATCAGCAGTCAATCAAAGGAAGAACCCCACCAAGTGTAAGGACCTAGGTATGTTCACTATCCCATGCACAAATGGTGATACACGCCTAGAAAAAGCCATACAATATTTAGGAGCATCGATAAATATCATGCCATATTCTCTTTATGCTTCATTAAATCTAGGACCTTTAAGTGAGACTAGGGTGGTTGTCCAATTAGCGGATATGTCCAATGCATACCCTAAGGGAATTCTAGAGGATGTATTGGTACAAGTAAATGAGTTGGTCTTCTCCGCTGATTTTTATGTACTTTATATGGAAAATGGTGACAATAGTAGTCCGATATTGTTAGGGAGACCCTTCTTGAAAACTTCCAAGACTAAGACGTTCATAGTGGCACACTCACTATGGATTTTGATGGCGAGGTTGTTAAATTTAATATACATGATGCCATGAATTATCCTTATGACGATGATGATACTGTTTATTCTATCCATATTATTGATTACTTGTTCTAAGGTATTTTTGAGCTCACAGGTAAAGATGAATTGGAGGTAGCCCTCACCATCCCACTCACCCATCTTGAGGAAGAATTTCCACTTGGAGACGAAGTGGAGCAAAATGTCACCACCTTGGATACCACACGCGAGATACAAGGTAATGTTTTATTTGTTTCATTACCCATTTCTAACACTAGGCCACTACCTTCCATATCACAGGCACCGATCGTTGAGTCGAAGTCATTACCAAGCCACCTAAAGTATGTGTTCCTTGGAGAAAGAGATACACTACCGGTAATTATCTCTAGCAAGTTGGGAGATGATCAAGAGAATGAGCTCATTCAAGTACTCAAGGAGCACAAAACTGCCACAGGATGGACCATTGCTGACATTAAAGGAATAAGCCCATGTACATGCATGCATAGGATCCTACTGGAAGATGAGAGTAAACCTACACGCTAACCGCAAAGAAAACTTAACCCACCGATGATAGAGGTAGTGAAAGAAGAGATCCTCAAGCTTCTTGCCGTTGGAGTGATATACCCCATTTCTGACAGTCAATGGGTTAGCCCGATCCAAGTAGTTCCAAAGAAGACTGGCATCACATTGGTGAAGAATAAAGATAACAAATTGGTCACCACCTGCATTCAAATTGGATGGAGAGTTTGCATCGACTATTGGAAGCTGAATTCCGTGACCCGCAAGGATCATTTCCCTTTACCCTTCATTGATCATATGCTTTAAAGGTTAGAATGTCACTCTTATTATTGCTTTCTTGATGGATATTCTGATTATTTTCAGATTGCTATTTCCTCGGAAGATCAAGAAAAGACAATGTTTACATGCCCCTTTGGATCTTTCGCTTATAGGCGCATGCCCTTTGGACTTTGCAATGCACCGGCCACTTTTCAACGGTGTATGGTTAGTATATTTTCCTAGTACACTGAGCATATGTGATGCCCCGAAATTGATTATATGCAATTTTGGCTTGAATGATGGTTATATGATGAATTATGTTGGTAATTGATTTATGTGATGGGTAATGAAGTGTTAACACGATTTAATTGTATTGATTGTCAATTATGAGGAAAGCATGATTTAGTGGAAGTTTAATGCATTTTTGTAATATGCTTTTAAAATACCATGTTATGGTGTTTTATACATCATGTTAACTTTGGGGTATAATTTTAATATTCACCATATAACCCCCTTTTTTCCACTATCCCACTTACTTTACCAATCACTTTTAAAATCCCCAATTCATTCCTCAACCCTAACCCATCTCCCATTTTCGAAATTCACCAAGGAAGGAGAAGGAAAGCTTCACAAAACATTTGTTTGTGTGACTTTGTTAAGATTTGGAGCCTACAAGAGGTATGGAACCCTTCCTAAAGTTTTTATGATGTTTGGTTTTGAAATGGGATGATTTTGAAGTGATTTATGTGGGTTTGTTTTGGGTATATGTTATACATGTTTGGGGTATGATTTTTGAAGTGTTTTATGTGGGTTATGATGTTGTTGTTGTTGTAGGAAAGTTTGGGTTCGAATGGTTTAAGATGGAGCTTGAAAAATGCTCAAAAATGGTGAAAAATCGCGCACCAGCAGGTGGCGATCGATCGCCTGAAATGAGGCGATCGATCGCCGAATGCCAGTAGCCATTTCGCGTAGCAGGCGATCGATCGCCTCAAATGAAGCGATCGATCGCCGCAAGGCAAAAAGTGAGGCGATCGATCGCCTCAAGTAGCGATCGATCGCCACTGTTTAAAAAGTGGAAAATGATGATTTTTGTTGAATTTTTGGTATTTGGCTATTGTTTAGCTTCTAATACCAATTTGTATGGTTATGTAGAACCATCCCAGGTACCCACAACTTCACGGAGATAAAGTTCTACAACTTCTCCATTTTTGGAATTAAGGTACGTAAGAAACGTACGGGCATCGGACGGTAAACCATACTCCTACATATGATGTTTATGATGATGATTATGATAAGTAAGTTTACGATATGATGTTTATGATGATGATTATGATAAGTAAGTTTATGATATGATGATTATGATGATGATTATGATAAGTAAGTTTATGATGATGATGTTTATGATGATGGTTATGATAAGTAAGTTTATGATGATGATGTTTATGATGATGGTTATGATAAGTAAGTTTATGATGATGATGTTTATGATGATGATTGTGATAAGTAAGTTTATGACGATGTTTCATACGATGTTTATGATATGGTAAGATGCCATACGATAGGGTAAG
Organism: Haberlea rhodopensis; assembly: GCA_907163345.1. NCBI lineage: Eukaryota > Viridiplantae > Streptophyta > Magnoliopsida > Lamiales > Gesneriaceae > Haberlea > Haberlea rhodopensis. The sequence goes on from CAJQUN010000111.1 coordinate 770,194, forward strand.
ATGCACATATGGTAAGATGCCATACGATAGGGTAAGATGCCCACAGGGTAAGATGCCCATATGGTAAGATGCCATACGATGTTCACGATATGGTAAGATGCCATACGATAGGGTAAGATACCCATATGCATGAATATGAGTCAGGGTCAACAAAAAGGAGTTAACGAATAACCAGCAAGTTTACTTAACCAAGATTTCATGCATTTACTGTTATGTCTCCTTTTATGATGTTAAGTAAATATGTATATGCTCACGATGTGTTGTCCCTGTAGGTACACTTTTGGACCAGGGTTAAGGGTCAGGTTGAGTCAGTGAGCTAAAGGAGCATGGAAGATAGGATACAGGATTTTTGGGATAGTCTCTACTCTAGGAGTAGTATAATCCTATCGCTTTAACATTCATTTCGAGAATGTAATTAATTAAGTTTTGAAATTTCATTTTTGACCTGTAATCTTAATAGCTCAAATTACAACCGGAACCTTAAGACGCTATTAATGCATGTTTAGTCCATTATATGTGTTTAAGATGATGTTAAGGTAGGAAGACCCTACATTAGTGGTATCAGAGCCAGGTTAGATAACCCGGGAATGAGTGAAGGGTAGCCTTAGCAATGAGTTGGCTAGGTGATTCTTTTAAACATGTTATGTGCATAAGTTGCATATGAAGTATATGATGTTACACTAACTTGTTTGATTATCTAACGATGTATTATATGAACTGCTTTTGGGTATGGTTGTTAACCCTTGTCTTGCAGCATGGCAGCAAATGTGGAAGTAGGAGATGCAGTAAGTGTTAATGCAAGTGCTGGACGTACGAATCCCCTACCTCCACCAGCTTTCGGCGAAGAACCGTCTGAACAACAGTTGTTACCTGGGGAACTGAGCTTGACTCAATTTCTTGCATACCGACCTCCGACATTTGAAGGAACTGAGACAGGGGAACAGGCAGAGGAGTGGTTGGAAAGGATAGAGCAAATATTCGTGGCAGCTCCTTGTGCTAAGACAGCCTGGATCAGACTAGCGGAGTTCCACTTGGCCAAGAAGGCGCTGATGTGGTGGAAGACCACAGTAGTGGAGCAAGAGGCTCAAGGTCATGAAATTAATTGGAAGTTGTTCAGAACTCGGTTTCTAACCCGCTATTTCTCAGCTGCTGCACGACAGGCCAAGGAAGATGAATTCACTAACCTCAAGCAAGGTAATATGCATGTATCAGATTATGCTCTTCAGTACTGTTCCTTGCTCAGATATGTACCTCACATTGCTGCAAGCACTCAAGCGAAGATGAGGAACTTCATGAAGGGCTTGAGGCCTGAGCTGTATGATAGGGTGATCACTTATGGCCCTGCCTGTTTTGATGATGCACTTTCACGGGCTGAGCTAGTCGAACTGGGAGTTGGTGCATACCCTGATACCGTACCACCTCCAGCACCCCCTCATAAATCCACTTCTGATAATTTGAGGCCGAGGGGTGATCATTTCAAGCCAAGGGGGAATACTTCGGCTTCGAGATTCAGTGGTAAGAGGCCCGACAATCGTTGGAGAGGAAACCGTAGGGATGATGCCCCGTCAGGAAGAGGACAGCCTCAGGGAGGCAGATTTGGGAAGATCCTGTGCTCTATTTGTGGGCAACCACATCTGACAAAAGATTGCGTGGGATGCTATGTTTGTGGCAACAAGGGCCACTTTGCTCGGCAATGTCCCAACCGAGAGGGACGACAGAACTCTGCGGGGAGGCCTGCAGACAGAGCAGTACAGCACAGACCACCTTTTGCACCGAGGCAGTATGGAGGTCGGCCCATGGGGCCACCTCAAGGGCAAGTCTATGCATTGACGAGGGAGCAGGCTATAGCATCTCCGGAGGAAATTATAGCGGGTACGTGTCTTTTATTTACGCACCCTGTTTTTATATTGATCGACACAGGTGCATCACACTCTTTCGTGTCGACAAGTTTTGTGGAAAGGCACCACATATGCACTTCTCCGTCGCCCACGCCTCTTATAGTCTTGACCCCCGCTGGAAGAAGTATGATTACTGATCAGATCGTCTATGATGGCCTCATTTATTTTGAGGATAACGAGCTAAGGTCAGATTTGATTGTTCTGGGGATGTCAGACTTTGACTGTATTGTAGGCATTGACGTTCTGAACAGGTATCAGGCGGTTGTGAACTGCAGGCAAAGGACTGTCCGATTCAGGTCTGATATGGGAGTCCAGTGGACATTCTTTGGGGATGGTTCTCGTTCTAAGATCCCGTTGATATCTGCTGTCAAGATGGCACAGTTGTTGGAACGAGGCCATACAGGATATCTCATCTATGCTGTTGATGTTACTGAGAAGGGGGAAGAATTAAAAGTTGAGGATGTGCCCGTAGTGGCGGAGTATCCTGATGTCTTTCCGGAAGAGATTCCCGGATTCCCACCGACGAGAGAGGTCGAGTTTGGGATTGAGTTACTACCGGGGACGTCTGCCATTTCTCGTGCCCCATATAGGATGGCACCAGCGGAGCTAAGGGAGTTAAAGATTCAGTTGCAAGAGCTCCTTGATAAGGGCTATATACGCCCTAGCGTATCGCCCTGGGGTGCGCCAGTTTTGTTTGTTAAGAAGAAAGATGGTTCGATGCGGCTGTGCATCGATTACAGACAACTGAACAAAGCCACAGTGAAGAATAAGTATCCACTTCTGAGGATCGACGATTTGTTTGATCAGTTACAAGGTACGAGGCTCTACAGTAAGATCGATCTGAGGTCGGGGTACCATCAGATTCGAGTAAGAGAAGATGATGTTCAGAAGACAGCCTTCAGGACTAGATATGGGCACTATGAATTCCTAGTCATGCCTTTTTGGGTGACGAATGCCCCAGCTGTGTTTATGAGCCTGATGAACAAGGTGTTCCAACCGTATTTGGATCAGTTCGTCATTGTTTTCATTGACGATATACTCATTTACTCCCGGACCGAAGAAGATCATGTAAGGCACTTGAGGACAGTAGTTCAGATCCTTAGGGATCATCAGTTGTATGCAAAGCTCAGCAAGTGTGAGTTCTGGTTGAGCAGTGTAGTGTTCTTGGGTCATGTTATATCTAGCAGCGGGATATCTGTAGACCCCAAGAAGGTCGAAGCTGTGATGGAGTGGGCTGCACCCACTTCTGTACCCGAGATATGGAGCTTCCTTGGCTTAGCAGGTTATTACCGACGTTTTGTCGATGGATTTTCTAAGATCGCTAAGCCGCTGACACAGCTGACTCAGAAAGGAGTCCCATTCTTTTGGTCCGAAGCTTGTGAGGAAAGCTTCCAAGAATGAAGCGTCGTTTGACGACAGCGCCAGTATTGGTGATTCCTTCTGAGAATAAGAGGTTTGCCTCGTACACAGACGCATCATTGCAGGGTTTGGGATGTGTATTGATGCAGGAGAAGCACGTGGTGGCTTATGCTTCGAGGCAGTTGAAGCCTCATGAGACCAGATACCCAGTTCATGATCTGGAACTGGCGGCCATCATTTTCGCCTTGAAGATTTGGCGGCATTATCTCTATGGTACTTCGTTTACCATCTATACGGACCATAAGAGTTTGAAGTTCTTATTCACCCAAGCGGAACTGAATATGAGGCAAAGAAGATGGATGGATTTACTCAAGGATTATGACTGTGAGATTGAGTACCATCCTGGTAAAGCAAATTTGATAGCAGACGCCTTAAGTCTGAAAGTGAAGAGTACTGCTGAGGATGTCATGAGTCTATCAGCTATGATGACTTCTTATTGCCTTTTGGGCTATGATTTTGATGTGGACACGTCGCCGGTGCGAGTGTCGACCTTGTTGGTTGAGCCTGACATATTTGAGGCTATCAGGAAAGCCCAGAGGTCGGACGATGAGGTTCAGAGATGGTCATCGATAGTACTTCAAGGACAGCCATCAAAGTTCAGAGTGGCAGAAGATGATTCCTTGAGACTGGGCAACCGGTGGGTAGTCCCAGATACACCAGAGTTGCGTAGAGGAATATTGAAGCGAGCTCATAGTAGTCGGTTCAGTATCCACCCAGGGGGAAAGAAGATGTACAAGAACCTATGCGGTCAATTCTGGTGGAGACACATGAAGCGTGATGTGACCACTTTTGTTAAAAGATGTTTGATCTGCCAGCAAGTAAAAGCTGAGAGGCAGAGGCCTGGTGGCGAGCTGAAGAGCTTAGAGGTACCCCAATGGAAGTGGGAACACATATCTATAGACTTCATGACCCACTTGCCAAGGACGGCCTCTGGATTTGATGCGATCTGGGTGATCGTGGATAGGCTAACGAAGGTAGCTCACTTCATCCCCTACTGTATGACTTTCACATACCTAAAGATGGCCCAATTATATGTACGGGATGTAGTGAGGTTGCATGGGGTTCCAGTCTCGATTGTGTCTGACAGAGACCCAAGGTTTACTTCACATTTCTGGGAGGGTCTCCAGGCAGCTTTGGGCACAGAAGTGAGACTGAGTACATCTTATCACCCTCAGACAGATGGCCAGACAGAGCGTACCATTCAGACGCTTGAATACATGTTGAGGGCATGTGTTTTGGAGTTTGATACTCCATGGCAGGATGCAGTGCCATTGGTGGAGTTCTCCTATAATAACAGCTATCAGGCAAGTATTCAAATGGCTCCTTTTGAAGCTCTTTACGGACGACGATGTAGGTCACCGCTGTATTGGGAGGACTTGACTAGTAAAGCGGTCGGAGGACCGGATATGATTAAGGATATGGAAGAAAAGATTAAGATGATACGCCAAAAGATGAAAGCAGCCCAGGATAGGCAAGCAGCCTATGCCAATAAGCGACGGCGACAGCTAGAATTCCAAGTAGGAGACATGGTCTTCTTGAAAATATCACCCTTCAAAGGTGTAGTTCATTTTGGTATGCGGGGGAAGTTATCCCCGAGGTATGTTGGTCCATATGAAGTATTGCAGCGTATCGGTACTTTGGCCTACCGTTTGGCTCTACCGTCGTCTCTATCTGGTATTCATGATGTCTTTCACGTCTCTATGTTGCGGAAGTATGAGCCAGATCCGTCTCATGTATTACAGCCTACTGAAGTGCAGTTGGACTCAGATGTATCCTACGTTGAACGACCGGTCAGAATTCTGGATCGTGAGGATCGCAGATTACGAAGCAAGATTATACCAATGGTCAAAGTTCAGTGGGATCGTCGGGGTGTTGAGGAGGCTACGTGGGAGACGGAACGGCATATGATGCAGCAATACCCGAAACTATGTTCTGGTATGATTTATGTTTAGTTTCATTTTGGGTAAGTGCATGCGATTTCGAGGAAAAATCTTATAAGTAGGGGAGTAATGTGATGCCCCGAAATTGATTATATGCAATTTTGGCTTTAATGATGGTTATATGATGAATTATGTTGGTAATTGATTTATGTGATGGGTAATGAAGTGTTAACACGATTTAATTGTATTGATTGTCAATTATGAGGAAATCATGATTTAGTGGAAGTTTAATGCATTTTTGTAAATGCTTTTAAAATACCATGTTAGGGTGTTTTATACATCATGTTAACTTTGGGGTATAATTTTAATATTCACCTTATAACCCCCTTTTTTCCACTATACCCACTTACTTTACCAATCACTTTTAAAATCCCCAATTCATTCCTCAACCCTAACCCATCTCCCATTTTCGAAATTCACCAAGGAAGGAGAAGGAAAGCTTCACAAAACCTTTGTTTGTGTGATCTTTGTTAAGATTTGGAGCCTACAAGAGGTATGGAACCCTTCCTAAAGTTTTTATGATGTTTGGTTTTGAAATGGGATGATTTTGAAGTGATTTATGTGGGTTTGTTTTGGGTATATGTTATACATGTTTGGGGTATGATTTTTGAAGTGTTTTATGTAAGTTTTAGTGGGTTATGATGTTGTTGTTGTTGTAGGAAAGTTTGGGTTCGAATGGTTTAAGATGGAGCTTGAAAAATGCTCAAAAATGGTGAAAAATCGCGCACCAGCAGGTGGCGATCGATCGCCTGAAATGAGGCGATCGATCGCCGAAGGCCAGTAGCCATTTCGCGTAGCAGGCGATCGATTCCCTCAAATGAAGCGATCGATCGCCGCAAGGCAAAAAGTGAGGCGATCGATCGCCTCAGTAGCGATCGATCGCCACTGTTTAAAAAGTGGAAAATGATGATTTTTGTTGAATTTTTGGTATTTGGCTATTGTTTAGCTTCTAATATCAATTTGTATAGTTATGTAGAACCATCCCAGGTACCCACAACTTCACGGAGATAAAGTTCTACAACTTCTCCATTTTTGGAATTAAGGTACGTAAGAAACGTACGGGCATCGGACGGTAAACCATACTCCTACATATGATGTTTATGATGATGATTATGATAATTAAGTTTGCGATATGATGTTTATGATGATGATTATTATAAGTAAGTTTATGATGATGATGTTTATGATGATGGTTATGATAAGTAAGTTTATGATGATGATGTTTATGATGTTGGTTATGATAAGTAAGTTTATGATGATGATTGTGATAAGTAAGTTTATGACGATGTTTCATACGATGTTTATGATATGGTAAGATGCCATACGATAGGGTAAGATGCCCATATGGTAAGATGTCATACGATATGGTAAGATGCCCACATGGTAAGATGCCCATATGGTAAGATGTCATACGATGTTCACGATATGGTAAGATGCCATACGATAGGGTAAGATACCCATATGCATGAATATGAGTCAGGGTCAACAAAAAGGAGTTAACGAATAACCAACAAGTTTACTTAACCAAGATTTCATGCATTTACTGTTATGTCTCCTTTTATGATGTTAAGTAAATATGTATATGCTCATGATGTGTTGTCCCTGTAGGTACACTTTTTGACCAGGGTTAAGGGTCTGGTTGAGTCAGTGAGCTAAAGGAGCATGGGAGAAGATAGGATACATGATTTTTGGGATAGTCTCTACTCTAGGAGTAGTATAATCCTATCGCTTTAACATTCATTTCGAGAATGTAATTAATTAAGTTTTGAAATTTCATTTTTGGCCTGTAATCTTAATAGCTCAAATTATAACCGGAACCTTAAGACGCTATTAATGCATGTTTAGTCCATTATATGTGTTTAAGATGATGTTAAGGTAGGAAGACCCTACAGCATATATCAGAGATTTTCATGGATGACTTTACTGTTTATGGTGACTCATTCAATGCTTGTCTAACTAACCTTACACTTGTCCTTAAGCGTTGTATAGAAACTAACATTATGCTCAATTCTGAAAAATGTCATTTTATGGTGGAACAAGGTATAGTGTTGGGTCACGTTGTTTCATCCAAATATTTGGAATAGATAAAGCTAAAATTGATATTATTCAATCTTTACCCTACCCTCAGGATGTGGATTCCTTTCTTGGCCATGCATGTTTCTATAGGAGATACATCAAAGACTTTGCCAAGCTTGCATCAACATTGTGCACATTATTGCAAAAGGAAGTGGTGTTCGAGTTTGATGAGGCATGCAAGACTGTATTTGACACATTGAAGGCATCCTTGACATCCACACCCATCATCCAGCCACCTGACTGGAGTAAGAATTTTAAAACATGTGTGTTGCAAGCGACTATGCAGTAGGCGTCGTTTTGGGCCAAAAGATTGGAAAGATCTCTCATGCCATCTACTATGCATCCATGACCTTGAATGATGCCCAGCAAAATTATTCTACCACTGAAAGGAGCTATTAGCTGTTGTTTTTGCTTTAGAAAAATTCCTTTCTTATTTGCTTGGTGCCTTAAGTTGTTGTTTATTCTGACAATGCAGCTTTTCGCTACTTGATGATGAAGAAGGAGGCAAAGCCAAGGCTAATAAGATGGATCTTACTCTTGTGTGAATTCGATATGGAGATTAAATACAAGCAATTATCGGAGAACAAATTTGTGGAACATTTAAGCCTCTTAACTCACATGGAGGATAACCGTGCTTAAAGGAAGAATTTTTGGACGAACATCTCTTCACCACAAGCGACGTGTTACCATGGTATGCCAACATCGTGAGTTTTTTAATTACTAATACTCTTCCTACCAATTTGAATAGGACTCATATAGTGAAGATTAGGAGCGACGCAAAGTATTACGCTATGGATGACCCTAAATTATGGAAATATTGTGCTAACCAAGTGATTCGGCGTTGCATTCCTGAAAATGAGGTAACCCCTATACTTAACTTTTGTCATTCATATGAAGTAGGAGGGCACTTTGGCGCTAAGAGGATGTCAAGGAAGGTATTAGATTGTGATTTCTTTTGGCCATCTCTTTTTCAAGATGCGTATTATTATTGCAAATCATGTGAATGCCAAAAGACGGGTAACATATCCCAACGAAAAGAGATGCCTCAACAACCCATACTTATCTGCGAAATCTTTGATATATGGGGCATCGTCTTCATGGGAACTTTCCCTAATTCTTTTGGCATATATACTACTTGCTGGACTATGTTTCGAAATGGTAGAACTATAGCCACCCGGACTGATGATTCTAAAGTGGTTGCAGGGTTTATAAGGCATAACATATTCTCTATGTTTGGAGTCCCACGAGCAATCATATGTGACCGAGGTACCCACTTTTGCAATAGGACAGTGGAGAGTTTACTCAAGAAATATCATGTGACACACAAGGTGTCCACCACCTACCACCGCCAAACAAGTGGGCAGGCCGAGGTATCCAATAGATAAATCAAGTCCATCTTAGAAAAGACAATGAACCCTACTAAGAATGATTGGAGCTTGAGATTAGATGACGCACTCTGGGCCTATAAGACTGCATACAAGAAGCCAATATGTATGTCTCCATATAGAATAATTTTTGGTAAACCTTGTCATCTTCCTGTAGAGTTGGATCATAGAACCTATTGGGCTATCAAGAAGTTCAACATGGAAATGGATGAGTGTGGAGAGCAAAGGAAGCTGCAATTGCAAGAATTGGAGGAGATCCGCAATGAGGCATACGATAGCTCAAGAATCTATAAAGAAAAGACTGAGGCATTTCATGACAAGATGATCTCGAGGAAAGAATTTGAAGTTGGTCAAAAAGTCCTCCTCTACCATTCTCGCCTTCGACTATTCTCCGGTAAGTTGCGTTCTCGTTGGCATGGTCCATTTATAGTTAACTCTGTTTTCCCTCATGGTGCAGTGGAAATACAAAGCATGGACACAACAAAGACATTCAAAGTGAACGGTCACAGACTTAAGCATTATCACGAAGGTATTCCACAAGAAACTGATGAGAAAGTGGATCTTGATGATCCACCTAGCATCACGTCCATGGACTGGCGTCGGGCCACCGGCCTAAACAGAGGCGCTGCTTTGGAGGCAACCCAAGAGAAGTTAGTTTTCTTTTTCCTTTTTACTTTTTATTGATTTTTTAGTATAATTTCTCTTTCCTTACAATTTTGACTTACATTGGGGACAATGTAAGATTTAAGTATGGGAGAGAGATTAGTAGTGTGTTATTGCTTTCTTATTATAAAAATACAAAAAAATTAAAAAATTTGAAAATTTTGAGCTCATAGTTAGTGATGAACATGAACTTTAGAATCAATAGCACATGATGAAACCTAATTTATGGCATGCATGTTTTTTAACATAGGTGAATTGTTAACATTGGAACACTTTGAACTCTAATAAAAATTATGCTTTAACTTAGTAGTTGAATATTTTGAGCACGAATCTATCATGACTTGTAAAGTGTGCATAGCGTAGTAAAGATTGTGTGAAATTTGTGATAGTCTTAGGAAGCCTCTGATACATGCTAGAACTTAACTACACGCTCTTTGAGGCGTATGTCTAGACTACTTGCGAACACGAAAATAATATTGGCAATCTTTGATGTGTTTGAGCCTTTCAAGCCTACCAGGTAAACAAAATCATAACTAGTACCTTTTTTAGCTTTAATGCAAAAAAATGGATGTATGCTAACCATACAAACAACCACCATTCGACATTTTTTTACTAGCTTATTGTATTCCCTTATGAGCCTAAATTTGATTTTTATCCATAGCTTTGAAGGGAGCGTGATGTGTTTCATTCGCATGCACTTGTTATCATTGAATCAAATGCTTGTGAGCTCCATTGTCAAAAGAATAAAATGCATGAAAAAAAGGGATGCCTTGAGAAAATAGATAAAAAAATATGATTCCAATGGGAGCCAAGGCACAAAAGAAGAAAAGAATTGATTAACCTTGCAAAAATGAACAAGGTTTGAGAAAAATCATGCAAGAAGAGAAGTTTAAATTGTGCATATCACCATACTCTCTTGTTTGATGCATCTTTACTCTTTCTTTCATAAGCCAATACATAGGCCAAACTACAAGCTAATAAAGACCTACTTGATTTGTGTTTGCAAGTGGCTAAGATAGTGGAGAAGAGTGTGCAAGTGAGCTTATACTTGTGTTAGTGTATAACTTGAGCTATTATGGGACTATATTGATTAGATCTATAATTTGTTCATGACACTTGTTTATGACCACACACGCATGTTCGCTGCTTTGTTGAGTATGAGATGTCTAGGGATTGAACTTGTTCCACTATTAACTTTTCACCGCCTTTCATTACTACGCATGTTTAAAATTGTTGAGGCATTAAAGTGAGGACAAGTTAGTTTGAAGTTATGAGCCAACAAAAAGATTGTGGTTTTGTCTGATTTACTCGAGGTCGAGTAAAGATTAAGTATGTGGAAGTTTGATGTGGCTAGAAATAGACACATCTATTGCATTCAATTGCCTACGATTTGGTATGTTTTGATAGTTAATTTGATGCATATGCTACATAATCGTATATTTGTGTAAATGTATGTGGAATTGAAGAAATCGAGCTAACAAGGGTGAATAAGGAACAAGAAATGCATTGGAGTTGACAAGGGATCAAAGTAGACCAAGAAAAATGCATAAAAGTTGACTGAGGCACGCGATTGATCGACCATAAGAGCTCGATCGATCGAGCATGGCAGAAAATTCAAGCAACAAAATCGTGAACTACCGATCGATCACCAAAAGTGTTCAAGTAAAAATAAAACACTTGACTTATTTCCATCCTACAAGGACTCTATCCCCTTCCTCCTTCTCCTATATATACCCACGACCATCAGACCTTGGGGGGAAACTTTTTACATACTTTTCGTAGATAGTTCATAGCTAGTCCATCCATCATAGGTTGATTGTTTATAATTTAGTCATGAGTGGTTAAACACTTTTTGTAATTCTTGGTTAAGGAAGACAATACATTGGGATTTATTTTTCTTATGAAATTCATGTGCTTTTTCATAAATTTTGGAATGAGTATTGATTGTTTTTATATACTTGATTGATAGAATTGTTGTGTCTAATTATTGGATCGATCACCTAGTAATTGTGCATACAATCTAACGCTTGTTATATGAAGCAACTAAGATTAATAATTTTGCACATGTGAGATTGTTATATTCTTTGGGAAAGCATTTAACTAGATTAAATATAAACGTGTGGATTATCTTGTCTAGCTTCGTTTTTCTCACTAGTTTATGACTCTGTCATCTTTTAATCTTAATCAAATGTATTTGGATTAATTGATTGATAAGGGTTAGAATAGAAGTAGGGTCTTCCTACCGTAACAGTGTTAATTAGAACATAAGAAGGACTAATCATGCATTAAATAACATCTTAAGGTTCCGGTTGTTACATGAGCTAACAGGATTACAGGTCAAAATACAAAACTTCAAACATTATTAATTACATTCCCCAAAAGAATGTTAGCGTTTAGATTTACACTACTCCTAGAGTAGATACTAATCATGACTTGCATCCTATACATCCTTGTGTTCCTCGTAGCTCACAGCCTCAACCCGACCCTTAGTCCTTTAGTCCAAAAGTGTACCTACAGGGACAACACATCATGAGCATATACAATCGTACTTAACATCATAAAAACATCATAGTAAATGCATGAAATCTTGGTTAAGTAAATATGCTGATTGTTCATTAACTTCTTTTCGTTGTCCCTGATTCATATTCATGCATATGGGGCATCTTACCCCGTGGCATCTTACCACAACTAGCATCGTATGGCCTCTTACCATATGGGGCATCTTATCCCGTGGCATCTTACCACAATTAATAATGTATGGCCTCTTACCATATGGGGCATCTTACCCCGTGGCATCTTACCACAATTAATAACCTATGGCCTCTTACCATATGGGGCATCTTACCCCGTGGCATCTTACCACAATTAATAACGTATGGCCTCTTACCATATGGGGCATCTCACCCCGTGGCATCTTACCACAATTAATATGGCCTCTTACCATATGGGGCATCTTACCACAATAAATAACGTATGGCCTCTTACCATATGGGGCATCTTACCCCGTGGCATCTTACCACAAATAATAATCATCGTATCACATCATTACATAAACATCGTATAAACGTCATTATATAAACATCGTATAAACATCATCATATAAACATCGTATAAACATCATCATTTCATCGTGAATATTCATGCGATAAATGCATAGTCATAGTGTAGAGATGTGTTTTACCGTCCGATGCCCGTACGTCTCTTACGTACCTTTTCAAAAGGAGGATTAGTCAACAGACTTTATCTCCTTGATGGTGCCGGTACCTGGGATGGTTCTACAAGACCACACAATACCATATTAGATACTCAATACCATCTCACATCATAAACTTAACAAAATAAAACATCATCTTATTTTTCAACTTTCTGTCTCTCTCGATCGATCGGCCCCAAGGTCTCGATCGATCGATCGGCCCCAAGGTCTCGATCGATCGAGAAACTGTGCACAAACAGTGCCCAAACATTTGCCTCGATCGATCGATCGAAACATTTTACCGATCGATCGAGGAGCTTCACCGATCGATCGGAAAATCCCTCGATCGATCGACGCCTGAATTTCAAACCATGCTTAAAAGCTTCCTGCCTCGCTCGATCGATCGGGACCAAAATCTCGATCGATCGAGAGCTCTGAAAAATCGGGACTTCCCCAGATTTTTGAGCACCTCATTTCATACCATCATTTCTACCTCATAAGGCATAAAACATGCTTGAACAAAAATGTTACAAGCTTCATAAAACTACCATGCATGTATTCAAATTAAAGGTTTAACAAAACCTAAGCTAACATGCATCATAATCAGCATAATCTTCATCCTCAACCAACCTATACAGAAAACAGAGTATCTTCTTCCTTGCCCAGGTTTTCGAGCACATAGATTCATAACTAGAAATCTATCACATAAAACATGTAACATGCTCAAAGAAACATGCTAGTAGTTACACAAAACTACTATGTAAGTATTCATACCAAGGTTTCACCCAAACCTACACTTAGCATGCGTTAAAAACAACCCACCAAACCCAAGCTCAAACACAAACCCAGAAAACAGGGTAACCACTTACCCCTCTCTTTTTGCTCCTCTTTTTGTAAGGATTTGAACACCTTCTCACCAGCCTTCTCCTTGCCTAATTGCAGCTTGTCTAGACGAAAATGGAGGGGGGAGGGAAGGATGAGGATTGATTGGGAGGTGGAGTAAGAAAGGGAGAAGGAGGCATGGGTTGTGCAAGTGGAGGGAATGGGTTGGCCTAGTGGGGGGGTGAGGTGGCCGATTAAGGGGGGTGGTGAGGGTTGGGCTGGTCATGTGGTGTTTAATTGTGTCCCGGTATTTAGTACGATGTATTAAAATATCCTCACTCGATATTTAACAACTTTATTTAATTAATACATCCTCTAAAACACCCAACATGCCCCCTAAATCATATCATCACATCATAAGTATTATCCCCCAAATTAAATACACCACAACCCTTAAACACATCATAATTCATCATCGTAGTACATAATCATATCACATTTCGGGGGTATTACAATAGAACGTGTGGGCTACCTAACTACGATTAAGGTGAGATATGAATTAATTTTCCAAGGCTGATATTCATATGCAAATTGAACTTTTGTGAGAATTGATGATTAAGATAATAAACCCAATTCAAAAGTCAACCGAAAGCCAAGAATAGCTTCTCTCATAATTTAATCACTCTTATTTTACTCTTGCACGTTAGTTAATTCATAGTCTTCTTAGATTTTTGCATCATAGTACTAGTTTAATTGATTTTAAAACCCCCCTTTTAATTTCGTTTGCATTAATTAACACAAAATTCGTCTTTCCTCGTGGGATCGTCTACTCACGCTACTACATACTTATTGCTATTAACTTGAGAATGGTTAATTTCGGCGTACGCGATAAACGCTACCACATAATCTCATTGCTAACATGATAGCGGTACACTGCCAACAATGACACACATAATCTCATTGCTAACACAATAGCGGTACATCGCCAACAATGGCACACATAATCTCATCGCTAACACAATAGCGGTACATCACCAACAATGGCACACATAATCTCATCGCTAACACAATAACGGTACATCGCCAATAATGGTACATATAATATCATCGCTAACACAATAACGGTATGTCGCCAACAATGGCACACACAGAAGTACATCACCAACAATGACACACATTATCTCATCGCTAACACAATAGCATTACATCATCAACAATGGCACACATATCTCATCGTTAACACGATAGCGGTACATCACCAACAATGGCACACATAATCTCATCGCTAGTATCATAGAGGTAAATTAATACTCATCGTCAATAACATGACGGTCCAATAACACTCATTGTCAATACATGATTGTCCAGTAATACTCATCGTCAATACATGACGGTCCAATAATACTCATCGTCACAATCACAATACGAATATCAATGCACGTGTATAAATCAGTATACACTTGCATTATCATATTCACAATACAATCATACCCGATCGTCACATCCTCCATGGTCTCATATCAACATACAACACTGTCAACTATTTCCTGTCATCAGATATCATTTCTCGTTTCTCAATTTCTGCCTTTTCCCTACAAAATCAAACTTCTAAACACCTTATATAAATATATAAAATAGGTGTACAATCTCAATGAAAATTCATGTAGTTTTGTACTAACAACAACATTAAATCATTACGACTAAATACTGTCAACATGATATCGTTCGTTGCTCATTTAACAATGCATTATTACACTCAAAATCAAATTAATGATATACAATAAAATGCACATAAGGATATAAATGATGTGTCACGCTGACACTAAACCGCAATCATGCGTAAATGATGAGCTATTCATTTCTCTCAATACAACCTAGACCTTTAAACAACCCAAAGAGCTAACCACTGCTCTGATACCAATAGTTGTAGGACCCCATCTCGTCATTAGTGCATTTATCATTGTCATTAGTGTATAAATGTATAATATTAGGGAATTCTCATTACATTGTTCTTAATTGTAGCATGACTTCTATAAACTTTTCAACATTATCTCTCTTAAACCCGATTCCCAATACAGCTCAATACACATATTGATACACTTCATAATGCACTAACATGTTCTCAATTCATTATGCAATTTCTCTCGATTAAATTTCATACAACACACAAATGAAATGAGAAACCTCAAACATTTATACAGACCACATACACAAATCAAAATGCTCACAGGCGAGCATTGCACAATTATCTATGTATCTGTTGTATAAAAGAACATTACTCTATACCAACACTGGTACCTCGCTCCTGGGAGCATCCTCGTTCAATAACTCGAGCTTGATTTTAGAACCAGTATCGTACATGTTCTACCTGTTTCAACAGAAACACCCCCCACACGAGGTGTGTATACCAATAACCTAATTCTCAAGATCAACAATTACACGGATGGTAATATGTACGAAATATAATACCACAATTTCAAGAAGTACTCCCTGAATACACCAAACTCATATGAGATATCCTGAGCTGTTTATGTTCTCACAATATCCAAATTCATCAATCTCATAATCGATAGTAAGTTAAATCATTACCACAATGATTTACTATAATCACAGGCATTTTGGTTATCAATTTACACATTAAATCTCATAATATCATATCGCTCACTCGATAATGGCGGCACCGTAAACCATCGTACGCTCAATAGCGGCATCAGCATAAACCATTGCACGCTCAATAGCAGCATCGCCATAAACCATTGCACATTCATAGGTGCTTTCGAACACCATTACCACATAAATCAATATTTATAGCCTACAAGGCTCGTACATCTTTACTTACTAATTTAAACACAACAAGAATATATATCCGTTTAAGCACGAAACTAATATTTTTACCTATGCTTGTACCTCACACGTACCTTAAAGTTGACGACAAGATTTGAAAATCCTCGACAACCAGAGGCTCGGACAATATCTATATTGAATATCAATTCAATATCAGTAACTCATTAATCCTTATAGATTTGTTATGTCTAACAATAGAATCAATCACGATACAACATACTCTGTATACTACTCAAAACATCACATTCTATCCTTTATCCATTGAGTTATCAATTAACTCTAACAAGCAGTACATTCATTTCTACAGTTCTATAAGAATTTATCGATCCCAAGAACTCATAATAAAACCGATAATTCTTAGACCCCGAATTCTTAGCATAACATTTATGCTTAGACATGTCTAATAATTAATCAACAATGGACCAAGAAAAGCTCCTCAAAATTCAAAGGAGAAACTAATTTCATTTTTTGAAAAAAGTCTACCTTACCGATCGATCGGTAAAAGTCCAAATTTTTTAAGCTTGGCCACGGCCTTCGACCGGTCGATCGGTTGGATGGACCGATCGATCGCTCGCCTCCACCAATCGATCGGTCGGTCCTCCCAACCGATTGGTAAACGTCCGGAATCTCTTCCAAAGTCACGGCCTTGCACCGATCGATCAGTACAATGTTACCGATCGATCGGTCTCTGCACAGACCCGCGAAATCGCAAATTTCATTCTTCAAAACCTCAACCATCCATACCACAATCTCATACAACTCGAATCCAACAAAAAATAACAATCCTTGGACACCCATCAAGGATTATAACACATTTTATTTCAAGAAAAATAACAAGATTCAAGATTCTTCAAAATCTACAAAAACTCAACCCAACTCAAAACTTTAGCCAAAACCTACAAATTACGATCAAAACTACCACAAGGAAGAGATGGAGGATTTTACCTAAATATTAGCTTGAAATTCCATCCCACAATCGAGCCTTGCTCAATTTTCTTCCAAGAAAATTGAAGAGAGGGGGAGAAGAGAGGGAGGCGGTGAGTGAGTGAGGAGAGAGAGGAAGTGAGTGAAATGATTGGACATCGACTCCACTTGATATTTATATCTCAAGGCTCCAAAAACCCGTGTCTCAAATGCTCGTACCAAAACTCTTTATTAAAACAAGTGTTCAATAATTCATCACCAACTCGCTCAAATATATCATAAACCTCAATCCAAAACTCTGAAGTAAAAATCTCATTACCTACTCGATTCCAAGGTTCAACGGACCATGATCATAAAATCTTGAACCTTGAATCCAACTAATCCTACACCGGGTAATAATCTCTTAGAATCTCAGTTCCCGCAATTATTCCATAATTTTTGCTCAACATTAATAATTACCTCTTTATTAACACATAAACTCCATTTAATTAAGGTAATTAGTTTCCAGGTGTAAACTCCATCTATGTTCTCACAATATCCAAATTCATCAATCTCATAATCGATAGTAAGTTAAATCATTACCACAATGATTTACTATAATCACAGGCATTTTGGTTATCAATTTACACATTAAATCTCATAATATCATATCGCTCGCTCGATAATGGCGGCACCGTAAACCATCGTACGCTCAATAGCGGCATCAGCATAAACCATTGCACGCTCAATAGCAGCATCGCCATAAACCATTGCACATTACATAGGTGCTTTCGAACACCATTACCACATAAATCAATATTTATAGCCTAAAAGGCTCGTACATCTTTACTTACTAATTTAAACACAACAAGAATATATTATCCGTTTAAGCACGAAACTAATATATTTACCTATGCTTGTACCTCACATGTACCTTAAAGTTGACGACAAGATTTGAAAATCCTCGACAACCAGAGGCTCGGACAATATCTATATTGAATATCAATTCAATATCAGTAACTCATTAATCCTTATAGATTTGTTATGTCTAACAATAGAATCAATCACGATACAACATACTCTGTATACTACTCAAAACATCACATTCTATCCTTTATCCATTGAGTTATCAATTAACTCTAACAAGCAGTACATTCATTTCTACAGTTCTATAAGAATTTATCGATCCCAAGAACTCATAATAAAACCGATAATTCTTAGACCCCGAATTCTTAGCATAACATTATGCTTAGACATGTCTAATAATTAATCAACAATGGACCAAGAAAAGCTCCTCAAAATTCAAAGGAGAAACTAATTTCATTTTTTGAAGAAAGTCTACCTTACCGATCGATCGGTAAAAGTCCAAATTTTTTAAGCTTGGCCACGGCCTTCGACCGGTCGATCGGTTGGATGGACCGATCGATCGCTCGCCTCCACCAATCGATCGGTCGGTCCTCCCAACCGATTGGTAAACGTCCGGAATCTCTTCCAAAGTCACGGCCTTGCACCGATCGATCAGTACAATGTTATCGATCGATCAGTCTCTGCACAGACCCGCGAAATCGCAAATTTCATTCTTCAAAACCTCAACCATCCATACCACAATCTCATACAACTCGAATCCAACAAAAAATAACAATCCTTGTGTAAGGACCCCCATGCCCTTAATCCGTTATTAGTGTATTAACCCCCGTACTTAGTGCATACAATCATGTTATTAAAGGGAAAGTGATTACATGCAACTCTAGCATGAATACCGTCTATAAAATTCATTTACATTAATCGTATAATGTCTATACTTTCCCAACTTATTCCATAAAACATATGATGCACCTTTAAACATACACCAACGTGCTCTCAATTCATTTTGCAGTTCATAATTAATTGCACACAACACAAATGAAGAGAGAAAGGTCCTTGCCTTCTTTATACATTCCATATACACATAATACTGCTCACATGCGAGCATCAAATAAGTAGGCGTGTATCTAATGTATAAAGTATCATACTCAATACCGTCGCTGGTACCTCGATCCTGGAAGCACCTCAAATCTACAGCTCGAGCTCAACTCCAAGCCATGGATGTACCTAATAACCTGTCCCAACAGAGACAGCCCCCACACGGGGTGAGCATACCAATATCCCAAATCCAACAGTCATTATAATACAATTCATAATTTACAACAATGTAAATGCTTATGAAATACAAAATATATTCCCTGGATGGTATCATCCTCATCCGGGATTCTCTGTACTGTCCCTGTTCTCAAAACAACCGAAATCATCAAATTCCCAAATGTCAGTTAATCATTACATTGATTAACAAATCCATATGATATGTATCGATATCACAACTATAATATCAAATCATTAAGCAATGATCATGTTTATCCCATTTATCTCATTTATGGTTCCATAGTTCTATCTCATTGCTCGCTCTACTCTAGCGGCATTTCATTCTCACGCATGCTCAACAGCAGTGGCGTCACAATTGATGTTCGCTCAAAGGCGACAACATCTCAATCATTGCTCGCTCAAAAGCGGCGCCATATAATTCCCAATGCATATATGTCCATTCATAGTGATTACCATAAACCATGCAATTCAATATACATTTATTGTAATATAGCGTACCATACACTCACAATTGCAATTACAATAAAGGGCCATGCTCGTACGTCATACGTACCTTATGATTCCGTAGTTCAAGTCCAAACCTTGCCTTGGTCCCGTGACCGATGAATTAAATGCTAAACACGATAATAATCCACAATTAATCTCAAGCATGCAACCACGTGCCCAAGCACGTTCACAAACCCCAAATATATATATCGTCATCCATGACGATTAACCATTTTAAAAGGCCCCGGGCGAAGCATGCATCGAAAACTCAACACGAAATAATTCCTCAAAAAGCAGCATTGGCGATCGATCGCATGATTTCAGGCGATCGATCGCCTCGCGAAAATAGGAACAGGCGATCGATCGCTCCTTTTCAGGCGATCGGTCGCCTCTTAGCGTAAATGGCCACTGCCTCATGGCGATCGATCGCTTCACTTGAGGCGATCGATCGCCTCACTGTTTATCTTCCACAGAATTTCATCAACGTCGCGGCGATCGATCACCCCGCCCTAGGGATCGATCGCCTCGACCTGTAACAGCCAAAAATGGCATTTTTCTTGCAAAATTTTGCCCAACAACAATCCTCACACCCCTTACAACATTAAACCTCAAAGTAAACACCATAAAAACTCCTCAAACCAACCAACACAAAATTCTTTAAAATTCCAAAACTCAAACCCAACTCATAATACAACTAAACCACACAAAACCACATTCAAATCGAAGACAAATACGAGGGGATGGATAATACCTGATTATCTTTGAGAAAACCGGCTCTCGAGCCAAGCTACCATCGATTTTCCCATCAAGGGAGAATAGGGAAATGGGGGGGGAGAAGGGTTATCGCAGGAGAGGGGAGAGAGGAGAGGAAATGGATTCTGAATGACGAAATCCCGAGTCCATTTGGTATATATAGCAAAAATGCTCCAAAATACCAATACCTCCACAAATACATCATGATTTACTAAAAATCATCTGTTTTCAACAATTATCTCTCTAACCTCAATTCCCATTACCAGCCCCAGTACAAAGTACTCCGGAACCCAAATTCCACCAAAGACCAAATTCCAAGGTTATCATCACGATGAGAATATAATCTCATCCCTTGGATCCAACGACTCCAAAAACAGGATTTAAAATCCCCGGAAGTCCCGAAACCCCAAATAATACACAATTGCCACAATAAAAAAAATCCATTAAGGATTTTCACTATACTGGGATTAACACCAGTAATTCCCGGACTTCACAATTATCCCCCACTAATAAAATTTCGTCCTCAAAATTTGCACCGGTGTACTCCATGTAACACCAGGACTACCCCTCAAAACAAAACCTCAACCCCGATTCTGGACCACCTCGGAATCGAATTAAGAACCGCGAGGACACCCACCTCGCACCAAGCTTTAAAATAAAGCAAACGCAAAACCAACACAAAATCCAAAGGATAATAACATACCTCGATGCGAATCATTCCAGAAGTCAGTCTACCATGACTGTAAATCAACTAAACCTTCCTTGGTCCTGACATAGATATCTCCCCATGATATCTCCATCACTTGCCCACGATGCTTAACACGCATCGTTATGATGAGGACTACTAGCATACGACAGTATACTCACAGTAAACCTGGTTCCTTCTTTTCCACCCACATCTCCTCCAAAGGAGTAATTGCACCGCTTGCAACACGGATCGGGCAACCCACGGTCACCGATCCACATAAAGCACATCTCCGAAGATGTTTACACTGGTGTGTTCCAAGAATTATATCTTGGTCCCGACACACAATCAAGACTTCACAAAGTCTCAAGTTCCACAGAGGTCATGCAAGACAATCAATTGCATTCCCGCTACACGTGTCAACCACGACACTAAACAAATCCGAGTCCTGGCCACCCCTCATCTATCCTGGGATTTAACAATCCTAAAACAGGGAGGCTACCGAATTAACCAGCAAGAACTACCATCGTTCCAAAACACGACAATCCCTCCTCAGGGGGAAGTCAAACAGCCCTCACGATCATTCATTAGAATGCATCGTGCCATCGAGATTACCGATCTCAAGGTGGTACAATCTCTCACCGGAGACTCATTCATCTAAGCAAGCAAAACCAAAGCTCGACGAGTACCAAGAAAAAGCTGGAATTCGTATACCCACATTGGCACATATGCCCACGCACCAACACAACATGCATATTCAATGCAATAGACTCGGGTATCTCCAATCATACCCAAAGTCCCAAAACCTACTGCCAAACCTCGATTATTCTCACTCCACGGAGAATAGTGGTTGACAGACCAAAACCAAAGGGTGTGATTCAACATCAGCACCATACAACCAAAGTAACGAATCTCCCAAAAGATTCAACCGGCAGGTATATTAATACCGCATTTCCCACAAGGATAGTGTCATGAATCCATGACCCTCCAACCTCGAATCACCGTCCGGAAAACTGGATATACACATACCAACATATATCTCGGAGCCAAAATATGCAACTGGTTCAGAATAGTGCATCGAAGCCACTATTACCAAATTGAAGCCCGTATACGCCATGTACACTCATCCTAAAGAGGCTCTGTAGTAATACCATAGTACTACACAAACTCGAGTATTACCCCGGAGACGTCTCCTCGAACGTCTCACCGGAAGTACGAAGTCATCACCTAGTCCAACACTAGTAGGGCTTACCCCGGTTGATTCTCAATCAACCCTCAACCAATACCGGATGCCTCCATGACAGTATACCCCACTAGCTATATCTC
This sequence comes from Haberlea rhodopensis, assembly GCA_907163345.1. NCBI lineage: Eukaryota > Viridiplantae > Streptophyta > Magnoliopsida > Lamiales > Gesneriaceae > Haberlea > Haberlea rhodopensis. The sequence goes on from CAJQUN010000111.1 coordinate 792,726, forward strand.
CTAGATACAATTGTGATCCTCGTTGCATTCCATATGCAAGGATGCTTAACCAGAGCTAACAACGACTTGTCGACACTCGCGTTGGCATCCCCAACAGAATTGAGCTGTCCAGTACAAGTCCCTCCAAAACATGACGGATGAACGTCCCCGTGACGTATTCCCTGCCTCAATCAACATGCCACATAGAGACTACAAGAGTCTACCAAAAGTCATCATCGTATCATCATACGATTCACTGAACTCGAATCCAACGAGCAGTATAACGGCTATCACAGGCACACTATAACATTGCCACGATATCTGGCTAACAAGCGCTGCCTCCATAGGCTCATATCAAGTCCACCAACAAACCATACGTTCTATCTCGGTATATCATACCGTACAAACCATTAGAGTAGTGGGTCATCACCCATTAAATCTCCAATACTAATGCACAAAGGACATCTCGGTGTCCTTGCTCAACTACGATGCAATCCTTATCCATTAGGACTTATCCCACACCCTCCGGGTGGGTGTGTCCATGCCTAACACACATCATAGTAACAAGCCAATAGTTCCTCAATGATTACTCTTACCACCCAATCACTTGGCCTTAGCCAAACCAGCGAGTATACCCAAAGGATATCGTTACTCGAACAATATATACTTCGAATATGTGCTGCGGTACAATTCATGTACGGTGCACCCAATAATTCTTCGAGCAACCTGCTCGGCATAATGGTCTCGTCAACTAGTGACCCAGACACTACCATGTGCTCACTAAAGGCACTCGAATCATACAACCAAATACATAAACATAAATGTATTAATCATCAAAACGACGCTACACGTCTACATAGAACATCCGCTATGTCATCGTCATCCCGTGATGGTACCTGTCAACATATGACTTCAAAATAACATCGTCGACTCGTGACGGTATATGTCGATACACGACGTCCATAGTCTCATCATCAAACACATGTCAGCATAAGAAATCAACGCATGATATCCACAATTATGCTAAATAAACAGTAATACGACATACCTCATTGCTAACAATATAGCGGCATACCTGTCTCCGTCATCTAACAGTGGTACGCAATCAGCACCCATTGCTCGTAGGTGGCGTAATCCAGCGTCATGTACATAGCGGCATAACCCGTCGCTATAGAATAGTGGCATAATCCCTCGTCATAGAGTCAGCGGCATAATCATCGCTATAGATATCTGGCGGCATGAACCATCGCATATATGTAGCGGAATGTACCATCGCTACGAACACCCGGCGGCATGAACCATCGCCAATAGAATAGCGGAATGAACCATCGCTATGAATACCTGGCGGCATGAACCATCGCCAATAGAATAGCGGAATGACCCATCGCTATGAATACCCGGCGGCATGAACCATCGCCAATAGAATAGCGGAATTAACCATCGCTATGAACACCCGGGGGCATGAACCATCGCCAATAGAATAGCGGAATGACCCATCGCTATGAATACCCGGTGGCATGAACCATCGCCAATAGAATAGCGGAATGAACTATCGCTATGAATACCCGGCGGCATAAACCATCGCCAATAGAATAGCGGAATGTACCATCGCTATGAACACCCGGCGGCATGAACCATCGCCAATAGAATAGCGGAATGAACCATCACTATCAATACCCGGCGGCATAAACCATCGCCAATAGAATAGCGGAATGTACCATCGCTATGAACACCCGGCGGCATGAACCATCGCCAATAGAATAGCGGAATGAACCATCGCTATGAATACCCGGCGGCATAAACCATCGCCAATAGAATAGTCGGTCCCTAGTCATTGTTACGGTAGTGTATTTTAATGCCCCTCGCTCAAATGCAACATGCGGTACTCCCACCCCTCGCTTTACATATAGGCGGCATAGAATAACCTCGCTTTAATGGACATGCGGAGCTCCCACCCCTCGCTACACATTTTAGCGGCAAATATTCTTTCCTCGCCTCATATGATAACCACGCTTCAATGTGACATGCGGCGCTCCCACTCCTCGCTTCACATTTTAGCGGCACAAAACAAATAAACAGCGGTAAGCATTTAAAATCATCACTCATCCATAACAATGACTCATGGGATATTCACCAAGTATTCCATCTATACCTGCAACACAAAGCATATTCCATATCCCAATATACATCATCATGAGTGTATTTTAATGCACCTAGCTCAAATGCGACATGCGGCACTCCCACCCCTCGCTTCAACATTTGGCGGCAGAGCATTAAAATCATCACTCCATTGTACACATGCAACCACAATGCATAATCCATGATGTATATAAAACGCAGGTTACCGTTTCGTGTCTTTCAACCCTGGCCTTAGCCTTTCGCGTCATAGTGTTCCTACAGGAACAATCTGAAACCATGAGCATACGATAATCCATATTCACAACAATATGATTATAATGAGTAAATGCATAAACTATGAGTACAAAGTACTTCCCGTATCCCAATGCATTTTAAAATGCTCCATTTGGTTGCCCCTGTGTCACAACTCACAACCATAATCAACAGGTTATATTATGATTCTATAGGTGTCATGACATATAATCGTTTCACTATGATCACATATCACAAATGCACATAAGCAAAATAGTTGTGTCACAAACACTAACTACTATCATGCATAAATATGTGCTACCTATCCTTATCAGCATGTTCTAGGCCTTCAACAGCCCCAAATAGCTAACCACTGCTCTGATACCACTAATGTAAGGACCCCCATGCCCTTAATCCGGTATTAGTGTATTAACCCCCGTACTTAGTGCATACGATCATGTTAATAAAGGGAAAGTGATTACATGCAACTCTAGCATGAATACCGTCTATAAAATTCCATTACATTAATCGTATAATGTCTGTACTTTCCCAACTTATTCCATAAAACATATGATGCACCTTTAAACATACACCAACATGCTCTCAATTCATTTTGCAGTTCATAATTAATTGCACACAACACAAATGAAGAGAGAAAGGCCATTGCCTTCTTTATACATTCCATATACACATAATACTGCTCACATGCGAGCATCAAATAAGTAGGCGTGTATCCAATGTATAAAGTATCATACTCAATACCGTCGCTGGTACCTCGATCCTGGAAGCACCTCAAATCTACAGCTCGAGCTCAACTCCAAGCCATGGATGTACCTAATAACCTGTCCCAACAGAGACAGCCCCCACACGGGGTGAGCATACCAATATCCCAAATCCAACAGTCATTATAATACAATTCATAATTTACAACAATGTAAATGCTTATGAAATACAAAATATACTCCCTGGATGGTATCATCCTCATCCGGGATTCTCTGTACTGTCCCTGTTCTCAAAACAACCGAAATCATCAAATTCCCAAATGTCAGTTAATCATTACATTGATTAACAAATCCATATGATATGTATCGATATCACAACTATAATATCAAATCATTAAGCAATGATCATGTTTATCCCATTTATCTCATTTATGGTTCCATAGTTCTATCTCATTGCTCGCTCTACTCTAGCGGCATTTCATTCTCACGCATGCTCAACAGCAGTGGCGTCACAATTGATGTTCGCTCAAAGGCGACAACATCTCAATCATTGCTCGCTCAAAAGCGGCGCCATATAATTCCCAATGCATATATGTCCATTCATAGTGATTACCATAAACCATGCAATTCAATATACATTTATTGTAATATAGCGTACCATACACTCACAATTGCAATTACAATAAAGGGCCATGCTCGTACGTCATACGTACCTTATGATTCCGTAGTTCAAGTCCAAACCTTGCCTTGGTCCCGTGACCGATGAATTAAATGCTAAACACGATAATAATCCACAATTAATCTCAAGCATGCAACCACGTGCCCAAGCACGTTCACAAACCCCAAATATATATATCGTCATCCATGACGATTAACCATTTTAAAAGGCCCCGGGCGAAGCATGCATCGAAAACTCAACACGAAATAATTCCTCAAAAAACAGCATTGGCGATCGATCGCCTCGCGAAAATAGGAACAGGCGATCGATCGCTCCTTTCAGGCGATCGGTCGCCTCTTAACGTAAATGGCCACTGCCTCATGGCGATTGATCGCTTCACTTAAGGCGATCGATCGCCTCACTGTTTATCTTCCACAGAATTTCATCAACACCCCGCCCTAGGGATCGATCGCCCCGCCCTAGGGATCAATCGCCTCGACCTGTAACAGCCAAAAATGGCATTTTTCTTGCAAAAATTTGCCCAACAACAATCCTCACACCCCTTACAACATTAAACCTCAAAGTAAACACCATAAAAACTCCTCAAACCAACCAACCCAAAATTCTTTAAAATTCCAAAACTCAAACCCAACTCATAATACAACTAAACCACACAAAACATGTGGGGTCTTCCCACCTTGACAGTGATTAATAACATATAAATTGAACTAAACATGCATTTTATAAGGTTTTAGGGTTCCGGTTGTTACGTGAGCTGATAGGATTACAGGCCAAAATAAAAACTTCGTAACTTAATGGATACATTCCTAAACAAGAATGCTAAAGTTTTAGATTTATACTACTCCTAGAGTAGATACTAGACATAAACAGAATCCTATGCATCTTGTATCCTTGTAGCTCACAGCTTCAACCCGAACCTTAGCCCTTTCAGTCCAAAAGTGTACCTACAGGGACAACACATCGTGAGCATATACATATTTACTTAACATCATAAAAGGAGACATAACAGTAAATGCATGAAATCTTGGTTAAGTAAACTTGCTGGTTATTCGTTAACTTCTTTTTGTTGACCCTGACTCATATTCATGCATATGGGTATCTTACCCTATCGTATGGCATCTTACCATATCGTGAACATCGTATGGCATCTTGCCATATGGGCAGCTTACCCTTATCGTATGGCATCTTACCATATGGGCATCTTACCCTATCGTATGGCATCTTACCATATCATAAACATCGTATAAAACATCGTCATAAACTTATTTATCACAATCATCATCATAAACTTACTTATCATAACCATCATCATAAACATCATCATCATAAACTTACTTATCATAATCATCATCATAATCATCATATCATAAACTTACTTAAACATCATATGTAGGAGTATGGTTTACCGTCCGATGCCCGTACGTTTCTTACGTACCTTTTTAAAAGGAGGAGAAGTAGATAACTCTATCTCCTTGATTGCGCTGGTACCTGGGATGGTTCTACATAACCACAACATATCATATTAGATACCATATCATGAATCATTGACAAAATAAAACAATTAAAAACTTTTGCCAAGATTCTGCCTCTCTCGATCGATCGGAACCCATGTCTCGATCGATCGAGAAAGCATAAAAATAGTGCCCAACTCTCTGCCTCGGTCGATCGATCGAAATATTTTACCGATCGGTAGCCTCACCGATCGATCGGAAAATCCTTCGATCGATCGGCACCTGAATTTCAAACCATGCTTTAAACCTTCTGCCTCGCTCGATCGATCGGGACCAAAATCTCGATCGATCGAGCACTCTGAAAAATCGGGACTTCTCCAAATTTTCGAGCACCTCATTTCCTACCATCATTTCTACTTCATAAAGCGTAAAACATGCTTGAACAAAAATGTTATAAGCTTCATAAAACTACCATGCATGTGTTCAAATCAAAGGTTTAATAAAACCTAAGCTAACATGCATCATAACATCATCAGAATCTTCAACCTCATCCAACATTTCCAAAAACAGGGTATCATAATTATTTTACCCAGATTTTCGAACATCTACCTCCAAGCCAATAAATCTACCACATAACACATGTTTCATACTCAAGTAAACATGCTAAGAACTTCATAAAGACCCCATAAATGAACTTGAATTGAAGGTTTAACAAACCCTAGGCTAGCATGCCATTTTTACACCAAGTAGAAATATGAACTTAACCCAACTTAAACTAAAATAGAACATGGTTTCTCACCCTCTTTTGCTCCGATTTTTGGCAAGTTTTCCTAGCAAGAAAACATCAAAATCCTCCTCCTACTTGCAGCTGGAGTGCTGGACGATTTTTTGGGGGGGGGGGGGGGGGAATGGTTGGGGAAGAAGAGATGATGGAGATTGAGTGGTGAGGGATTAAAGTGATGGGTATGGGCAGCTGTACAGCTGACTTGGGGGTATGGGTTGAGGGGGTGGTGTGGGTTGGGGTGCCATGTGGTGTTTAATTGTGCCCCGGTATTTAGCACGATGCAGTAAAATATCCTAACTCGATATTTTTCGTCTTTATTTAATTAATACATCCTCTAAAACACTCAACATGCTCCCCACATCATATCATCATAAAATAATCATAGCCCCCAATTATATGCACCACAACTCTTAAACACATCGTAAATCATCATCATAGCACATAATTACATGACATTTCGGGGGTATTACAAAACCACATTCAAATCGAAGACAAATACGAGGGGATGGATAATACCTGATTATCTTTGAGAAAACCGGCTCTCGAGCCAAGCTACCATCGATTTTCCCATCAAGGGAGAAGAGGGAAATGGGGGGGGGGGGGGGGGGGGGGGGGGGGGAAGGGTTATCGCAGGAGAGGGGAGAGAGGAGAGGAAATGGATTCCGAATGACGGAATCCCGAGTCCATTTGGTATATATATAGCAAAAATGCTCCAAAATACCAATACCTCCACAAATGCATCATGATTTACTAAAAATCATTTGTTTTCAACAATTATCTCTCTAACCTCAATTCCCATTACCAGCCCCAGTACAAAGTACTCCGGAACCCAAATTCCACCAAAGACCAAATTCCAAGGTTATCATCACGATGAGAATATAATCTCATCCCTTGGATCCAACGACTCCAAAAACAGGATTTAAAATCCCCGGAAGTCCCGAAACCCCAAATAATACGCAATTGCCACAATAAAAAAATCCATTAAGGATTTTCACTATACTTGGATTAACACCAGTAATTCCCGGACTTCACACCTTGGACACCCATCAAGGATTATAACACATTTTATTTCAAGAAAAATAACAAGATTCAAGATTCTTCAAAATCTACAAAAACTCAACCCAACTCAAAACTTTAGCCAAAACCTACAAATTACTATCAAAACTACCACAAGGAAGAGATGGAGGATTTTACCTAAATATTAGCTTGAAATTCCATCCCACAATCGAGCCTTGCTCAATTTTCTTCCAAGAAAATTGAAGAGAGGGGGAGAAGAGAAAAAGGGGAGGGAGGCGGTGAGTGAGTGAGGAGAGAGAGGAAGCGAGTGAAATGATTGGATACCGACTCCACTTGATATTTATATAGTCTCAAGGCTCCAAAAATCCGAGTCTCAAATACTCGTACCAAAACTCTTTATTAAAACAAGTGTTCAATAATTCATCACCAACTCGCTCAAATATATCATAAACCTCAATCCAAAACTCTCAAGTAAAAATCTCATTACCTACTCGATTCCAAGGTTCAACGGACCAGGATCATAAAATCTTGAACCTTGAATCCAACTAATCCTACACCGGGTAATAATCTCTTAGAATCTCAGTTCCCGCAATTATTCCATAATTTTTGCTCAACATTAATAATTACCTCTTTATTAACACATAAACTCCATTTAATTAAGGTAATTAGTTTCCAGGCGTAACCCCCATATCTAACTAACTATGCAACAGCTGGTTTCCAATAGTGAAGTTTCCTCTGATCACTTCACTAACCTCCCCAGCCTTCTATACAACATAGACTAAGCTACTTCCTTCATGGAGGATGAAGGCCATATGTATACTCGGCAAGATGGTTTATCACAATACGAGCAAATTGATTCCGATTGGCATACATATGGAATACTCAACTAGCCGGGTAATTGTAATGCGAACATGAGAATCATATCGAGTCCGTAATAGGCAGAGACATGAACGACTGAAAAAGGGAGTTGATTGAGCACATATGACAGAGAGAGAGAGAGAGAGGAATTGAAATACACAACATTTTAATTATTGATGTAGTTTTTCGGGCTTAATTCTTTTTTGGGGTTTTATCTTTTATTATGGTTGTAATATTGGCTTTTAATAATTATTGTAATTTTAGTTTTCAAATTATTAATATAATTTCGATTATAATTACTAATGTAATTTTAATCATTTGATTTTTTGTATAAATAAATTGATGTGTTGTGAAAATAAATAGCGACCAATGATGTGGTTAGTGGACAAATCTTGGGTAAAAATCGTTGCAGAGAATAAGCTGATGAAACTGAACGAGGAGGTACATTAAAACCTTGATAAATGCATATCCTTGTGACCGAAAAAGAATATTCATTTAGCGAAATTATTTATTTATTGATCAATAAATAACTTATTCATTTATCGGTAAATTAATATTTATTATTTTATAGATAATTTTTCATTGTAAAATGCATACGTTGTATGTGGTAAAAAAAATTAAAAAAAATCAATTGTAGCATCTTAGGGTCTTGAGGTTGAAGCACCAAATCCTGAAAAAATTAATACTTTAAATGCTATTGATTTTGCTTGCATGGCTTGAAAATATGATGTGAAGGCAACAACAATTACAAATTATTTTTGGCATTGCAAGATTCGGTCAGAATAAGATAATGTTCCTGAACCAGAAGTTGGTCAATTAGATTAAGACATCCAAGGATTAAGTGATGTCATTTCTAGTTTACGCTATAGAAATGATCGATGTCGAACACCTTTTGAACTATCCTAGCGAGAATGATGCAGTTATGGAATCGTCTACAGACGAAGAAATTATTCATTCAGTAATGAACAATGATGATGAAAATGATCCAGAGCCAGATGATAGTCGCGTTGTCGCAAATATATCATCAAAGAGGCCTTTCTCAAGCTATTAATATATATATATATAGGTGTGTCGTATCCTGAAAATTTTGAAAATCCGTGTCGCCGTGTCCGTGTCTTATCAATGTCTCCGTATCAATGTCCGTGCATCGTAAGGATGAAGGAATGCCTTGAGACGAAGATTGAAAATAGTAAGATTAGATACACAATGGAGAGAATTTAAAATCCTTCCAACATTGTATTTACAGTCATGTAATTGATCTACATACACGAATCTACGCCAACATAAAACGCATAGGCACGATCATGACACCGCATTCTGTTTTTCTACCATGCAGGGAGCCACTTCTATAAAGAGTTATTTGGAACCTATAAAGATAATTTCGAAAATGTCGCTTAACAATATATCCTGAACTTAGACTAGAGGCGATCCCGAAAGAAACAAAGTCCGAAAGAAAGCAAGCCACTAAGCACCATACTAAAATGCCAAAAGACAACTTCTCTGTTCATATTCCCGAGTTCCCTCACCAAGTAACCTACCTTCCTTTAAAACTTATGGTTCCACCTAATCCACAGTCGCCGAGCTAACACAAGTTACGTGCATAAGAGATGATACAGAATCCATAGCGCCAATTCAATATACATTTCGAACTTATCCTTTTTCTCTGTAAAATCGAATGCATGGGTTTGTGGACATATGGGCAATGGATAAACAATCAAGTGCATGCAGACTCTCAAGATACACAATCGGTAATGTCAAGAATGGATTTACTAATTCATCACAATCACAGAATTAGAAATTTAAAGGAGTTTCATACGCAACAAACAATCAAGTAAATGCAAATCCTCAAGATACACACTCGGTAATATCAACAATGGACTTACTAATCCGTCATTATCACATCATTAGAAATTTAAAGGAGTTTCACTAGCAACAAAATCACACCTGCTAAAAATGGAAAATTATAAAATCAGCATGCAAAAGTACACACACAGAGAGATATGATGTGATGCACTTTCGTATGATTTTATCATTTAGAGTAATTGCAAGAACCCAATAAGATAGGATCGGATGCACTTCCGCGGTAAGAAACAAAGGTGACCCAGAATACATATGTTTTCACACAAAGGCATCCTATACTTTCATTAGTAAAAATAGCAATATTTTCCCCTTAGCTCAATCCTAAAACTAGATACCATAGAAGACCAAATTTCTTTAAACACCAAATTTGAATATGTAATCAATTAAAAAGACATATATGTCAAACTGTACACCAACAGATGTAATTCCAGGAATCCAAATCAAATTCATCCATTCAAAAACAAAGAATAGAATACAATAAAACACCTCACAAAACATCAAACTCAAGATTCATAGTATTCCAATTCACCTCAAATCCCTACACGACACCGTTTCGGTCCACCGGTTAACGTCCCAGAACTCCCATTGCTCGGAAACCCAACTGCCAAATCCCCACAAAACACCTTCAAAAACCTTCTCCGAGTCCTCCACGCTTTCGCCTCGAACTCAACTCTAGAAATCATTCTCAAATTGAACCCTACATTGCCCTTATTCCTCTCAGAATTGATCCCATTCACCGCCGAACTACGCAAAAAACGATCTGCAGCCGCGAAATTCGCAGTTAAAGGAGTATCCGTTTTCGTGTCCTGCGTAAACGGAGAGACACTGGTCTCCGAAAGCAAATCATTTTGGTAGTAGAACAAGGCATCTATTTGATCAAACGACAGGGTCATTTTCTTGTTAGGGTTTCTCGCGGTCAGGCGAAATTCGGAGGTGAATGAAACGAGCGAATTGTTGGAGAAAGTGAGATTGGAGACGGAGGAGGAGTCAACTCGGAACTCCGGAAGCTGCGGGCGGAGGACCAGCCAGACTATAAAAGTGATGGTGCCGAAAATTACGACAAGGGCGATTACGAACGCGAAGACCCGCCGGATGAAGGTTGCACGGCGGTCGGAGAAGATGTCCTGCGGGTAATTTTGCTGGTCATAGGGGTTGTTGGAGTGGTAATAAGGCTCGGAGGACGGAGCTGGGGCGGCGTAAGGATAGGCCGTGCCGGCGGGGGTCGGATAGGCAGCGTAGCCGTTGGCGTTAGGGTTTGGGGCCGGATAGCCCGTAACGGGTCTATTAGGGTCTGCCATATCGAATCTATTGAAGAATCAAAACTGATGCACGCTCAATGTGTGTTTGTGCGTGTGAGTTGCAGAGAGGTGAGGGATGGAGTCCACTTTTTATTGTTACGAAATTTTACTAAACAATGCACGAAGTGAGTTAGACATGACCACCGTTCCCCGACCCTTAATCGGGCCGTACCTGCACTGTTTATAGCGGTTCATGGGCTTTTTATTTTTTATTTTATTTTTTTAAATAAAAAAAACAAATATTTTGGTGTATAATTGAACTTCTCGACTCTAATTTGGATTATTAGCTTTCTACCATTGAGTTATTATATTCTTAGGTAATATTTGAAGTTAATGATGGATAAGTAATGTAAAGATTAAAAAGTTATGAAATGATTGTAAAAATAATGTGAAATAAGTTATATATTGTTCGGTTGGAGGATAAAATTATTGATAAGATTATTATTTGATAAAATAATTAGAATGCCCTCAACACTATAATAATAATAATAATATATAGACCGATTATTATATAATATATATAATAATAAAATATGATATATATAATAAATCAAATATATATATATATATATATATGTATGTATATTTATTTATTTATTATATATATATAAAGTAATATTAATAATAATAATAATAATATATGCAAATTATTATATTAATAAAATATAATAATAATTATTATATATACGTAATAATAAATATATATATAATAATATTACCCTCTTTCTGCTATTTAAAAGCAAGAAATTCCTAATATAAAGGATCCTGCTCTTGAGATAAATTTTTAGCTATGAGCTTACGTGGTCCATGTTGAGCTATAATATGATCTGGAATTTGTCATCGGCCTCCTCGGTCACCTCTTCCTCTATAAGAGGAATTTTCTCTATAATATTGACTCATACCTGAAAATATTTCAAGCATTTAAATATTCACGAGTCAAAAAGTCTGGAAAAAAAATTTGATTTTCCTAATAATCAAATGATTAAATATAATTATTGGGACTATGTTGAAGCCTTTCATAAAGTCTTCTTCTATGAAAACAATAAAAAACGACATTCGTGGTTTATTAAAATTTGTACTGAACTATATAAACATGATATTCCAAATTGGTTTATAAATTGGTGGGACAAATATGGCACTACTCATAAAATTTTACCATAAATTTATAAAACTTATTTTGATGAATGGATTGATTTATCTCTTCAATTACAACAACAAAGTTCTGATATAACAGGAATAGCATCTTTCTATTTCTTTGTTGAATTTTCTATTCCTTGGCTTTGGAAATGGTCGCCAGAAGTGTCTTATACTGACACTCATATCCCTTGCCTTAAAAGGAATTTTTATTCAAAATTTTGGGATAAAATGTTAAGGAAAACCCAGACACCAAACAAATGTTTGGAATGGATACTTTGGAACTGATTGCGGATACCATTGCTACCTATCAAACGGATAATTTTGTTAAAAATTCGTTGGAGCAACCTTCACCATTCGAACATATTGCTCGAAAATGCCGAATGAAATCCGAGGTAATGACTAAGGAGAAAATGATTGAAGAATATTTGGAAGCAATGAAGAAGGATTTATTAACTAGATTTGATGATGATAACATGTCTGGAAAATCAATTTCTGAAGATTTACAGGATGCACAGGATCCCAATATTTCTTTCGATGATATTTTTTAAACATTCAAAGCCACTATGATGGAAACTGGGTCTACTGGATCCACCTCAAAAGAAAAAAGATAATGCTTTATGAAAAGAAGATGATGATTCCGCCTTATCCAGCTCAATGGCAGACAAACTTTAGTGGATATGACTAAAGAGGCGTATTACTTTAATAAAGTATTTTACGATGGAATATATTCCATCCACTATCTTATTACTTTATTTTAGTGGGTCTTTTGTTGTAAATTAGTGTGGTTCATATTTGTACTTTTTTATTATTAGTTTGTACTATTTTTATTTTGTGTTTGAAACATCGGATTTGAAATCCGATGTTTCACTCCTATATAAGGAGCTTTTATTTTCTTTGTTCAGCAGACTGAAAATCATCAACTCTTGTAATATTCTCGTTCATAAACAGTTTGCATTTGGTTTCAACTACTATTCTGCTCTTCCCTTTTGTAAGTATTCTTTTATCTATATTTTTATTTTTTTTATAAAAACTATGATAGGCTAAATAATTATTTGTGTTAACTTAAATCTCATTTACTTACTTATGCCTTGAATTGGTCCTTACGTATCTTATGAATAAATCATTCTAGGTTTGAATATTAAAACTGGCATTTAAGAACTATTGTACTATTGCCCGCTTATGACGAGGTGTGTCGATTATGGTGTTTTTGTACTGTTATAGTTCAAGGATTGACGGTTTTTATATTTTGTAGAAGTCCTAGGTTAATGATGAATTCATAGGAGTCTCGAATGGTATCAGAGTCAATTAGGTATTAAGTTAAGTAGAGAAGATGAGAGTTAACACAAATAGCCTTATTCAAATGAATTTAAACCTTATCAAGAAACAGAATACTGTTAAGAACAGTATGGTACAAGAATATGATGTACCTCAGAATTTAGAATCATTAAATCGATGGACAATTCCTAAAATTGAACCTAAACTTATATATAAGTTAGGAGCTTTTGAAAGATTAGGAATTAAACAAATTGTTAAAACTACTGAAGAAGCAGTATCATTAAATAATGACGAAATGGTTTTAAAATTACTTAGTGAAAAAGATATTTTACCTTACATTGAAACTCATAAATTTCTTCACATTGGTTTAGTGCAAATTGCTTTTAAACCTTTAACCTTAGAAGGATTACCAGAAAGCTTTATAGCAGCTTTAAGAGATGGTAGAAATTTAAATTGGAAACAATCTTTGATTGGAATTATTCAATCTAGTTTGGCTCATGGCCTTGTTTATTATGATGTTTATCCAAATTTATAATTATCATTATCTAATATTAATATATTAGATGCTTTAACATTAAATGTTAAAACTCATGGTTATAATTATGCTCCCGGAACAGAAATAATTTGTATCTGTTATCGAATTTATTATAAACCTTTGCATACATTAAATCCTCAATGTAGGAAAATGGATAAACCAATTAATGAAACAATATTAATTGAAACTAATTTTAGTCGATCAAACATTACAACACGTAGAGCTATTAAATGGGATGAAATTGTTTTTCCTGATAACTGGACAATTGAACATGCAATTCCTGTTCAAACCAGAATTCAAAACAATTTAGTTGATGTTATACAAACAAATGATGGTTCAATTCAACTACAATTTGAACCAAATAATCAACAAAATTATTACAATCTATACCTAGATCTTTAAGATCTAAATCATCTAAGTCATATTCATCTTTTTCTCATATTTCTCCAATGGAGGAAGATAATTCTCCTCATAGAGCTTCCACATCTACTGTGCCGAATCCAATTGATAATTTACATCATGAGAGGATAAGTAAATTATATATCAATCCAGACAATATAGTCAGAGGATTAAAAGAATCAGAAATAACTGAATCAGAAATGAATTTTTCTTTATGAATAATACACCCAAAATAGATTTTAGCCCTGGATCTAGTGCAGACAGAAAATAAAAAATGAATTTAATCAACCTAAATGGGAACAATTTAGAAAATGGGTTTTTGATACTATTTCAAAAGAAAAACAAACTTTGTTACAAAATGAATTTTATAAATTCTGTTCTGATCAAAATTCTTATATACCATTTATACCATGGTTTATATCTACATATGTTGAACCTTATATTCAAGTATTAGAAAGAACATACAAACTTTCGAATGGCAATATTTTGAGAAATTTATATCCTCATCAACAACCTTTTGAAATTGAAAAGGAAGGAACGATTCTTAATTTTTCAGCATTTTCAAAATTAATGGAAAATGAAACTTTGTAGATTACTTGTCAACATATTAATAAATTATTAAAACAACAAAATTATACAAATATTTTCCTTATAATATTAGGAGAACAAATTAATTTGTTACACAATCGTATTGAAATTGTTAATAAAATTTTTACTCAGATACAATCATCAATGTCTATAACACCACCATCAGAAATTATACTTGCAACCCCTAGTATACAACCTCCACCTGAAATCAAAGATTTTAAATTAAAATCAATGATTTAATTAGAATCAATTTTAAATAATAAATTTAAAGATTTAAATCTTTCAGTTTCAGTTCTTGATAATGATTTACAAGAACAAATAGAAACTACTCAAGATCATAAACAAGTTTTTCATGATCAAATAAATAAATTAAAAAATAAATGGGCTGATCAACCCATACAAAGATTATTTTATTACAGGAGACGTTCTCCTATGGATACTCTACATGAAGAGTCAGAGTATATGGTTAATAACAGTTATAGTGGTAAACATATTTATGAATGGAATTTGGATGGTTATCATGATAAACAAATTTATAACATAGCTCATAGGATGCTAATGTATTCTACTATTTGCAAAAGTAATGGCAATAATGATAAAACTACTGCTAATATGATTATTGCTGGATTTACTGGTCAATTAAAAGACTGGTGTGATAATTATTTAACTCTAGCTAATAAAGAGGAAATTATGAATACAGTTAAACAAGATAATAATAACATTGTAAAAAATGCAGTCTACACTTTAATTGTTAATATTATTGATCAATTTACTGGTAGATATTCTGAACAAAATGAAAATATTCGAACTCTTTTACTGAATTTACGATGTAAAACACTAACTAATTTTAGATGGTATAAAGATACATTTCTCAATAGAGTTATGGAATTACAAGATTGTAATAGTTCACATTGGAAATCTAAATTTATTGATGGCTTACCTCATATCTTTGCTGAAAGAGTTAGGAAGAATCTTAGAAATGATCATATTAATATTCCTTATGATTCATATACATATGGAAAACTTATTGGCACATGTGTCCAAGAAGGATTAGCCCTATGCAACGAAATTAAATTAAATCAACAAATCAAAAGGCAAAATTTGTCTGAACGAAAACAATTAGGACATTTTTGTGAGCAATTTGGTATGGACATACCCTTACAGAATAAGATTTATTCTAAAAATAAAACATTTAAAAATGAGAAAATTTTCAAAAACCTTATTATAAGAAATGGAGAAAATACTCTCAAAAAAGATTAGATCAAAAAAGTGAAAGGAAAAAATTTAGACAATCAGCTAAAATACCTAAAAAACAAAATATAACTTGTTTTAGATGTCGTCATCAAGGTTATTATGCTAATAAATGCAAAATGAAAGAAAAAATTAATAATTTAGATATCCCTGATAATATTAAGGATGCTCTTAATACAATATTAGTACACTCGACAACTAGTTCTTATTATTCTTCAAACTCATCTTATGATTCGAATGATTCAGATGAATCAAAACATCTTCAGGTTTTAGAGAATGAATCTAGTCATTCAGAAACAGATTGTTGTAAACCTTGTTCTATTGGACAACCATGTATTAAAACTATTTCTGATGAATCAAATGATTCATATTATAAAATATTATCACAATTCCAGGATTTAAATATAAATACTTTAACTAATACCAATATATTAGAATTTCTCAAATTAGTTAAAGACCCTGAATTAAGATATAAATTAATTGATCAAATGGAAGATATTCCTTCCACTTCAACATCCAATAATATTCCTCGGAATAATATTGTCAGTTCCAAAGATCCATATTCTATGACAGAAGTTTATAAACTTCTAAGACAAAGACAATCAAATGATACCCCCACTTCAATACATGATTTATTTATAGAGATTGATAATCTTAAACAAGAAATTAAATTTCTTCAACATGAAAATAAATTATTTGATACTCGAATTTCTAAATTAGAAGATAATCAAATTTCTAATTCTCCAATTACATTTCTAAAATTTCCTGATAAAGATAATTTTCAATTACCTCCAGAACATAATTTTCTCGCAACATTAGAAATTCTAGTTGCTAAAAAATGGTATACTCAGATTACTTTATTAATTGATAATCATTTTACTAAAACATTTACGGCACTTATTGATAGTGGTGCAGATTTAAAGGTTATTCAGGAAGGATTAATTCCTACTAGATATTATACCAAAACAACTCAGTTTATCCCATGCTGGTGGACAGAAATTGTATATCACAATGTTCAAATTTGAGTCGACACTAGTGTTTTATACTATCTCATTAAGAAGATTTTGCCCCGTACACGATGCTCACATAATACAACAATCTTCTCTCAAGATACAACGATTGTTTGCTTGTGATAACAGCACTACAAATCACAAGTCTCACAATAAAAAATGTTGCAAACTCTCTTCTTCAAGAACAAGATATGAATGTGATGCAAAATGATAATAATTTTGCCGTCTCTCACAATATATTGTGTTTAATTCTTGCACAAAGTACGTTAAGATGAATGGGTATGTGTTGTATATATACTTGTCATAAGTGGACATCACCAAAAGACATCATTTGGTGGTGATTTTTCGAGAAAATTCACACCCACTCGTCAAGGGTCGCAAATTTGTTGTGAAAAGGCGCGATGGCGCCCTAGGCGTCTGTCCAGAGGCCCCCTAACGCCTATTCACTGCCTCAAAAATTCCAGGCAGTGAGGACCTATGAGGTGACCTAGGTGCCTCCCTGCGCCTTAGGCTCCAGTTGGGAGGTGCCCTAGTGCCTCCCATTCTTCCCGATTTTTATATTTACGCCATTTTTCTTAACTATTCACCTCGTGTCTTTCTTGCTTACTTTCAAATCGTTAAGCTTGCTTAACATCAATTCATTAAGCCTCAGTTTTTATCTTACTTAGTTTCAATTCATTAAGCCTCAAAATTTCCAACAATTTCCCACTTAAATGAAAATTAATGCATACATGCACATTGTTAGGATTGGGGTAGTGTTTAGAAGGGGGGGGGGGGGGGGGGGTTGAATAAACACTAGAAGATGTTTCTGGAAGTTCGAAGCACAACGCTTCTACGTCTCCCCTTCTTCCTTTGTAGGAAGGATTCACTAGAAGACTTGGTTTACACTTTACAATATACAACCTTCTTAGGCACTCACACAACTTGGCCTAAACTCCTAGCAAACACAACTTCTTAATTTGATTACAAAAGATTCAATGACACTCTCACAAAATAAACTTTTAGCTTCTAGTGTTCTTGAGAAGCAGACTTTAGTTGGAAATAATCTGTCACAGATTCAGTTGTACTGCTTGTCTGCTCTTTGCTGAACTTTTAGAATATCAGTAAGTTGATTTTCTGTTTACGATGAGGTGTTTCTCTTTGTTTGAATAAATCGCTCAGCTAACCTCTTCATTCTTCGCTTGGACGTATTTATAGGCTCAGTGGTCCAACGGCAGCTTTTCTGTATTAGGAAGAGATCAGCTTTCCAAATTCATATTGTCTTCTTTCCTATTTTGTTAAGCAATATCTCTTTTATTCTGACGCTAATGGTGGCGGATATAGCAGGGTGCGCCGCTCTGTTGTACCTTTGTCAGATAATGTTGTACTTATTTTGTCTCGTTGCTTAGTACTCTTACTGGATGGTTAGACTTCTGCTGGCCTTCTTTGTTAAACTGGTCGTTCATCCCGTTGTAACCAGTAGGTGTCTTTGTTCAATGTGAGACTATCCGGTTGATGGTTGTCCAGTGGATGTCCATCCGGTTGATGTTCATCCGGTAGATGTTTGTCCAGTTGATGTCCTTCCAGTTGATGTCCATCCGGTTGATCTTTGTTACCCGGTAGGTCTTTATTACCCGGTAGGTGTCTGTATCCAGTTGATGTCCATCATCCGGTAGGTCTTTGTTACCCGGTAGGTCTTTATTACCCGGTAGGTGTCTGTATCCAGTTGATGTCCATCATCCGGTAGGTCTTTGTTACCCGGTAGGTCTTTATTACCCGGTAGGTGTCTGTATCCAGTTGATGTCCATCATCCGGTAGGTCTTTGTTACCCGATAGGTCTTTGATACCCGGTAAGTGTTCAACACCCGGTAGGTGTCCATCCAGTTGATGTTTGTCATCCGGTAGATCTTTGTCACCCGGTAAGTGTTCAACTCCCGGTTGGTGTCCATCCAGTTGATGTTTGTCACCACCAAAACTTAGAAATGTTTCCTAACACACATGATGCCGAAAGAGAGTTCGCACGAAAAATTATTGCACCAGGAGAGGTAGCTTTTGGTTTTGAACTTTCTTAGCAGAATACTATAGGATTTGCTAGGCCACAAAGTGAACATGATGTCTTGAACTTCTTGGTGGTTAGTTTAAACCCAGACAATAGTATCTACATAATAAGTTTTATACATTTGCTTTGGTTTTTCGATTGTGTCTGTTTTGGCCATGTATCACATCTTGGCTTCATAAATGTTTCATCGAGGCGGCTCGTCCTCACACTTACATATGTGACCTCCTATTAAGAGTATCCTACCATACACCATTTTTTCAAATTATAGGAATCATTAAAAGAATAAAAACTTGGGATTCTTAAGTCAACAAGGTTGGGTTACCACTATGAAAATTTATTTTGTAGATTTAACCACATTCCTTTTGATAATTCACACACTTGATCTCTATTCAATGTTTTGTCGGCGGATCCACCAAGTTATCCTTTGATTTCACATAATCAATTGTGATAACTCCATTAGAGATCAAATGTCGCACGGTATTATGTCTTCGGGCAATATGCCGAGACTTGCCGTTATACATACAGTTTGTGCTCTAGCATTTCCAACTGATTCTCACAATGAATCATAATTGCTTACACTAATATGTCCAACATGGAATATCTTCCAAGTAATTATGAAGTCATTCCGCTTCTTCCACATCTTTGTCTAAAAATAGAAACCACGATCCCGTCATGGGTCGATTGATGCATGTTTGTTAGATGATTTACATGACACGACAGCCACACCAATGTTAAACACATAACCATTTGTGGATTTTGAATCTTTCGTATCATATATCCAATTTGCATCATTGTATCCTTCTAATACAACATGATACTCGAATTATAAGCGTTGCAAACTTACAAATCCAACTTCAAGATTTAACTTCTTGTAAACTCGGATTTAACCATTATTTGTTACAAAATTTTAAACTATTAGAAATTCTCAATTTAATTCACAATTCAAATTTTAAGCACAATGATTCTTAGAAAATCCAAGTTCAAGATTCTTATTTCTTACAAACTTGAATTAAGCGCAAAGCTTACAAAATTTGAAATTAGAATTAATAATGAGAATTTGTGTTTTAGATATCTTGGAAACTTTAATTCTGTATATGACATTTGTTGCACCAAATATTCATCATGTCAAAATGTTTTGTCAACATTTTCTTCGTCATTTTGATGAATTCTATATTGCTTCTCATAATGAGCATATCATCAATATATAAGCATACCATTACATATACTTTAGTGTGTCACATTTCTCACATTCATTAGCTATAAATCTTTTTGACAACATAATTTGTCAAAATTTTCCATGTCATTATTTTGCCGGTTGTTATGACTTGTTTTAGTCAGGCACCCTCGCACATTTAAGTATTTATAGGAATACACTCAGAATATCGTTGACCAATAAGAATGCTTCCCCCCACAATTTTAGGCAATCTCAAACTTATCAAGATTTCATTGGTGTTCAACTTTCACGTTTCAAATTCTAAGCATTATTAACTTAGAAATCAAAATTCAAGAGTTCATGTCTTGCAAAATTTTGATTTAAGCGCGCTTGCTTACACAATTTTAAACTTAAACAAAATTCAAGTATTTGATCAATTTGCATTTTAAGGGTACAAACTTAGAAGACTTGTGTTAGGATCAGCGTAGTGTTAAGAAGGGGGGTTGAATAAACACTAAACTCAAATTCTATTTTTCTTTGTTACTACAGACTGTTAAGTACTGCAGTAGCTTCTCAATTAGTTGCAAGTCAACAGACATTGATAATAGTGCGGAAGACGTCTGCTGGACTTGTGAATACTAATAACTGAAAGGTAAATTATAGAAAGTAAATGACACAAGAATTGTTTCTGGAAGTTTCTAAGCACAACACTTCTACGTCTCCCATTCTTCCTTTGTAGGAAGGATTCACTAGAAGACTTTGAGTAATACAATCCTGTTGTACAACCCCGATTCAGCTGGATTTACCCACTTCAAGACTGAAACTCCTAGTCTCTCAATCTGTTCAGACACAATCCGTTTGACAGTTACAAAGAGCTCACTATTCTATCTTAGAGCAAATACAATTGATAAAGTAATCTAAGCACAAATGATCCTTAAACGATCTAATAAAACAATAAGTCGTGCTTCTAACTTTGAGCAGATCGATAAGATAAAGTCTTTCGATGATAGTGTTATGCTCAAATAATAGTGATTGCCTTTTGATCTTGTATGCGTTTTGAATCTCTTGTGTCCGACTCGTGTGTACATTTTGAGCATTTTAAGTTGCACCTATATATAAGCATCTCTGCCAACGATAATATTTCTTTTTTGTGTGCAACTATATACTTTGGTCAATATCTGAACAAGCTTTTAGTCTTCTATTTTAGACACTTTCCCTTCTGGTCTGTTCTTTTGGCGCTTGTCAGATAAGATCTCCCTTGTCTATTTACCATTTAAGGTAATCTTCAGTCCTTGGTCTTTTTCAGCATTGAATGCACCATTAAATGCTTCAATAAATAGCCGTTGATAATTCGGACTGATGATTGAAGTTGCTAATTTAGATAGTTCTGATCTGTTCTGCATTGATCTGGTCTGTTCTGGTCTGGTTGACATCGATCTGGTCTGTTTTGATCTGGTTGACATCGATCTGGTCTGTTTGTCACTGATTTTATCGGCCTGGTCTGTTTTGTCATCTTTAAAATCCGTAGCCAACAAATTCCCCCTTTTTGATGATGACAAAACCTAGCTTATTTATCCTTTTATTAATTCCTTATTCTTGTAGGAATTTTGTTTAGATCGATTAAGTCTTTTTGTTCAAAATAAATGAACTATTCAAAATAAATGAATAAGACTTAGAATTCCGTTGATTCAGATCGATTAAGTCTTTTTGTTCAAAATAAATTAATTATTCAAAATAAATGAATAAGACTTAGAATTCCGAGTGAAAGACTTTTTATAAATGTGTCTGATGAATACATTTACATATGTTATTCATTACATGCAGTTATATATGTCTGATGTTCTGTCTGCTGTTCTGGCTTCATTTATTTCTTCTTTTCCCCCTTTTTGTCAGCAGCAATCTCCTGAAGGAAATCTACGATCTGTATAAGATGAGCGTAGATAGCATCCAGGCGATGATCTTGGGTAAGGAGGGATTTTGCAACAGCAGTTTTGACTTCGGAAGCCAGCTCGACCTGTTCTTTTCTCAGGCTGGTCTTATAGGATGCTTGCTGAGAGAACAGATCGTTCAGACCACGCTGAATATTGTTGATGCTCTTCATCATCTTGTCCTTGAATGAATCAAAATCCAGAGAGGTAGTCCGCTGGCTTTGATGAACTTCTCTTACTCGCTGGGAGAGAAAGAGAAAGTTATCAGATAGCTCTTGAAGGGACTTGACCACTGATGGGGCATCATCAACGGAGTCTGGAATTTCTTCAGCATGTGACACAGTTAGCTCTTTCCCTTTTCAAGTCATCATAGCAAAAGAATCAGCAGATTGGCCAGTGTCGGACCGGGCTAGTTCCACCAGATCCGTAGAAAATTGATTTAAAAAGGACAAATCTACAGCAGACTGATCTGGAGGAGAGGTTTTTTGAAAAGGCTCCTCAATTTGTAGAGCTGCAACAATGCTAGGCACAACTAGACCAACATCGACAAAGTCTTGAGGGACATTAGTCGGTGGTGCTGGAATCTCTTACTACTTTCATTCCTTTTGCGTCCCCAGTCTCAGAAGCTCAGACCAGCACACTGTTGAAAAGGAATGGGGACGCAAAAGGAATGGAAGTAGTAAGAGATTCCAGCAGTACGTCCATTGCCTCAGCTCAGCAGCAGACGGATCATTAGGCAGTGGCTGCTCCATTGTCTTAATAATGGTCGGCTCAGAACTCTGCCCTGCCACAGTCTGGCTTGCGGTTGGGTGATTCGGACTGGGAGGAGGGGTAGAGATGTTCAGCCGCTGGCAATGCAGACCGACAGCCATATGAAGAGTTAAAATATCCATCTCCAGCTGAGCTATGACCGCGTTGTCATCCTTGACAGTCGGGCTGGTGACATCAAAATTGGCTTTCTTGGCTTGGAGAAGGAGGTTTGCAAACCTCAGCCTGTGTTTTGCGCAAAACAGATCTTTGCGATGCACAACAATGCGAACATCATCTGTTTATGTGCCCTTCAGAACCTCCTGTTCCATCTTGTGCAGCCGCTTGAGTTTACCAAAGAACAGATTGAAGTGGTTGATCGTTCTATACTGGACCCATTCATCGAATACAACGGTGAGGGTCTGTACTTTGTCTTCAACATCTTCCATGGCAATGTCAATGGCTGTTTGAGCAACTGATTTGGGCTTCGAGGGTGCATACTCTGTCAAGGTGGCTTTGTTGGGTTTCCGTACCCCGACGCCAGATCCTAACGCAGCGGAAAATAAACATAAACAGATCTGACCCAGGGACGGATCTATCGTGCCTGATTCATATATTAACATGCAAATATATCAAATATAATGCATGAAAAGAGATTATCGTTAACAGCGAAATCAATCTGATGGCGGTGATCCTTGAGTCCAATCAACCTGAACAGATCTACAAGCCCGGCACCAGTGCTAGTGTGATGACGGCTTTTCTCAGAGAGTGGGTGTATTGGAATTATTTAACCCTAGACAAGATGTTATATTTATAGTGGCAATTAGTTAGCTAATTGGGCTAGGGTCCATAAAGCCCATCAGGCCAACATTTGGCTTGCTGAGCATTTATGCTAGCAATCTCCCACTTGCCCAAAAGCCAACACAAAACTACAAACTCATAATCCAAGTAACTCAATCTAATTGAACAACTTGATGTACTACCAATTTACATAATTATGAGACATAAATATATCAAACGATTTAAATTTAGAACTTTCTATAAATGAAACAATTTCAAATATAGAAACTCCACTAAATTGAGGAGCTTTCAAAAATTAAATTCATCTCTTCTAAATCACTTAGTTTGAGCACTTAACATTTAAGTCTCAATTCTCATCGTTAGATCGGCGGCTGGTTGATTGTGACCCAGCGAGGCTCAAGTGTATCATAGCAGTATGATCACAACCTTTGTGATTTTAGAAGTCAAACAACTTCTTTGGGCATACCATGAATGCCCCATTGTCAATTAAACTCCTTTAATAGACAATGGCCGAAATATAATTCAAGCAACAACCTACCAATCGTGGGTAGCGCCTAGCATCTGCGCTTCACGAAGACCTAGATACAAATGACTAGCAACATACGAGAACCTGTCAGCCATAGTTAGCGTGCAGTACATTCCTTTCACTCAATATATCCCGATGAATCAAGGGCATTGGTTGATCGAGACCCGTATGATTTCAATAACTATGTATTTGTTTCATGTTATATGATTCCTTGTGTGCGTATATGAAAAACCCATTTTTCACAACCACTACCCACTCTGGCCAGAGATTCCTCGAATCATATATAGAAAAACACATAGGACATCCTGGTTCATCAAGACCAGTGGTGAATCCCCAACGACAACCATAGGCCTCTGACAGCATCACCGAATACCCACAATAACAACTTTATGACCTGCATGTGGTCAGTCATTAAATCAAAGTACACGGCTATCTATCAAGACCTCAATGACGCCTCGGGTCATGAGGAGTAATGATGCACAACTATGACTAGAAATTCTATACTCGACAAGTGGTAACCACTTATAGAATTCCGAGTAGGGTTGTTCAGTGAACTCATTCCTAATGAGCGCCTATTCATGTGTGCTGACTTCTCCAAGCCAACACCGATGAAACGCGGCGCACTACACTAGACACATCATGAATACCAGTCTCTAACGAGCTTATATCAATATCCCATTCTCGAAGGCTCATCGACCAGGAACATTTAGAAATCGCAGTCGAGAATGTATTTCATGGTCACCATCATATGCGTAACCACATTTTATGGACTATAGCAACTTCAAGGACTTCATCAATACATCAAGATGCATGGGTAAACATATGAAGAAGTGCCATATATATTAATATTCAAACAAAGATTTGTCATAATAAGATTATAAGTACAATCAATCAACTATTGATTTACTTAATCATGTATGACAACAATATCTTTCACTTTCCCAAAGCCAACTACTCATGTGTCTTAAGACCATCTTCCCAAGATGTCTAACAGACACAAATCATTGTAAATGCTTTGTCAGTGGATTCACTATATTTTTCTGTTGAAGCGATTCTCTCGATAATAATGTCGCGTCTACCATCTCTCTCATTAGATGATATTTTCTCAATATATGTTTGGATACTGATGAGATCTTAGCTATTCATAATAGCCCAACTGTTGTAACAGTACACATGAACTGTGTCAACCGTGCTAGAAATTACACCCAACTCTTGGCTGAAATTTCATATCCAAACTGCCTCTTTGCTGCATCGTATGCTGCAATGTATTCAACTTCAGTGGTGGAATCCGATGTGGTGTCTTGCTTGGAACGTTTCCAAGAGACAACATCATCCTTAAGCTTAAATACAAATCCGAACATCGATTTGGTATCGTCTACATCCGACTGAAAAACCAGCATCAGCTTAGCCTTCAATTTTTATTTCTCCACTTATAGATCCAAAAACTATGAGCATATCCTAAGTTCTTCATAAGTACTTGAGGATTATTTTCACAGTTTTCCAGTGACTTCACCGAGATCTGTCTGATGTCTGCTCATTACTCTAAGAACATACATCAGGCCAAGTATATAACATATCATACATTATGCTATTAAAAGTCGAAACATAAGGTACCAATGTAATCTTTTCTCTCTACTCATCAATTTTAAGACTCATCAACTCGAGAGATGAATACTATGGCATATTGGGAAGTAACTCCTTTTTCGACTGTTCCATGCTAAACTCTTTTAGCACAGTGTTTAAGTACGTAGATTGAGAGATCTCAAACATCCTTTAGATCTATCCCTATAGATCATTACGCTAAGCTTGTAGGACGGTTCTCCCAAATATTTCATGGAGAAATTAGTAGATAATCATGCTTTAATTGATTAATTCAATACCATTCACAATGAGCATGATATAATCAACTTAAAGCATCACAAATGTAACCATGCTCCCACTAACCCTTTTGCATACACATGTCATTTCCAGATTTTTAACAAAACCAAACACTTTGATGATGTTATCAAAACGGAAGTTCAAACTTCGGGATGCCTTCTTAGGCCAATAAATGGACCTCTGGAGTTTGCAAACCTTTTGCTCGCTCCCAATGGTTGTGAAGGTCATATGTTATATCTCATAGTCATAATATGAAGATATAGCTAAAAAATTCGAATAGACTTTAGCATCACAACTGATGAAATGTTCCTCACAGACAACTCTTTGCCTATGAGAATAACCTCTTCCCATCAGTTAAGCTTTAAATGTCGCTACATTCCCATCCACTCCGAGCTTTCACTTGTAGATCCATTTGCAGCCAATGTGAACAATTCCCAAATAGGATCTACTAAGGTCCATACCTTATTAGAGTACATGGAGTCTATTTCAAATTTCATGGCATCTCGCCAATATCCCGAAACGATATCCAACATCGTCTCCTTGAAAGTCCTAGGTTCACATCCATGGTCAAAATCATTTTGACTACTTTCTAGGAGTAAATGCAATTTATCAGGAGTTCTTGAAACACTTTCAGATCTCCTTGGTATGTCTAGTTCAAATGTTATGATTGACTCAATTAATTTCACTGTTTTCACTTTTCTAGTGGTTTGTGGTTCTTGAACCCTTTCAAGTTATATTATATTATCATTCATTTCTAATAGAAACATTTTCTCTAGAAAGACTGCACTTGCGAAACAAACACTTTGTCTCCAATTGATAATATAAATTTCCACTAAATAACATAAGATGGATCAACTATCCAACTCATCTCCCACTGGCTGCTTCACATAAGCAGAACAATCTCAAAATAAAAATTTGGATTATTTTTTAAGTTCATATCGTATATAGAGTTTTGGTCACTGTATTGGTATGAATTATATTCAACAAATATGTAACTTTAGAGAGTTACTCAGAGAGAATCACATTCTCTTTAAGATAACTCAACATCTGTGATGTCCGGGAATTACTGGTGTTAATCCCGGTGTAGTGATAATCCTTAATGGATTTTTAATTGCGATTTTGGGTCTCCCGAGGTTGTTGAATCGGGCATTTGGGATCGTTGGATCCAAAGGTTGAGATTGTATTCTCATTTTGGTAGAAAACCTATGAGTTGGGTTTTTGGTGGGACTTGGAGTCCGAGGTACTTTATGTTGGGGCTGGTATAGGGATTTGATGTTGGAGAGAGAGTTTTTTGAAAACAGATGATTTTTAACGAATCATGATGTATTTGTGGAGGTATTGGTATGATGGGGCACTTTCGCTATATATACCAGTTGGACTCGAGATTTCCGTCATTTTGGCACGGAATCACTTCTCTCCCTCTCCTCTCCCCTTCTATCGAGCCAACCCCTCTTTCCCCTAACCTATCCTTTCTCTTTGGAGAAAAATGACCGGAGGCTCGATTTAGGAGCCGGATTCTTCGAAGATAAGTTGGTAATCTCCTCCCCCTCGCTTTTCTCTTCGTTTTGATTGTGTTTTGGTTGATTTTGGTTGAGTTTTGGGTTTGGGTTGGTTTAGGTGATTTTGATGAAAATCATAAATCTTTTGGATTTGCGACTTAAATGGTCGACTCCCGGGGCAATGCTCACATTCCAATGGGAATGCTAGACTTTTAAAATGGTTTGGTTAGAACCAAGTTAATTTAAACGGAACTCTCGGTTGAGTTTTTGGCTATCTTTTAAACGTTTTAAATGGAATATTTTTGGGTATTATGCATGCCTAGCCGGGGGCTTTTATTTTGGTAATCGTCATGGATTGACGATGGGTTTAGAGGTTGCGAACGTGCGTGGGCACGTGGTTGCATACTTATGCTTGATTGTGAGTTGTTTATGTGTTTTAGCACATATTTATCGAGGCATGGAACTCAAGCAAGGTTTGGCTTGGACTACGGAAACTTAAGGTACGTATGACGTACGAGCATAGCCATTTATTATAATTGCAATTGTGAGTGCATGGTACGCTATATTGCAATAAATGTATATTGGATTGCACGGTTTATGGTAATCACTATGAATGGACATATATATATTGGGAATTATATGGTGCCGCTTTTGAGCGAGCAATGATTGGGATGTCGTCGCTTTCGAGCGAACATCAATTATGACGCCACTGTTGTTGAGCATGCGTGAGAATGAAATGCCGCTATTGTAGAGCGAGCAATGAGATAGAACTTTGGAACCATAAACGAGATATATGGGATAATTGTAATCATTGTTTAATGATTTGATATTATGGTTATGATATCGGTATATAGCATATGGATTCGTTAATCAATGTAATGATTAACTAGCATTTGAGAATTTGATGATTTCAGTTGTTTTGAGAACAGGGACAGTACAGAGAATTCCGGATGAGAATGATACCATCCAGGGAGTATATTTTGTATTTCATAGCATTTACATTGTTGTAAATTATGAATTGTATTATTATGATTGTTGGATTTGGGATGTTGGTATGCTCACCCCGTGTGGGGGCTGTCTCTGTTGGGACAGGTTATTAGGTGCATCGATGGCTTGGAGTTGAGCTCAAGCTTTGGATTTGAGGTGATTCCAGAGGTCGGAGTACCAGAGACGGTATTGAGCATGACGTTTTATACATTTGATACACATAGGTTTATTCGATGCATGCATGTGGGCACTATTATGTGTATATGGTATGTATAAAAAGGCGAGGGCCTTCCTCTCTTCATTTATGAATAGCATGCGATTATTCATTGAATTGCTAATTGAATTGAGGACATGTTAGTGTATTATATTGGTGCATGAGACTTATGTGGTCATGGTTGGGGAAACTGGACATTATATCGAATAATGTAAAGAAATTTTAATATATGCATGATTGGCTGTGATGATAAGTGGTTTCTCCCCTACATGTATGATTGTATGCACTAATGGCATGAATTAATACACTAATAATGGGTTAAGGGCACGGGGGACCTTACATTAGTGGTATCAGAGCAGTGGTTAGCTCTTTGGGGCTGCTGAGGGCCTGGAACATACTGATAGGAATGGGTAGCACATATTTATGCATGATAGTAGTTAGTGTTGCGTGACACAACTATTTTGCTTATGTGCGTTTATGATATGTGATCATAGTAGAACAATTAAATGGCATGACTTCTATGGAATCATAATATAACCGTTGATTATGATTGTGAGTTGTGGCACAGGAACAACCAAAGGGAGCATTTTGAAATGCATTGGGATACAGGAAGTACTTTGTACTCATAGTTTATGCATTTACTCGTTATAATCATATTGTGGTGAATATGGATTATTATATGCTCATGGTTTTGGATTGTTCCTGTAGGGACACTATGACACGAAGGGCTAAGGCCGGGGTTGAAAGACACGAAACGGTAACCTGCGTTTTATATACATCATGGATTATGCATTAATGTGCACAATGGAGTGATGATTTTAATGCTTTGCCGCCAAATGTTGAAGCGAGGGTGTTGCCGCATGTCGCATTTGAGCGAGGTGCATTAAAATACACTCATTGTGGGTGTATATATATTGGAGTGATGATTTTAATGCTTTGCCGCCAAATGTTGAAGCGAGGGTGTTGCCGCATGTCGCATTTGAGCGAGGTGCATTAAAATACACTCATGGTGATGTATATTGGATATGGTATATGCATTGTATTGCAGGTATAGATGGAATGCTTGGTGAATATCCCATGAGTCGTTGTTATGGATGAGTGATGATTTTAAATGCTTGCCGCTATTTATTTTGTGCCGCTAAATGTGAAGCGAGGGGTGGGAGTACCGCATGTCACATTGAAGCGAGGTTATCATATGAAGCGAGAATGAATATTTGCCGCTAAAATGTGAAGCGAGGGGTGGGAGTACCACATGTCCATTGAAGCGAGGTTATTCTATGCCGTTTATATGTGAAGCGAGGTGCATTAAAATACACTACCGTAACAAGACTATGGATCCGCTATTCTATTGGCGATGGTTCATGCCGCCGGGTATCTGTATAGCGATGGTTCATTCCGCTATTCTATTGGCGATGGTTCATGCCGCCGGGCATCTATATAGCGATGGTTCATTCCGCTATTCTATTGGCGATGGTTCATGCCGCCGGGTATCTATATAGCGATGGTTCATTCCTCTATTCTATTGGCGATGATTTATGCCGCCATGTATTCATAGCGATGGTTCATTCTGCTATTCCATTGGCGATGATTTATGCCGCCTGGTATTCATAGCGATGGTTCATTCCGCTATTCTTTTGGCGATGATTTATGCCGCCAGGTATTCATAGCAATGGTTCATTCCGCTATTCCATTGGCGATGATTTATGCCACCGGGTATTTATACCGATGGTTCATTCCGCTATTCTATTGGCGATGGTTCATGACTGCCGGATATTTTATTGGCGATGGTTCATGCCGCCGTGTATTTTATTGACGATGGTTCTTGCCGCCATGTATTTTATTGGTGACGGTTCATGCCGCCGGGTATTCTATTGGCGATGGTTCATGCCGCCGGATATTACATAGCGACGGGTCATTCCGCTACATCTATGGCGATGGTTCATACCGCCGGATATCTATAGCGATTTTTTATGCCGCCGACTCTATAACGAGAGATCATACCGCTGATTCTATAGCGATGGGTTATACCGCTATGTGTAGCACTGGATTATGCTGCCTACGAGCGATGAGTGCTGCTTGTGTACCGTTGTTGGGCGACGGAGACAGGTATGCCGCTATCTTGTTAGCGACGAGGTATGTCATGTTACTGTTTATTTAGCGTTATTATGGATATCATGTGTTGTTTTACTTATGCAGTCATGTGTTTGGCGATGAGACTATAGATGTCGTGTATCGACATATACCGTCACGAGTCGACGATGTTATTTTGAATGTCATATGTTGACAGGTACCGTCACAGGATGACGACGATATAGTGGATGTCTATATAGATGCGTAGCGTCGTTTCGATGATTTATACATTTATGTATTTAGTTGTATGATTTGAGTGCCGATGGCGAACACATGATAGTGTCTGAGTCACTAGTTGACGAGACCATTATGCCGAGCAGGTTGCTCGATGAATTATTGGGTACGACGTACAGGAAGTGTACCGCATCACATATTTGAGGTAAATATTTTAGGAAGTAGTGGTACCTTTGGGTATACTCGTTGGAATGACCATGACCAAGTAACTGGTAACAGGAGTAGTTGTTGAGGGAACTACTTGCTTGTGCCAAGGTGACATGTGGTAGACATGATCACACCCACCCCTAAGAGTGTGGGATAAACCTATGGAATTAGGATCGTTTTGTGGTTAAGCACGGGCACCGGAATGTCCACTATGCTTTAGTGTTTTAGAGATATTGGGTGATGACCCACAACTCTAATGGTTTGTACGGTATGGTATACCGGGATGGGACGTGTGTCACATTGATAATTTGGTACAAGCCTATGGGGCCAGCAGACCGCTAGCTAGGTATTGTTATAGTGCTTTAGTGTGCTTGTGATAGCCATTATAATGCTCGTTGGATTCGAGCTGGGTGAATCGTATGGTGATGCAATGAGGGGTATGGTAGATTTTGTAGTCTCCTTGTGGCATGATGATTGAGGCAGGGAGTACCTCACGGAGACGTTTATACGTCAAATGTCTCGAGGGACTTGTTTTGGGACAGCTCAATTTGGTTCGGAATACCAACGTGAGTGTCAACGAGTTGTTGTTAACTCTGGTTGAGCATTCTTGCATATGGCCTGCAATGAGGGTCAATGGTTTATGAGATATAGATAGTGGGGTGACACTACTATATTGATTTTATCTCTTGGAGAGATTTGGATTGTATTGTCATGGAGACAGCTGGTATTGGTTGAGGGTTGATTGTGAATCAACCGGAGTAAGCCCTACTAGTGTCGGACTATGTGATGGCTTCGTACTTCCGGTGAGACGTTCGAGGGGACGTCTCTCGGGTAGTGCTCAAGGTTTTGTAGTACTATGGTATTGGTACTGAGCATCTTTAGTTTGAGTATACATGGCGTATACGGGTTTTGATTTGGTAATAGTGGCTTTGATGCACTATTCTGAACCAGTTGCGTATTTTGGTTCTGAGATATGTTTTGGTATAAACATATCCAGAGTTCCGAATGACGGTTCGAGGTTGGAGGGTCATGAGTCCATGACATTTTTTTCCCTGTGAGGAAGGCGGTGTTGTTGTGCCTACCGATTGGGAATCTTTGGGAGATTCAATGAGTCAGTTCGTGTGGTGTTGATGTTGGAATCACACCATTGGTCGTTAGTCTGTGAATCATTATTCTCCGCTAGGTGAGCCGCGAGGTGAGAATAGCTGGGGTTTGACAGTTGGTTTTGAGACTTTGGGTGTGAATGGAGATACCCGAGTCTATTGCATTAAGTATGCTTGTTGTGTTGGTTCTTAGGCATGTACACCCGTGTGTGTATACGAATGCCAACTTTATTTATTCCTTGTTGAATGTCAGGCTAGTACGCTTGGTTTGCCGAATCTCTGGTGAGAGATTGTGGCACCTTGAGATTGGTAATCTCGATGATACGAGGTATTCTGAGGAATAATCGTGAGGTCCGGTTGACTTCCCCTGAGGAGGGCTGGTCGTGTTTTAGGACCGTGGAAATTCTTGCTGGTCAATTCGATAGCCTCCCTATTTTAGGATTGTTGAATCCCAGGATAAATAAGGGATGGTCAGGATTCGGATTTGTTTAGTGTCGTGGTTGACACGTGTGGCAGGAATGCAATTGATTGTCTTGCATGTCCTTTGTGGAACTTGAGACTTTGTGGAGTCTCGATAGTGTGTTTGGACCAAGATGTGATTTCTTGGAACACACTGATGTAGACATCTTTGGAGATGTGTTTCGTATTGATCGGGGCCTTGTTGTTGCCCAATCCGTGTTGCAAAGTGATGCAACTACTCCTTTGAGGGAGATGGATCTGGAAAGTGGAAGCCGGATGTAGTTCAGGTACACCGTGGTGTACTAATGGTCACTTTGGTAACGATGTATGTTTAACATCGGTGACTATGTCTTGGAGATGTCTTTGGGGCGATATCTAGTTCGGAATCATGAATGCTTCGTTTGGTTAGCAGTTATGGTTGGCTGACTGCTTTGAAATGGTTGGCATTGGGATATGCTGACGTTCTGTTGAGAGTTGTAATGGTTTGGGAGGTTATCCCATTCCAGGTTTTGGTGCGAGGTCGGTATCCTCTCGGTTGGAATGTCGTTCATGATGTGTTCATGATTCGACGATGTGAATCCGTTTGGATATTGTAATCTCGGCAATACGTGGAGTACGCCGTGCAAATTTCGAGGACGAAATTTTATTAGTGGGGGATAATTGTGATGTCCGGGAATTACTGGTGTTAATCCCGGTGTAGTGATAATCCTTAATGGATTTTTAATTGCGGTTTTGGGTCTCCCGAGGTTGTTGAATCGGGCATTTGGGATCGTTGGATCCAAATGTTGAGATTGTATTATCATTTTGGTAGAAAACCTATGAGTTGGGTTTTTGGTGGGACTTGGAGTCCGGGGTACTTTATGTTGGGGCTGGTATAGGGATTTGATGTTGGAGAGAGAGTTTTTGAAAACAGTTGATTTTTAACGAATCATGATATATTTGTGGAGGTATTGGTATGATGGGGCACTTTTGCTATATATACCAGTTGGACTCGAGATTTCCGTCATTTTGGCACGGAATCACTTCTCTCCCTCTCCTCTCCCCTTCTATCGAACCAACCCCTCTTTCCCCTAACCCTATCCTTTTTCTTTGGAGAAAAATGACTGGAGGCTCGGTTTAGGAGCCGGATTCTTCGAAGATAAGTTGGTAATCTCCTCCCCCTCGCTTTTATCTTCGTTTTGATTGTGTTTTGGTTGATTTTGGTTGAGTTTTGGGTTTGGGTTGGTTTAGGTGATTTTGGTGAAAATCATAAATCTTTTGGATTTGCGACTTAAATGGTCGACTCTCGGGGCAGTGTTCACATTCCAATGGGAATGCTAGACTTTTAAAATGGTTTGGTTAGAACCAAGTTAATTTAAACGGAACTCTCGGTTGAGTTTTTGGCTATCTTTTAAACGTTTTAAATGGAATATTTTTGGGTATTATGCATGCCTAGCCGGGGGCTTTTATTTTGGTAATCGTCATGGATTGACGATGGGTTTAGAGGTTGCGAACGTGGATGGGCACGTGGTTGCATACTTATGCTTGATTGTGAGTTGTTTATGTGTTTTAGCACATATTTATCGAGGCATGGAACTCAAGCAAGGTTTGGCTTGGACTACGGAAACTTAAGGTACGTATGACGTACGAGCATAGCCATTTATTATAATTGCAATTGTGAGTGCATGGTACGCTATATTGCAATAAATGTATATTGGATTGCACGGTTTATGGTAATCACTATGAATGGACATATATACATT
The DNA here is from genome assembly GCA_907163345.1 of Haberlea rhodopensis. Taxonomy (NCBI): domain Eukaryota; kingdom Viridiplantae; phylum Streptophyta; class Magnoliopsida; order Lamiales; family Gesneriaceae; genus Haberlea; species Haberlea rhodopensis. The sequence goes on from CAJQUN010000111.1 coordinate 827,525, forward strand.
GGGAATTATATGGTGCCTCTTTTGAGCGAGCAATGATTGGGATGTCGTCGCTTTCGAGCGAACATCAATTATGACGCCACTGTTGTTGAGCATGCGTGAGGATGAAATGCCGCTATTGTAGAGCGAGCAATGAGATAGAACTATGGAACCATAAACGAGATATATGGGATAATTGTAATCATTGTTTAATGATTTGATATTATGGTTATGATATCGGTATATAGCATATGGATTCGTTAATCAATGTCATGATTAACTGGCATTTGAGAATTTGATGATTTCAGTTGTTTTGAGAACAGGGACAGTACAGAGAATTCTGGATGAGAATGATACCATCCAGGAAGTATATTTTGTATTTCATAGCATTTACATTGTTGTAAATTATGAATTGTATTATTATGATTGTTGGATTTGGGATGTTGGTATGCTCACCCCGTGTGGGGGCTGTCTCTGTTGGGACAGGTTATTAGGTGCATCGATGGCTTGGAGTTGAGCTCAAGCTTTGGATTTGAGGTGATTCCAGAGGTCGGAGTACCAGAGACGGTATTGAGCACGACGTTTTATACATTTGATACACATAGGTTTATTCGATGCTCGCATGTGGGCACTATTATGTGTATATGGTATGTATAAAAAGGCGAGGGCCTTCCTCTCTTCATTTATGAATAACATGCGATTATTCATTGAATTGCTAATTGAATTGAGGACATGTTAGTGTATTATATTGGATTTAAGTTATCATTCTTTTTATATTCTTTGAATATACTAATCATTCATAAGTTCACCAGATTCAATAAAACATGCATTCTTAAAAAATACTGCAAATCACATTCGCATATTTAAAAGAATATCATTCTCTATCAAAATACGAACAATGTTCATGATGAAATCTAGAACAAATAAATAATTGCTCAAACCAGTTCCTAACCAGTTCAAGATTTTATATTAAATAAATGTTTCAAACAGCCTTTGCAACAACTCTTGCTACAATGCTGAGCCTCAGGTAGGTTTCACCTTCCTAGGGCTCTCTACTTCTTCACATCACATGCAACTCTTTGCAAAAATGCGAGCACAACTGACATCATATACCAAAGAAGTAGAACCAATAGAAACATTTAATTTTAATATATAACATACCCTTTCTAGAACGCTTCTAGTCTAGGTATTCCTTACAATTTTGCGCTAGCGACCAGCAGTGAAAACATAGATGCCTCTCCTTTCTTAGTTGCTACTATATCCTTTTTCGTTTTTTGAGGTTGGGAACCATTTCCCTTCATCTTCTTTATCCTTGCCAGTTAATGAGGATTTGTCACATTCAGATTTTTCAATTTCTCAACAAGAGATATTTTTCTTACACCATGCTCGTAGACCGGAGCCCCATCTCGCATGTGAAATGAAAATAGCTCTTTTGAAATTGCGAGTCTCAGTAATCGCGTCCGTTCACCAAACAACATTTGTAGGTGTTGGAAAATATTAGCAATGTGAACGAATTTCTCATATCTGTGTTGAAACTCATTAGTGACATTGATGCTATCATATAGCACCTAGCCGAGAGATCATCGTCCCACCACTTCTCAAGTGTGGCGATCTCTTCATGAGACGAACCGGGAGACACTTCAACATGAGGCTCCCACCAAGGGTATATAGCAATTTTTCGGAAGCAATCATTATTTTAAAAATTAATAGCCAATCCTGGTGGTTAATTTGTTTATATCAAGATTTGATGTAATCGGATTCACGACAATCACAATACTGAGAATAAACAGAAAATATATGCAAACCATTTGATTATTAATTAATTCAAAAACTATGGACTTTAGTTATTGAATGCTCCCACTAAATGTTTTGAATTCGTCACCCTCATGACAAATGAACGAAAAATCGTATCTTCTTAGTGGGATTGGAGTCCAACTAGCTCATGATAGCCCTGGGCGAGGGTCCAGCCGACCTCATGATACTAAAGGTAGCTCACAATTGCATCATATGCAACCCCCAAGATATTCGTCTCGTGGTTGACATAACCCTACGGAGGCAGGCCAATTATGCCGTCTCACGTCAAACTAACCCATCCCACGGATGGTAATGTCCGCCAATAAGACCCCACGATGGTGAATGAAAGGTTAACAGAACCCTATCCATAATTAAGTGGCAGTTAAACACACAGCTTTCCCATGCCAGATGCCCCCCACGAGGGTGAGACAAGACTCCTGAGACAAGTAGCTTCTCATGGCTTAACTGTTGACGGAAGACAGAAAGCAACAAACTCCTTTGAGCTCCCTTTACAATTTGATATTAAATTTTTTGAATCATATTCAAAAGAGGGATTTAATAATTTTAAAATCTCATCAATTGCTCGTTTGTTTGTTTGCCGGGTTCATACAATTATGCTTTATTCATGCATCATATGTACTAATAAAATATACAAACAAACATTTATCATACATCATATGCATAATAAAAATAAATATGGACGATTACAACCTTTCCTAATTGATCCACGTGAGCCATACGTGGATCACAAGTCTGTCTAAGGTGATGTAGGTATGCAATGCAATCCTATTACATTTTTGCTTCCATTATACATGTCTTGATTCTTGGTGCTCCATCTTTAATCTCGATCTCCCACTAATTCTAATGATTTTACATTTAAATCGTGCAAACAAGAGAATAAGGATACAAATCCGGGGTGGGGTACATCAGGAAATAGAGAGAGCAGGCTCGCAAGCCTGATAACCAAAATCACAATAATAATGAAACAATAAAACTTAAACATTCACCTAAACATATTGGTCAAGGCCCGTAATCATCCACCATGCATTCATATCATATGTAATTAAACATTAAATCACATCACATGTAATTAGAGCACAATAATTGATTTATTCTATCGTTTCCCCAATAATCGCATCATTAATTGAAATTAAAATTAAAAAATTAAATAAAACCATTTTATTTAATTTCTGATTAATTAAATTTTAATTAATTGGTAAAATCTCTATTTTACCTTTAAATCATATTAATTGAAAATAAAATTAACAAATTAAATGAAACACTTTCATTTAATTTCTAATCAATTACTTGGTAAAATCTCCATTTTACCTTAAATAAATAAAAATCATATTTTTATTTAATTAAATATTATGTTTTATTGTTTCAAAAACTAATATCCGGATAAAACATCAAAAATGACCCAAAATATTTATGAACTCCAAACAATTTGGATTCAAAATTAAAATGCAATTTCAACCCAAAAATTCTCTTTATTTTTCAGATTTAACAAAATTCAAATTTTTTATTTTTTTTTAAAAAATTTTGAAAAAATTGCATTTTGGTCAAAATGTGCTAGGTTAAAAAAAACCCAGCCACTATTCATCATCCTCACCATCAAGCATGGAGGCTAGGGTTTCAGGCGCCGCCACCTTCTTCCGGTCGCAGCCTCACGTCAAAGGCGCAGAAACCAGTTGTGAAAAGATTCAGAGGCCGGTGTCAAGAGATCTCGTCGAAAGCGCATAAACCATTTCCGGCATGAAGAGATCTAGCAACCGGCGAGCTTCACACAGATTGCGACCAGATCCAGACGCCTTGTTATGCAAACCATGCACACCTGGTCGTGAACCTTTCACGAAGGCCAGATCCTGGTCGTGAACCACCTGCTGCGAATCTCCCTGCGCTTAACACCAACACCGTCTCCGTCCGTTTGGAGGTTCTTCCCCAAACCACCCAAGCAGCCCGATCGCTCATGCCAGCCACGAACCACCAGCGCGCGGCCGCCGAGGGTTTATCTTTGCCGCGTGCTGTCGAGTAATTTGAAAGGCCGTACAACATGGCTGCCGGCAACAATGGTGCAGCGGAAACACTCCGATACTTGATGATTTTGTAAATCAATCAAAACTTCTTTTAATTGATTTTCTATATTTTTCCGGATTCCGTTATTTTTGAAACAATTGAACACGATTAGAAAAACTGGAAACGATCTAATAAAATTAATCATCATATATATAAATCAAAGCGCAACCTGGCTCTGGTATCACTGTTGGGTTTCCGTACCCCGGCACCAGATCCTAACGCAACAGAAAATAAACATAAACAGATCTGACCCAGGGACGGATCGATCGCGCCTGATTCATATATTAACATGCAAATATATCAAATATAATGCACGAAAAGAGATTATCGTTAACAGCAAAATCAATCTAATGGCGGTGATCCTCGAGTCCAATCAACCTGACCAGATCTACAAGCCCGGCACCAGTGCTAGTGTGATGACGGCTATTCTCAGAGAGTGAGTGTATTGGAATTATTTAACCCTAGACAAGATGTTATATTTATAGTGGCAATTAATTAGCTAATTGGGCTAGGGTCCATAAAGCCCATCGGGCCAACATTTGGCTTGCTGGGCATTTATGCTAACAGGATTTGCCCTTTCCAGCAACAGATGATGACTTAATCCCTGATTGGGTGTAATCGCCCAATTCTTTGATTACAATCCCATTGACAGCTGGGATTTGGGATGGGACTCGGGGCACCACTTTTTTTGTGGAACTTTGGATGTTTGAGGTGGAGCTTGGGATTTTTGAGGTGGAGCTTGGGATTTTGGGAGTGGAGCTTGGAGTACAGGGGTTGCTTGGATCGGAGGAAGGGTAGATATGGGTTCGGGGTTTAAGGTTGCCAGTGGTTAGGTGATTTGGGTTCATGGCTTCTTTGGTAGGGGTTTGGTTAGGGATGAAGTAGTGGAGAAAGAGTGGGTTTCATCCGAGTCAGTCTGGACCACTACCAGTTTTCGCTTGGCCCTTGATGTCTTCTTCTCTTCAGCCTGTTCTGCACCAACCTCCATTTTGACAGTCAATACATCAGTGGGAGTTGGGGGAGCACTCTTGGATCTTATCAGAGCCAGTACTTTAGGATTGATGACCTTGAACGGACTGAGTGCTGAAGATTTCCCCAGCTCAATATTCATTGACTCCAGCAGCTTTCTCAGGGGAACAACAAAACAGACAGCCTGCTTTGCGGACGTGATGGTCTCTAGCAGAACACCAAATAAAATGGAGGACCAGTTCACTTTCTGTCCAAAATGAATAGCTGCCATCGCCCCGAACTTCTTAGAAGTCACCGAGTCAAAACTCCCAGCCTTTCCCAGTAGTGGCTTTCCGACGATGTCGCAGAGCACTTGGAAGTGGAAAGACATCTCATTCTTCTTGAATGAAGGCCTAAGAGTAAGTCCGAAGATTGAGACTCTTCGTTGAAATTATTCCAAAGTAGCTTTGGACAGATTAGCAAAGTCGGACATGCCAGAGGTGGGAAGTCCTAACGTCTCCGTAAATAGCTCCTGAGCGATTTCAACAGTCTGACCATTTACTGAAGAAGAGATAGAATTCTTGCGAGATACGACGTTGGAAAACAGTTCTTTGATCGCTGATTCTTATACCACCGTGCCGCATTCCAAAAATTTCCGCAGTCCTGAGGATCCCAGATTCTTGAATGTAGACACCATTTCCGTATCTTCCATCCTGTATATAGCATCGAACTCAACAGATAATGAACTGTGAGTAATGGCTGCCATTTAGTAATATTAGGATTCAAGTAAGGAATAAGGAGGAGTTTAGGAAGATATAAGCAGGCGAAGGTAAAAAGATAAAGTAAAATGGTGAGTGAGATGTACAGCCTGATAAATAGAGAGATATTAGACACGTGTCTATATCTATTTGACTGATATTTTAAAATTAAAATTTTAACGGACGGGATGAGATTAAAGTAAGGCGGTTAAAGTTCGATTAGTCCGGGCTGTAAAATATTACTATGTTAAAGATCGATAATGTTTTGAGTCAGATCATAGGATAACATCATATCGAGAGAGATCAGTCTGATAATCAGGACCGGTTTGTGTCTTACTGACCATTGTATTATCGATATGTACTAACACTAAATCTTCTAAAAGCGAAGTTAAGCATGCGTCAAATATATTACGATAAATCTATTAAACCAAGAATTTGACGAAAATAACTTAGCCTCGGGGAGTGGTTTAGTGAAGATGTCTACAGCTTGCTGGTCTGTTGAAATGTACTCGATCCGAATATTCTTTTTACCAACATGATCTCGAATAAAATGATGTATAATATCAATATATTTAGTTCGAGAGTGCAAGACTGGATTATATGTGATAGCAATTGCGCTTGTGTTGTCGCAAAGATTGGTGACTCAGCAGCTTGAATGCCACAGTCTCTGAGCTGATGTTGAACCCAGAGCATTTGAGTGCAACAGCTTCTTGCGGCGGTGAAATATTCTGCCTCAGCTGTGGATGTGGTAGCCACATACGTTTGCTTCTTGCTAAACCATGAGATCAATCTTTCACCTAAGAATTGACAAGTTCCACTGGTGCTCTTGCGATCGATCTTACATCCTCCATAGTCAGCGTCTGAATATCCAGTCAAATTGAAGTTAGAATCTTTGGGATACCATATACCAACATTCTGAGAACCTTTTAAATATTTTAAAATGCATTTAGCGGCAATGAGTGGGATTATTTAGGGTCAGATTGAAATCTAGCACACATACAAATAGAAAACATAATATCAGGCCGGCTCGCTGTAAGACATAACCGCGATCCGATTAGACCTCGATACATTGTTACCTCAACTGACGTTCCCCCTTCGTCTTTATCTAACTTGATTGATAGACTGGTCGGAGTTGAAGCAGTTGACCAAGTCTCCATACCAAACCGTTTGAGTAGCTCCTTGGTGTACTTGGTTTGATTAATGAAGATTCCATTATCGAGCTGTTTGACTTGTAGACCAGGAAGAATGACAATTCTCCCATTATGCTCATCTCAAATTGGCTCTGCATTAACTTAGAAATTTCTAGCAAAGCTTGGGGTTAGTTGACTCAAAAATGATATCATCAACATATATTTGAATTAACAGAGTATGTTCCCACTTAATAAATTTAAATAAAGTTTTATCTACTGAGCCGATCATGATCCATAAGGAATTGAGACAGAGTGTCATACCAGGCTCTTGGGGCTTGTTTAAGTCCATACACTACTTTATTTAGTAGTATACGTGATTCGGAAACTAGTGATTAAGAAATCCAGGAGATTGCTCGATGTAGACTTCCTCCTGAAGTTTGCCATTAAGAAATGAACTCTTCACGTCCATTTGAAATACTTTGAAATCTTTAATATGCAAGAAAGATTCGAATGGCTTCTAGTCTGACAACTGGTGCAAAGGATTCATCAAAGTCGATTCCTTCTTCTTGTCTGAAACCTTGTGCAACCAGTCTGGCCTTGCATCTAGCTTGTTTCTGAAAACCCATCTGGTTCCAATAACAGGCTGATCACTTGGTCTGGGAGTTAAACTACACACTTGATTTTGTTCAAATTGGCTGAGCTCTTCTTGCATTGCCTCTATCCAGTTATAGTCCACTAAAGCTTCGTCAGTCTTTTGGTTCCAGGTTGGATATAAATGCAGCGTGGGTGAATTCATCCATCATCTGTCCTCTAGTTCTTATGGGTGCAGATGGACTTCCAATCACCAGATCAGGTGGGGGCCTCTTGGTCCAGCGGTAGTTTGATTCAGGAACATCTGATCCTGATGGAGGTAGAATGATGATATCGTCAGTATTGATCTTTACGTTGGTCTTCGCTACTATCGGATCAGTGACATCAGCTCGATCTGGTAGAACTTCAGTCGCTTCTACCGCTCTGTCTGGTACTTCAGGTTCTGGTGGATTGTCTCTTAACCTGTTAACTGCATTTTCATCATCACTGTTAGCTTCGAGATGGATATTTTCCATCTGATTTTGAATCATTTTCTTGTGGTTAACAATATCAAGAAATTCATCAAAAACTACATGAATTGACTCTTCCACAGTTAGAGTTCGATTATTGAAGACACGAAATGCTTTGCTAACAGATGAATATCCTAAGAATATTCCATCATCTGATTTAGACTCGAAAGCGGTTAGATGATTCTTACCGTTGTTATGAACATAACATTTGCAGCAGAAGATATGACAATATGAAAGGGTCGGTCTGTTATTTGTCCATACATCATATGGTGTTGCATTTAATTTCTTATGAATCATGGATCGAGTCTGTGTATAACATGCAGTATTGACAGCCTCTGCCCAGAACTTTTGAGAGATTCCATAGTCAGCAAGCACTGTTCTTGCTGCTTCCTTGAGCGTTCTGTTGCGTCGTTCTACAACTCCATTTTGTTGAGGAGTGCGAGCTGTTGAGTATTCATGTCTGATCCCTTGGTCATCTAGAAAGGATTCAAGATTTTGATTTGAGAATTCGGTGCCTTTGTCGCTTCGAATCCTGTCTATCCCAGAGGATTTCTCGTTCTGAATACGTTTCAATAGCTTGATCAATTTTGGGCCGGTCTGGTCTTTACTGCTCAAAAACATAGTCCATGTAAAACGTGAGTAATCATCAATAACAACAAGAGTATACCGTATTCCCCATAAACTTGTTATTGTTATTGGACCAAACAAGTCCATGTGCAATAATTCTAAACAGCGTGAGGAGGGTTTGACATTCTTTTTCTTAAAGGATGATCTGACTTGCTTGCCCATTTGACAAGCTTGACAGATCTTATCCTTAGCAAAGTTGATCTTGGGCAGACCGATAACTAAATCATTTTTACATAGGCTAGAAATAGTCTTGAAATTAAGATGATTCAAGCGTTTATGCCATAGCCAATGTTTATTATCGTTATGAGCGATGAAATGATAGGGTTGATTATTACGCGTATTCGGGCTTTGATTTATATATATATTCGTGTAGATTCTTGGAAGATGTTATGCTTTTTGGTATTTATTTGACTGTTTCAGGAATCTAGGTGGAATGTGGAAGAATTGAGCTACAAGGAAGAAAACGGATCAAATCAAGCCAATAAATGAAGAATTTGAGTTCTAGCATTCTCGATCAATCGGAACAGGAGGTCGATCGATCGGAAGAGGCAGATGTTTTGGCCAACAAAGAAAAGAGACTCTCGATCGATCGGAAATTTGTTCTCGATCGATCGACACTGGCAGAGATTTGGCAAGAAAATGTGTAAGGCCCCAACACTTAAACTCGTCATTAGTTCATTTATGACGTCGTATGTGTATAAATTTTTTCATTTTCTTTTCATTCTTTAAAAAGAAATCATTTCATATTTCCTATAATCCCATGACATAACCAATGTTCAACATTATATGATCATCTCGACCAACAAATAGACTCAGGGATTTCACCCAATACCATCCCCATTACACCACTTTTACATTGTGGGTTTTTATAAAAATTTGGGCAGAGTTCCCCACAAATTGAGCTATCCGGAAATAAAAACACATCACATAACATAACTCCCGACCAGGGGCAACACAATACTAAACAGAATACAGAAACACTAAGTAAATTCCCAGCCAGGGAAGACACCACACTAATAAGACAAACAAAAGTGGGTTTCAACACCCTTATACAGTCCATATACAGATACCAGTGCTCACAGAAGAGCAACGAATAACGGATATTCATCCGGATGCATAATTAGTATATATACCAACCGCTCAACCTCGTATATCGGCTCAATCTCATACTACGCTTCTGGAAGCATCATCCAACAAGGTCCGAGCCTAGCACTCCAAGGCCGCATCGTACCTGTTGTACCTGTTTCAACAGAAACAGCCCCCACACAGGGTGAGCACACTCCCACTCAATATTCAATCACAAATCAGCATACAAAATCATAATGCAATAATTTAGATTATTCAACACTCATAAAATATACTCCCTGTACAATTCCGAATTTGTATAGCTTCCACACACTGTTCATGTTTCAAACTCACGCACCTTCATAATGTCAAGTTTAGTATTATCACTGAAAATGTGATACTCAACAACGCTTATGAATTCAATACAATGACAATATATTATTTATGCTCAAACATAAATAGTTCAATATCAATGTAAACCTGGTTATCCCAATTTAAACCTGGTTATTCCACCATCTCATTCTCGATACTTTCTCATATCGCTCATGTCCACGACATCACTACTCAACAAGTAAAATCGGATCACGTACCACTACGTGTCCCCCATAACTCGTATATGAAACTCAATTATTAAAGTCAAACACTTACCTGAAACATCATATTCAAAATTGCATGTATACATGAATGTATAGATACTAGATATACCTGCTCGTACGTCACCACGTACCTTATAGTAGACAACATGAACAAGCTATCATCAACGTCCGAAGTCTCCTGTAGAGTCTATATCGAATATCAATTCAATATTAGCTCTTAATCCAAGCAATGAATATCCATCAATAGTTCTTACTTTCATTTCCATATCACAAATCAATAACTCAATATTATGAATCAAATCATAATCAATACTTTGATGCACACATCTTCACATGAATCATGATATTTCATTGGTGATGCAAAACCCCATTTTCTCCCATCATCCGCTACATCACACACATGATGCAGGATACACACACCCATACGTGCAAGTTCACGCCCAACTCACATAGCAATTCACTAGACACACCAGTCCAACAGAGGGAAAGGAAGTGCAAGGGTGTATGCATGATAACATCCAACTAGTGTCTAACTAAAACAATCCAATTAAGGCAATTAACATGTTCTAAACATTCAAACCCACACCGAGGTGGTTCAAACCAAGACATGAAAGAAAGGATCCATGTAGATACAAGATTCTACCCTTTTAAATCTAATTCCCTTAATCCCAACATAAAGTCATTTAATGATTAAATTCAACTTTAACAATTTAAAGATGCATTGGATTCCAAAATTCTTGATTTAGTACTATTAAGATTTGAAACTCAATAAAGTGACATAAATCATTAATACATGCTATGCTATCCATTTGAGCATAAATATCACCATAACTCTTTTCCATGTTATAATACATACTAGCATGCATCTAACCCATTTATTTACACACTACACATGCTTCCAATTGTAACACATCTCATACCATAGCCCAATATCTACCAAATATCACAATGGCTACAAGCCATAAAAGTTAGTCATTTTCACCCCACTAACAAGACTTAGACCCACACTTGAATCTCATTTAAGCCTATTAACAAACACATTCCATGCATGATTTTAATCTTCATCTTTTAACCAATAATAATACTAAGCCAAGACATATTCCACAATTTATTTTCAACAATTAACCATTCAATAAAGTGAGCCCCAATTGACTTCCAACAATCAAAACATTCATCATGCTATCCCATTCCCAATTACAATACTTCAATACATGAAGGAATACATACATAAACACCATCTTCACACACAATCACATGCTGGACACACACACGCAGAAACACACTCACGCACACACACTGCTGCACACACACGAACACACACTAGCAAACCCTTCCAAAATGCTAGCAAAATCGAACCAAAGCTTCATCAAAAATCGAGGGATTTCAGGGGAAAAACGATTGAAGGATGAGGAGGATTACCCACAAAATTATTGGAAGAAAATCGTCCCAAAATCGGACGAATTTGGAAATTTTAACCGCTGCGCCTCCTTGCAAGATCCGGGCGCAATCCGCGACGAAACTTCATGTTCTTGGTATGGAAAGAAGCGCCTGGAAGAGACGAAGACGATGGTGGTTCGGACGCGCCGGAAGGAGGTCCGACGGCGGCGGGTGCTCGGCTTTAGCGGCGAGGGGTCGGATGTGCGCGATTATTCAGCAGAGAAGAAAAGAGGATCGGGTTTTAGTGCGTGTATTTACACAATTTACTATGTGCTCCAAAAATGCCCAACAAAACATATTTATTTTTTTGTATCCTAACCCGGTTTTGTACATCGAAGTGTCGCCGGTGCACTGATATATTATTTATAGACAACGATTGGGATTTATACACACCCCAAAAACCCAAAACTTAAATTCTTCATTTTAATTAACTTATCTCTAAAATATTATCGGAGTATATTTTACAATCTCAAAATATTTTATGATCCGATTAACTTGTCAGTTGACCTTCACTTGGTCAATTCCACTTCTAATTAATTAATTCTAAAATTAGTTATCAATAAAATCCAAATCATATTTAGTCCAACAAATGATTATTAATAAATCTGGGCATCACAATTCTCCCCAACATATAAAATTTTGTCCTCGAAATTTAAAAGCATGCTTACCATAAAAGCCAACTGTAAAATTTACGTACCGTATATAGCTCAAGATAGTGACTTTACCATCCATAGGGCGACAGTCATCGGAATCATTATGGCTCACACATGTGCCCCATTGCACCAACGATCGCAAGAAGTGTTTAACCGTCAAGCTTCTTTATTATATCTCACTACCTGTGTACTTTCATTGACACAATTCCATTGCACAATATTATTTCCCGTCATATACTTTCATCACAGTGCCCATCATATAATCTCGCTAAATCATGCAATCCATGCTTTCATGTATATTTAAGAATATATGACAATACACCAACATTTATCGTAATTAACTTCATACCTGTGTCGTTTCAAATGTATGCAACTTATACCAACATCATCACCATCTTCCGTATGAAGTAACGGTACTCTTGAGCCTTTACGCATCAATCTTTCATATATCATCTCCTGGCTATTATCTGGTGCAAGGTAATGACTAGAAAACCCATTAGTCATTCTCACATACGTATATACACATAATACACACCAACCGCCACAGACCATCAGTATCAAATCATGATAGATGGCTTAACACCAATATTTTCATGTCACGATTATACTCATCTAACACAAGGCATCAACATCAATATCGAATAGTTCGTGACATACCTTTGTAGATGGAATAATCTACAATACACAATGGCATCATAGTATTATGCTCATCACAGTACTCACATACTCTCAAGTATCAATATTTCTTACCCAACTATTATCTGTCATAGGGCAAGTACAAAATAAACTCGTTAGTATTTCTCAAATACTCATAAGATAATACGTACCTTGTCATTTACGCATTTCGATATTCATAATGTTTCTGTCATCAAACATTAATTCTCTGCATCAGAAGTTTCTCGCAGTTCTATACACAACATGTTACAGCACACTGTCTCATAGGGTGATTGAAATTTAACATAAGAATTAATCGCATGCCTCAATGACGCAATTTATATCACTCTTTAACTCATCCTCGAAACATAATAATTTATTAATCATGAATATTCACAATGATCACATGTCCACACACGACATTCGTAGTAATCACGCGTCATCCCGCAACATACTCATGTCATCATGTGACACGCCCATTAAACTCATGTCTATCTGATGGTATTCTATTCAACATAATAGGTGATTAATCAATTATTAATCCTACCACATACAAAACTAGCATGCTTTCATAGCAATAATTATCATCACAAAATGATTAACATCTATTTTCAATATCTCATCACTACACACCGTAGATATGAGAGTGTTATCACAGAGGTTACACTCCTTCTTGCCTCGTTACCGCAACAAAAATATGATTATGACACATCTAGGTTTCACTTCAATTCCATTATCAACTTTTCTACATATACATGATTATAAAATCAATATAATTCAACAAAATAACTCGAATCAACATATATCAATATGTTTAACCAACTGAAACGGTTTACCTCGATATTTTGTCCTCCTGGATCGATCCAATATCTTCTTGGGCCTAAATCACATATACCAAGGAACAATAACATAACTGTATATAGCACAACTTCTATTGCCATCTGCACTCAAAGCATCATTAATATTCATCGCTAACACAATAGCGGTACAACAATATTTATTGCTAACACAATAGCAATATATTAATCTTCATCGCCCTACGGCGGTACATAATACTCATCGTCAACGCTGGCATACATAATATCCATAATCACAATGAATATACATTCTTAAGACAATAAGATGTAATAACACTTACTGTACACAGTCGATCCACACTTGATCCTTTAAACTGTCCCTGCTCTCAACATAAATACTCCACAAAATATGATTTCATATCAATACACAAATTGATATACTCACCATCCACAGAATAGCGGAATGAGACGTAGCTATATATACAATCGGTGGCAAGAACCATCGCCATGGAATCAGCGGAATGCACCATCGCTAAACACATGTCTGGCGGCATGATCCATCGCCAATGACATAGCGGAAAGAGGCATCGCTATACATGTACCCGGCGGCATAAACCATCGCCAATCAATATAGCGGAATGAGACATCGCTATCAATATACCTGGCGGCATGAACCATCGCCAACCAATATAGCGGAATGAGACATCGCTATCAATATACCTGGCGGCATGAACCATCGCCAAACAATATAGCGGAATGAGACATCGCTATCAATATACCTGGCGGCATGAACCATCGCCAACCAATATAGCGGAATGAGACATCGCTATCAATATCGATAATGTGGTTGTTCCGGTCTTGTTATAGCAGCGGAATTTTAGGACCCCTCGCTTCGACATATAGCGGCATCATATGATATCCCTCGCTTCGACAATGATATCAGCAAATATCATATTACCATCGCTTCATATGACAGCGGCAAGTACCTCCCTCGCTCGAATATAACAACCACCGGAACTTCCACTAGCTCCATGTACCTGTATCCAGGTTAATACAACAGTTCACAATATAATGATCGATACCACATTCCAGTTATAACCACAATATTCCACATTAATCACTAGAATTGTGACTGTTCCGGTCCCAATACAACATCGGAATTTTAGGACCCCTCGCTTCGACATATAGCGGCATCATATGATATCCCTAGCTTCAACAATGACATCGGCATGTTACCTCGCTTAGACATGACAGCGGCAAATATCATACTAACATCGCTTCATATGACAGCGGCAAGTACCTCCCTCGCTCGGAGATAAAGGCTACCGGAACATTCATCAATTCTACCACAATAATCGAACACAACAGTTGATTCCATTATCACAATATATATCACTATCATTTCACATATACCATCACATGTAAGGGTTCATTATCCACGATATACATAATCAAAGGTGTAATACGTTTTACCGTCCGAAGCCCGTACGTCTCACATTTCCTGATTTTCCTACAAAATCAGATCCCTTAACACATAATACATGAAGTGCTAGACATCACCATTAATGCCATCCCATCGCATTCTACACGATTCCTGCAATTACAATGATTAGCAACACCACTTTTCATATCATAAAAGCACATAAGCAATTAGTTGTGTCACACAACATTAATACCATCATGTATAAATATGTGCTACCAATTCCTATCAACAAGTTCCTAGGCCCTTAACAGCCTCAAAGAGCTAACCACTGATCTGATACCACTAATGTAAGGCCCCAACACTTAAACTCGTCATTAGTTCATTTATGACGTCGTATGTGTATAAATTTTTTCATTTTCTTTTCATTCTTTAAAAAGAAATCATTTCATATTTCCCATAATCCCATGACATAACCAGTGTTCAACATTATATGATCATCTCGACCAACAAATAGACTCAGGGATTTCACCCAATACCATCCCCATTACACCACTTTTACATTGTGGGTTTTTATAAAAATTTGGGCAGAGTCTCCCCACAAACTGAGCTATCTGGAAATAAAAACACATCACATAACATAACTCCCGACCAGGGACAACACAATACTAAACAGAATACAGAAACACTAAGTAAATTCCCAACCAGGGAAGACACCACACTAATAAGACAAACAAAAGTGGGTTTCAACACCCTTATACAGTTCATATACAGATACTAGTGCTCACAGAAGAGCAACGAATAACGGATATTCATCCGGATGCATAATTAGTATATATACCAACCGCTCAACCTCGTATATCGGCTCAATCTCATACTACGTGTTAGGATCGGGGTAGTGTTTAGAAGGGGGGTTGAATAAACACTAGATTCAATTTCGATTTCTTTTCTTAGTTAACTGTAAACTGTTAAGTATTACAGTTGCTTCTCAATATCAGGCAAGTCAGCAGACACTTATTATAGTGCGGAAGACGTCAGCTTAACTTGTGAGGAATAAAACTGAGGTAAATAAGCAATAACAAATGACACAAGAATTGTTTCTGGAAGTTCGAAGCACAACGCTTCTACGTCTCCCCTTCTTCCTTTGCAGGAAGGATTCACTAGAAGACTTGGTTTACACTTTACAGTATACAACCTTCTTAGGCACTCACACAGCTTGGCCTAAACTCCTAGCAATCACAACTACTTGATTTGATTACAACAATGTTCTAAGACACTCTTTATAGAATACATGTTTAGCTTTGAGTGTTCTTGATCAGCAGACTTCAGTTGGAATAATCTATTACAGATTCAGTTGCACTGCTTGTCTGCTCTTTGCTGAACTTTTGGAATATCAGTAAGTTGATTTTCTTGTTTGCTTTGAAGTGTTTTTGTTTGTTGAAAATCGCTCAGCACGTCTTCATTCTTTGCTTGGACGTATTTATAGGTTTGGTTGTCCAACGGTAGCTTTTCTGTATATGGAAGAGATTAGCTTTCCAAATTCATATTGTCTTCTTTCCTATTTTGTTAAGCAACGGCTCTTTTAACTCTGACGGTAATGGTGGCGGAGATATAGCAGGGTGCGCCGCTCTGTTGTACCTTTGTCAGAGAATGTTGTACTTATTTTGTCTCGTTGCTTAGTGCTCTTACTGGAAGTTTAGACTTCTGCTGGTTTTCTTTGTTCAACTGGTCGTTCATCCTCTTATGACCAGTTGATGTCTTTGTTCAGTGTGAGACTATCCGATTGATAGTTGTCCAGTAGATGTCCATCCAGTTTATGTTTATCCGGTTGATGGTTGTCCAGTAGATGTCTGTCCAGTTGGTGGTCATCCAGTTGATGTCTATCCAGTTGGTAGCCATCCAGTTGATGTCTGGTCCGGTTGGTAGCCATCCAGTTGATGTCTATCAGCCGGTTGGTGTCTTCACCCGGTAGGTGTTCATCCAGTTGATCTTTATCACCCGGTAGGACTTCATTATCCGGTAGGTGTCTTCATCAGGTAGGACTTTAACATCCGGTAGGTGTCTTCATCCAGTTGGTCTTTATCACCCGGTAGGACTTCATCCAGTTGGTCTTTATCACCCGGTAGGACTTCATCCAGTTGGTCTTTATCACCCGGTAGGACTTCATCCAGTAGGTGTTTGTAATCACCAAAACTTAGAAATCGTTTCCCAACACTACGCTTCTGGAAGCATCAGCCAACAAGGTCCGAGCCTAGCACTCCAAGGCCGCATCGTACCTGTTGTACCTGTTTCAACAGAAACAACCCCCACACAGGGTGAGCACACTCCCACTCAATATTCAATCACAAATCAGCATACAAAATCATAATGCAATAATTTAGATTATTCAAAACTCATAAAATATACTCCCTGTACAATTCCGAATTTGTATAGCTTCCACACACTGTTCCTGTTTCAAACTCACGCACCTTCATAATGTCAAGTTTAGTATTATCACTGAAAATGTGATACTCAACAACGCTTATGAATTCAATACAATGACAATATATTATTTATGCTCAAACATAAATAGTTCAATATCAATGTAAACCTGGTTATCCCAATGTAAACCTGGTTATCCCACCATCTCATTCTCGATACTTTCTCATATCGCTCATGTCCACGACATCACTACTCAACAAGTAAAATCGGATCACGTACCACTACGTGTCCCCCATAACTCGTATATGAAACTCAATTATTAAAGTCAAACACTTACCTGAAACATCATATTCAAAATTGCATGTATACATGAATGTATAGATACTAGATATACCTGCTCGTACGTCACCACGTACCTTATAGTAGACAACATGAACAAGCTATCATCAACATCCGAAGTCTCCTGTAGAGTCTATATCGAATATCAATTCAATATTAGCTCTTAATCCAAGCAATGAATATCCATCAATAGTTCTTACTTTCATTTCCATATCACAAATCAATAACTCAATATTATGAATCAAATCATAATCAATACTTTGATGCACACATCTTCACATGAATCATGATATTTCATTGGTGATGCAAAACCCCATTTTCTCCCATCATCCGCTACATCACACACATGATGCAGGATACACACACCCATACGTGCAAGTTCACGCCCAACTCACATAGCAATTCACTAGACACACCAGTCCAACAGAGGGAAAGGAAGTGCAAGTTGAATATATAAGTTGTGAATCCTGAAAATACTTGAAGACATAATGGAAAAGAAATTTTCATTTGTTATAAATATAAGCAGATTACAAGTTGTAATCAAACTGGACAATTGAGAGAGATTCATCTTTATTTAAGATGAATTCTAATAACTTGAATAGAATCTAAGACAAATCTATTTTTACACAATATAGCTGATACATGACAAATTTTTAAACAGGCAATTTAGACCGGAGAGCTTCGATCCACCTAGTTGTGGAGAGGAAGAGCTCGATCCACCTTGTTTCAGAGAGGAAGTCGATAAGAGTTCAAATGTATATTCATCTGGCCTCCATGGTTTATGGATTCACCTAATGAAAATACTCTATCTCTGTTGAGAATACTCTATCTCTGTCTTCCCCCTTTTTGTCATCAGCACCCAGATAACTCCTGATTGCAGTTCCTGACTGATGATGAGCATCAGAGCAGGATCCAAACGCTGAAGCTTAACGGAGCTGGGTTAGATAAGTAATCAACCCATGAGGGGTTGATTTAGATAAGTAATAAACCCATGAAACTGAACAATTGTGAAAAGGAAACCAAGGAATTTTCAGAGAATTGAAAAGAATCATGATTAGTGAATGTGAGTTATGAAAGCAAACATGAGTCTCTATTTATAGAAGAAATTTATTTAGTGTGAACACATTTATGTTGTTACGATAAATGCTAAGAAAAAGTCAACTAAAAACAGTAAATAGATAAGAGAAATGAATAAGGGATCAGAAACTGATACTATTTCCTCCCTAACCAATGTTGGGAATAGTCTCGCTTTTCGGTAGGCGGTTGGCGCGGACTTCGAGATCTTTGCTGAGTAGAAGATCTAGACTGATGGGATACTCCAGCTGCAGTAGATGAACGATTTGCTGGACTCGGATCTCGCTGGGACGGAGGAGCAGTTCTGCTGGGCTCAGGCAGTCTTCGGATTATTTGTGGAGCAGCAGGCAGGCTGTTGCATATATCTTGAATTTGGGACGCGAATGCTGCCTGCATGGTGGCCAATTGATCGGTCAAGACTTTCTTGGCGTCTTCAATCTTATCTCCAAGAGCTAGGGATGTGGCAGCATGAAGTGATTCATTATGTTGAGTGATCTGAAGACGAGCCTGGCCAATTCGAGAAAATGCGTCCGCAACTGCATTCTCAGCAAACGTCTGAAGTCCGGTGACAGTAGTCGTTAGACTATTTAAGTCCTTGTAGACTTGCTGGAACTGAGAGTCCGCGTGCTGCTGATGGGTTCCAAGAATAAGAGTCGCAGTGCGCTCTTCCTGCTTGAGTTTATTGACATCGCTGGCTAGTGCTGAAATTGCATTGGATAGATTTGCTAGCTGTGCAGCAATGTTTGGTGGCTCGTCCAGAGGGTTTGAAGTTGGAAAGTCAAAGAAATCCTCTGAAAGTTCTTGAACCATGGACGGATCCACAGCAATTATTTGAGGGTCAGCAGTAGGAACAAGAGCACCGGGATGAGCATCTACAACTGTAGTGGATAGTAAAACAGTGGCTTCAACATGTGGGGCAGCTATTGAGTCTGAGACAGTAACAGCCATAGTAGCAGTGTCTTCAATAAGTGGGGCAGCCATATCAGCAGTGGCTTGGACAACCGCAGCAACAGACGACTGGGTGTGATCATTTGAATGTGAGGACTCACTAGGTTCATGGTTGCCATAGGAGATGGTAACTTGCTGAACCACCGTCTGAATTACTGTGTCCACATTTGCGTGATCAACAACCATCGGTTGGGGCGGTTGATCATTATAAGAGCTGGGAGCAGAGGAGACGAGGTGAGCAGTTGGAGAGGAGAGTTCTTTAGCAGAAGAGGCTGCCTCCAAGGCAGTTGATACTGTCTCCGCTCCAGTGGGAGTTGTCTCCAGGGCAATCGAAGTGATCTCCACATTGGTAGTGGCAATCTCCAGATCAGTAGTGGCTATCTGTAAATCAGGCTGGTCGGGACTTGCAATATTTGCAGCAGTAGAGCATGAGTGAATACCAGTTGAGATGAGAAGATCATGAATAGCTAGATCGACCATTTCCAGCTTTGGTCCAAGAGCATTTAGAACTGATCTATCATGATTCACAGTGCCTGAATCACCGTTGAAATGCTGAAGACGTGTTTCAACAAGGGCTTGAAGTTCGCCCACATAGTTCATCATACGGAATACATCTCTCAGCTTCAGGCTCTTCTCAGGGTCTGTGATTTGAAGATAAGCCAAATTTTGGTTCTCATCTTCCCTTGCCTGATCCAGAATAGGATCGAAATCATCAAATCGAACTTTCACTCGAGCCTTCACCCATCGATCAAAAATGTCTAGCTGTGGCTGCAGCTTGGCTTCAACTGTATCCATGACCATTTGTATCTCGAAGGCAACATGAGTGGACACTGGAGCCATAAGAGTTTTGCCTTTACCAGCGGTAGTGGTCTTTGGATGACAGTAAGGACACAAGGACTTGGGTGTCCTGAAACTGATAGAGCCTGGTGCTTGCTGAGAGCTCACCAGTGCAGAAGAATTGTCAGCGGGAGCCACTGAGGTAGCGATTACCATGGCCAATGAAGCAGTTGGTTCCTCAGGTGGAGGATTTTCAGGGCTGGGTTCTCTTCCTGGGATATTTTCTGTCAGACCGGCGGAGGAGATGGTATCAGAAGCTGCAATGACTTTCTGTCGGACAGCCGGAGGAGCAGCTTTTCTTGTTCTGGGCTTCTTAGGAGGGGGAGGAAGAGGAGAAGACTCAGCTGATTCCGATATGGTTTGTTCAGAGTCACTGATAACTTGAGTTGATCGGCGCTTCGTCACCCCAACTTCTCTGCCACTTCGCTGTCTGTGAAGCTGAAGATACTTTGCAGTGATAAGTCTCCCTGGATGGAGTTTGGTGAGATCCCTGTCTCAATTTGTTTGCTGTCAAAGAGGCTGCTTAGTGGTAGGGCGAAGCCTGATTGACCTTTGCCAGAAACTACGAGACCAGTCAGAACTTGAAATAGTACAACTGACCAGTTTATCTCCAAGCCTTTGCATATGGCACTGATAACATCAAATTTGCAGGGGTGATGATTTCAAATGACCCAGCTTTACATAGTAGCCCCTTTGAAATGATATCCGCAAGTTGTCGAAAATGGCTCTTCATTAATACTTTCCTGAAAGGAGGACGTTGAAGGCGATGTGCAGAGTCAGAAGCTGTGAGGCGCATCTCTTCTCGTAGTCCTACTGGAATAGTGGAATAATCAGTAAGTCCGGTGGAGGGAAGGCACAGGTGTGTGGCAAATTCAAGTTGGGTGATTGTAACCAACTGTCCAGATACGGATGCCACCACAGTGTCGTCAACGACTTTTGCAGTAGCAAAGAACTCGTGTAACTCGTCCTTGTAGAATGAGGGGGCTTGGCTCAGGATTACCTAGAGACCGGAGGTATCCAACTTGTGAATCAGTTCCTTTGTCTCTTCATCAGATGATGTGTAGATAGAATGAAAATCTACGTGAATAGCATTTGTGATGAAACTTGGCTGTGTATTCTTTGACATTTTGAATGATTAAGTGGAAGAAACAGCAGCAATCCTGTTGAGTAAAATTTTTTTGGAAGAAAAGTCAGTCGCAGTGAATTGTTGGAGAAGATAAAGAATAATGAAATTAAAGGCGGTGAAAAATTAAAGTATATGTAACGTCGTACTGTAGATGAGCGGACACATGTATACGTGGCGATCATCTAACGATTTAACAAAAAATTAACCAATAAATTAAAGGATAGGATTTAGGCGGGAGTGAAATAATTTATTTTACAAAAAATAATTTTGAATTCCGACGTTCCATTAGGTTAATGAGTATCGAGAGTTATTTTTGTCAAAGCATATTTGGTAAGGTCTTCTGGTATGTAGGGTCCGACTGGTAAGAGAGCATCTACTGGATGTAGAGTCCTACGGGTACGTAAACACCTACTGCAGCTGACCATTGTATTACCAGCTGAGCTTAAATAACCAAGATAAGATTATAACGGAAATTCCCCCTAAATTTATGCGAATAAGCTAAAATAATTCCCCCTGAATTTATTATCAAAACAAAATAATCAAGGAGTAATTTCAATTAAACCAAGAATATTTCGAAAGTAGGAAAACTTAGCGTCCGGTAGAGGTTTTGTGAAAATGTCTGCTGCCTGTTGTTCGGTAGAAATATACTCCAGCCGAATTTCTTTCTTCATAACATGATCTCTGATAAAATGGTGACGGATGTCAATATATTTAGTACGAGTATGAAGAACTGGATTGTATGTTATAGCAATGGCAGACGTATTGTCACAAAATATGGGAGCCTATGTGGACTCAATTCCATAATCTCTGAGTTGTTGTTGAATCCAGAGCAGTTGAGCACAGTAGCTTCCAGCAGCAAGGTACTCTGCCTCTGCAATGGAAGTTGCTATGGATGTTTGTTTCTTGCAACCCCATGATATCAATCGATCACCAAGAAATTGACAGTATCCACTGGTGCTTTTTCTGTCAATTTTGCATCCAGCATAGTCAGCATCTGAGTATCCAATAAGATTAAAAGTTGAGTCTCTTGGATACCATAGACCAACATTCTCAGTGCCTTTCAAATATTTGAGGATTCTTTTGACAGCAGTGAAGTGCGACTACTTGGGATTTGCTTGAAACCGGGCGCACATACATACTACAAACATAATATCTGGTCGGCTGGCTGTCAATTATAGTAAAGATCCGATAATGCCCCGATACATTGTAACTTCGACTGGTATTCCTGAATTATCCAAGTCGAGTTTGGCAGATGAGCTCATTGGTGTAGCAGCAGCTGAGCTGGTACTCATTCCATATTTCTTCAGCAGCTCTTTAGTGTATTTAGACTGATTTATCAGGATTCCTTCACTAGATTGCTTGACTTGCAATCCTAAGAAAAATGATAATTCTCCCATCATGCTCATCTCAAATTGATCCTGCATAATTTTAGAAAATCTTTCGCACAATTTTGAGTTAGTACTTCCGAAAATAATATCATCAACATAAATTTGAACTAGCAAAGTATGATCTCCCTTTGTGAATTTGAAAAGGGTCTTGTCCACCGTGCCAATGATAAAGTTATGCTCAGTCAAATATTTTGATAGAGTTTCATACCATGCACGGGGAGCTTGCTTCAGACCATACAACGCTTTATTGAGACGAAAAACATAAGATGGCTGATGATGGTTTCCAAATCCAGGAGGTTGTTCAACGTAAACTTCTTCCTGGAGTTTCCCGTTAAGAAACACACTCTTAACATCCATCTGATAGACCTTAAAGTCTTTAAACGCAGCAAATGCAAGAAATATGCGAATTGCTTCTAGTCGAGCTACAGGGGCAAAGGTTTCATCAATGCCTTCTTCCTGTCTGTAGCCCTTTGCAACTAATCTTGCCTTATTTCTGATTACTGTTCCATTTTCGTCTAATTTATTCCTAAATACCCATTTGGTGCCAATTATAGTGTGATGCTGTGGTCGTGGTACTAAATACCATACTTTGTTTCGCTCAAACTGATTTAGTTCTTCTTGCATAGCGTCTACCCAGCTTGGGTCTAACATAGCATCATCAATCTCCTTAGGTTCTAAGTGAGATATGAATGCAGCATGAAGGAATTCATTAATCATTTGTCCTCTGGTGCGTAGAGGAGCAGCAGGGTTACCTATGACCTGCTCGGGAGGATGATTCTTCATCCACCGAAGCGGAGGTCCAAGAGGGTTGAGTTTTTCAGTTGACTGGATGTGAGTGGGTAATTCAGAAGTTCTGATAGTCGCATCTTTTTCACTTGCTCCCTCAACTGCAGCAGGAGTATATGCAATAGTGTCATTGTCAGCTGGATGCCGTTCTTGTTGACCAGCAAACTCCTCTGTTTGAGCTTCAGGAACTTCTGGTTCTAAGGAGCAGTCAGTCCTGCTTCTGTAATTCATCTCATCATCAACATTTTCATCAATGTAAGTGCTTTCCAGTCGATTGCTCAAGTTGTTGATTTGAATATCAGATATTGTACAGTCAGTAGGTTCATCAAATTTTACATGCACTGATTCTTCTACATTAAGAGTTATATTATTAAATACTCTGAAGGCTTTACTAACTGCAGAATAACCAAGAAATATTTCAGCATCAGATTTGGCATCAAACGCGGTGAGATGAGTCTTTCCATTGTTGTGAATAAAACATTTGCAACCAAACACATGGAAGTAGGAAATATTTGGCTTACTACCATTCCAGATCTCATAAGGGGTTTTATTTGCTCGCTTATTAATCATTGATCTGTTCTGCGTATAACAAGCTGTGTTGACAGCCTCTGCCCAAAATCTCTGCGATATTTCTAATTCCGCAAGCATAGTTCACGCAGCTTCTTTCAAAGTGCGGTTCCTACGCTCAGCAACTCCATTTTGTTGAGGAGTTCTAGCAGCAGAGTATTCGTGTTTAATACCAAGGTCATCTAGATATGATTCGAGTGATTGATTGGTGAACTCAGTACCTTTATCACTGTGAATTCTATCTATCCCACACGATTTCTCATTTTGGAGTCTTTTCAGTAGTTTGATCAGCTTTGGAGTAGCCTGATCTTTGCCACTTAGGAACAAGACCCACGTGAAACGAGTGTAATCGTCTATTAACACTAGGGTATACTTCATTCCCCCTAGACTTGTTACTGGTATAGGACCAAACAGATCCATATGCAGCAACTCTAGGCACCGAGAAGAAGATTTACTCCCTTTGTTCTTAAAGAAGGATCTGATTTGCTTACCAAGTTGGCATGCTGCATAGATCTTGTCTTTTGAGGACTCAATTTGGGACAGTCCAACTACTAGATCAAGTTTACGCAGACTGGCAATAGTTTTAAAATTTAAGTGACTCAACCGTTTGTGCCAAAGCTAATTCTTGGAAGAGTTCAGGGCAGCTAAGCAAGTAGAGGAGGTAGGCTGATTAAGATTCCAATCAATTTTATATGTGTTATCATGCATTCTTCCTACAAGTAATATACTGCCATCAGTGGATTTGATTGTGCATGAGTGCTGATTGAATTCTACAGCATGACCATTGTCACAAAGTTGACTTATGCTAATCAAGTTATAGCATAGATTTTCAACTAAAAGAATATCTTTAATGACGATGTTACCGTAGATAATCTTACCCTTACCCACGGTTCTACCTTTCGCGTTATCTCCAAAAGTTATTCTGGGTCCGGTGGAGTCCACCAGTTCAGACAATAAGCTCGCATTTCCTGTCATATGTCTAGAGCATCCGCTGTCCAGGAACCATTCTGAGCTCCGAACTAGATGCATTCTAGCTTCCTGCAATTAAAGCGATAAAATGATTGGTACCCAATCCTACTTGGGTCCGGGTAGGATTAGTCCTTTCGGAACCCACACTTGTATGACCCTGAGTGACTTAGGTCGGTGTGTGTTCTGAAACGTGTGTGCATTCATAAATGATGCTGATGATCTTGACTGTGGAGTGTGATAATATGTGTATGCATGTGCTTTTGGTTTGTAGTTCCTGTTATAGAGCATATACCTGTGAGGGCCCGATCCTAATATGGTGTTTAATTATCACACAGTTTAATTTACGTAAACAGCGGAAGAATAATTTCAAACGTCTCCTTAAATGGCCCTAAAAATTTTTCGCTTTTAAGATACATATATATTTATATCAATATATATATATATATATATATATATATAATTCTAGTTAAGCCATTCATTCGCAGATAATAAAACAACATAAATCAAAGTTATTACAAAGTCCCGAAAAATATCAGATCCCGAGTACAACATACACGGGGCATACCCCGGTAAATTTATTTTGTTTTTTTTTTTTTTTTAAAATCCATAGCATACCATACGATTACTGGGAAAGAAAAACCAACATAACCTGAGCTCTTCATCATGGAGCTCGGGTATCTCTTGATGCGTCACCAAAAGCATCATCAGCACGTCCTCCTGTAACGCCTGTCATGCCCGAACAACAAAAGACATGACAGCCCCCCGCAAAGGGGGTCAGTACCCCAGTACGAGAAATAATAGATCATGTCAAATGACAAAATATCATGCAATGCATACCATGTATGAATGCGATGTATGAATGGTACAAGGGAATCGAAATCAAGATACCAAAATCGGAGTCCAAAGGAAGGTATCATCAAATCATCATAGCTCGAGCAGAGGGTGACAGTATACGTACATTGCGCTAGGAAAACTCATCCTATGTACGTTACTGCATCCAGCCCTCGTGTCTAGGTCCGCTCGCACCTGCACGTGACTACAGTTACTACCTATACTGCCTGTCATCGCCATGCTCGTCGCACCCGACACTCAGAGTAAGTCAACTCAGTCAAAATCATGGATATCAAGGAAACGATAGCTCAATATGATATGCCCATGAATCATTATGCATTAATGACATATGCAACTCAATATATCATGCAATCTCATGTGAGAGTATATACAAATCATGTAATTTCACATATCATGTACTCCAAGACATTTATCATGTCAGATAGTCACAGAATCATATATTGACAAGAAAATCATATCAATCAAATAATAGCAAGGTCATACAGTAGTATCATTACACGCCTTTGCCAGACGTCATGATAAAACTCATTTCAACGTACCTCAGACCGAGACTAAACTACCGAAACCTCCTCGAGTAAACCTGGAGTCTATTAACCTGGTCAAATAAAATCCAAAATGACACTAAGTGCTCAAAAAGTGTATTGAATCAAACCTAACTTAAAAATATGACCCTTAACGATTTTTCCTACATTTTCAGCCTGACCCATTTTTGTATAAAAATCGCTATAATTCCATACGTCATCAAAACGACTTGATTCCAGAGCTCAAAGTTCAGAAACTCAAAATATTACATTTCATCAGAGAAGTTGTCAAGCTGGTTGGACCATCTAGGTGGTGTTTGAACACTAAAACCGCAACATTTAAAAAAATGTATTTTCCAGCTTGAGCAGTGTTGGCAAAAGTGTTATAACTTCTTCATTTAAAACCCAAAATTAGTGATTCTAGTGGCAATTTACAGCCAACTGGAAATCCTATAATTCTTGTCTCTAGACATTTTTCAAAATTCCTGGCCAAAAATGCTCAGGAACCCGAAGAACACACTGCATGGCATTTTCGCCCACATGCAGGACATAGATTGAGCACTTAATTTCAAAAATTCATAACTAATACGAAAGAAGCCCAAATTAAGTTCTCTTTTTTTTTAAATTCAAAAGAAAGCAAAGACCTACAATTTTTATTTGAATACCGACAACAAATTCGGAATAAAATGTGCCCAGAATGCCGAATTACAGTCCACCTGCAACACGCATGGACATGCAGAGGCGAAAATGAGCACTGAACGAAAAATCGTCATAACTCCTACTCAGGAGACCCAAATTGCATGCTTCTTTTTTTTAAAATGCATAAATTTGAAAGATCTACAACATTGATTTGAAAACCAAAATCAAAATCGAAAGTATAATTTGTCAAAAGTTCGGATTTCTACACTGCATGTGCATTCACAGCACATGCAGAGTCGAATCTGATGCCTCTTAGTAAAATGAGTATATCTCACTCATTTCAAGTCCAAATAGTCTCAAATTTTAACCACAGGACGACAACACCTATATCTACAACTTTTGTTTGAGGCTCAAAGACAGATTCGGAAGTTACAGAACTCGAAAGTATGGAACAACTTTCTGCATGTAACCTTAGTTTCTGCTGAAACTTAGGATAGCATGAGTTCTTCTCTTTTACAAAACAAGACTCAAAAATTCGAACCCTATCTGTAAAAATTCGAGGATTAGGAATAAAAACAGGATGATATACCTCTCAAGCTTTCAAAAACACCACACCCTTGAAGCTCTTCTAATTTCCTATACAAAACCAAGCTTGCATGCAAGGTTTGAGCATGTTTTAATGGAGGAAAATTGAAGGTGTTAATTTCGAATTCAATGGAGGCAAGAGGAGAGATGGATAGCTTGTTGGGGATGAGAGAGGTGAAGATAAAATCAGATTGTAGAAGAAGGAAAACTCCCATGCCTTTATAAAGAGGAAAGGGGCGATAGTTACAAGGTGAGAGTTTGGGATTTTTTTATAATTTCATATCCCACTATGTCCATGTGTCACAAAATGATGCTTTATCATTTTTAATGTAGGTGCATGGCTGAAAATGATATACCATTTGGTATAATTTTGATGTATATTAAGTTAGTTATAATTAGGTGTTGCCATCTGGAACATTTCAACTCGAATTCTTCGCTTTTTAATGACCCGGGTTTACTAACTCAGGGTTAAGCGTACTTAATTAATAACGGGGCCTTACACTTCTTCCCCTCTTAAAAGATTTCGTCCTCGAAATCAAAAGGTAAGAATTTATTCAACTTAGATTATTTCATACGATTACAGATACATCGGATAATCATAAGTACAAGGCATGGAATACAAAAGAGTATCTTCAAATAGATGTGGCCATTCTTGTCTCATTTTGGCCTCTAATTCCCATGTCGACTCTTCTGTACCATGACGACTCCATTGTACCAAAACCAATGGAATGGTTTTATTTCGTAGCACTTTCTCCTTCCTATTCAAAATCTTGACAGGTTGTTCAACATAGGACAAAGAACTATCTACTTCAATCTCTCCTGGCTGAAGAACATGAGAGGGATCTGGTTCATACTTCCTCAGCATTGATACATGAAACACATCATGAATTAGCGATAAGTGTTGTGGCAATGCTAAACGGTATGCCAACGAACCAATCCTCTCGAGAATCTAATAAGGTCCAATGTATCGAGGTGACAACTTCCCTCGACGCCCAAAACGCATTGTTCCCCGAAAAGGCGATACCTTAAGAAAAACTCTGTCTCCGACTTGAAATTCTAAGGGCCTTCTTCGTTTATTAGCATAACTGGCTTGTCTGTCTTGAGATGCTTTCATACGTTTTCGAATCAATTCTATTTTTCCTTGCATCTCATCAGCAAATTCGGGTTGAGCCAACTGTCTTTCTCCAATTTCATCCCAACATACCGGTGTTCGGCACTTCTTGCCATATAAAGCCTCAAATGGAGCCATCCCGATAGTTGCTTGGAAACTATTGTTGTAGGAGAATTCCACCAATGGTAGTGATTCTTGCCAATTACGACCAAAATCCATCACCACAGAACGCAACATATATTCTAATGTCTGAATAGTTCTTTCAGTCTGTCCGTCTGTCTGTGGATGATAGGCAGTACTCATTGCCAATCTGGTACCCATGGCGTTTTGAAAACTGCTCCAAAACTTTGATACAAACCTCGGATCTCTGTCCGACACAATAGAAACTGGAACTCCATGTATCCGAACTATATTATCCACATATAGTCGTGCCATCTTCTTGTAGGAGTAAGTACGATCAAATGGGATAAAGTGTGCTGACTTGGACAATCGGTCAACTATAACCCAAATCGCATCACATCCCCTGTTTGATCGGGGTAAATGGGTCACGAAATCCATTGCAATATGCTCCCAATTCCATTGAGGTATTTCCAAACCTTGAAGTAAACCACCAGGTCTCATTCTCTCTGCTTTGACTTGTTGACAAGTCAAACATTTTGATACGAAATCAACAATATCTTTCTTCATACCTTTCCACCAAAGATGTGGTCTTAGTGTATGGTACATTTTTCGGCTTCCTGGATGGATACTAAAATGACTACAATGAGCTTCTTGGAATAGAGCCTCTTTTAATTCCACTAAATTTGGCACTACCAATCTATTATCCATTTGTAACCAACCACCTTGTGATATGCTAAATCTCGTGGTTTGGTTTGACATTACCAGTTCCTTTAAGTGGTGAATGAAAGGATCTGTCTCTTGGGCTTTTCTGATCCTTGAGATAATTTGCGGTTCCACTTGTAAAGTCGACACAACGAAATAATCCTGTTGTGGTTGATATGTCCATCCTGAAGTGCACAACTCATCATAATTTTGCCATATAAGAATGGATGCTATCATGGCATTTTGCACTTTCCGACTTAACGCATCTGCTACTTGATTCATTTTTCCTGGTTGATATTGTATGTCACAATCAAAATCTTTTAGTAAATCCAGCCATCTTCTCTGTCTCATGTTTAACTCGGATTGAGTGAATATATACTTCAAACTCTTGTGGTCAGAGTAAATAATAAATTGCTCCCCATATAGGTAATGATGCCATATCTTCAAGGCAAAAATGATGGCAGCCAACTCTAGGTCATGAACAGGATGTCGTGTCTCATGAGGTTTTAATTGTCTTGACGCATAAGCGATCACCTTTCCTTGCTGCATAAGTACACAACCCAATCCTTTAATTGATGCATCGGCACAAACTACAAATCCTCCTGATCCAGATGGCAGGGCCAACACTGGGGCTGTAGTCAATCTTTGTTTCAACTCTTGAAAACTACTTTCACAATCGTCTGACCAGATGAAACTCTGATTTTTCTTGGTCAAATGGGTGATAGGCTTGGCTATTTGAGAGAATCCCTCGATAAAACGCCTGTAATAACCTGCCAAACCCATGAAACTTCGAATCTCTGGCACAGTTGTTGGTCTAGGCCAATTTAATACTGCTTCCACCTTACTTGGGTCTACAGATACTCCTTGAGCAGATATCACATGTCCCAAAAACATGACTCTGTCCAGCCAAAATTCACATTTCGATAGTTTTGCATACAACTGGGCTGAACGAAGAGTCTGGAGTACCAACCGTAAATGTTCTTTGTGGTCTTTCTTGGTTTTGGAGTATACCAAGATATCATCAATGAATACAATCACAAATCGATCCAAAAATTTTCTGAATACTCTATTCATCATATCCATAAACACTGCTGGTGCGTTCGTCAGACCGAAAGGCATTACCAGGAATTCGAAATGTCCATACCTGGTTCGAAAAGCCGTCTTTGGAATATCCTCTTCCCTAACTCGAAGTTGATGATAACCTGATCGTAAATCAATCTTTGAATAGACCGAAGTTCCTTGAAGTTGGTCGAACAAATCATCAATTCTGGGTAACGGGTATTTATTCTTGACGGTAACCCGATTGAGTTGTCTGTAGTCGATACACATTCGCATTGTACCATCTTTCTTCCTTACGAAAAGTACAGGTGCTCCCCAAGGCGACATACTCGGTCGTATATAACCTTTGTCAAGAAGATCCTGCAATTGCTCTTTTAATTCTTTGAGTTCTGCTGGTGCCATTCTGTAAGGTGCTTTTGAAATTGGTGCGGTACCAGGCATCAACTCAATGCTAAAATCAATCTCTCTCTCCGGTGGAAAACCCGGAATTTCATCTGGAAATACATCTGCAAACTCTCTTACCACAGGAATGTCTGACAAAAGTGGCTCTTTCTTTGTAAGGACTGTGCAGGTCTAGACTGTGAACCACCCTGAAACCTTCCCCTAGCATGAGGCATTGTCTGCTGTGGCTGCACTGGTCCTTGATCTCTTAACGGACATGCTCGTGAGTAGTGTCCAGTCTGTCCACAAGTATAACAAGTTCCTCTCATTCCTAGACACTGGTCAGTGGAATGTCTGCCTCCACATGATGCACAAAGAATACCAGGACTTGGTGCTCCCCCAGAACTCCATGAACCGCTGGAACTTGAAGAGCTTGATCTGAACTTCTTAAATTTCTTACCCTTTGGTTTGAAACTTTGTTGCTTATGAAACTGATGTGGCCTCGTCTGCTGCTGGCGCGGTGGGGGATGTTGCTGGAAAGGACCCAGAGAAGAAGGTATATTTCCCTGAGGTAATTGGGGAACAAACTGCAAACCCCCTCTCTTCAGTCCAACTTCAGCTCTTTTTGCCCTCTCAACTGCCTCAGGATATGTGGTGATGTCCCCAGAAGTTACAAACGTATAGATAGAAGGATGCAGTCCCTCCACAAATCTAGTATACATCGCCCTAGAATTTGTTGCCACATAAGGTACATAGCTCAAAAGTGCAGAAAATTGTGATGCATACTCGGCCACAGACAAATTTCCTTGAACAAGATTATTGAATTCGGCTTCCTTTGCAGTGTAGTAAGATGGAGGGGAATACTGTTCCAAAAATTTCGTCTGGAATATCTCCCATGTGATAGTAATCCCAGACTCAATCAATCCTTTCCTCGCAGCTTCCCACCACAATTGTGCTCTCTCTTTCAACTGATAGACTGCGAGCTTCAATCGTATTGATGGCGCGTAGTTGACAAGGTCAAATAAATATTCCATCTCTCGGATCCACGATTCAGCTTTTTCACCAGAATCTATTCCATTGAATCTTGATGGGCGCATGTTCTGGAAACGAGCTACTACTGACTCCATATCCAGCTCTTGAACTTGTTGCGCTAAATCATCCACATCATCAGCATGATGAGTGTTAGATGCAGATTCATGCACCACACCCTTGCCCTTGCGACCTCTAGTTCCAGGTGCCATGTCCTTATCCCAAAAATCTATTCCTAATCAGAATAGTATAGCATAAAAGGTTTTATAGGAAGTTCAGCTATAATTTGATGCAAATAATTTCATAACATAATGGAATTCAGCATATATATCATGTACGGAACAGGTACAATCATAAAAGGACAAGTAGCCAATCACATGCACAAACATTTTATTTGTGACTAAACTCAGTGTCCTAACTCTATATCGAGCGTATCCCAGACTACGCTCTGATACCATAATGTGAGGGCCCGATCCTAATATGGTGTTTAATTATCACACAGTTTAATTTACGTAAACAGCGGAAGAATAATTTCAAACGTCTCCTTAAATGGCCCTAAAAATTTTTCGCTTTTAAGATACATATATATTTATATCAATATATATATATATATATATATATATATATATATATATATATAATTCTAGTTAAGCCATTCATTCGCAGATAATAAAACAACATAAATCAAAGTTATTACAAAGTCCCGAAAAATATCAGATCCCGAGTACAACATACACGGGGCATACCCCGGTAAATTTATTTTGTTTTTTTTTTTTTTTTAAAATCCATAGCATACCATACGATTACTGGGAAAGAAAAACCAACATAACCTGAGCTCTTCATCATGGAGCTCGGGTATCTCTTGATGCGTCACCAAAAGCATCATCAGCACGTCCTCCTGTAACGCCTGTCATGCCCGAACAACAAAAGACATGACAGCCCCCCGCAAAGGGGGTCAGTACCCCAGTACGAGAAATAATAGATCATGTCAAATGACAAAATATCATGCAATGCATACCATGTATGAATGCGATGTATGAATGGTACAAGGGAATCGAAATCAAGATACCAAAATCGGAGTCCAAAGGAAGGTATCATCAAATCATCATAGCTCGAGCAGAGGGTGACAGTATACGTACATTGCGCTAGGAAAACTCATCCTATGTACGTTACTGCATCCAGCCCTCGTGTCTAGGTCCGCTCGCACCTGCACGTGACTACAGTTACTACCTATACTGCCTGTCATCGCCATGCTCGTCGCACCCGACACTCAGAGTAAGTCAACTCAGTCAAAATCATGGATATCAAGGAAACGATAGCTCAATATGATATGCCCATGAATCATTATGCATTAATGACATATGCAACTCAATATATCATGCAATCTCATGTGAGAGTATATACAAATCATGTAATTTCACATATCATGTACTCCAAGACATTTATCATGTCAGATAGTCACAGAATCATATATTGACAAGAAAATCATATCAATCAAATAATAGCAAGGTCATACAGTAGTATCATTACACGCCTTTGCCAGACGTCATGATAAAACTCATTTCAACGTACCTCAGACCGAGACTAAACTACCGAAACCTCCTCGAGTAAACCTGGAGTCTATTAACCTGGTCAAATAAAATCCAAAATGACACTAAGTGCTCAAAAAGTGTATTGAATCAAACCTAACTTAAAAATATGACCCTTAACGATTTTTCCTACATTTTCAGCCTGACCCATTTTTGTATAAAAATCGCTATAATTCCATACGTCATCAAAACGACTTGATTCCAGAGCTCAAAGTTCAGAAACTCAAAATATTACATTTCATCAGAGAAGTTGTCAAGCTGGTTGGACCATCTAGGTGGTGTTTGAACACTAAAACCGCAACATTTAAAAAAATGTATTTTCCAGCTTGAGCAGTGTTGGCAAAAGTGTTATAACTTCTTCATTTAAAACCCAAAATTAGTGATTCTAGTGGCAATTTACAGCCAACTGGAAATCCTATAATTCTTGTCTCTAGACATTTTTCAAAATTCCTGGCCAAAAATGCTCAGGAACCCGAAGAACACACTGCATGGCATTTTCGCCCACATGCAGGACATAGATTGAGCACTTAATTTCAAAAATTCATAACTAATACGAAAGAAGCCCAAATTAAGTTCTCTTTTTTTTTAAATTCAAAAGAAAGCAAAGACCTACAATTTTTATTTGAATACCGACAACAAATTCGGAATAAAATGTGCCCAGAATGCCG
Organism: Haberlea rhodopensis; assembly: GCA_907163345.1. Taxonomy (NCBI): domain Eukaryota; kingdom Viridiplantae; phylum Streptophyta; class Magnoliopsida; order Lamiales; family Gesneriaceae; genus Haberlea; species Haberlea rhodopensis. Next base: position 862,267 of record CAJQUN010000111.1, read on the forward strand.
AATTACAGTCCACCTGCAACACGCATGGACATGCAGAGGCGAAAATGAGCACTGAACGAAAAATCGTCATAACTCCTACTCAGGAGACCCAAATTGCATGCTTCTTTTTTTTAAAATGCATAAATTTGAAAGATCTACAACATTGATTTGAAAACCAAAATCAAAATCGAAAGTATAATTTGTCAAAAGTTCGGATTTCTACACTGCATGTGCATTCACAGCACATGCAGAGTCGAATCTGATGCCTCTTAGTAAAATGAGTATATCTCACTCATTTCAAGTCCAAATAGTCTCAAATTTTAACCACAGGACGACAACACCTATATCTACAACTTTTGTTTGAGGCTCAAAGACAGATTCGGAAGTTACAGAACTCGAAAGTATGGAACAACTTTCTGCATGTAACCTTAGTTTCTGCTGAAACTTAGGATAGCATGAGTTCTTCTCTTTTTACAAAACAAGACTCAAAAATTCGAACCCTATCTGTAAAAATTCGAGGATTAGGAATAAAAACAGGATGATATACCTCTCAAGCTTTCAAAAACACCACACCCTTGAAGCTCTTCTAATTTCCTATACAAAACCAAGCTTGCATGCAAGGTTTGAGCATGTTTTAATGGAGGAAAATTGAAGGTGTTAATTTCGAATTCAATGGAGGCAAGAGGAGAGATGGATAGCTTGTTGGGGATGAGAGAGGTGAAGATAAAATCAGATTGTAGAAGAAGGAAAACTCCCATGCCTTTATAAAGAGGAAAGGGGCGATAGTTACAAGGTGAGAGTTTGGGATTTTTTTATAATTTCATATCCCACTATGTCCATGTGTCACAAAATGATGCTTTATCATTTTTAATGTAGGTGCATGGCTGAAAATGATATACCATTTGGTATAATTTTGATGTATATTAAGTTAGTTATAATTAGGTGTTGCCATCTGGAACATTTCAACTCGAATTCTTCGCTTTTTAATGACCCGGGTTTACTAACTCAGGGTTAAGCGTACTTAATTAATAACGGGGCCTTACAATACCTCTTCTGGACAGGCTTGCAGTTGTAGTACCAGTTGGGTTTAACCTCTCTAGCTGCTCGACCAGTAAGTTTAAGTTCATTTCTGAAATTTTGCCTCTGTTTAGCCTCTTTGAGTGGTTCTACATAACCGATACCCTTGTGCTGTGCCTGTTCCTTGATGAGTGTTGCTTTAACAGGTTCTTTAACCAGTTCATAAGGGTCATATACTGTGCTAGATCTTACAAAGTTCATTGATTGAACTTTGCTGTTTGTTAGACAGAGTTGAGGTTCATTACCAGATGAACTGCCGTCATTGCTATTATAGTCTATGCCTGTTAAATCACCAGCAAGCCTTATAGAGTCAAGCATTTCATCCTTTCTGGTAGTAGACGCATTCCAAGTGCTAACCAGTTTGCTAAGCTTCTGGTAGGCACACTTGGCTTCATCTCTTTCTTTCACTAGGACACTGGTTGTTTCCCTTAAGCAGTTCAACTCCCTCGATTGTTCACAATCAAGTTTGTTTTTATGCGTTTCAGTTGGGATTGAGTGCTCAGTCTTATAGCTTTCAAAAGATTCATATAACGTCCGATACTCATTGATCATGTTCTGCAAAGCATTGGTAAGTTCACTATGTGTAAATTCAGATAGGTTAGACTCGTGTACCTCAATTTCATCATTTGCCATTAAGCAGTGGACTTCCTCGTCTTCACTTTCGCTGGAAGAGCTGGTTGACTCCTCTGATTCTGATTCAGAATCAGCCCACTTGCTCTTGCTTTCTTCTGCCATCAAAACCTTTTGATCTCTGTCCCTTTTGGATGATCTTCTAGTTTCCTTGGATTTTTTGTGATCCTTGGATCCTCTTTTATGATCATCCTTTTTAGGTTTTGGACAGTCAGCGATGAAATGTCCTGGCTTGAGACAGTTGAAACATACACGTTCTTCTTCTTCTGATATTCCTTTGAAGCTCTGCCTTCGTGGATATGATTTCTGATTCTTCTTCATGAATTTCCCGAATTTCTTTACGAACATTGCCATAGCATCATTACATATTTTTTCTGGAGTCATCTCTGTAGTGGTAGATATGGCCTCCGATGAAGTGAGAGCTTTGGTAGGCTGACTGGTATTGGGTTCATCTTCAACCCAAATACCTAATTCGAATTCATAGGCTTTTAAATCAGCAAACAGGTCATGCAGATCTATTTTGTTGATGTCCTTTGATTCTCTCATAGCAATGGTCTTGACATCCCATTCTCTTGGGAGACCTCTCATCACTTTGAGGGTGACTTCTCTGTTAGGTAACTCCTTACCCAGACTGCTAAGTTCATTAATTATTACGGTCACTCTTTCATCATACTCGTTGAGTGTTTCTCCATTCATCATCTTGATATGCTCAAACTTCTGTAATGCCACAATAAGCTTGTTTTCTTTGGTTTGATCATTTCTTTCACAGAGTTGGGAAATCTTCTCCCAGATTTCTTTAGCTGCGGAACACATTTTTATTTTGTTGAACATGTTTTTGTCCAAAGTTTTGAACAAAATGTCCTTAGCAACGTTATCCATATTGGCTTTCTTCTTTTCTTCATTTGACCATTAAGATCTGTCTTTTTCTACCATTTGTGGATCACCACTTGTGATAGAAGCAGTTGTATTGATTTTCATGATCTTCATAGGACCTTCAGTGATTACATACCACATATCATCATCTTGAGCACTTAGATGAGCTTGCATACGGATTCTCCAATCATCATATTCGTCTTTCTTGAACATTGGAATCTTGCTGAATGAGGCCATCAGTATTTGGTAATTGGTAATTTCTCAAGATTGAGAAGACCTATGCTCTGATACCACTTGTTAGGATCGGGGTAGTGTTTAGAGGGGGGGGGGGGGGGGGGGGGGTTGAATAAACACTAGATTCAATTTCGATTTCTTTTCTTAGTTAACTGTAAACTGTTAAGTATTACAGTTGCTTCTCAATATCAGGCAAGTCAGCAGACACTTATTATAGTGCGGAAGACGTCGGCTTAACTTGTGAGGAACACTGCTTGTCTGCTCTTTGCTGAACTTTTGGAATATCAGTAAGTTGATTTTCTTGTTTGCTTTGAAGTGTTTTTGTTTGTTGAAAATCGCTCAGCACGTCTTCATTCTTTGCTTGGACGTATTTATAGGTTTGGTTTTCCAACGGTAGCTTTTCTGTATATGGAAGAGATTAGCTTTCCAAATTCATATTGTCTTCTTTCCTATTTTGTTAAGCAACGTCTCTTTTAACTCTGACGGTAATGGTGGCGGAGATATAGCAGGGTGCGCCGCTCTGTTGTACCTTTGTCAGAGAATGTTGTACTTATTTTGTCTCGTTGCTTAGTGCTCTTACTGGAAGTTTAGACTTCTGCTGGTTTTCTTTGTTCAACTGGTCGTTCATCCTCTTATGACCAGTTGATGTCTTTGTTCAGTGTGAGACTATCCGGTTGATAGTTGTCCAGTAGATGTCCATCCAGTTTATGTTTATCCGGTTGATGGTTGTCCAGTAGATGTCTGTCCAGTTGGTGGTCATCCAGTTGATGTCTATCCAGTTGGTAGCCATCCAGTTGATGTCTGGTCCGGTTGGTAGCCATCCAGTTGATGCAGCCGGTTGGTGTCTTCATCCGGTAGGTGTTCATCCAGTTGATCTTTATCACCCGGTAGGACTTCATTATCCGGTAGGTGTCTTCATCCGGTAGGACTTTAACATCCGGTAGGTGTCTTCATCCAGTTGGTCTTTATCACCCGGTAGGACTTCATCCAGTTGGTCTTTATCACCCGGTAGGACTTCATCCAGTAGGTGTTTGTAATCACCAAAACTTAGAAATCGTTTCCCAACACTACGCTTCTGGAAGCATCATCCAACAAGGTCCGAGCCTAGCACTCCAAGGCCGCATCGTACCTATTGTACCTGTTTCAACAGAAACAGCCCCCACGCAGGGTGAGCACACTCCCACTCAATATTCAATCACAAATCAGCATACAAAATCATAATGCAATAATTTAGATTATTCAAAACTCATAAAATATACTCCCTGTACAATTCCGAATTTGTATAGCTTCCACACACTGTTCCTGTTTCAAACTCACGCACCTTCATAATGTCAAATTTAGTATTATCACTGAAAATGTGATACTCAACAACGCTTATGAATTCAATACAATGACAATATATTATTTATGCTCAAACATAAATAGTTCAATATCAATGTAAACCTGGTTATCCCAATGTAAACCTGGTTATCCCACCATCTCATTCTCGATACTTTCTCATATCGCTCATGTCCACGACATCACTACTCAACAAGTAAAATCGGATCACGTACCACTACGTGTCCCCCATAACTCGTATATGAAACTCAATTATTAAAGTCAAACACTTACCTGAAACATCATATTCAAAATTGCATGTATACATGAATGTATAGATACTAGATATACCTGCTCGTACGTCACCACGTACCTTATAGTAGACAACATGAACAAGCTATCATCAACGTCCGAAGTCTCCTGTAGAGTCTATATCGAATATTAATTCAATATTAGCTCTTAATCCAAGCAATGAATATCCATCAATAGTTCTTACTTTCATTTCCATATCACAAATCAATAACTCAATATTATGAATCAAATCATAATCAAACTTTGATGCACACATCTTCACATGAATCATGATATTTCATTGGTGATGCAAAACCCCATTTTCTCCCATCATCCGCTACATCACACACATGATGCAGGATACACACACCCATACGTGCAAGTTCAAGCCCAACTCACATAGTAATTCACTAGACACACCAGTCCAACAGAGGGAAAGGAAGTGCAAGGGTGTATGCATAATAACATCCAACTAGTGTCTAACTAAAACAATCCAATTAAGCCAATTAACATGTTCTAAACATTCAAACCCACACCGAGGTGGTTCAAACCAAGTCATGAAAGAAAGGATCCATGTAGATACAAGATTCTACCCTTTTAAATCTAATTCCCTTAATCCCAACATAAAGTCATTTAATGATTAAATTCAGCTTTAACAATTTAAAGATGCATTGGATTCCAAAATTCTTGATTTAGTACTATTAAGATTTGAAACTCAATAAAGTGACATAAATCATTAATACATGCTATGCTATCCATTTGAGCATAAATATCACCATAACTCTTTTCCATGTTATAATACATACTAGCATGCATCTAACCCATTTATTTACACACTACACATGCTTCCAATTGTAACACATCTCATACCATAGCCCAACATCTACCAAATATCACAATGGCTACAAGCCATAAAAGTTAGTCATTTTCACCCCACTAACAAGACTTAGACCCACACTTGAATCTCATTTAAGCCTATTAACAAACCCATTCCATGCATGATTTAATCTTCATCTTTTAACCAATAATAATACTAAGCCAAGACATATTCCACAATTTATTTTCAACAATTAACCATTCAATAAAGTGAGCCCCAATTGACTTCCAACAATCAAAACATTCCTCATGCTATCCCATTCCCAATTACAATACTTCAATACATGAAAGAATACATACATAAACACCATCTTCACACACAATCACATGCTGGACACACACACACACGCAGAAACACACTCACGCACACACACTGCTGCACACACACGAACACACACTAACAAACCCTTCCAAAATGCTAGCAAAATCGAACCAAAGCTTCATAAAAAATCGAGTGATTTCAGGGGAAAAACGATTGAAGGATGAGGAGGATTACCCACAAAATTATTGTAAGAAAATCGTCCCAAAATCGGACGAATTTGGAAATTTTAACCGCTGCGCCTCCTTGCAAGATCCGGGCGCAATCCGCGACGAAACTTCATGTTCTTGGTATGGAAAGATGCGCCTGGAAGAGACGAAGACGATGGTGGTTCGGACGCACCGGAAGGAGGTCCGACGGCGGCGGGCGCGCGGCTTTAGCGGCGAGGGGTCGGATGTGCGCGATTATTCAGCAGAGAAGAAAAGAGGATCGGGTTTTAGTGCGTGTATTTACAGGTTTTACTATGTGCTCCGAAAATGCCCAACAAAACATATTTATTTTTTTGTATCCTAACCCGGTTTTGTACATCGAAGTGTCGCCGGTGCACTGATATATTATTTATAGACAACGATTGGGATTTATACACACCCCAAAAACCCAAAACTTAAATTCTTCATTTTAATTAACTTATCTCTAAAATATTATCGGAGTATATTTTACAATCTCAAAATATTTTATGATCCGATTAACTTGTCAGTTGACCTTCACTTGGTCAATTCCACTTCTAATTAATTAATTCTAAAATTAGTTATCAATAAAATCCAAATCATATTTAGTCCAACAAATGATTATTAATAAATCTGGACATCACAAAATGTGAAGAAATCTCGATCGATCGGAAGCTTCAACTCGATCGATCGAGAGAGGCAGAGAAAGCCAGACTCCGAAGCTAATGCGCTCGATCGATCGAGACTTATGCACTGATCTATCGAGACGCAGAATTTTCAGAAAAATAAAGTCTTGATTTGGTTTGATTTTTGGAAACTCTTCCATATCTCCCCTCTTCTATAAATATGGGAAGTAGGGTACGAAATTGGATCCATTATTCAGAGTATAATCAGACCTAAATAATATTCTTTAGCCGCCTTTCATCTTCCCGGAACAAGAGAAGGTTGAAGAATCCTTTGAAGTGCAAGGAAGGAAGCGAGAGAAGAAGCATCGGTCAACGCACGGAGCCGCTCCTACGTTTATCGTATTTCTAAACTCTAGTTAATTTGATTTTCAGATTTTATTTGATGTTTTTGAGGTTGAGAGACGATTAAACATCTTATTAATTTGATTTTAATTTAATTGAGTTTATTCTATCAAGTTTAAGGAATATTGTGTTTGAATCTTTGATTTTGATTGTGTTTGAGTGGATTGATTTCTTTTGTTCATGAATTATATGCTTAAAGCTATCAAAGCCTAGCTACCTTTGATTGAAATTGTGAATTATAATTGAGAACGGGAGATGAAATTATAATATGCTAAAATAATTCATGTTTTATGTTTAAGATTTAGATCGAGAGATTAAATCACATACGTGGTCACTTTAAATTGAAAGATTTAAAGATCAACGGTTTTCATAGAGATTGATTCGGTATATTGGTTTAAGTGAACGAGAGTTACTTGTGTCAATTTATTACTAGTTTCAATATAGCTCAAGAGAGTGTATTGATTATATTCAGAAATCCGTCACCTTAAGAATTGATTGATTAGTAATTGTTTTAACAAACAAATCATTGACGATAGCAATAGAACGAACATCTTGATAGATTTCTTGAGCCGAATTCCTTCGCATCTTCAAAGGAGTTGTTCTAGTTTTGAGTTTTTATTAATTCTTTAGTTTAATTTGTTAATTAGTCATCTTTTTCGTAGGCTAAATATAATTTTGCTAATTTTATTTGGTACTTATACGTTAGTCACTGTGGGTTCGACATCCTTTTTTTATATCACTATACTAAAACTTGACATCGTGCACTTATGGTAGAATCGCTACACTGAGAAATAATTGTTTAAAATAAAAGCGATCAAGTTTTTGGCGCCGTTGCCGGTGACTAATTTGTATAATATCATACGAGATTAGTTAATTGTAATTTAGCCATTTTTATTTTTGTTTTACTTGTTTGTCACTCTTGACCATTGGGTTTACTACATTCGCATTTTCTCCTTTTGGGTTGATTTACAGGTAGTCATATTCTTGGTGCATGCTAAGGAGTAGCAACCCTACACTCGAGCCGTTTGACCCAGAAATCGAGAGTACGTGTCTAAGGAAAATTAGGGAAGCTCGAGCGATGGCTGACAACAATCAAGAAGGGGGCGCGAACAATGAAGCACTGAATCCAAGATCGATGATGGATTATGCTCAACCAGCTTTTCATGGATCATTGTCAAGTATTACGAGGCCAACCATTCAAGCCAACGATTTCGAGATAAAGCCGGCTATAATACAGATGATCCAGCATTCCGTGATGTTTGGAGGAGTAGCCATTGATGACCCTAACGCCCACATCTCCAACTTCTTGGAGATTTGTGACACTTTCAAACATAATGGCGTTTCTAATGACGCCATCAGGTTAAGGTTATTCCCTTTCTCATTAAAAGATAAAGCTAAAGCTTGGTTGAACTCTTTACCTGCAGGATCGATAACAACTTGGGAGGGGATGACACAAGCATTCTTGTCCAAATACTTTCCCCCTTCCAAAACGGCAAAGATGAGGAACGATATCACCACGTTCGGGCAATTCGATCCTGAAACACTATATGAGGCGTGGGATTGTTTCAAGGGTTTGCTTAGGAGATGCCCACACCATGGTCTTCCTATTTGGCTCCAGTTACAGACTTTTTATAACGGTTTATTTTCATCTTACCGTTCAATGATAGATGCAGCCTCAGGATGATCCATTATGCGCAAAACACCGGAAGCAGCGTATGAACTCTTAGAAGAGATGGCTTCCAACAGCTATCAATGGCAATCAGAGAGGAATGTGCCAAAGAAACCGGCTGGAGTTCATCAAGTTGATGACATCACTGCTCTTTCGGCACAGTTGGAAGCGCTGAACAAAAAGATAGATAGCATGAGCATGACATCAATGCAAGCTCAAGTTATCACTTGCGAATTATGTGGAAGCAATCATCCAAGCACTGAGTGCCAAGCAGGTAATCCATTTAATCAATCTAATGAGTCCGTGAATTATGTAGGAAACAGGCAGCCCAACAACCCATACTCCAATAATTACAACCCGGGATGGAGAAATCATCCGAACTTGCAATGGCCCAACCAAAACAACGTGTTGAACCCACAACAATAACCGGGGAATGTGCCTAAGCCGAGTATGGAGGAGCTCTTGACCAAGTTAATTTCATCGACTGAAACAAGGATGCAAAATCAGGATGCATCTATAAAAAACTTGGAGGTTCAAGTGGGGCAACTAGCAGCTATAATTCATGGACGAGCTCAAGGGACACTACCTACTGATACGGTGAAAAACCCGAAGGATCAAGCGAAAATGGACCACTGAGATGGAGATGACAGTCCAGCTTGGGACTATAAATTAAGAACTTTCCTCTATCCCTTGTTTGTTTTTCATTTTTTTTAGTCTATTTGTTTTTATTTTTATTTTTGTTAATTTTCGAGCCTAACTCCGTGCGTTAATTTTCAAATGCAGAAAAATGGAATTAGTCCAATCGGTGGGGTGGATCGAATTTTGAAAAGTGAAAAATTTGGAAAAATTGGTCTGGAAGGCTCGATCGATCGAGATTAAAGTTCGATCGATCGACCATGGGTTGAAAAAAACAATTTTTTCTGGTGTCACCGATCGATCGAGATTTCACTCTCGATCGATCGCGGAAGGTCATAAAGAGAAGAAAAATTTTTCTGTGACGCTCGATCGATCGAGCGGAAACTCTCGATCGATCGAGCAACAAAAAATTTCGTTTTTAACATCAGATATCAGCAGTATCAAAGCACAAAAACACAACCTCTCCAATTTTCCAAGGAACCCCTTTTTAACCTAATCCCCAAATTTATTCCTATAATCTTCCCATACACTCGCAAATCTTGCAATTTAAGCTTCCAAGCTTCATCTAATCACACTTTTTGTAACAGATTTGAAGATTTACAACTGAAATTGGGAGATTTCATCAACAAAGAGGAACTCAAGCAAGATTCCAAACCATCACCTAGATTTTCATGGTATATGGTTTCAACTCTTCTCTATATCCATAATTTAGTGAATATTGTTGTTTGGATATATAAGGTTGAAGTTTTTGGTGAATTTGGAAATTGAGTAGTTAAATTTTGGGGAAGTGAAAGGTTGGTTGGTAAGATTTTTAAATTCTTGCTGTGGTTTGTGATATTGGTGATTTATTGTTGTGGTTGGGATTGAAGAAGTAAGAATTGTAAATTGATCAATGGCGTCAAAGAGAAAGCAAAAGCAAGTCGAAGCCACCACTTCGGCTGCAGATTATGATGATAAGCGCTTTGTGAATTCCGTAGAGGCGGAATTGTACCCTAGCTATCACCGCAAACCCCTCAGTCGCGAAAGGGGAATGAGTTTGGATAAGCTTAAATGCCCGGTCATTCAAGAAGCTAGGCGACGGGGGTGGTTTGAATTCATCCAACAACCTATTGATGCGGTGGTCCTGATAGTGAGGGAATTCTATGCTAATTTACGGACAGTCCACCCAACTTCAAGGGAAGTTGTATTTGTAAGGGGTAAAGATATTGAATATGATCGATTCAAATTGAATGCGATTTTTAGGATGCCATCTATAAAGAACAGTGATTACCAAGCGTTCAAAACAAGCCAAATCAACAATGACGAGGTAATTTCTGTAATCGGTATCGAGGGGATTGATTGGCAAAGAAACAGCAATCGAGAGCCCCAATTGGTCCTGAAGAAACATCTGAAACCAGAGGCACAAGCTTGGTTCTCCTTCATAGCCTCCAGGGTCATGCCATCGACCCACACTTATGAGGTTACCAAGGAGAGAGCTGCCCTGGTATATGCCATACTTATAGGGCAAACGGTGGATTTGGGGCACATTATCAATGAACATATCTGTGACATCGGCAGGATTCCGCCCACCTCTGCATTGCCTTTTCCATCGACTATCACAGCCCTTTGCAAGAGAGGTGGAGTGAAGTGGGACACCGATGAGGAACTCCTACCACCTAAAGGACCAATTGTGGTTGATGGGCCACCACCTCCTACAGGCCGACGAAGGGCCGAGCCACGACCCTCGAGCAGCAGACATGCTAGGCCATCTTCCTCTTCCGCTGCAGAGCATTCATCGATTACCTTGGGCTCCCTTCACAGGGATCTCCAAGACCTCCGCGTGGAGCAGCAGGGCATCAAAAATTTGCAACGGGAACTACAGTGGGGCCAAGCACAGATAAGTCAGCACCTGCAATACCAATGTGCATGGAACAATGCCTTGGCCCAAGGTTTCCCAGATATACAGTTCCCGCCTGAGCCGCAATTTCAACCATTCCCGCCATACCAACAACCACCACCACCTGAGTACCAACCATACCAGCCTGAGGGGCCATACTATCCAGTACCACCTCCGGAGCATGATGAGGACGACTATCACTGACGATCGTCGTCGAGGTATGTGCTTTGCCTTTGCATTTATTGTTTTCCATACATTGAGGGCAATGCATGTACTAAGTTTGGGGGGGGTGTTTACTGGTTTCTGCTGTTGTCTTTTGTTACTTCCTTGCATGACTAATCTAGCATGAGATTAGGTCGTTTTTGGGCACATAAAAAATTTTTTCTCGAAAATGAGTTCATCATTTAGAAATAATGAATTAGACTTGCAATGGTATTACATGATGATATTAATCCCCATCTCAACTTAAGTCTTGAAGATTTGGACTTGTTTGTGAATATCTTTAGTTGAGTTAATATTTCAAAAATTGAGGAATATTTTGAGCACTTTTGACTCATGATTGAGTGAATTATATATTGGAACAATTTTGTTAACTATGATTTGTCTTGAGGATCTTAAAACACTTTAGAACTTATTTGAGAGCACTTTGAGGCGAAATTTTATAGTTAGGAACTAGACTTGGAAATGATTTAGGCGATCTTTGGACCGTTTGAGCCTTTCAAGCTTACCATATTATATCAATCTCTAGTTCCCTAATTTGAGCCTAAATTATAAAAGAATGGAGTATGTTTGACATACTATTAGCTCCCATTCAACATTCTTTGGCAACCTCATTATACCCACCTACTTGAGCCTAAATGGAAGATTTTTGATCTTGACCCTGAGGGAGTATAATGATTCTCATTAGATGCACTTGAATTGCTACATCTTTTATGAACATATTTGTAAAAAAAAATTGTTGAATGAGAAAAGAAAAAGATAGAAAAAAGCCTTGAGAAAAAAATTGAATAAATAAGACCCAAAGTGGCCAAGGCTAGAAAAAAGAAGAGAAGCTCAAAGTGTGCTAAAAGAAATTAAATTTTCTATGATTATACTCTCTTCTTTGTAATTCCCTATCTTTTCTTTGAAGCCAAATACCTAGGCCAAACATTACAAGCTTTAAAAGACCTATTAATCCAAGTCTAGGGAATAATTACATTAGTGTAGGCCTATGGAGTGTTTAATAGTAAATCTTGACTTTGAGTTTAATAGCATTGTTTGATCCTAAAAGTATATATGAAATTCAAGATTGACATGAACACACACGCACGTTCCTATTTTGCGATATATTGCTTGGCTTAGGAGAAAACACTTCTTGTTAATTTTTGGATTGATTTATGGTTGAAGTGTTAGTGGGATTTCTGAGCTTTTACAATTGAGTTGCTAAGTTAATTCATTCAAAGTATTGATGATGAACTTTGCATTTTGATATTAATGTTTGCTCGAGGACGATCAAATCTAAGTTTGGGGGAGTTGATAGGGTTGATTATTACGCGTATTTGGGCTTTGATTTATATATATATATTCGTGTACCGATCGATCGAGACACAGAATTTTCAGAAAAATAAAGTCTTGATTTGGTTTGATTTTTGGAAACTCTTCCATATCTCCCTCCTCTATAAATATGGGAAGTAGGGCACGAAAATTGGATCCATTATTCAGAGTATAATCAGACTTAAATAATATTCTTTAGCCGCCTTTCATCTTCCCGGAACAAGAGAAGGTTGAAGAATCCTTTGAAGTGTAAGGAAGGAAGCTAGAGAAGAAGCATCGGCCAACGCACGGAGTCCCTCCTACGTTTATCGTATTTCTAAACTCTAGTTAATTTGATTTGATGTTTTTGAGGTTGAGAGACGATTAAACATCTTATTAATTTGATTTGAATTTAATTGAGTTTATTCTATCAAGTTTAAGGAATATTGTGTTTGAATCTTTGATTTTGATTGTGTTTGAGTGGATTGATTTCTTTTGTTCATGAATTATATGCTTAAAGCTATCAAAGCCTAGCTACCTTTGATTGAAATTGTGAATTATAATTGAGATCGAGAGATGAAATTATAATATGCTAAAATAATTCATGTTGTATGTTTAAAATTTAGATCAAGAGATTAAATCACATACGTGGTCACTTTAAATTGAAAGATTTAAAGATCAACGGTTTTCATAGAGATTTATTCGGTATTAAATTGGTTTAAGTGAACGAGAGTTACTTGTGTCAATTTATTACTAGTTTCAATATAGCTCGAGAGAGTGTATTGATTATATTCGGAAATCCGTCACCTTAAGAATTGATTGATTAGTAATTGTTTTAACAAACAAATCATTGACGATAGCAACTGAACGAACATCTTGATAGATTTCTTGAGCGGAATTCCTTCGCATCTTCAAATGAGTTGTTCTAGTTTTGAGTTTTTATTAATTCTTTAGTTTAATTTGTTAATTAATCATCTCTTTCGTAGGCTAAATATAATTTTGCTAATTTTATTTGGTACTTATACGTTAGTCCCTGTGGGTTCGACATCCTTTCTTTTATATCACTATACTAAAACTTGACACCGTGCACTTGCGGTAGAATCGCTACACTGAGAAATAATTGTTTAAAATAAAAGCGATCATGAAACAAGTTTCAGGTTGATCACGATTCCAGTTAATCTTATAAGTATTTCCATTCCTGATTCCTACCAGCATGGTTTTACCATTAGATAATTTAACAGTGCAAGTGTGTTTGTGAAATTCTACAGTAAAACCATTATCACATAATTGACTTATACTAATCAGATTATAGCATAAGTTTTCAACCAACAGTATATCTTTAATAATGATGTTACCGTGGATAATCTTACTCTTACCCACAGTTCTACCTTTCGCGTTGTCACCAAAAGTTATTCTTTGTCCGGTGGTGTCAACCAATTCGGACAACAGACAAGCATTCCCTGTCATATGTCTAGAACATCCACTGTCCAGAAACCACTCTGAGCTCCGAACTTGATGGATTCTAGTTTTCTGCAATTAAAGCGATAATTTGATTGGTACCCAATCCTACTTGGGTCCAGACAGGATTAGTCCTTTCGGGACCCACACTTGTATAACCCTGAATTGTTTGGGTCTGTATGTGTCCTGAAATGTGTGTGCATTAAGTGGTGATGGTGTTCTTGGGTGATGTATGTGATAGTGAGTGTATGCATGTTTTTTTTGGTTTTTGGTTTCTGTTGGGAAGCATATACCTCTTCTGGACTAGCATAAAATTATAGTAACAGTTGGGTTTCACCTCTCGAATTGCCTGACCAGTGGGCTTATGTCCATTTCTGAACTTTTGCCCCTGTCTATCTTTCTCTATTGGCTCAACATAACCGACACCTTTGTGTGATGCCCGTTCCTTGATAAGTATTGGCTTAACATGTTCCTTAACCAATTCACTTGGTTCATATATTGTGCTGGATCTGACAAAGTTCATTGTTTGAACCTTGTTCTTCTCTAGACACATTTGAGATTTGATACCAGATGAGTTACTTTCATTGTTAGTGTAGCCTATACCGGTAAGATCACCAGCAAGCCTTATCGACTCAAGCATCTCATCTTTTCTGGCAGTTGATGCGTTCCATGTGCGAACTAGTTTAATGAGTTTCTGGTGTGCACATCTGGCTTCGTCCCTTTCTTTCTCGAGTAGACTTACTTTTTCCCTTAAGCATTCCAACTCCTTTGATTGTTCACAATCAAGTTTGTTGTTTTGCTGTTCCATTGGGGTTGAATGTTCAGTCTTATAATTCTCGAAGGACTCATACAACATCTGATACTCATTAATCATGTCCTGCAATGCGTTAGTGAGTTCATTATGTGTAAATTCAGAGAGATTAGAGTCAGTTACCTCACTGTCATCATTGGCCATTAGACAGTGAACTTCTTCATCTTCACTATCACTGGATGAGCTGGTAGATTCTTCTGATTCTGATTCTGAATTAGCCCATTTGCTCTTGTTTTCTTCAGCCACCAGTACTTTCTGGTCTCTGTCCCTTCTGGATGATCTTCTCTTTTCCTTGGACTTCCTATGGTACTTGTATCCTCTCTTCTGATCATCCTTCTTTGGCTTAGGACAATCAGCGATAAAATGTCATTGTTTAAGACAGTTGAAGCAGACGTGATCATCCTCATCTGATCTACTTCTGAATTTCTGCTTCCTTGAATAAGATTGATAGGTCTTCTGATTCTTTTTCATAAATTTTCCAAACATCTTAAAAAACAGTGCCATTGCATCATTGCATATTTGTCCAAGAGTCATCTCTGTTGTGGTGGACATGGACTCTAATACAGTAAGGGCTTTGGATGGTTGACTGGTGCTGGGTTCATCTTCAATATGAATGCCTAGTTCAAACTCGTATGCCTTTAAGTCAGCAAATAGATCATGTAGATCTATCTTGTTTAAATCTTTGGATTCTCTCATGGCAATTATTTTTACATCCCATTCTCTTGGGAGACCTCTCATGACCTTTATGGTGACTTCTCTGTTGGATAGATCCTTACCTAGGCTGTTGAGTTCATTGATGATCCAGTTACTCTTTCATCATACTCACTGAGAGTTTCTCCATACATCATTTTGATGTTTTTGAACTTCTGTAAAGCGACAATGAGCTTGTTGTTCTTGATTTTGTCATTCCCTTCACACAGCTGAGCAATCTTTTCCCAGATGTCTTTAGCAGTGGGACACATCTTAATTTTATTGAACATATTTTTGTCCAATGTTTTGAACAATATGTCTTTAGCCACATTGTCCAAATTTGCTTTTTTTCTTTTCCTCATTTGTCGAGGATGCTCTGTCCTTTATGACATCTAAGGTTCACCACTAGTAATGGCAGCTACTGTGTTGATCTTCATGATCTTCATTGGTCCATCAGTGATGACGAACCACATGTCATCGTCTTGAGCACTCAGATGTGCTTGCATACGAATTCTTCAGTCATCGTATTCATCTTTCTTGAACATGGGAATCTTGCTGAATGAGGCCATCAGTTTTTAGTATTTCTCAAGATTGAGAAGACCTTGCTCTGATACCACTTGTTAGGATTGGAGTAGTGTTCAGAAGGGGGTTGAATAAACACTAGACTCAAATTCTATTTTTCTTTGTTACTACAGACTGTTAAGTACTACAGTTGTTAAGTACTACAGTTGTTAAGTACTACAGTAGCTTCTCAATTAGTTGCAAAGTCAACAGACACTGATAATAGTGCGGAAGACGTCTGCTGGACTTGTGAGTACTAATAACTGAAAGATAAATTGTGGAAAGTAAATGATACAAGAATTGTTTCTGGAAGTTTGAAGCACAACACTTCTACGTCTATGTGATATCCCCGAAATGATTATATGCATTTGGGCATTAATTATGTTTATGTGGTAATTATGGTGTTAATTAATTTAGTGTTGGAATTAATTAACATGGTGAAATGCTTAGTCATGTGGTGGGCGTGACCTGGTAATGCACCATAACCTCAATTAAAAATGGTACCCCATTAATTAGCATGGTGGTTAAAGGTTATTTTGGTGAAGCATGTTTTAATTGAGGTTATGGTGCATTTTTGTAAAATGCTTTTATCATGTTGGGATATTTTATACATCATGCTAATTAATGGGGTACCATTTTTAATCTTTAACCCACTTACACCCCTTTCCCCTCTTTAACTCTCATTTATTACCACCACTCTCAACCATAACCCAAAACCCCCAAATTTTCGTCCAACCCAAGAAAGGAGAGGAGAAATCCTTGCAAACTCTTCATTTGTTGGAATCTTGATAAGATTTGAAGTCCAATAGAGGTATAGATTCCTCCTTGTTAATTTTATGAAGATTGGTTTTGAATTGGGTTGGTATTTTGGGATTTATAGGGGTTTGTTTTTGGGTGTATGTTGTGATAGGGTTGAATATTACGCGTTTTTAGGCTATGATATGTATATGTTTTGGTGTTGATTCTTGGATTATTTTACGGTTTATGGTATATATTTCTATATTTCAGGAATCAATGTTGAAATGCATAAAAGTAGAAGAAATGAACCAAAAATGATGAAAGAATGAATAAAGTTGAAGAAAAGAGGAAAAAACCAGAATCCAAGACACATGTTGCTCCTTTCTCCTCATATTACTATATGTTCGAGCCATGTTTTGGAAATGTGGTCCATATAAAAGTTGTAGAACTTTCTCTTATCTTCGCGTGGACAGCTGATTCATCAAATTTGGAGTTCATATGAGAAAGTTATGGCCAAAATACAAAACTCGCCAGAAGCTGAAAAAAGGCGAAGAAACATCATTGAATTAATTCAACAGGCGTAATTACGCCTACTTTGAGGCATAACTACGCCTAGACCACGGCTTTTGAAAATTTAAGTGGCGTAATTACGCCACTTTGGAGGCGTAATTACGCCTATCACGCGGGAAGCCAGATTTGTTGACACATCGACAGGCGTAACTACGCCACTTCAGAGGCGTCATTACGCCTGATGAATTTTGGAAATTTTGTACTGCTTTCCTTATTTGATGCACGGGATTTTTAAAAGGCAGGAAGGAGACCTACTCAAGGGGATAATCAGATTTTAACCTAGGAACCCAATCACCACAGCCTCCATCTCAACCCCCCTTTCCTTCACCATCAAAATCACACACCTTCTTCACCAACGTCGAAAACCACACGCCTCCTTTCTTCACTCTAACCTCACGTCTCCTTCACACGGCCAGCAGCCATTCACTCCACCATAACGTCTATCTTTCTTCCATATATCACCACCACCAACCTTCAACCCTTCACCCTATGTCTTGGAACAAGCCAACAAGATAATCGAAGAGCACGATCGAGAAAGAAGCGAGGAAGGATCGAGAATCAACGAACGAAGTCGACTTGGGAGTTTGCTTTTACTTTTCTATTATTTGTTTAGAATTATTATTGGATTTATTGTGTTTTGAATGATTGAGAAATATTCTAAACATTGTTTTCCTTTAATATTCTTGATTGATTGAATTCATATATCATCTATGAGCATGTGTTATTGTTTTTAATGCTTTTGAAGGATTGATCACCTTTGAATGATATTTTATTATAATTGAGATCGAGAGATGAAATTATAATACGATATAATAATTCATGCCGTGTGTTAAAGATTGAGATCGAGAGATAAAATCACACACGAGTGATAGCTTTGGGTTGTTTAATCTAAAGTTAGTGGTTTTCATAAAGCGCATTCAACATTAAATTGTTAATTACGTGAACGAGAGTTACTAATTGCAATTTGATGTTAGACTTAATATAGCTCGAGAGAGTATATTGAATAAATTCGGAAAACCCGTCACCTTAGAGATGTATGGAGAAAAGAATTGTAAGAGTTGGGTTAGGTGAATAATTGTCAAGATACTTTCTTGTGGATTTTTCTCGTGATCGTTGACTATTTTGGTTGGATTAGAGTAGTTTAAATTAGTTTAGTTTAATTATCAATTTATTATCGTAGGTTAAATATAGTTAAAAGACATCTTATTTGGTACTTACTTGTTAGTCCTTGTGGGTTCGACAATCCGTATCTTCCTATCTATACTAAAACTTGACACCGTGCACTTGCGGTCTAAAATCGCTAGATTGGAATTAATTGTTTAAAATAAAAGCGATCATGTTGTATGTGGTTGGGTTATGTTGGTTTTATGGAGTTATAATGTTGTTGAGTTGTTGGGATGTTTTGGTTTGAGGTGTATGTGGTGGAGCTTTGGATTTGTGCTCAAAAATGGTGGAAATCGCGTACACAGGCTGTGGCGATCGATCGCTGTAAATGGCGCGATCGATCGTCGAGAAGCAGTAGCAAAATCGGGTGCGAGCGATCGATTGCTGTAAATGGCGCAATCGATCGCCTCGAGGCCGTGAGGTCTGGCGATCGATCGCTATGTCGAAGCGATCGATCGGTAAGGCTCGCGATCGATCACCTCAACATAGCGATCGATCGCCAGCAGTCAAATTTTGGGGAAAATGATTTTTATGTTGGATTTTTGGTATTGGGCTATTATTTGGCTTCTAATATTGTTTGTGTGATTGTGTAGAACCATCCCTGGTGGCGACACAGCCAAGGAAGTGAAGTCATACCAAATCCTACTTTTGGAAAGGTACGTAGAGAGACGTACGGGCACCCTGTATCTTATATACTCATTTGAATATGTATTGTGGATGCAAGTATATATTGAATTGTGCATTGTGGATGCAAATACATGTTGAACTATGCATTATGATTGCATATGTATATGTTGATTGTTGGTGCACATCCCATGAGTCATGGTTATATTAGAGTGATGATTTTAATGCTTTACCGCTATCACTTGAAGCGATGATAGCGAGGAAAGAATATTTGCCGCCCAAATGTTGAAGCGAGGGTATTGCCGCATGTCGCATTTGAACGAGGTTATTCAATGCCGCTAATATGTCGAAGCGAGGGGTATTAGTGCCGCTGTCATGACAAGCGAGGTGCATTAAAATACACTGTTATAACAGACTAGGGATTGATGATTGGTGTTAATGAAATGGTGATATGTCATGACATTTGTAGGACCATTAAATAATCTATTGATTATACTCATGAGTTATGGTACAGGGACAACCAAAAGGGAGCGTTTAAAATGCATTGGAAACAGGAAGTGTTTTATAATTTCGGGTTATGCATTTACGCCTTATAATCATATTGTATTGAATATGGATTATTATATGCTCATGAATTGGGGGTTGTCCTTGTAGGTACATTTTGGCATAAAAAGGGGCTAAGGACGGGTTGAGGCGGTGAACTTGTGAAGAGCGCTTTTGATAAGGAATGACATGATTATTTTGTATAGTGTCTACTCTAGGAGTAGTGTAAAGCTATAATGATTAACATTCGTTTGTTGGGGAATGTAATTAATCCATTTGGAAGTCCTTAACTTGGCATGTAATTCTTAAGGCTCAAGGCCTCAACACGAACTTTTATACTCTGATTATACATGTTAGCTCTACTTAGTCCTTTAATCCGAATTTAAGGAACTAGGGTCCTTACATTAGTGGTATCAGAGCAGTGGTTAGAGAACCCGGGATTGAGTGAAGGGTAGCCTTAGCAAATGGTTGGCTAGGCGTTTATATCTGGGCATGTTTATGCATGTGGTGCATATTGGTGTATATATTGTTATACTAACATGCATATTGCTGCTTATGTTATCTAATGGTGTAATACAAGAATTGTTTTGGTATTGTTGTTAACCCTTGTATTACAGCATGGCGGCTATAAATCTGGAGAACCTTAATGAGGAAGTGGGGATATAGGGCGTGTGAATGCAAGCATTGCCCAGACTAATCCCCTACCTCCACTTGTCGTGGGTGTGGAACCTGTTGTGCAACCATTATTACTTGGAGAACTGAGCCTGACACAGTTCTTGAACTTCCATCCGCCCCGTTTTGAGGGAACATAGACTGGGGAAGAAGTGGAGGAATGGTTAGAGAGGATAGAACAAATCTTTGTGTCGGCACCCTATGCCAAGAGTGCTTGGCTGAGATTAATGGAATTTCAACTGGCTAAGAAGTCTTCCATGTGGTGGAAGACAACTGTGATGCAGCTGAGAGCTCAAGGAGTACTGATCGATTGGACCTTGTTCAGAACTGGGTTTCTAAACCGATATTTCTCAGCTGCGGCCAGACAGATGAAAGAGGACGAGTTCACCAACTTGAAACAGGGAAGCATACTGTCTCAGATTATGCCATGAACTATTCATCATTGTTGAGGTACGTCCCTCATATCGCTACTAGTGGGCATGCCAAGATGAGGCATTTCTTGAAGGGGTTGCGGCCAGAACTGTTTGACCGGGTTGTCACCAACAACCCCACTTCTTTCGATGATGCTCTTACTAGAGCATAACTGCCAGAGATTGGAGTTGGGGCTTATGCTGATATTGTACCCCCACATGCGCCACCACAGAGACCAGTTGCTGACAGTCTGAGGCCAGAGAGCAATTTAAACCTCGTGGAGCTTCCTCATCTTCTCGATTCAGTGGGAAGAAATCTTTTAACCGGAAACAGGAGAGTTGGAAGAGCAATGTATTGGCCAACCGGGGACCCATGCAAGTGAATAGAACGGGGGAAACAAGATGTGATAATTTTGGAGGGCCACACTCATCGAACAACTGCCCAGCTTATTACAGTTGTGGCAAGATGGGCCATATTTCTTGTTATTGCCCCAGTCGGGGAGGACAGTCAGATTTCCGGACGAGTAGGCCGAGGTTTGATGATAGGACAGTGCATCAGAGGCAGCAGATTATGCCTCGACCATCGGGAGGTCAGACAGTGGGACCACCCCAGGGGCAAGTGTATGCACTGACTATGGAGCAGGCCGAGGCAGCTCCAGAAGAGGTGATCGTTGGTACGTGTCATTTATTTACACACCCTGCTTTTAATTTGATAGATACAGGTGTCTCCCACTCTTTTGTATCTATTGGTTTTGTGGAGAGACACCATATGTGCACGTCTTCGTTACCCACGCCTCTTATGGTCTCGACACCCACTGGAAGAAATGTTATTGCTGATCAGTTTCTTGCGTACTGCCTCATTTATTTTGAGGGCAATGAGTTGAAGGCAGATTTGATCGTGTTGGGTATGCCAGACTTCGACTGCATTGTGGGCATCGACATT
Organism: Haberlea rhodopensis; assembly: GCA_907163345.1. Taxonomy (NCBI): domain Eukaryota; kingdom Viridiplantae; phylum Streptophyta; class Magnoliopsida; order Lamiales; family Gesneriaceae; genus Haberlea; species Haberlea rhodopensis. The sequence goes on from CAJQUN010000111.1 coordinate 883,935, forward strand.
CTGAACAGATATCAGGCAGTCGTGGACTGTCGGTAGAGGATGGTTCGGTTCAGATCCGATAAGGGAATTCAGTGGACTTTCTATGGGAATGGTTCTCGTGCAAAGATTCCGTTGATATCGGCGATCAAAATGTCCCAGTTATTGGAACGTGGACACATGGGCTATCTTATCTATGCCGTGGACACGACGGGAAAGAATAAAGAGTTGAGGGTGGAGGATGTACCCGTGGTAGCAGAGTTTGCTGATGTGTTTCCGGAGGACATCTCAGGATTCCCGCCGACTAGAGAAGTCGAGTTTGGGATTGAGTTATTACCGGGGACGTCCGCTATTTCTCGTGCCCCTTACAGGATAACACCGGCGAAGTTAAGGGAATTGAAGGAGCAGTTGCAGGAGCTCCTTGACAAAGGATATATACACCCTAGCGTATCGCCTTGGGGCGCGCCGGTTCTTTTGTGAAGAAGAAAGATGGCTCGATGAGTTTGTACATCGATTACCGGCAACTGAACAAAGCAACAGTGAAGAACAAATATCCTCTCCCAAGGATTAACGACTTATTCGATCAGTTGCAGGGTACAAAGCTGTATAACAAGATTGATTTGAGGTCATGATACCATCAGATTCGGATCAGAGAGGAGGATGTTCAGAAGACAGCATTCCGAACTTGGTATGGGCACTACGAGTTCTTGGTTATGCCGTTCGGTGTGACGAACGCCCCGGCTGTCTTTATGAGTCTGATGAACCGGGTGTTCCAACCATATCTTGACCAGTTTGTCATAGTGTTTATTGACGACATACTCATCTACTCTCGGAGTGAGGAAGAGCACGTGAAACACTCGAGGACAGTGCTCCAGATCCTCAGGGATAATCAGTTATTTGCCAAGCTCAACAGGTGTGAGTTCTGGTTGAGCAGCGTAGTGTTCTTGAGGCATGTTATATCTAGCAGTGGGATATCAGTGGATCCCAGGAAGATAGAGGATGTGGCGGAGTGGGCTGCACCCACTTTTGTACCTGAAATACGGAGCTTTCTCGGTTTGGCCGGATATTATCGGCGCTTTGTTGAGGGATTTTCTAAGATTGCTAAGCCGTTGACACAGTTGACCCAAAAGGGAGTACCATTCTATTGGTCTGAGGCTTGTGAAGAGAGCTTCCAAGAGTTGAAACACCGGTTGACGATGGCGCCTGTGTTAGTGATTCCTACGGAGAACACGAGGTTTGTTCTTTATACCGATGCATCACTTCAGGGCCTTGGGTGTGTACTGATGCAATATAAGCATGTGGTAGCTTATGTATCGAGACAGTTGAAGCCACATGAGACTAGATATCCAGTCCATGACGTAGAGTTGGCGGCTATCATTTTTGCATTAAAGATTTGGAGGCATTACTTGTATGGTACGTCGTTTACCATTTACACGGACCACAAGAGCCTGAAGTTCTTATTTACTCAGGAAGAACTGAATATGAGACAGAGGAGATGGATGGACTTACTCAAGGATTATGACTGTGAAATAGAGTACCATCCTGGAAAGGTGAACTTGACGGCAGACGCCTTGAGCCAAAAAGTGAGGTGTACTGATGAGGATGTCATGCAATTATCAGCCATGATGACTTCCTATTGCCATTTGGGCTATGACTTCGATGTAGATACATCACCAGTACGTGTGTCAACCTTATTAGCTGAGCCAGATATCTATGAGAATATCAGGAGAGCTCATAAGGCAGATGATGAGATTCAGAGATGGTTATCATTAGTACATCTTGGACAGCCGTCGAAGTTCAGAGTGGGTGAGGACGGATCCTTGAGGTTGAGTGGCCATTGGGTAGTTCCGGGTACGCCGGAGTTGCGCAGAGGGATCTTGGAGCGAGCTCATAGTAGCAAACTTAGTATCCATCCAGGCGGGAGGAAAATGTATAAGGACCTATGTGATCAGTTCTGGTGGAAACGAATGAAGCGTGATGTCATCACTTTTGTCAAGAGGTGTTTAATCTGTCAGCAGGTTAAGGCAGAGAGGCAGAGACCTGGTGGCGAACTAAGGAGCTTAGAGATACTGGAATGGAAGTGGGAGCACATATCTATGGACTTGCCGAGGACTACTTTGGGTTGTGATGCCATTTGGGTGATCGTGGATAGGCTGACGAAGGTAGCTCACTTCATTCCCTACAGTATGACGTACACATACTTGAGGATGGCTCAGTTGTATGTTCGGGATATAGTGAGACTACACGAAATTCCAGTGTCTATTGTATCTGACAGAGATCCGCGGTTTACATCTCATTTTTGGGGAGGGCTTCAGTCAGCTTTGGGTAATTGAGCACATCATATCATCCCCAAATGGACGGTCAGACTGAGCGTACGATACAGACGCTCGACGACATGCTACGGGCATGTGTATTAGAGTTTGATTCTTCATGGCAAGATTCATTGGCCTTAGTAGAGTTATCGTGCAATAATAGCTATCAGGTGAGTATTCAGATGGTGCCATTCGAGGCTCTATATGGTCGGCGTTGTAGGTCGTCATTACACTGGGATGATTCGACAAGTAATCAGTTGGAGGACCCGAACTGATTCGGAAAATGGAGGATAAGATAAAGGTTATCCGACAGAGAATGAAGGCAGCCCAGGATAGACAGGCAGTCTATGCAAATAAACGGCGGAGACCGTTGGAGTTTCAGTTGGGAGACAGGGTCTTTTTGAAGATCTCACCTTTCAGAGGTGTTGTGCGGTTTGGTATGCGTGGGAAATTGTCTCCAAGGTATGTTGGACCGTATGAGATTTTACAGCGCATCGGTACCTTGGCTTACTGTTTGGCTTTGTCACCGTCGTTATCTGGTATTCACGACGTATTCCATGTATCTATGTTGCGGAAATATGAGCCGATCCGTCACATGTGTTGCGGACTTCTGAGGTGCAGTTAGATTCTGACGTGTCCTACGTGGAATGGCCAGTCAGGATTTTGGACAGAGCTGATCGCAGACTTCGGAGCAAAGTGATACCGATGATCAAGGTTCAGTGGGATCGCAGGGGTGTCGAGGACGAAATCTTATAAGTAGGAGAGTATTGTGATATCCCCGAAATGATTATATGCATTTGGGCATTAATTATGTTTATGTGGTAATTATGGTGTTAATTAATTTAGTGTTGGAATTAATTAACATGGTGAAATGCTTAGTCATGCGGTGGGCGTGACCTGGTAATGCATTTCAGGGTGCATGTAATGCATGTTGGGAATTTGGGTGCTAGCATGGTTTATTTGTGGTGGTTAAAGGTTATTTTGGTGAAGCATGTTTTAATTGAGGTTATGGTGCGTTTTTGTAAAATGCTTTTAAAATATCATGTTGGGATATTTTATACATCATTTAATTAATGGGGTACCATTTTTAATCTTTAACCCACTTACACCCCTTTCCCCTCTTTAACTCTCATTTATTACCACCACTCTCAACCATAACCCAAAACCCCCAAATTTTCGTCCAACCCAAGAAAGGAGAGGAGAAATCCTTGCAAACTCTTCATTTGTTGGAATCTTGATAAGATTTGAAGTCCAATAGAGGTATAGATTCCTCCTTGTTAATTTTATGAAGATTGGTTTTGAATTGGGTTGGTATTTTGGGATTTATAGGGGTTTGTTTTTGGGAGTATGTTGTATGTGGTTGGGTTATGATTTTTGAGGTGTTTTATGTTGGTTTTATGGAGTTATAATGTTGTTGAGTTGTTGGGATGTTTTGGTTTGAGGTGTAAGTGGTGGAGCTTTGGATTTGTGCTCAAAAATGGTGGAAATAAAGTACACAGGCTGTGGCGTTCCTCGATCGCTGTAAATGGCGTTATCGATCGCCGAGAAGCAGTAGCAAAACCGGGTGCGAGCGATCGATCGCTATAAATGACGCGATCGATCGTCTCGAGGCAGTGAGGTCTGGCGATCGATCGCTATGTCGAAGCGATCGATCGGTAAGGCTCGCGATCGATCGCCTCGACATAGCGATCGATCGCCAGCAGTCAAATTTTGGGGAAAATGATTTTTTTGTTGGATTTTTGGTATTGGGCTATTATTTGGCTTCTAATATGGGTTTGTGTGATTATGTAGAACCATCCCAGGTGGCGACACAGCCAAGGAAGTGAAGTCATACCAAATCCTACTTTTGGAAAGGTACGTAGAGAGACGTACGGGCACCCAACGGTACATGTATCTTATATACTCATTTGAATATGCATTGTGGATGCAAATATATATTGAATTGTGCATTGTGGATGCACATACATGTTGAACTATGCATTATGAGTGCATATGTATATGTTGATTGTTAGTGCACATCTCATGAGTCATGGTTATATTAGAGTGATGATTTTAATGCTTTGCCGCTGTCACTTGAAGCGATGATAGAATACTTGCCGCTGTCATATTGTAGCAAGGAAAGAATATTTGCCGCCCAAATGTTGAAGCGAGGGTATTGCCGCATGTCGCATTTGAGCGAGGTTATTCAATGCCGCTAATATGTCGAAGCGAGGGGTATTAGTGCCGCTGTCATGACAAGCGAGGTGCATTAAAATACACCGTTATAACAGACTAGGGATTGATGATTGGTGATAATGAAATGGTGATATGTCATGACATTTGTAGGACCATTAAATAATCTATTGATTATACTCATGAGTTATGGTACAGGGACAACCAAAAGGGATCGTTTAAAAGCATTGGAAAAGAGGAAGTGTTTTATAACTTTGATTTATGCATTTACGCCTTATAATCATATTGTGTTGAATATGGATTATTATATGCTCATGAATTGGGGGTTGTCCTTGTAGGTACATTTTGGCATAAAAAGGGGCTAAGGACGGGTTGAGGCGGTGAGCTTGTGAAGAGCGCTTTTGATAAGGAAGGACGGGATTATTTTGTATAGTGTCTACTCTAGGAGTAGTGTAAAGCTATAATGATTAATATTCATTTGTTGGGGAATGTAATTAATCCATTTGGAAGTCCTTAACTTGGCATGTAATTCTTAAGGCTCAAGGCCTCAACACGAACTTTTATACTCTGATTATACATGTTAGCTCTACTTATGCCTTTAATCCACACTTAAGGAACTAGGGTCCTTACAGTCTCCCCTTCTTCCTTTGCAGGAATGATTCATTAGAAGACTTTCAGTTATACAATCCTGTTGTACAACCCCGATTCAGCTGGATTTACCCCACTACCAGACTGAAACTCCTAGTCTCTCAATCTGTTCAGACACAATCCGTCTGACAGTTACAAAGAGCTCACTCTTCTATCTTAGAGCAAATACAATTGATAAAGTAATCTACGCACAAATGATCCTTAAACGATCAAATAAAACAATAAGTCGTGCTTCTAACTTTGAGCAGATCGATAAGATGAAGTCTTTCGATGATAGTGTTCTGGTCAAATAATAATGATTGTTTTTTGATCTTATATGCATTTTGAATCTCTTGTGTCCGACTCGTGTGTATATTTTGAGCATTTTAAGTTGCACATATATATAAGCATATCTGCCAATGACAATATTTCCTTTTGTGTGCAACTCTATACTTTGGTCAATATCTGAACAAGCTGCAGTCTTCTATTTTAGACACTTTCCCTTCTGGTCTGTTCTTTCGGCGCTTGTCAGATAAGATCTCCTTTGTCTATTTACCATTTAAGGTAATCTTCAGTCCTTGGTCTTTTTCAGCATTAAATGCACCATTAAATGCTTCAATAAATTGCCGTTGATAATTCGGACTGATGATCGAAGTTTGTTAATTTAGATAGTTCTGATCTAATCTGCATTGATCTGGTCTGTTCTGATCTGGTTGACATCGATCTGGTCTGTTTTGATCTGGTTGACATCGATCTGGTCTGTTTGTCACTAACTTTATCGGTCTGGTCTGTTTTGTCATCTTTAAAATCCGTAGCCAACAGCTTGAATTCAATATTTAATTCTCTTCCAAATTCAAACATTAAGCATAAAATGCTTAGACAACTCAAACAGAATCAAATAACACCTCCTAGTCAGAACATGGCATTTGATTCATCATTTTAATTTTAAGCATACAAACTTAGAAAACTCGAATTCAATATTTAATTTTTTGAAAATTTGAATATTAAGCGTAAAATGCTTAAAAACTCAATTGAATCAATCCACAATTTCTCCATTGCAAATTCAATTGCATAATTGGTCTTCAACCTCATTCCTATAGCGTTTAATCACTTCTATGGTCTCGTTTTTGCTTCATAGCAACTATTCATAACAATATCATGTGCAACTATCGATAAAGTAACGAATTACTTTCACTACCTCTAGTTTGCACAAACTTTGATTCACAAACATCAATGTAAATTAATTCTAGAGGTATTGTGTTTTTTCCAACAAATGAATGACGGTTTTGTTAACGGTCTCCCACAAGTCTTACACTTATGTTTTAAGTTAACATTCACAGAAGCAATAAGTTTGACATTACATATTGCCTAGTGAATTATAATTACATGATTCAAATATTCATATCATTAATTATAAGACCCAACCAAATAAGTATGATGATAAACTTTATTGCTTTCAATCGACGAGTAACTGTCATTACATGTGATATCCGGAAATTAATCTTGTTAATCCCGGAGTGATTATAACCTTTAATTGATTTAATTGGGGTAGTTATGAGATAATTAAGGTGTTGAGACTCCCGAGGATGTTAATTCGGTATCAGGGTTGTTGGATCCAAAGGTTGAGATTTTATTCTCATTGACGTGTTGAACCTTGAGATTGTGTTGGTAGTGGGATTGGGGTCTGGGGAGCCTTGGATTGAGGTTTGAGATGTATTTGAGGGAGTGCGAGATTTTATTGAACACTTTTATTATTAATGAGATTTTGGTGCGAGTATTTGAGAGTGGGGTTTGTGGACCCTTGGTGCTATATATATACCAAATGGACTCAGTGTTCAGTCACTCTGATTATTTCCTCTCTCTCTCTCCTCCCACCCTCATCGCCTCATCCCATCTTCTCCCCCTTCTTTTCCCCTTGAAGAGAAACCCATGGAACTCGGTCTTTGAGCAAGATTCGTGAGCAAATCGATAGGTAATCACCTTTATCTCTTGATTGTGGTGGTTTTGATTGTATTTTTGTTGAATTTGGTTAAGATTGGAGGTGGGTTGAGTTTTGAGTTTTAGAGATTTTTGGTTATGGTGTTATGATGAGTATTCTTGTGTTTATGTTAAGGATTTGTGGAGTATTGGGGGTTGGGATGGTTGTTTTGAGAGTTTTTGCTCGAAAAATGCCATTTTGGCCGAAACAGGTTGGAGCGATCGATCGCTAGGGCTGGAGCGATCGATCGTCGCGTCGTTGGTCAATTTTTGAAGACGATGAACAGTAAGAGCGATCGATCGCTTGAAGCTTAGCGATCGATCGCTTGAAGCTTAGCGATCGATCGGCGAGACTGGCAATCGATCTCCAAAGTTTAGAGATCGATCGCCAAGGGGCAGTAGTCAAAATCCATTAGGAGGCGATAGATCGCCTGGGGAGCAGCGATCGATCGCAGATGTCTGTTTTTTTAATTTTTTTATGTTGTTGAAATTTTGTCGTACGCTTTGCCTGAGAATTTTGGATATTATATCATCATGTTAGGATGATATTTTAGAGGTTGAGTACGTGCTTGAATGTGTTGTGTGCACATAATTGATTGTGAGTTATTAACAGTGTATAGCGAATAATTCACTGGATTCGGAGCAAAAGCAAGGATTGACTCTTACTATTGGATTATAAGGTATGTATGACATACGAGCATAGTTAGATATATTATTGTCATGAGTAATGAATAATATATTATTGTTGCGATAAATGGTATGTGTTATGAATTATGGAGATGTCGATGTTGAGCGAGCAATAAGTATGATGCTGTCATTGTTGAGAGAGAATTGGTTATGATGCCGTCGTTTTTGAGCGTGTGAGTGGTTAGAGTGTCGCCGCTGTTGAGAAAGTAATGTAATACGATGTTATGAGATTTGTGAAATCATTGATTGAATATATTCAATTTCTGTAAATCATGATTGTAATGGTTCAATTTTAATTGATTATGGAAATTGGCGGGTTGTGCATGAGTATAGTTAATCAATGTAATGATTAATTGATTTTGGAGTTTGATGATTTTGGTTATTGTGAGAACAGGAACAACATGAGAGATTCCATATGGTAACGGTACATACAGGGAGTACTGTCCGACTGTACAACTTTATACTCTATATTTATGAATTGTGAGATTGATGATATTGAGATAGTGCTATTGGTATGCTCACCCCGTGTGGTGGTTTTTTCTGTTGAAACATGTAGAACAGGTGCAACATTGGCTCTGGAGATGAGTTCGAGCTGTTGATCGGGAATGCCCCCAGGACTAAGGTACCAATATTTGTATTGGGTAGATTGTTTATACAATAGATACACGTTTATTTATTTAATGCTCGTTTGTGAGCATTCTCATATGTGTATATGGTTTGTGTAAAGATTGCGAGATTTCTCTTTTCATTTATGATTCACATGCAATTAATTAAGGAGAAATGCATAATGAATTGAGAATATGATATTGGTGCATCGTACAGTGTATACTTGTGCTAGTTGGATTGTATGGGGAATTGAATGAGAAGATAATTAATGTAAAAAATTGTATAGTTGTCATGACATTGCTAGTGAAGCATGTATAAGAATTCCATAATGACATGAATGTATGCACTAATAAATGTGATAATGCACTAATAGCGGGTTAAGGGCGTGGGGTCCTACATTACATTTATTTTGAAACTTCCCACTTATGGAAAATACATATGTCGAATACAAGATTTCAAGCGATAATTATTAGATCAGAGAAATCGTCTGACATCTTATCATATTCAATTATGTTGATTTGATCATTAGCTTTCTTTTTATTGTCTATCTTGTCCCGACAATCATTTGCTTTGTGGTTCGATTTCCCACAATTGAAGCAATTTCCCTTGAACCTTTTAAAGTTCCTTTGTTATTGACCATCACAATTATTTCTCTTCTTTCCATGATTGCTTGATTCCACAACATTAGGTCTTGCACTAATCTTGTTCAAATTGATTTTCGATTTCTGATTATCCTCTTCAATCCGTAGTCGAGCAATCATGTCCCCGAGTCCCATTTCCTTCTTCTTGTGTTTCAAATAATTTTTGAAATCTTTCCACAATGAATGAAGTTTCTCAATTAGGGCAGCAACTTGGAAGGACTCGATTAGGCTCATTCCTTCCGCATGAATCTCGTGCAAAAGAACATGAAGTTCTTGCACTTGACTCACTATAGATTTCGAGTCTACCATTTTGAAATCCATGAAGCGCCCAACGATTAATTTCTGAAGGCAAGCATCTTCTGCCTTGTATTTCATTTCAAGCATATTCCACAATTCCTTTACGGTTCGTACTTGACAATACACATTGTATAGTGCATCATCAAGATCATTCAATATGTAGTTCTTGCATAGGGAATCACTTTGATTCCATGCGTCTACAGCGGCCTCCTTCGAGGATCCGTCTCATCTTCGTCAATTGTGGGCAGATCATCTTACAAAAACTTTGCCAAGTGCAAAGTAGTAAGATAGGAAATCATTTTCTACTACCATATCTTGAAGTCTACACCAGTAAACTTTTGCGACTTTTCTCCTTGCGTCGCAGGAACATTTGTGGATATCGATTCCATCTTATGATTTTCCTGAAACAGAAAATCTTCTTAAGATTGTTGTTAAAAACTGTTGGGCACCTTGTTCATCTTCAACTCCACAAGGATCTCGTTGGCGTCGTTGTTTGTAGCAGGAAGGAAAATCTATAGATGACAATGTTCAACTTTGAGTCGATGCTAGTGTTGTACTATCCACTTAAGAAGATTTTCCCACACACGGTTTAACGGAATACGACAATCTTCTCCCGAAATACAACGACTATTTGCTTGTGATAGTAGCACTACAAATCACAAGCCTCAAACCACAAATGTTGCAAACTTTCTTCTTTAAGAACAAAATATGAATGTGATGCAAAATGATCTTAAGTTTGCATTCTCTCATAATATCTTGTGTTTAATTCTTGCATAAAGTATGTTAAAATGAATAGGATGTGTTGTATATATATTTGTCGAATGAACATCACCAATTTGGAAGTGATTTTTTGATAAAAGTCGAACCCACTAGTCAAGGGTCGTAAATTGGTGTGTAAAGGCACGATGGCGCCCTAGGCACCTCCAGAGGTGCCCTAGTGCCTACCTCACTGCCTGGAAAATTCCAGGCAGTCACCTTTGAGGCACCCTAGCGCCTTCCATTCTGCCCGGTTTTCACACTTTCACCATTTTTCTAAATATTCAAATTTTCCTCGTGTCTTTCTTGCTTACTTTCAAATCGTTAACCTTGCTTAACTCAATTCATTAAGCCTTAATTTTTATTGCTTAATATCAATTCAATAAGCCTCGATTTTTACAACAAATATATCATATGTTTTTTTTTATTTTTATAATTAATCCATGTTGGAAAACACATTCAAGGACTTTTTACATTTCTTTTCAAGTTTTAATAATATTTTTGAATTTTTTTTAGAAAAATTAAAGGTCGAACCGTAACTATAACCGGAACCGTCAAGAAACGTTAAGAGTCGAGATTTTGAATCGACGATTTGAACCGTGGTCATGTTTACATGAAGTGAACAAAATAACATAGAAGTAAATTTAATATTACTTAAAATACGGTTTTATCAAAATTAAGATGAACCTAAGAAAATAATTTATTAATTGTGTTCAAATTATCCTCTGGTTAATTTGCCTTGCTTTCTCGCCACTTGGATTGCTTATATCACTGGGCTTTAGTCTGACACGTCGGACTGCCTACTAATAACTTAAACTCTTGATTTTGGAATTGTCGAGCTCTCAACTGCATACCATTTTTTTATGACTAGGAAAACCGCAGAGGCTCGACCTGATGCACTAGCTTGTAAATCATTTCAACCAATGTAAATCGTACTAGACAAGCCTCATGCGACAGGCTCAGATCGAAAAAGTGTTGGCAGTGAGAATTGAATTCAAGACCGTACGGTCCAAAATTTACCCTACACCACCAACTCGAACACCCACTTTGGGACACTGCTTACCATTTGTTGCGCTCACGCATGTTCAATACTTGGTTTGCAACGTTAGAAATTTTGAGCTCTCACCACTTACATTCTTGAGCATTACCCTTCCCAAATGCTCAACTCCGGTCTTTGCTCTATGAGCTCAATATTACTCAATTTAGAATTTCTGGGCAGACTTAACTAATAACTCATTTGTCATTGCAATTGAATTTTACCATGTCAAATTCAACTGTCCCAAAATTTTGTTTCATTTATTATAGATGGTTGAAGCATAGCAATAAACTAATATATAGCACAAAATGTTTCCGATTGTACTAATGTTTATAGTTGGTCATAACGATGTAACTCAAATATTTTCACATAACTTAAATGTAATGTTGCGAACTGTTGCTATGTATGCAACAACATATAATAATTTAGACATATAACAATTTAGCTGATTGTTCATTCTCCACTATCATCATCCGAACCGTTGCAACAACATATAATAATGGCTTAAAAGGTACTTTACTTTCTTCATGATATTAACATGAAATCACCAAATACTAGTTCAATAATCATTTGCAAGTTGTTTTTAGGAACAAGACACCGGCAAATAACTCCATATTATGTTTGCAATAAAAATGAAGTGAAATGATAGGATGAATTGCAAAAATTTAAGAAGCGTTGACAAATTAGTGAATCTTTAAATTAAACTTTAGCCAAACACCTACCAAAATTATAGTTGAAACATAAAAATTCCTGGAATACATTGTCAAAGCAACTCCGAAAACTGTAGCTATTGTGTAACAACATTTAAACATGAGACTCCGAAGAATCTCAATATAACATATCTATCTCACCATGTTCTAAATGGTATTCTTACATTTGGAATAAAAGGAATCAATTGTATGCTAAATATAGGCACTGCATTGAGAATTCAAAAAAATTGAATCAAGAAAATCATACAAACATGGCACAAGTCACCAGCTTTGTTGTTGAACAATAGAAGAGAGAGGAGAAATACCAGCATTCAAGAATTCCGTCCGCTCTCGTCGAGTATCATCCCTTTAAGACTTTTAGCCAGCCAAATAGCAGTATCTCGTGGAGAAACCTTTTCCCTTCCAAAAGGCTTCAAAATGACGGTGAGTTCTTCAAGTCGATTCTGCTGAAGCAAGTCAGCGGACAATTCTAGAAGTCCTTCAAGTGCTTCTGCTCTTTGCCTGAAAGAGTTGACATCTAATGTTTCTTTTGCTTGTGGTTCCTTTATTGTCGGAAAAGAGTTTAGTTTTGATGGCTCGGAAGAATCTTGATTCATGTTAGTCACGTCTATTTCCTTGGTGACTGGATCTTCAGAGAGATTTGAATTAGGAAAATGATGATTTTCAGGATATGCTACTTTCTCAGATAAAGTAGATGGTTTTGAAGGTGATGAAGAAGATGGATCTTTTGTATCATACTCGTCTTTTACCACATTCATCAGGATGTTGCTGTTGACATTTTCATGTAGTGTATGAGCAGTTCCAACTCGGAAACTACTGTGACGTATCACGTGTATCACTTCATCAAAAGGTGGAGCGAGACGAGTACCCACTTGTTTTTCATTTACTGCATTTTGCACAAGAATTCCCTTTTCTGACAGCAAATTCTTCTGGTTTGATGAAGATAGTTCCTTCACCATGAACTTGTCATCACCACTCGGTGTTGAAATGACATTTGACAAGACCAAAAGATCAGCCGTACAGCTAGGACTGATAGTTGGAGTATCTTCTCTGCCAGCAAGTAAATTCTTGGAGCTAGAAAACGGTATTTCCATAGTTACATTGGAATTCTTCTTCTCAGGATCCAAGTGTTTTTCAAATGTTTCTGTGGAGCATACTATAGATTTGTAGTTATTCCCAAGGCCGTTCTTGGAAGAATTTTCTTGTCTCTCTGAATGTGATGAGGAAGAAGTCGACCAGCTCAGTCTAAACTCGTTGCTATCAATCTCAGTTTCTTGCTGATGACTGGTTTGGAAATTCTCAATCCTTTCTGCTGGTAATAAAGAATCAACTTCAATTTTCATAGCATGCCCACGACTTGGAGGTACCGGTTTTGACAAGCTGGAAAAAGGGGTTTTCACAACATCACAAAGCTCAAGTCTTTGTATTGGCTCAGAAGATGATGCAGAATGGCAGCTCTCTGTCTGAAACTGCTGCATAATTTCTATTGGAGTAAGCAAAATTTCCGAAGCTTCAGGCCCCGGAGCATCACAAGGATCAATCTTTTCGTTATAATCAACAATGATAGGAAGCTCACATCCCGGTTGCCTCATCCGTGCAGGAAATGATGGTTGTCCAAGCAGACCAGGAGGGGTTGTAAGTCTCGTCTTTACAGACACGACATATGCTGCAGCAGCCTTTACAGGACCAGAAGGTGGGAGCCCTTCATGTCGAGCTTTGGTCTTCGGGGGACATTCAGTAACAGTTAACTGCAAAAAACAATGACTAAAATCGTGTAAAATAGATAGTTTGGAAAGATCAAAACCCTACCTGAGGTTTAATCGCAAACAGCAAAAACTTCACATTTGGAGTAAAATGACATAATTACCACCTGATGCTTCAAAGGATTAGTTCCCTGTGCTCGTTTAGCAGAATCAAAATTCGCCTTTGTTACTGCCACAGGTGGTGCATTAGCCTTAACACCAGAGTTACCAGGGACTGGTCTAGTGAGTCTAGGAGATGCGTCAATATGAATTCTATGGTTAATTTTCAACGTGTTGCTTCTCACCGGAGAACAATTTTCTCGGGTTCTCCCTTCTTTTAGAGCCATCATAATGTTTTTAATCATTCGTGGTGGTTTAGATGAAAAGCCTGCCTCTTGTATACCATCATTTATCAGAAGCTCCCCACAGCCTAGATCATCATCAATAGAAGCCGAATCCATATCAGTAGCTTTATGGTCACAATTAACCATTATGCCCTGCACGTTCCTTTCACATGAGATCAAGCTGTCTTTATCGCTGCACGAACTGTTGCTACTGTGACTTTCAGCCGCATTCTTTCTACTGTCACAAGGTGTAGCGAAAGGTTTCTCAGGATTACAGACTGGACGGTACTGAGCAACATAGGGCTGTAGATATGGATGCTTCAGAAGTTCAGATGCCTGAAAGTGATGAAAGTTGGGTAGGAGGATCAAGGATAAGGTTAATGTGTGTATGAAACTTGAACTGGTTTCTAGAAGTTCTTACACTCAACCGATGCTCGGGATTTTTTCGTAGCATACTCTTGATAAGTGTTTTCCTGTTGTATCAATCAGTTCTTAAATTATTTTTATATAGATAAAAAAATGCATGACTACAAACCAATTTAGCTTTTGTCGTAGGCAATATTTCTTACAACATATTATTTGGAAATAAATAGTTATCATGGTACAGAAGATATCGACCTATTTACACATCCAAGGGTAAATCAATGTGAGCTCTTTAATAGAAAAAAACAAAAGAAAAGAAAGCCAAAACAAAATCTTGCTACAATGAAGGAAAGTACTCGAGAAATATGGTGAAACAAAAAGAATCACAATAGCAAGATTCAGTACACTTACAAAGATGGAGAGTAACAGGAAGGCAAAGGGCCAATTGAAGATCGGTTAATCTTGCTTATTAAGCCTGCCATGTCCTGAAAATTAAATTCAACTTGTTGAGCATAAAGTGAACTTGAGCTTCTGAAAACAAAATACAGGTAAAAGAAACAGAAACATTGGATTTTATAATCAATCAAAGAGATACGGAATATGTAGCTTCTTTTTAACTGCAATGATTTTCTCATACACCTTGGTTTCAGTTAGACCTTTAAGGCTTGTGCAGCTCTAGAGGCAAGAAAATCATAAATAAACAGACATGGGAAATCTTACGAAAGCCTTGAATGCAGGACGATGAGCAGACATTTCATAAATACAGCAGCCTGAATGATAAAACGAACATCAGAATAAATGAGTTAATTGAACAATATGTGATTCGGCCATAAACGCTTACACACAGGACACAACAGCAAGAAGCTAAAAGTCTTATGAATTATTATTCTAGAATACCGCATCACATCTATGTACATGTAAATACAGTGATATATAAATAATAGAACCCTTTGATAACTTAAAAGTAGAGCAGAATCAAAATATCAAATCTAATTCTAGTGTGGAATTGAGCTCAAATTATTGCTCCGCCTTCAAAATCCATCGTATGGGATCAACGCCCGTTGAACCTTGGTATGTTCAGCCATATACTTCGAAACGCAGGTCAGACCAATTGTTAGGAATAAAAAAGATTTCACACACAGCAGGGAAGAATGAACGAGTAAGAGAGCGAATAGGATCAAAGCAGAAAACAAGAATCGATCAACAATATTGGAATGAAGACTATATTGATACTGAAAAGAAATGATGGAAAATACAAGGATTCTTAACACACTCACACACACTCAAGGGAGAAATCCCCCTTGCCCAAGCATCTAAGCTTGCAATCTCTCAAAAGGTCAACTCTAGACTAGCTTCTCTCCCTTATTCCCCACCCCCACCGCCACCCCCACCCACCCCTCTTATTCCCTCTTAGCTAACAAACCAACAATCCTCCACCTTTTTCACGTTATTTTGCCCTCTCCCCTGATAACATGATAAATTGTGGGCTCTTCTTTATGGACTTCTACGTTTGGTCCACTAATATTAACGGCCAAGATTTTCCCGAAACACATACCTTGGAATGTTCCTACTTAAAAGTGTTTAGCGACAGCTGTACCATAACAAACTTTCGGGTTTATCAACACAAAGTAAGTAGGATCACTATCCTAGCTCAAAGAAGATAAAAATGAGAAATGGGTGTACCAAGGGACCATATATCGGATTTAAAACCATAGGGAATATCTGCAAGAAGTTCAGGACACATGTAATTGGGAGTTCCAACAACCTGTGTAAAAAGAACAAGAAATAAGATTATCAAAAACTTTTAAACCCTATTGTGTCACGGTTATCTATGAGTGGAAACAATATCAATATTTGGTATGATAATTAAAAACCACTTCATATTTTTCAAGAAACTGAAGCAGATGCACTAGAAGCTACAATTTTTGTCAACTTTATTTCAGCTATTTAGCGCTTTTAAGATTTACAGAAGCCCTTTCTAAAGAACCTACTGTAATCAAATGAATGTAAGCACTTACCGAAGAAGCCAAATCATCTGCCTTCAATGTTTTAGCAAGTCCAAAATCACCTGCTCAAATGAAGGATCGCAAGAAAACAATTAATTACACAGAGGCCAACACTGGATAAGGATACTTATAAAATATAAGGAAGAAAACACAAGTGAGACACACCGAGACGAACATCTTGATCTTTCATAAGAAAGATGTTAGAGCACTGCCAAGAAAGTGGGACAGCAATCAGTCAGCAGAATTATTTAAGAGAATTATGAACTTAATAAATAATAACGCCAGTGTTCAGATCCGCACTTTAAGGTCCCGGTGTAACACAAAATTGGAATGCAGATATTCCACTGCCAATAATAGTTGAGTGAACCACTTCAACAGTTTCTGCACATTGTACAAAATGAAACAATATTGTTAATTACTTACAAGAGGACAGAACCTGAGCAGAAAAAAGTTTGTTCTTCCAAGTTATCAAAACAAAAAATACATATCCAGTAAATAAAAACGAAAGAATTTCAAGAACTCAAACCTCCTCGGGAAAGTATTGCCCATTGGCTTTTTTCATCAACTCTGCCCTATTATAGGTGAACATTGAGAAAAGGACAATCAAAATTTGTATGGTATTTCCAGTTTTAATGATTCCGTGTTAAACTTACATGTCACCGCCCTCACAGTACCCAGTAACTATGCAGACATAGCAACCCTGCATTAGCATTCGGAAATTTAGAGTTTAGTGGAGAAAAGACATATGAAATTCATATTTACGGGATCAATAAATGGGAAAATTAAACAAAGTGGAAGCTTCAAAGTCCAGCACCTTCTCCACCCAAGCTTCCTTGAACTCTACAATGTACGGATGTTGTATCCGAGCAATTAAGGTCATCTACATATTCACATACCAAAAGACCCTCTGTCATCTCAGCACAATTGAAGCATCATAATTCAGACATATGAGCATATGAAAGAGGATGAATCAATGCGCTTTTCAACACTATGTGAGAAATCCGACGATTACATAGATATTTCCAAATAATTACCGAACCAGTTTACTTGAAAGAATCATCAAGATTTCCAAGATCAATACTAAGGATGTCAACAGGTATAAAAATACCGAACAACAGAAAAGAAACATCAGAATAAAAAAAATGCAATCAGCAGACATCTAATCAAGTTAATGTAAAATGTAAATAAATATCGATGTACCTCTTGATGAGCTGATCTCCTGCAACGTTCTGTTTGTCGAGCCAATCGAATCTTCTTAAGCACATACCTGTATATCATGTCCCAGTATCACACAAAGTTTTCCATAAACATAAATAAGTAACAGCAAAAAGTCTTCAAAAAACGAATCAAAGTAACTTTTCACAAACTGTAAACTCATACTTTTTCTTTTCCAATTTGTGATTGGCCAAGATTGCCGCACCAAAAGCTCCACGGCCAATCTGTTCCATTAGCTCATACTGGTCCATTCTTGACTCCATCACCCACAAATCTTGAAGCCCAAATCACTATTTCACTATATTTAAACTCATAATATGTATATACACATAAAGGGCCCAGAAAATGGCAATCTTGATTGCTCCAAGTTCACATATATATACAGATACAGATTAGCACAATGAAACTGCAGTAATAATTAACCTAGTACTTAGATCTTCTTCTTCTCCGTCTACCCATTCGCATCTTAATTTCCAAGAAAAGACCAGCTAACAGAACATCACAAAAAAAACATCAATGTGAACAAACACGAGCACTGTTTGAAAATGAAGCAAACAGTGAAATGAAATCTACCTAGCCTTCTGGGCGCAAGAAAGTTTAATTTTTTTTAAAGGGTCGCAATCAATGAAAGCAAGACTGCACTTTATGCTATGTCTCGTATTTTATTCTTTCGTTTATGGTTTTTAATTCACTTTTTGTCATCAAATGGGGAGACCCACCTGTTTTTTACCTCAATTTCTCCAAATTAAGGATTTAAATTCAATTTAGCAGTCCCCTCGACTTTAACGTAATTATATATAACTTTCTTGTGATTTGAAAATTAAAGAAACTTTCCCTCAAGTTAGACTAAACATTACAGAAATTACAGAAACTTCCCCTCAAGTTAGAAACAAGTCTTGTCGTTAAAAAAGTTGATAGCCGTTACATAAATTGAAAATTCTAAATTGCCCCTAGTCAATTTTGACCTCTATTTTGTCCTAAATTCTTGGAGGGGTGTCTTTGTAATTATGGTATTTTATAGGGGGTGCGATCGTATTATCTTTATTCAATCTTGTAAAATATCAATATATACCATAAAAATCAATATTTATATATATATATATATATATATATACATTGTTGGGGTTCAACAATTGTCTCTGCTTTGTAATCGGTCGAACACGTGGCGCCTGTACCAGTGTATTGTTGAAAAGATTGATGTTGTGCCATTACCCTTAATTATAGTTATTGGTAAAGCGGTAAGCGCTCGATCCTACAATTGGTATCAGAGTCAAGGTCGTGTGTTCGATTCCCATGAGTAGCAGAGAGTGCAATTATTGGGGGTGGGATTGTTGAGGTTCAACAATTACCTCTGTTTGTGATCGGTCGAACACGTGACGCTTGTGCCAGTGTATGGTTGAAAATATTGATGTTGTACCATTACCCTTAATTATAGTTATTGGTAAAGCGGTAAACGCTCAATCCTACATACATCATTTAAAAACTTTTGCTAGAATTGACGACAATTTGTAATATTTTGAATTTAATTGAATTGAAAGTCAACTAAAAAATAATATGTTCGATAGCTATTTTCGGAATTGACATCAATAAATATAGGTTCGCCAAAGAATAACGTAAAAACTTGATAATATATAATCATCGTACTTTCAATAAATGATTTAAAATATAAATAATATATGATTAATAACTTGAGAAACGAGATAAAAATCTAAACTCTGAAAACAAACTACACAAATACGAGTTCAACTAGGGGTGAGCATCGAAACTGAATTTGTGAAAATTGAATCGACCGAATTTGTTTTTCAATCAACTAAACTTGCTGATTTCATTAAATCGAACAAACTGGTTCAATAAAACATCGATTGTGATGAAAGATCATGGCCTAAAACATATCATTTAAATTCAACGTCTATACATATAATTATCATTAAAGATCATGGCCGAAAATAAGATCTTTTTTATAATCATGATTATAAAAAAAATATATGATACTATGGGATAATACAATTAGATAATTTTTAACGTATTTTTATATATAAGTAGTTTTAAAATATTATTAATATGAAAATTGGGTTATAGTTTTAAAATATTTAATAAATAATTCTTTGAATATATAAATAAAAAGAAAAAATAAAAATAATATGACACAATAGGGGTGTAACTGTAATGTATATTAAACTATAAGGGTGTATATATAATGTTTTGATAATTTTATATTATATATAGTATATGAAGTGTATCTGTAATGCTTTGATAATTATATATTAAATATACAAGAGGGCAAAAAGATCATTTCGCACTTTCTGTTAATTATTTTTGAAGGTGTTACTCTGCATGTGAGGTCTCAGTAATTTTCCAAAGTCGATGAGTGGTTTCTGTAATTAGGCCAAAGTCGAGGGGGGTGTTGACGTAATTATCGATAATAATAATCAAATTCATGAAGAGTAGATTCAAGTCAAACTCGAATATATTCGAATATTTTTTCGAGTCGAACTCAAGTTCAAATCATTTTGTTCGATAATTCGCAAGCTGCTCAAGGTATTTAAATTTTATTAATATAATATAATTATATATTAAATAAATATATTTCGAGTTTTTTGGCCTTTATTTTCAAATAGCGTTCAAATAGTTAGCTAATATGTTCAAATATTTTCGAGTTGATCCTTGATTCGAATTGAATTCGAGCCAAAAAATATTTAACTTTGAGATTTGAATTGAATTCGAGTTGAATATACTTATTCGATCTTAAATTTGAGCATTAAATTTTTCATAATATTCAATTAATTCGATTGGATAAACAGGGGAGGGTTATACTATCATGGACGATAGGCGGTCACAACGTATGAAAAGAGCACCTAGGATGCTAATGTGTTTTGTTTCATGATTTAGTTGTTTATTATAACTTTGTATTTCAGTTTGTATTTGAGTGTTCAGTTTGTACTGAGTATACAATAAACTAGAGATACTAATAATTAGGCGGGAAATGGTTGAGTTTTTGTTGTGGTCAAGTTGTAACAAAACATATAAGTACTTCAGGATCAATAAAGGGAGGTAGTTGCCCCCAGAGGCATAGATGGATTGGTAAGGGGTAAGGTGATATGGGAAAATTTCTTCGACGTCGCGGGTTCGAATCCCGTGTGGGATAAATTCGCCACTGAAATATTGTGGGGATTTGTCCTGGGTTCGGGTCCTGTTGGTCCGCTCCTTCAGAAACATGTCATCCGTGCACATCCCTTGATTTTACCAGGTAGCGGTCCTGAGGGGCCGGGGTCATCCCAAGGATTAATCAGACGCAAACCTGGATACCTTGTTAAACATAAATAAATAAATAAATAAATAAAGGGAGGTAGTACCTGTGATACCCGGAAATTAATGGTGTTAATCCCGGTGTGGTAATGATCCTTAATGGATTTTATTTGTGGCAATTATGAATTAATTACAGTTTCGAGACTCTCGGGGATTTTAAATCCAATATTTGGAGTCTTTGGATCCGAGGGATGAGATTGTATTCTCGTCGTATGTTAACCTTGGAATTTGGTCTTTGGTGGATTTGGGGTCCGGAGTACTTTGTACTGGGGCTGGTAATGGGAATTGAGGTTAGAGAGATGATTTTTGAAAACATATGATATTTAATGAATCATGATGTATTTGTGGAGGAGTCGGTATTTTGGAGCTTTGGAGCTATATATACCAAATAGACTCTTCCGTCATTATACGGAATCACTTCCCTCTTTCATCTCCCTCACGCCTCTCTCACCCCAAACCCTTCCCTCTTCTCCTCTTGGAAGCAAAAATCGACGGGGGCTCGTTTTGGGAGCCTGATTTCTTGAAGAAAGGCTGGTAATCTTCTTCTCCTCACCTTTAGCTTCGATTTGATTGTAGTTTTGTGCTAATGGTTGGGTTTTGGGTTGGATTTGAGATTTGGGGGTTTTGGGTTGGATTTGAGATTTGGGGGTTTTGGTTAAAATCTAAAATGTTGATTTTAGTGTTTTTATTGAGTTTAATTGGTGTATTGGAGGTGTTGAGGATGTTAGGGGTGTTGGTTTTGAGTTTGGGTGTCAAAAACACCATGGAAGTTCGAATTTCTCGGAAAATCGCAGGTGGTGATCGATCGTCGTGGAGTGGCAATCGATTGCGACGAGCAGCTCGATTTTTGGTGACGATGAACAGTGCGGGCGATCGATCGCGAGCGGGTTGGCGATCGATCTCGAGGATTGGCGATCGATCGCGAATGAGCACTGGTTTGGCCTCTGGATGGAGGCGATCGATCGCGATGTTATAGGCGATCGATCGTCGCTTGCAAATTTTTATTTTTTTTGAAAATTTTGGAAAATTTTGGGAATTTGAAATCGAGGTTTAAATGGCTCGGTTTCGGGGCAATGTCTACATTTCAATGGGAATGCCATACTTTTAAATGGTTTGGTTGGAGCCAAAGTTTAATAAAACGGAATCCTCGGTTGAGTTTTTGGGCTATCTTTTAAACAATAAAATGGAATATTTTGGGTATTATGCATGCTTAGCCGAGGGGCTTTTATTTTGGTAATCGTCATGGAAGGACGATAGGTTTGGAAGTTGTGAACGTGCTTGGGCACGTGATTGCATGCTTATGTTTAATTGTGAGTTATTATGTGTTAGCACATAACTCATCGGACGTGGAACTCATGCGAGGTTGGACTCGAACTACGGGATAATAAGGTACGTATGATGTACGAGCATAGCCCTTTATTATAATTGCAATTGTTGAGTGCTTGGTACACTGTATTGCAATGAATGTGTATGTGAATACATGATATATGGTATTAGCAATAAACGGTTATTGAAATGCATGATTTATGGTATTTGCTACAAATGTATATATATGCATTGGGATTTATATGGTGCCGCTTTTGAGCGAGCAATGATTGAGATGTTGTCGCCTTTGAGTGAACATCAGTTATGACGCCACTGCTGTTGAGTATGCGTGAGAATGAAATGCCGCTATTGTAGAGCGAGTAATGGATTAGAACTATGGAACCATAAGTGAGGTATTTGGAATATCTGTAATCATTATTTAATGATTTGGTATTATTGATTATGATATCGTTATATAGCAAATGGACTCGTTAATCAATGTAATGATTAACTGGCATTTGGGAATTTGATGGTTTCAGTTGTTTTGAGAACAGGGACAGTACAGGGAATCCCGGATGAGGATGATACCATCCAGGGAGCATATTTTGTATTTCATAGCATTTACATTGTTGTAAATTATGAATTGTATTATTGGATTTGGAATATTGGTATGCTCACCCCGTGTGGGGGCTGTCTCTGTTGGGGCAGGTGATTAGGTACATCGATGGCTTTGGAGTTGAGCTCAGACTATGGAATTGAGGTGATTCCAGGGATCGAAGTACCAGTGACGGTATTGAGCACGGCGTTTTATACATTTGATACACATATGCTTATTCGATGCTCGCATGTGAGCACTATTATGCGTATATGGTATGTATAAAAAGGCAAGGGCCTTTCTCTCTTCATTTATGAGTTGCATGCAATTATTTATCGAATTGCTAAATGAACTGAAAATGTGTTGGTGTATTGAAATGGTTGGGGAAGACTAGACATTATATGGAATAATGTAAAGAGTTTTTATTATAAGCATGATTGGCTATGATGATAAGTGGTTTTTCCCCTACATGTATGATTGTATTCACTAATGGCATGGATTAATATACTAATAACAGGTTAAGGGCACGGGGGTCCTTACATTAGTGGTATCAGAGCAGTGGTTTGCTCTTTTGGGGCTGTTGAGGGCCTAGAATCATATTGATGGAAATGAGTAGTACATAAATATGCATGATGGTAGTTAGTGCCGTGTGACACAACTATTTTGCTTATGTGCATTTATGATATGTGATCATAGTGGAACAATTATATGTCATGACATCTATGGAATCATAATATAATCTGTTGATTATGATTGTGAGTTGTAGCATAGGGATAACAAAAGGGAGCACTTTGAAATGCATTGGGATACAGGAAGTACTTTGTACTCATGGTTTATGCATTACTGATTATAATCATATCGTGGTGAATATGGATTATTATGTGCTCATGGGTTGCGATTGTTCCTGTAGGGACACTATGACATGA
This sequence comes from Haberlea rhodopensis, assembly GCA_907163345.1. Lineage (NCBI taxonomy): Eukaryota > Viridiplantae > Streptophyta > Magnoliopsida > Lamiales > Gesneriaceae > Haberlea > Haberlea rhodopensis. The sequence goes on from CAJQUN010000111.1 coordinate 907,534, forward strand.
AGGGCTAAGGCCAGGGTTGAAAGACACGAAACGGTAACCTTCATTTTTATATACAACATGGATTATGCATTGTGGTTGCATATATATATTAGAGTGAGGATTTTTAATGCTTTGCCGCCAAATGTTGAAGCGAGGGTGTTGCCGCATGTCACATTTGAGCGAGGTGCATTAAAATGCACTCATTGTGGTTGTATACATGGGAGTGATGATTTTAATGCTTTGCCGCCAAATGTTGAAGCGAGGGTGTTGCCGCATGTCACATTTGAGCGAGGTGCATTAAAATAGCGATGGTTCATTCCGCTATTCTATTGGCGATGGTTCATACCGCTTGGTATTCATAGCGATGGTTCATTCCGTGATTCTATTGGCGATGGTTCATGCCGCCGGGTATTCATAGCGATGGTTCATTTCGCTATTGGCGATGGTTTATGCCGTTGTGTATCTTAGCGATGGTGCATTCCGCTAGTTTATTGGCGATGGTTCATGCCGCCGGGTACTATATAGCGATGGGTCATTCCGCTACATTTATTGGCGATGGTTCATGCCGCCAGATATTATATAGCGATGGTACATTCCGCTACATCTATGGCGATGGTTCATACCGCCGTATATTTATAGCGATGTTTTATGCCGCTGACTCTATGGCAAGGGATCATGCCGCTGATTCTATATGTAATACCCCCGAAATGTTATATGATTACGTGCTACGATGATGATTTACGATGTGTTTAAGAGGGTTGTGGTACTTTAATTGGGGGTTATAATTATGATATGATGATATGGTTTAGAGGGCATGTTAGGTGTTTTTCATTGTTGTATTGATGTAGTAAAATTATAAAAATATCAAGGGGAGATATTTTTATACATCGTATGAAATACCGGGACATAATTAAACACCACAAAACCACCCTACATGCAACCACCCCACCCCCACTTGCATGCAACCCACGCCCCCTCCCCTGTTTTCTGGAAAATGATTGACCAAGTAGGCATGTTGACACTAAGATATTTTCACTCTTGTCTCTTCCAAAAACTTCCTTCTTCCTCCCTTATTTCGTCTGTAATTTGGACTGCTACTAGGAGGAAAGTGATCGGATTTTACTAATCCCTTCTTGACGAAAATCGAAGAGCAAAAGTGGTGAGGAATCACGCTGGTTCACCAGCTTTTTCGTTTTATGCATGTATGTTCTTCATAGCAGTTTTGGCATGTTAGTGTTAGGTTTGTTGAAACCTTGTTATGAACACTTGTAGATAATGCTTATGAAGTCCCTAGCATGTTTTATTAAGTAGCTTACATGCCTTATGTGTTAGATTTTTGGTTGTAAAAAGGGCTCCTCGAAAATCTGGGCAAGGAAGTGCCCTGTTTGTATGTTGAGTAGGGCTTTTGTTATGAAGATTTGAAGCATGCTAACTTAGGTTATGGGTAAACCTTTGACGTGAATACATACAAGGAAGTTTAGTGAATATGCCAGCATACTTGTTTAAGCATGAACTATGGGCTATGTGGTAGTTTCGTTGCTATAAAGATGTATGTTCAAGAATTCTGGGCTGCATAATTATGCCCTGTTTTTCAGAAAAGTTGATCGAGTATTGATAAAAAGGGGTAGTTTTAATGCATGTCGGTTTAAGTTATGAGTGAACCTTTAATTTTAATACATGCATGGAAGTATGATGAAGCTATTGATATGCTTGTTTAGGCATTGTATGTATGTTATGAAGTATTTTGATGGGTGTGAATTGAGGTGTTCGAGATTTCTGGAAAATCTCGCATGAATGGGAACGACCGATCGATCGGTGATGAACACCGATCGATCGGCAAATGCCGTAGCTAAAAGAAGAAAATGATGAACAGTTAGCGATCGATCGGTAAGAGAGACCGCTCGATCGGTAGTTACTGTTCATGTGTTATAAAATTTTATGTTCATTTTTTTGAAAATTGATTTCGATTCTCGTATCGGTGCCTATATTGTATTATGTGGTTGTGTAGAGCCATCCCAGGTACCAGCACAATCAAGGAGATAAGTCTGTTGACTCCTCCTCCTTTTGAAAAGGTACGTAAGAGACGTACGGGCATCGGACGGTAAAACACATCTTTACACTACGACTATGCTTTTATTGCATGAGCATACATGATGAAATGATGATGTTTATAAGATGTTTATGATGTTTATAAGATGTTTACGATGTTTATAAGATGTCTATGGTGTTAGTTGTGGTAAGATGCCACGGGGTAAGATACCCCATATGGTAAGAGGCCATACGATGTTATTTGTGGTAAGATGCCACGGGGTAAGATGCCCCACATGGTAAGAGGCCATGCGATGTTTATAATGTGGTAAGATGCCACGGGGTAAGATGCCCCCACATGGTAAGAGGCCGTGTGATGTTTATAATGTGGTAAGATGCCACAGGGTAAGATGCTCATATGCATGATTATGAATCAGGGACAACAATAAGAAGTTAATGAATAACCAGCATATTTACTTAACCAATATTTCATTCATTTACTATGATGTTTTTATGATGTTAAGTAGGATTGTATATGCTTATGATGTGTTGTCCATGTTGGTACGCTTTTGGGCTAAAGGACTAAGGGTCGGGTTGAGGCAGTGAGCTACGAGGAACACAGGAATGTATATGATTCAAGTCACGATTAGTATCTACTCTAGGAGTAGTATAAATCTAAATATTAACATTCTTTTGGGAATGTAATGAATTATTTTTGAAGTCTTTTATTTTGGCCTATAATCCTGTTAGCTCATGTAACAACCAGAACCTTACGATGTTATTAATGCATGATTAGTCCTTCTTATGTCTATTAATCACTGTTAAGGTGGGAAGACCCCATATTAGTGGTATCAGAGCAGTGGTTAGATAACTCGGGAATGAGTGAAGGGTAGCCTTAGCAATAAGTTGGCTAGGTGCTTACTTTTGAACATGTTTTATATGTATGTTGCATATGAAGTTTCTATGTTATGCTAACATGTTTAATTATCTAACGATGTGCTTTATGAACTGCTTTTGGTGTTGTTATTAACCCTTGTGTTGCAGCATGGCAGCAAATATAGAAGTGGGTGACGTCATTAGTGTAAACGCAAGTGCTGGGCGTACGAATCCACTGCCACCACCAGCCTTGGGCGAAGAACCCTCTGAACAACAGTTGCTACCTGAGGAGTTGAGCTTGGCTCAATTTATGATGTACCGACCCCCCGATGTTCGAAGGAACTGAATCAGGGGAAAAAGCTGAGGAATGGTTGGAGAGGATTGAACAGATATTTGTGGCAGCGCCTTGTGCAAAGACGGCCTGGATCAGATTAGTAGAATTTCAGCTGGCCAAGAAGGCACTGATGTGGTGGAAGACCACAATGATTGAGCAAGAGGCTCTGGGGCAGGAAGTAAATTGGAAGATGTTCCGAACGCGGTTTCTGACCCGCTACTTCTCTGCCGCTGCAAGACAGGCCAAGGAGGATGAGTTTACCAATTTAAGGCAAGGTACCATGCCTGTATCTGACTATGCTCTACATTACTGTTCCTTACTGCGATATGTGCCCCATATTGCTGCAAGCACTCAAGCGAAGATGAGGAGCTTCATAAAGGGCTTGAGGCCGAAACTGTATGACAGGGTAATTACCTATGGCCCTGCCTGTTTTGACGATGCGCTTTCACGGGCTGAACTAGCTGAACTGGGAGTTGGTTCATATCCTGATGCTGTGCCACCTCCAGCACCCCCTCAAAGATCCACTTCTGACAATTTGAAACCCAGGGGTGATCAATTTAAGCCTAGGGGGAACACTTCAGCGTCGAGATTCAGTGGCAAGAGGCCCGAGAATCGATGGAAAGGGAACCGTAGGAATGATGCTCCATCATGGAGAGGACAGCCTCAGGGAGACAGATCTGGAAGAGTTCAGTGCACTCTTTGTGGACAACCACATTTGGCAAAGGATTGCGTAGGATGCTATGTCTGTGGCGACAAAGGCCACTTTGCTCGGCAGTGTCCCAACAGGGGAAGACAGCAGAACTCTGCGGGGAGGCCTGCGGATAGAGCGGCACAGCACAGACCACCTTTCGCACCGAGGCAGTATGGAGGTCAGCCCACGGGGCCACCTCAGGGACAGGTGTATGCTTTGACGAGGGAGCAGGCTACAGCAGCTCCGGAGGAGGTGATAGCGGGTACGTATCTTTTATTTACGCACCCTGCTCTTATATTGATAGACACAGGTGCGTCACACTCTTTTGTGTCAACGAGTTTTGTTGAAAGGCACCACATATGCACTTCTCCGTCACCCATGCCTCTTATGGTCTCGACCCCCGCTGGAAGAAGTTTGACTACAGATCAGATTGTCTATGATGGCCTCATTTATTTTGAGGATAATGAACTAAGATCAGATTTGATTGTGCTGGGAATGACAGACTTCGATTGCATTGTGGGCATCGATGTTCTGAACAAGTATCAGGCAGTGGTAGACTGCAGACAAAGGACTGTCCGATTCAGGTCTGATATGGGAGTCCAGTGGACATTCTTTGGGGATGGTTCTCGCCCAAAGATTCCGTTGATATCTGCTGTCAAGATGGCACAGTTATTGGAACGAGGTCATACAGGATATCTTATTTATGCTGTGGATATGACGGAAAAGAGGAAGAGTTAAAGGTTGAGGATGTGCCCGTAGTGGCAGAGTTTGCTGATGTCTTTCCGTAGGAAATTCTCGGATTCCCACCGACGAGAGAGGTCGAGTTTGGGATTGAGTTGCTACCAGGGACGTCTGCAATTTCTCGTGCCCCATATAGGATGGCACCAGCAGAGTTAAGGGAGTTAAAGATTCAGTTGCAAGAGCTCCTTGACAAGGGCTACATACGCCCTAGCGTATCGCCATGGGGTGCGCCTGTCTTATTTGTTAAGAAGAAAGATGGATCGATGCGTCTATGCATTGACTACAGACAACTGAACAAGGCTACAGTAAAGAACAAGTATCCACTTCCGAGGATCGATGACTTGTTCGATCAGTTGCAGGGTACGAGGCTCTACAGTAAGATCGATCTGAGGTCGGGGTACCGTCAGATTCGAGTAAGGGAAGATGATGTTCAGAAGACGGCTTTCAGGACTAGATATGGGCATTATGAATTTCTGGTCATGCCTTTTGGAGTGACGAATGCCCCAGCTGTCTTCATGAGTTTGATGAACAGGGTGTTCCAGCCATATTTGGATCAGTTCGTCATAGTCTTCATTGATGACATGCTTATTTACTCTCGGACTGAAGAAGAGCATGTAAGGCACTTGAGGACAGTGCTTCAGATCCTTAGGGATCATCAGTTATATGCAAAGCTTAGCAAGTGCGAGTTCTGGTTGGACAGCGTGGTATTCTTAGGTCATGTCATATCTAGCCATGGGATATCTGTGGATCCCAGGAAGATTGAAGCTGTGATAGAGTGGGCTGCACCCACTTCTGTACCGGAGATACGGAGTTTCCTCGGTTTGGCAGGTTATTACCGACGTTTTGTCGAAGGTTTCTCGAAGATTGCCAAACCCCTGACACAGCTGACTCAGAAAGGAGTCCCCTTCTTTTGGTCTGAGGCTTGTGAGGAAAGTTTTCAAGAACTGAAGCGTCGCTTGACTACAGCGCCTGTATTGGTGATTCCGTCTGAGAATAAGAGATTTGCCTTGTATACGGATGCGTCACTACAGTGTGTTTGGGCTGTGTGTTGATGCAAGATAAGCATGTGGTGGCTTATGCATCGAGGCAGCTGAAGCCACACGAGGCTAGGTATCCAGTGCATGATTTGGAACTGGCGGCCATCATATTTGCCTTGAAGATTTGGAGGCATTACTTGTATGGCACGTCCTTCACTATATATACGGACCATAAGAGCCTGAAGTTCTTATTCACTCCGGCAGAGTTGAATATGAGGCAAAGAAGGTGGATGGATTTGCTCAAAGACTATGATTGTGAAATTGAGTACCATCCAGGTAAAGCAAACTTGATAGCAGACGCCTTAAGTCGGAAGGTGAAGAGTACTGCAGAGGATGTCATGTGTTTGTCAGCTTTGATGACTTCTTACTGCCATCTGGGCTATGATTACGATGTAGACACGTCGCATGTGCGAGTGTCGACCTTATTGGCGGAGCCAGATATATTTGAGGCAATCAGGAAGGCCAAGAAGTCGGATAGTGAGGTTCAGAGATGGACATCATTGGTACTTCAGGGTCAGCCATCCAAGTTCAGAGTGGCTGAGGATGATTCTTTGAGACTGGGCAACCGATGTGTAGTCCCAGATACACCAGAGCTGCGTAGAGGAATATTGGAGCGAGCTCATAGTAGTCGGTTCAGTATCCACCCAGGGGGAAAGAAGATGTACAAAGACCTATGCGATCAACTCTGGTGGAGACGCATGAAGCGTGAGGTGATTACTTTTGTTAAAAGATGTTTGATCTGCCAGCAGGTAAAGGCAGAGAGGCAGAGGCCTGGTGGTGAGCTGAAGAGCTTAGAGGTGCCTGAGTGGAAGTGGGAGCATATATCTATGGACTTCGTGACCCACTTGCCGAGGACGGCCTCAGGATTTGATGCGATCTGGGTGATCGTAGATAGGCTGACGAAGATGGCTCATTTCATCCCTGACAGTATGTCATATACATACTTGAAGATGGCCCAGATGTATATACGGGATGTGGTGAGATTGCATGGTATTCCAGTCTCGATAGTGTCTGACAGGGACCCGAGGTTCACTTCACATTTCTGGGAGGGTCTCCAGATAGCTTTGGGCACAGAGGTGAGACTGAGTACGACCTATCACCCTCAGACAGACGGCTGACCGCTTTTATTTTAAATAAAAGATATTTCAAAGAATGGGTTGAAGCGATTCTACCGCAAGTGCACGGTGTCAAGTTTTAGTATAGTGAAAATTTAGTAAAGGTTGTCGAATCCACAGGGACTAACGTATAAGTACCAAATAAGATCAATCAAATTATATTTAGCCTACGATTAAAGGAGTTTGATTAACTAAAGCTAGATTAAACTAAAGAATAAAGATTAAACTAAAAACAAAGAATAGAATGGTTCCGGAAATGCGAAGGTAAGTAACTCGAGAAAATTACCAAACTCGTCGTTCAATTATATTATCTCTACTGATTCGACGGAATTCTCAAATTATCACTCAATTGATTTTAAAGGTGAAAGGTTTTCACTATTATTCGATACACTCTCTCGAGCTGTAACGAAACTAACAATAAATTAGAATAAGTCACTCTCGTGCACCTATTTACTAATTCAAAGTTGCTTAAATCATCAAAACCTATTAACTCTAAATCTTTCGATTTCAAGTTCTCACGTATGCGATATCATCTCTCGATCTCAATCGTAACATACATCATAAATTAATGGAGCGTGTTACAGCGTTATCTCTCGATCTCGGCTGTAACCCTCAAATTCAATCAAAGCTAGCTAGACTTTGATCTACACAAGCAATTAATCTATGAACAATAAATATCAATGCGCTCAAATACCAATGAATCAATATATCAAACACAACGAACTAAAACTTCAATAATATAAACCAAATTCAATTCAAATCAAATACAGATGAGTTTTCTTGTCTCTCGACCTCAAAAACAACAAATGAAAATGAAAATCAAATAAACTAAAGTTCAGAAATACGATAAACGATGGATGAATCCGTGCGTTGCACCGTGATTTCTTCTCTTGTTCCTTCCTTGCACTCCGGAACGGATAGGCTCGACTTTGGACGAAGAACGGAGATTGGATCTCCTTGGGCGGCGGCTAGGGCGGCTGCTCTTGACCTAAAATTGTCTGATATTCTCTGTAAAATTCGTCTCACTCTTGTGTAGAAGAGAATCCCCCTTAATAGCCCTCCAGAATCACGATAAAAAAGGAAAATAAAATCTTCAGATCTCGCGTCTCGATCGATCGAGAATTTCACCGATCGATCGGTGCACTGTTCACGCCAGCTTTTGGAACTTACTGCCTCGCTCGATCGATCGGGAATTTCCACCGATCGATCGAGAATTTGAAAATTTCAGCTCCGAGGTTACTGCCTTGCTCGATCGATCGATATTTCCACCGATCGATCGAGCCTTCGAAAAATCAGACTCTTGCTTCTGGCTGGCTCGATCGATCAAGAATAAATCTCGATCGATCGAGATCTGAAGAAACCATCTTCAATATTTTCATCATCTTTTATGCCTCGATTTCGCCCGTTATCTTCTCATTAGCTCATTTCTTCCACTTCCGATCAAACTTCCTGAAACAAACGAGTAAACACCAAAAAGCATAATATCATCCAGGAAAAAGTACGGAAAATGGGAAGAAATTACAGTTAAAATCACTCAAAATCTAGCCTATCAACTCCCCCAAACTTAGACTTGATCGTCCTCGAGCAAGCAATAAACTCAAAAAGAAAAGTTAAACTCGATACTAAGCATGAATCATCCTTACAACATATGCAACAGCTCAGAAATCCTACTTACACAGCAATAGAAGTCAATCAACATTTAACAAGAAGCATTTTCTCCTAAGTTAAACAATACATCGCAACATCGGAACGTGCGTGTGTGCTATTATCAAACATGAGTTACATATATATCTTTAAAATCAACATGTGCAATATTAACTCCTAGTCAAGATTACTTTGAATTACTCTACAAGTTTACTATCCAGCACTTCTCCACTAATGTAATTATTCCCTAGACTTGGATCAACAGGTCTTGAAAGCTTATAACGTTAGGCCTTTTGGTGTCGGCTTCAAAGAAAAGGTAGGGTGAATTCAAAGAAGAGAGTATAACAAAATCAGTTCAACTATTTTTGAGCTTCTCTTCAACTTTTTTCTAGCCTTGGCCACTTTGGGTCTTATTTTGAATTTTTCTTTTCAAGGCTTTTCTCTATATCTTTTCTTTTTTTCTTTGCTCATTCTTTTGTTCCTTTTGAACTCATTTGCATATAACAATTCTGTGCAATGAATGAGATTCATTATACTCTCCTAGGGGTAGGTAAAATTTTTCTTTTAGGCTCAAACCAAGGTGGGTATAATGAGTTGCCAAGAATGTCGAATGGGGGTCTAATCATATGCAATGCATATACCATTCTTTTTCAATAAGGCTCAAAAGGGGACACTAATGAATAATATATAACATGTAGCTTAAAAGGCTCAAACGGTCCAAAGATCGCCTAAATCATCTCCAAGTCTAGTTCCTAATTATAAATTTCGCCTCAAAGTGCTTTCAACTAAACTGTAGAGTTCTCTAAGATACTCAAGACTCATCATAGTTAACACAAGTTTTCAATTTAATCAATACATACTTCACTCAATCATGACTCAATAAGTGCTCAAAGTATTCCTCAGTTTTGACATGTAGTTAACAAAGGATATATACAAACAAGTTAAACATTTTCATGACTCCTATCTAGATGAGGATTAATTTCATCATGTATTACCATTGTAATTCCAACTCAACAATTCTCAAGAATAACTCAATCCATAAAAAAAAATTTTGTTGGTGATGCTCAAGGACGAATTAGTCTCAACATCATGCAGTCATGCAAGGTAGGGAAACAAAACAAGTAGCAAGATGTGCAAAAGCAAGATATATGTACAAATACTCAAAAACCCCCCCAAACTTAGCATGTGAATTGCCCTCAATGAACAAGAAAAATAAATTCCAAGGCAAAGACACATACCATGATGACGATCTTCACTGATCGTCATCCTCATCATGCTCCGGAGGGGGAACTGGGTAGTGGTGCTCCTCGCCCTGATATGGCGGAAATGGTGGGTACTCGGAAGGTGGAGGTGCATGTGGCTGGTAAGGTGCAAAGTGTGGCTCCGGTGGGAACTGGAAACCTGGAAAGCCCTGGGCCATGGCAGTGTTCCATGCACTCTGATAGTGCATGAACTCCATCTGACGCTGAGCTACCTGCTCATGGTCCATCTGCAATGCTCTCTGCATGCTATGAATGTCCCGCTGCATGCTGTGAATGCTCTGCTGCTCCAGGCGAATGTTTTGGAGATCCCTATGAAGAGAATCCAAAGTAACTCGTGTATGCTCTGCAGCAGAGGATGATGCTCCAGCTTGTGTAGTGTCCGAAGGTCTGCGTCGGTTCGTAGGATCGGCTACAATGATTGGTGTCTTCGGCGGGAGTAGCTCCTCGTCTTCCCCCCATGTCACTCCGTTCCTCTGACATAAAGCAGTGATTGTGGATGGAAACAGTAGTGCGGAGGTCGGTGGGCTACTTCCAATTTCAGCAATGTGATCAGCAATGATCTCGCCGAAGTCCACTTCCTTCCCTGAGAGGATGGCATAAACCAGGACCGCTCTATCCTTTGTCACCTCAGAAGTGTGGGTCGATGGCATGACCCGCGAGGCGACAAATGAAAACCATGCTTGGGCCTCTGGCTTCAAATTTTTCTTTAGAACCAACTGTGGCTCTGCTTTATCATTCCTCTGCCAATCCACTCCCGGCTTGCCAATAACTGTCAATACCTCATCGTAGTCAATCCTGCTACTCTTAAAAGATTGGTATGCACAGTTTTGAAGTAACGGCATCCGGTGAATATTGTTGATTGCGGCTCGATCCACCAACACATCCTTCCCTCGAACATAAACACTTACTTGGTGCCCTGGTCTAACAGCTCGAAGATTCGTGTAAAACTCCCTTACCAGCGGCACCACAGCATCAATCGGTGTCTGAATGAATTGAAACCATCCTTTTCGGCGTACTGTCCTAATGACAGGACACTCCAATTTATCCAAGCTCATTCCCCTTTCACGGCTCAGGGGTTTCTTATGGTAGATGGGGTATAACTCAGCAATCTTGGCATTTAGAAACTTCTGTTCATCATAAACTGGCTCAGAAACAGTGGCCTCTGCCTGCTTTTGCTTCTGGGAAGCTTCTGCCTGCTTTGACCTCTTTCTGGACGACATTTCTTTGCCAACAGATTCTCAACTACTTCAATTCAATTCACTAACACCCCACAACACTGTCAATCCAACACCCTTCAACACCACAAAACTTCCTCCTAATTGAAATTCTTTTCCAACCCACTGCTAATAAAATTCACGAAATAGCACCAAAAGCTAAAATCTTGGATGATTGGAAACCAATTACCTCTTAAAAATTTGATCTTGGAAAAATGTGGCACTCGGCTTGGAATTCCCTTCTTTCTGCGCTTCTACCCAATTTGCCTTTCAAATCTTCAAATCTGCAATGAAAATCTCATTAGGATGAATATTACTTCTTAGAATTGAAGTAAATTGAAATTTGATGAACAAAAGATTAAGATTGGATGAAGGGATTTGAAAGAGGCGCTAGGTTTTTGTTGTTGAGAGGGGGAAAATGAATTGGGGAAAGTGATGGCTGCTGCGCCTGCCCCTTTATTTTTTTCAAAATTTTCTCTCGCTCGATCGATCGGAAAAATTCTCGATCGATCGAGCGAGGCAGTAGGCACAAAGTCATTTTAAAAATTCGGGCGATCGATCGAGATTTTCACCGATCGATCGCCAGCAGCAGCAACCAAAATTTTAAAATTTTTTCTTTTTCTCAACATCTTTCTCTCGGATTGCTTCGCCTATAACCAACTTGCTCTTGCTTTCACATCTGCAATAGAAAATACACGAATTCATTCCCAGACAAACTCAAAAACAAACAAACTAACAAAATTCAACAAAACAAGAAATCAAAACAAAACTCAAGGAAGGAAAAACGGAAGTTCTTAATTTATAGTCCGTGGACTGTCACCTCCTTGTCTTTATCAATTTGATGGCTCCTTCGGATTCTTTACAGAATCACTCGGGAGCGTACCTTGCGTCCTCCCAAATATCAACGTGGCCAACTGCCCTATCTGCACTTCCAAATTTTTGATTGATGCATCTTGATTCTGCATCCTCACTTCTGTTGATGAAATCAGCTTCGCCATAAGTTCCTCCAAACTCGGCTTTTGTGTGAACCCTGCCTGCGGTTGTGGGTTCAACACATTCTCTTGATTCGACCACCTCAAATTCGGGTGGTTCCTCCAGGGTTGGTTGTAGTTCGGGTAGGAATTATGGGGTGGCCTGTTACCTACAAAAGTAACAGCTTCAACAGATTGGTTAAATTGATTACCTGCCTGGCACTCGATGCTAGGATGACCGCCTCCACACAGCTCACAGAAGATCGCTTGAGCTTGCATTGCTGCTGCTCCCATGCTGTCAATCTTCCGGTTCATGGCTTCTAATTGAGCCGAAAGAGCAGTGATCTCGTCCACTTGATGGACTCTCATTGGTTTCTGTGGCGTGCTCCTCTCGGACTGCCACTGGTAGCTGTTGCACGCCATTTCCTCCAACAAGCTATATGCTTCTTCCGGCGTCTTTCTCATTATGGATCCCCCAGATGCTGCATCAATCATGGAACGGTTAGCAGAAAATAAACCGTTATAGAATGTTTGTACATGCAGCCATATGGGTAGACCATGGTGTGGGCATCTCCTCAACAACTCCTTAAACCGATCCCACGCTTCGTATAAAGTCTCGGGGTCAAACTGACCAAAAGTCGTGATATCGTTCCGCATCTTCGCCGTCTTGGAAGGGGGAAAGTACTTTGACAAAAACGCCTTTGTCATCCCCTCCCATGTTGTGATAGAACCTGCAGGTAAAGAATTCAACCAGGCTTTAGCTTTGTCTCGTAATGAAAAGGGAAAGAGCCTTAACCTGATGGCGTCGTCAGAGACGCCATTGTGTTTGAATGTATCACAAATCTCCAAAAAGTTGGAGATGTGATTGTTCGGATCATCTGTAGCTGCTCCCCCGAACATCACTGAGTGCTGAATCATTTGTATGATTGCCGGCTTGATCTCAAAATTGTTTGCTTGAATCGTCGGTCTTGTAATACTCGACAACGATCCATGAAATGCGGGTTGTGCAAAGTCCATCATCGATCTAGGGTGCTGTGCTTCGTTATTGTCAGCCATTTCTCGAGCTTCTCATAATCTTCTTAGTAACGTTCTCTCTATCTCTGGATCAAACGGCTCGAGAAAGGGTTCCTCTCTTCTATGCATGCACTAAAGAACCGATTCCTGTACAAAATAGACAAAAGGAGACAACAACAAAAAAACAAAATTATTCACAAATATCAACCAAAAAAAAAAAAACAAAGAAAACAAAAATTGCAATGATAAAAGAATTGGCTAAATTACAATTAACTAATCTCGTATGATATTATACAGATTAGTCCCCGGCAACGGCGCCAAAAACTTGACCGCTTTTATTTTAAACAAAAGATATTTCAAAGAATGGGTAGAAGCGATTCTACCGCAAGTGCACGGTGTCAAGTTTTAGTATAGTGAAAATTTAGTAAAGGTTGTCGAATCCACAGGGACTAACGTATAAGTACCAAATAAGATCAATCAAATTATATTTAGCCTACAATTAAAGGAGTTTGATTAACTAAAGCTAGATTAAACTAAAGAATAAAGATTAAACTAAAAACAAAGAATAGAATGGTTCCGGAAATGCGAAGGTAAGTCACTCGAGAAAATTACCAAACTCGTCGTTCAATTATATTATCTCTACTGATTCGACGGAATTCTCAAATTATCACTCAATTGATTTTAAAGGTGAAAGGTTTTCACTATTATTCGATACACTCTCTCGAGCTGTAACGAAACTAACAATAAATTAGATTAAGTCACTCTCGTGCACCTATTTACTAATTCAAAGTTGCTTAAATCACCAAAACCTATTAACTCTAAATCTTTCGATTTCAAGTTCTCACGTATGCGATATCATCTCTCGATCTCAATCGTAACATACATCATAAATTAATGGAGCGTGTTACAGCGTTATCTCTCGATCTCGGCTGTAACCCTCAAATTCAATCAAAGCTAGCTAGACTTTGATCTACACAAGCAATTAATCTATGAACAATAAATATCAATGCGCTCAAATACCAATGAATCAATATATCAAACACAACGAACTAAAACTTCAATAATATAAACCAAATTCAATTCAAATCAAATACAGATGAGTTTTCTTGTCTCTCGACCTCAAAAACAACAAATGAAAATGAAAATCAAATAAACTAAAGTTCAGAAATACGATAAACGATGGATGAATCCGTGCGTTGCACCGTGGTTTCTTCTCTTGTTCCTTCCTTGCACTCCGGAACGGATAGGCTCGACTTTGGACGAAGAACGGAGATTGGATCTCCTTGGGCGGCGGCTAGGGCGGCTGCTCTTGACCTAAAAATGTCTGATATTCTCTGTAAAATTCGTCTCACTCTTGTGTAGAAGAGAATCCCCCTTAATAGCCCTCCAGAATCACGATAAAAAAGGAAAATAAAATCTTCAGATCTCGCGTCTCGATCGATCGAGAATTTCACCGATCGATCGGTGCACTGTTCACGCCAGCTTTTGGAACTTACTGCCTCGCTCGATCGATCGGGAATTTCCACCGATCGATCGAGAATTTGAAAATTTCAGCTCCGAGGTTACTGCCTTGCTCGATCGATCGATATTTCCACCGATCGATCGAGCCTTCGAAAAATCAGACTCTTGCTTCTGGCTGGCTCGATCGATCGAGAATAAATCTCGATCGATCGAGATCTGAAGAAACCATCTTCAATATTTTCATCATCTTTTATGCCTCGATTTCGCCCGTTATCTTCTCATTAGCTCATTTCTTCCACTTCCGATCAAACTTCCTGAAACAAACGAGTAAACACCAAAAAGCATAATATCATCCAGGAAAAAGTACGGAAAATGGGAAGAAATTACAGTTAAAATCACTCAAAATCTAAGCCTATCAACGGCCAAACAGAGCGTACCATTCAGACGCTCGAGGACATGTTGAGGGCATGTATTTTGAAGTTTGATACTCCGTGGCAGGATTCAGTGCCGCTGGTGGAGTTCTCCTATAATAACAGTTATCAGGCGAGCATTCAAATGGCTCCTTTTGAAGCTCTGTATGGACGACGATGTAGATCACCGCTGTATTGGGAGAACTTGACTAGCAAAGCGGTCGGAGGACCGGATATGATCAAGGATATGGAAGGTAAGATAAAGTTGATACGCCAAAAGATGAAAGCGGCCCAGGATAGGCAGACAGCCTATGCAAATAAGCGGCGACGACCGCTGGAATTCCAGTTAGGAGACAGGGTCTTCGTAAAGATCTTGCCCTTCAGGGGTGTGGTTAAGTTTGGTATGCGGGGGAAGTTATCTCCGAGGTATGTTGGGCCATATGAAGTTTTACAGCGTATCGGTACTTTGGCATATCGTTTGGCTCTACCGCCATCCTTGTCTGGCATACACGATGTTTTCCATGTCTCTATGTTACGGAAGTATGAGCCAGACCCGTCTCATGTCTTACAGCCTACAGAAGTTCAGTTAGACTCAGATGTGTCCTACGTAGAACGACCAATCAGAATTCTGGATCGAGAGGATCGCAGACTACGGAGCAAAGTTATGCCGATGGTCAAAGTTCAGTGGGATCGTCGGGGTGTCGAGGAGGCTACGTGGGAGACGGAACGGCATATGGTGCAGCACTATCCGGAACTATTCTCTGGTATGTTTTATGTTTAGTTCCATTATGATGATGCATGTGGATTTCGAGGATGAAATCTTATAAGTAGGGGAGTAATGTAACACCCCCGAAATGTTATATGATTACGTGCTACGATGATGATTTACGATGTGTTTAAGAGGGTTGTGGTACTTTAATTGGGGGTTATAATTATGATATGATGATATGGTTTAGAGGGCATGTTTGGTGTTTTTCATTGTTGTATTGATGTAGTAAAATTATAAAAATATCAAGGGGAGATATTTTTATACATCGTATGAAATACCGGGACACAATTAAACACCAAAAAACCACCCTACATGCAAACACCCCACCCCCACTTGCATGCAACCCACGCCCCCTCCCCTGTTTTCTGGAAAATGATTGACCAAGTAGGCATGTTGGCACTAAGATATTTTCACTCTTGTCTCTTCCAAAAACTTCCTTCTTCCTCCCTTATTTCATCTGTAATTTGGACTGCTACTAGGAGGAAAGTGATCGGATTTTACTAATCCCTTCTTGACAAAAATCGAAGAGCAAAAGTGGTGAGGAATCACGCTGGTTCACCAGCTTTTTCGTTTTATGCATGTATGTTCTTCATAGCAGTTTTGGCATGTTAGTGTTAGGTTTGTTGAAACCTTGTTATGAACACTTGTAGATAATGTTTATGAAGTCCCTAGCATGTTTTGTTAAGTAGCTTACATGCCTTATGTGTTAGATTTTCGGTTGTAAAAAGGGCTCCTCGAAAATCTGGGCAAGGAAGTGCCCTGTTTGTATGTTGAGTAGGGCTTTTGTTATGAAGATTTGAAGCATGCTAACTTAGGTTATGGTAAACCTTTGACGTGAATACATACAAGGAAGTTTAGTGAATATGCCAGCATACTTGTTTAAGCATGAACTATGGGCTATGTGGTAGTTTCGTTGCTATAAAGATGTATGTTCAAGAATTCTAGGCTGCATAATTATGCCCTGTTTTTCAGAAAAGTTGATCGAGTATTGATAAAAAGGGGTAGTTTTAATGCATGTCGGTTTAAGTTATGAGTGAACCTTTAATTTTAATACATGCATGGAAGTATGATGAAGCTATTGATATGCTTGTTTAGGCATTGTATGTATGTTATGAAGTAGTTTGATGGGTGTGAATTGAGGTGTTCGAGATTTCTGGAAAATCTCGCATGAATGGGAACGACCGATCGATCGGTGATGAACACCGATCGATCGGCAAATGCCGTAGCTAAAAGAAGAAAATGATGAACAGTTAGCGATCGATCGGTAAGAGAGACCGATCGATCGGTAGTTACTGTTCATGTGTTATAAAATTTTATGTTCATTTTTTTGAAAATTGATTTCGATTCTCGTATCGGTGCCTAATATTGTATTATGTGGTTGTGTAGAGCCATCCCAGGTACCAGCACAATCAAGGAGATAAGTCTGTTGACTCCTCCTCCTTTTGAAAAGGTACGTAAGAGACGTACGGGCATCGGACGGTAAAACACATCTTTACACTACGACTATGCTTTTATTGCATGAATATACATGATGAAATGATGATGTTTATAAGATGTTTATGATGTTTATAAGATGTTTACGATGTTTATAAGATGTCTATGATGTTATTTGTGGTAAGATGCCACGGGGTAAGATGCCTCATATGGTAAGAGGTCATACGATGTTATTTGTGGTAAGATGCCACGGGGTAAGATGCCCCACATGGTAAGAGGCCATGCGATGTTTATAATGTGGTAAGATGCCCCACATGGTAAGAGGCCATGCGATGTTTATAATGTGGTAAGATGCCACAGGGTAAGATGCCCATATGCATGATTATGAATCAGGGACAACAATAAGAAGTTAATGAATAACCAGCATATTTACTTAACCAATATTTCATGCATTTACTATGATGTTTTTATGATGTTAAGTAGGATTGTATATGCTTATGATGTGTTGTCCCTGTAGGTACGCTTTTGGGCTAAAGGACTAAGGGTCGGGTTGAGGCAGTGAGCTACGAGGAACACAGGAATGTATATGATTCAAGTCACGATTAGTATCTACTCTAGGAGTAGTATAAATCTAAATATTAACATTCTTTTGGGAATGTAATGAATTATTTTTGAAGTCTTTTATTTTGGCCTGTAATCCTGTTAGCTCATGTAACAACCAGAACCTTACGATGTTATTAATGCATGATTAGTCCTTCTTATGTCTATTAATCACTGTTAAGGTGGGAAGACCCCACACTATAGCGATGGGTTATACCGCTATGTACGTAGCACTGGATTATGCCGCCTACGAGCGATGGGTGCTGATTGCGTGCCACTGTTGGACGACGGAGACAGGTATGCCGCTATCTTGTTAGCGATGAGGTATGGCATATTACTGTTTTATTAGCATTATTGTGGATGATATGCATTTCCATACATATACCGTCATGTGTTTGCGATGAGGCTATGGGTGCCATGTTTCGATATGTACCGTCACGAGTTGACGAAGTTATTTTAATGCCATATGTTGACAGGTACCATCACGAGATGACGATGACGTAGTGGATGCCTGTGTAGACGCGTAGCGTCGTTTCGATGAACAATACATTTATGCATATGTATTTAGTCGTATGATTTGAGTGCCAATGGCGAGCACATGGTAGGGTCTGGGTCACTAGTTGACGAGACCATTATGCCGAGCAGGTCGCTCGATGAATTATTGGGTGCGCCGTACAGGAAGTGTACCGCAGCACATATTTGAGGCAAATATTTTACGAGTAGTGGTACCTTTGGGTATACTTGTTGGAATGGCTATGGCCAAGTGATTGGTAGCAGGAGCAGTTGTTGAGGAAACTAATTATTTATGCCGAGGTGACATGTGGTAGACATGATCACACCCACCCCCGAGGGTGTGAAATAAATCCTACGGAATTAGGATTGCTTTGTGGTTGGGCAAGGACACCGGGATGTCCTTTGTGCATTGGTATTAGAGAAATATTGGGTGATGGCCCACTACTCTAATGGATACTATGGTATGTTGTACCGGAGAGGAATGTATGATACGTTGGTAGGCTGGTATAAGCCTATGGAGGCAGCGTTTTGCTAGCCAGGTATTGTAGCAGTGTTATAGTGTGCTTGTTATGGCAATTATACTGCACGTTGGGACCGAGTTCGGTGAATCGTATGATGATACGATGAGCACTTATGGTAGACTCTTGTAGTCTCTATGTGGCATGATGATCGAGGCAGGGAATGCCTCACGGGGACGTTTATACGTCAATGTTAAGGGGCTTGTTCTGGGACAGTTCATTTTTGTTGGGAGTACCAACGTGAGAGTCGACAAGTCGTTAGTAGCTCTGGTTGAGCATCTTTGCATGTGGAATGCAACGGGAGTCACAACTGGATTGTGAGATATAGCTAGTGGGGTAACACTACTATACTGATGTTATCTCTTAGAGAGATTTGGATTGTACTATCACGGAGATAGCTAGTATTGGTTGAGGGTTGATTGTGAATCAATCGGGGGAAGCCCTACTAGTGTTGGACTAGGTAATGGCTTCGTACTTCCAGTGAGACGTTCGAGGAGACATCTCCGGGGTAATGCTCAAGATTGTGAAGTACTATGGCATTAGTACAGAGCATCTTTAGTATGAGTATACATGGCGTATATGGGTTTCGACTTGGTGATAGTTGTTTGATGCACTATTATGAACCAGTTGCATATTTTGGTTGGCCTAAATATATCCAGGTTTTCCGCACGACGATTCGAGGTTGGAGGGTCATGAGTCCATGACGTTTTTTTCTTGTGAGGAAGGTAGTATTGTTATACCTACCGATTGGGAATTTTTGGGAGATTCAATGAATCGGTTTGTGAGGTGTTGATGTTGGAATCACGCCATTGACCATTCGTCTATCAATCATTATTCTCTGCGAGGTGAGAATAACTGGGGATTGACAGTTGGTTTTGGGACTTTGGGTATGATTAGAGATACCCAAGCCTATTGCATTGAGTATGCATGTTGTGTAGGTACTTGGGCATGTCTGTGTATACGAATGCCGCATTTCGGTACTTGTTGAGTATCGTATTAGTACGCTTGGTTTGGTGAATCTCCGATGAGAGATTGTGGCACCTGGAGATCGGTAATCTCGATGACATGATGTATATCGTTGGGTCCGGTTGACTTCCCCTGAGGAGGGATTGTCGTGTTTTGGGACCATGGTAAATTTTTGCTGGTCAATTCGATAGCCTCCCTATTTTAGGATTGTTGAATGCCAGGATAAACGAGGGATGGCCAGGATTCGGATTTGTTTAGTGTCGTGATTGACACGTGTGGAGGGAATGCAATCGATTTTCTTGCATCTCCTTTCGAGAACTTGAGACCTTGTGGAGTCTAGATGGTGTGTTAGGACCAAGATGAGACTTCTTGGAACACGCAGTTGTAGACATCTTTGGATATGTGTTTCGTGTTGATCGGGGCCGTGTTGTGGCCCAATCCGTGTTGCAATGTAGTGCAACTACTCCTTCGATGGAGATGAGTTTGGAAAGCGGAAGCCGTATGTAGTTTAGGTACACCGTTGTGTACTTGCGGTTTCCTTGTTAATGATGTATGTCTAACATCGTTGGCTATATCGTAGAGATATCATTGAGGCGATATCTATCTTGGAATCACAAATGATTCGTTTTGGTGCGCAGTTATGGTTGGCTGACTGCTTTGAGACGGTTGGCACCGGGAAATGCTGACGTCTTTCTTTGAGTTTGTGATGGTTTGGGAGGTTCACTCCATTTCAGGTGTTGGTGCGGGGCCGGTGTCCTCGCGGTTGGTGTGGCGTTCATGACATGCTCATGATTCGACGATGTGAATCCGTTTGGATTTTGTAGTCTCGGCAATACGTGGAGTACGCCGTGCAAATTTCGGGGACAAAATTTTATTAGTGGGGGATAATTGTGATACCCATGAATTAATGGTGTTAATCTCGGTGTGGTAATGATCCTTAATGGATTTATTTGTGGCAATTATGAATTAATTGCGGTTTCGAGACTCTGGGGGATTTTAAATCCAATATTTGGTGTAAGGACCCCCGTGCCCTTAACCCGTTATTAGTATATTAAGCCATACCATTAGTGCATATAATCATACTATCATGGGGAAAACCATATGCAAGCGCAACACCATATGCTATCCAGAAAATTTCTTGCATTCAATCCACATAATATTCAAATTCGCCAACCAAGATTATTCATATAACATGCACCTTCATAATACACTAACAAGCTCTTAGTTCATTTAGCAATTCCGTATTTAATTGCATGCAAACCATAAATGAATCGAGAAGAGCCGTAGCCCATTTATACATTCCATATACACGTAAAATGTACTCAAATAAGAGCACCCAATGAACACGCGTGTATCTAATGTATAAAAGACCCTACAGGGTACCGTTACTGGCACTTCAATCCTGGAAGTACCTCCCAAGCGCAGCTCGATCTCAACTCTGGATCTATGCACTTATTCAACTAGCTCTGGTACCTCGATCCTGGAAGTACCTCAAATCAACAGCCCGAGCTCAACTCCAAAGCTGCTGCTACACTTGTAACACCTGCCCCAACAGAGACAGCCCTCACAAGGGGTGAGCATACCAATACCACCAATCCAATAATCATAACATTGCAATTCATAATTTACAGAATGTAAATGCCATAATTTAAATGATACTCCCTGGATGGTAACACCCTCATCCGGGATCCCCTGTATTGTCCCTGTTCTCAAAATAACCAAACCATTAAATTCCCAAAAGCCAGTTGATCATCTCATTGATCAATTAAAACCATTCCTGCTATACCAGTTCCATAACCAAATGTGATTAAACCATCAAAATAGAATACTACAGGATCACATATATTTAGCAATTGACTCCATATTTCTATGTCATAGCTCGCTCCACAATGGCGGCATTTCGACCCCACGCACGCTCAACAATAGCGGCGTCATAACCGATGGTCGCTCAACGGCGACAACATCCCAATCTTTGCTCGCTCAAAAGCGGCACCATATAATTGCCAACGAATGTCCATTTATCGCAATTACCATATACCATGCATTTCACTATCCATTTCTAGCAAGTACCGTATACCATGCATTTCAATATCCATTTATGGCAATTACCACATACCATGCATTTCAATATCCATTTATGGCAAGTACCGTATACCATGCATTTCAATATCCATTTATGGCAAGTACCGTATACCATGCATTTCAATATCCATTTAAGGCAATTACCACATACCATGCATTTCCATATCCATTTATGCAAATACCACATACCATGCATTTCAATGTCCATATAGTACTACTATCACATACCATGCATTTTACAGTTGCAACATTATAATAGGCTATGCTCGTACGTCATACGTACCTTAGAATTCCGTAGTCCATGTCAAGCCTGGCTTGAGTTCCATGCCCCGAGAAACATGTGCTAAAACACATAAATATTTCACAATTAAACATAGGCATGCAATCACGTGCCCTAGTACGATCACAACACCAAATCGTATCGTCAATCCATGACGATAACCAAATTAGAAAAGTTCCCGGCTAGGCATGCATAATACCCCAAAAAATTATTGTCAATCCATGACAATTAACCTTTTAAAATAACCCGGGGCGAAGCATGCAAGACACCCAAAAAGAGCCAAGAAACAACAAAAGGGGCACCAACAAACTGGCCATCTCGATCGATCGAAATTTCATCTCGATCGATCGAGAACCACCCTCCGATCGATCGGTCAAAATACCGATCGATCGGTCCACTGTTCCAAAGCCACAAAAACATTCTGCCATGCTCGATCGATCGAAAATATTTTCGGATCGATCGAGCAGCCCTGTATACGCGAGAAACCTCCAAGAATGAGCTCCTTTCAACACCAAATCACCTGCAACTCAAACCCACTTCAATTTACAACATAAAACCAACCAAAAACCATCTAAACACTACAAAACCTAACTCCCAACATAAACAAATGATAGAACAAGGTCTACCCCTTGAACCCCAAGGTACAACATCAAAACCAACCAATACTCAACAAAACTTTACAATAATGAAAGCTTACCACTTGAGCTTCAAGTTTTTAGCAAGGAATCACAAAATGACCCCTTTTTCAAAGCCTTCACCTCCTCTCTTGTTTCAAAAACGAAAATAGCAGCTTATGGATGAGTGGAGGGGGTTTAGGGACCAAAAGTTGATGTGAGGTGGATGGGATGTAAAGGGATGCAAGTGGCTATCATAAGGAAATCAATTATATAAACTTAAACAAAAGCATGGTGTATATAACACCCCAACATGATATTTTAAAAGCATTTACCAAAATGCATCAAAATCCCAATTAGAACCATGCTTTTCCGAAAATAATTATCAATTTCACCATCAAGCTATAATCACCCTAATTTCCCAACATGCATAACATGCACCCCGAAATGCACCCCAGGTCACCCATACCATGTGACTAAGCATTTTTACCAAGATAATTAATTCCAACACATATATTAATTATCACCGTAAGAATCATATAAACACAATTAATTCCTAATTGCCACAATAAAAAAAAAACATTAAAGATTAATAACCCTCCGGGATTAATACCAATAATCCCAGGACATCACAATTATCCCCCACTAATAAAATTTCGTCCTCGAAATTTGCACCGGTGTACTCCACGTAACACCAGGACTACACAAACAAGACAAAGTCACATCCCGGATTCTGGACCACATTAGAATCGAATTATCAACTGCGAGAACACCAATCTCGCACCTAGCTCTAAAATAGAGCAAACGCCAAAACCAATACAAACCCGAAAGATAACAACATACCTCGATGTGAATCGTCCCAGAAGTCAGTCCACCACGACTGCAATTCAACCAAATCTCCCTTGGTTCTGACATAGATATCATCCCATGATATCTCCATCACTTGCCCACAACGCTTAACACGCATCGTTACAATGGGGACCACTAGTATACAACAGTATACTCACAGAAAATCCGATTTTGCTTCCCAGTCCATCTCCTCCAAGGGAGTAGTTTTACCACTTGCAACCCGGATCGGGTAACCCACGGTCACTGATCCACACAAAACACGTCACTACAGATGTCCACATCCATGCGTTTCTAAGAAGTCCCATCTTGGTCCAAAACACACTATCGAGACTCCACAAGGTCTCAAGTTCCACAGGGGACATGCAAGACAAACAATTGCATTCCTAAGCACGTGTCAACCGTGACACTAAACAAATCTGAATCCTGGCCACCTTTCATTTATCTTGGATTCAACAATCCTAAAACAGGGAGGCTATCAAATCGACCAGCAAGAATTACCACGGTCCTAAGACACGACAAGCCCTCTCAAGGTAAGTCAAACGAACCTCTCGACTATTCCTCAGAATGCATCATGCCATCGAGATTACCAATCTCAAATTGCCACAATCTCCCACCGGAGATTCATCAAACCAAGCACACTAAACCGACGTTCAACAAGGAACGGAATAGAGTTGGTATTCGTATACACACACGGCATACATGCCATATACCAACACAACATGCATACTCAATGCAATTGACTCGGGTATCTCCAATCATGCCCAAATCCCAAAACCAACTGTCAAACCTCAATTATTCTCACCCCACTGAGAATGATGGTTGACAAACCAAAACTAAAGGGTGTGATTTCAACATCAACACCACACGAACCAAAACAACGAATCTCCCAAAAGATTCAACCGGCAGGTATATCAATACTGCCTTCCTCTCAAGGAAAATGTCATGAATCCATGACCCTCCAACCTCGAACCACCGTTCGGAAACTGGATATATTCATACCAAGATATATCCGGAACCCTGAAATACTCAATTGGTTCAAAATAGTGCATCAAAGCAATTATTACCAAAACGAAACCCGTATACGCCATGTATACTCATCAAAAGATGCTCTGTACTAAGACCATAGTACTACACAATCTCGAGTATTCTCCGGAGACGTCTCATCGAACGTCTCACCGGAAGTATGAAGCTATCACATAGCCCGACACTAGTAGGTCTTACCCCGGTTGATTCACGATCAATCCACAACCAATACCAGCTGTCTCCATGACAGTACAAACAAAATCTCTCCAGGAGATAAAATCAGTATAGCAGTGTTACCCCACTAGCTATACTCCACAATTCCAATTGTGACTCCCGTCGCATTTCCTATGCAAGGATGCTCAATCAGAGCTAACAACGACTTGTTGACACTCACGTTGGCATTCCCAACAGAATTGAGCTGCCCCATAACAAGTCTCTCAAAATATTCGACGTATAAATGTCTTCGTGAGGTATTCCCTGCCTCAATCATGCCACATAGAGACTACAAGAGTCTACCAAAAGTCCTCATCATATCATCATACGATTCACTGAACTCGAATCCAACGAGTAGTATAATGGCTATCACAAGCACACTAAAACATTGCAACCATACCTGGCTAACGATCCGCTGGCCCCATAGGCTCATACCAACCTACCAAAGAGACACACGTCTAATCCCGGTATACCATACCGTACAAGCCATTAGAGTTGTGGGTCATCACCCAACATATCTCTAACACACCAAAGCATAATGGACATCCCGGTGTCCTTGCTCAACCACGAAGCAATCCTAATCCATTAGGACTTATCCCACACCCTCAGGGTGGGTGTGACCATGTCTACGTCACATCACAACAACAAGCGAGTAGTTTCCTCAATGACTACTCTTACAACTAATCGCTTGGCCTTAGCCATCCCAGCGAGGATACCCAAGGGTATCACTGCTCGACAAATATTTACCTCTATAACATGTTGCTGTACACTCACCGGTACAATGCATCCCATGCTCCATCGAGCAAACCTGCTCGGCAAAAGGTCTCGTCAACTAGTGACCCAGACTCTACCATGTGTTCACCATTGGCACTCAAACCATACAACCAAATTCATAAACATGAATATATTATTCACCAAGACGACGCCACGCGTCCACATAGACATCCCAAATAACATCGTCAAACACATGACGGTACCTGTCGATACACGACACTCATAATCTCATTGTCAAACACATGACGGTATAAAACAACACATGAAATTCACAATAATGATATCCAAAAGTAATTTGCCATACCTCATCGCTATCAAGATAGCGGAATACCTGTATCCATCGTCCACCAGCGGTACACAAGTAGCATCCATTGTTCGTAGGTGGCATAATCCAGTTCTACGCACATAGCTGTATAACCCATCGCTATAGAATCAGCGGCATGATCCCTCGCCATAAAGTCAGCGGCATGAAACATCGCTATAGATATCCGACGGTATGAACCATCGCCATAGATGTAGCGGAATGTACCATCGCTATATGATACCTGGCGGCAAGAACCATCGCCAATAGATGTAGCGGAAAGACCCGTCGCTAAGAATACCCGGCGGCATAAACCATCGCCAATAGAATAGCGGAATGAACCATTGCTAAGAATACCCGGCGGCATAAACCATCGCCAATAGAATAGCGGAATGATATCCCTCGCTTTAATATGACAGTGGTCGTGTTCTTCGCTTCATATGAGCGGCAAATATATTCATCGCTACCTCGCTTCGACATACCAGCGGGAAATAATATCCCTCGCTACAATATGACAGCGGCCGTGTTCTTCGCTTCATATCAGCGGCAAATATTCTCCCATCGCTACGGTATGACAGCGGCACCATTATTCCTTGTTTTAATCATGACAGCGGAAATACCCCTCGCTTCACATGACAGCGGAAATACCCCTCGCTAAGATATGACAGCGGTCGTGTTCTTTGCTTCATATCAGCGGCAAGTATTCACATCGCTACGCCATGAAGCGGCAAGTATTCACATCACTACGCCATGCATGCAACCGTAATGCATAACCCGTATTCCAATAATTGTTTCGGCACGATAGTGGCATCATCGCTTCGACGTGCATGCAACCGTAATGCATAATCCGTATTCCAATAATCATCGCCATGAGTGTATTTTAATGCACCTCGCTCCAACATTTAGCGGCAAAGCATTAAAATCATCACTCCGATGTATATCTATGCAACCGTAATGCATAGTCCATGTCTCATATGACCCTGCAACCACCATGGTTAGCAATAACATATTCCATTTATGAACGTATAGCATAAACGCACATAAGCAATATAGTTGTGCCGCGCAACACTAACCACCATCATGCATAAGTATATGCTTCTCATTCCCATTATCATTTTCCTAGGCCCTCAACGGCCCCAAAGAGCTAACCACTGCTCTGATACCACTAATGTAAGGACCCCCGTGCCCTTAACCCGTTATTAGTGTATTAAGCCATACCATTAGTGCATATAATCATACTATCATGGGGAAAACCATATGCAAGCGCAACAACATATGCTATCCAGAAAATTTCTTGCATTCAATCCACATAATATTCAAATTCTCCAACCAAGATTATTCATATAACATGCACCTTCATAATACACTAACATGCTCTTAGTTCATTTAGCAATTCCGTATTTAATTGCATGCAAACCATAAATGAATCGAGAAGAGCCGTAGCCCATTTATACATTCCATATACACGTAAAATGTACTCAAATAAGAGCACCCAATGAACACGCGTGTATCTAATGTATAAAAGACCCTACAGGGTACCGTTACTGGCACTTCAATCCTGGAAGCACCTCCCAAGCGCAGCTCGATCTCAACTCTGGATCTATGCACTTATTCAACTAGCTCTGGTACCTCGATCCTGGAAGTACCTCAAATCAACAGCCCGAGCTCAACTCCAAAGCTGCTGCTACACCTGTAACACCTGCCCCAACAGAGACAGCCCCCACACGGGGTGAGCATACCAATACCACCAATCCAATAATCATAACATTGCAATTCATAATTTACAGAATGTAAATGCCATAATTTAAATGATACTCCCTGGATGGTAACACCCTCATCCGAGATCCCCTGTATTGTCCATGTTCTCAAAATAACCAAACCATTAAATTCCCAAAAGCCAGTTGATCATCTCATTGATCAATTAAAACCATTCCTGCTATACCAGTTCCATAACCAAATGTGATTAAACCATCAAAATAGAATACTACAGGATCACATATATTTAGCAATTGACTCCATATTTCTATGTCATAGCTCGCTCCACAATGGCGGCATTTCGACCCCACGCAGCTCAACAATAGCGGCGTCATAACCGATGGTCGCTCAACGGCGACAACATCCCAATCTTTGCTCGCTCAAAAGCGGCACCATATAATTCCCAACGAATGTCCATTTATCGCAATTACCATATACCATGCATTTCAATATCCATTTCTAGCAAGTACCGTATACCATGCATTTCAATATCCATTTATGGCAATTACCACATACCATGCATTTCAATATCCATTTATGGCAAGTACCGTATACCATGCATTTCAATATCCATTTATGGCAAGTACCGTATACCATGCATTTCAATATCCATTTAAGGCAATTACCACATACCATGCATTTCCATATCCATTTATGCAAATACCACATACCATGCATTTCAATGTCCATATAGTACTATTATCACATACCATGCATTTTACAGTTGCAACATTATAATAGGCTATGCTCGTACGTCATACGTACCTTAGAATTCCGTAGTCCATGTCAAGCCTGGCTTGAGTTCCATGCCCCGAGAAACATGTGCTAAAACACATAAATATTTCACAATTAAACATAGGCATGCAATCACGTGCCCTAGTACGATCACAACACCAAATCGTATCGTCAATCCATGACGATAACCAAATTAGAAAAGTTCCCAGCTAGGCATGCATAATACCCCAAAAAAATATTGTCAATCCATGACAATTAACCTTTAAAAATAACCCGGGGCGAAGCATGCAAGACACCCAAAAAGAGCCAAGAAACAACAAAAGGGGCACCAACAAACTGACCATCTCGATCGATCGAAATTTCATCTCGATCGATCGAGAACCACCCTCCGATCGATCGGTCCACTGTTCCAAAGCCACAAAAACATTCTGCCATGCTCGATCGATCGAAAATATTTTCGGATCGATCGAGCAGCTCTGTATACGCGAGAAACCTCCAAGAATGAGCTCCTTTCAACACCAAATCACCTGCAACTCAAACCCACTACAATTTACAACATAAACCAACCAAACACCATCTAAACACTACAAAACCTAACTCCCAACATAAACAAATGATAGAACAAGGTCTACCCCTTGAACCCCAAGGTACAACATCAAAACCAACCAATACTCAACAAAACTTTACAATAATGAAAGCTTACCACTTGAGCTTCAAGTTTTTAGCAAGGAATCACAAAATGACCCCTTTTTCAAAGCCTTCACCTCCTCTCTTGTTTCAAAAACGAAAATAGCAGCTTATGGATGAGTGGAGGGGGTTTAGGGACCAAAAAGTTGATGTGAGGTGGATGGGATGTAAAGGGATGCAAGTGGCTATCATAAGGAAATCAATTATATAAACTTAAACAAAAGCATGGTGTATATAACACCCCAACATGATATTTTAAAAGCATTTACCAAAATGCATCAAAATCCCAATTAGAACCATGCTTTTCCGAAAATAATTATCAATTTCACCATCAAGCTATAATCACCCCTAATTTCCCAACATGCATAACATGCACCCCGAAATGCACCCCAGGTCATCCATACCATGTGACTAAGCATTTTTACCAAGATAATTAATTCCAACACATATATTAATTATCACCGTAAGAATCATATAAACACAATTAATTCCTAATTGCCACAATAAAAAAAAACATTAAAGATTAATAACCCTCTGGGATTAATACCAATAATCCCAGGACATCACATTTGGAGTCTTTGGATCCAAGGGATGAGATTGTATTCTCGTCGTGGTGTTAACCTTGGAATTTGGTCTTTGGTGGATTTGGGGTCCGGAGTACTTTGTACTGGGGCTGGTAATGGGAATTGAGGTTAGCGAGATGATTTTTGAAAACAGATGATATTTAATGAATCATGATGTATTTGTGGATGAGTTGGTATTTTGGAGCTTTGGAGCTATATATACCAAATAGACTCGGTATTCCGTCATTATACGGAATCACTTCCCTCTCTCATCTCCCTCACGCCTCTCTCACCCCAAACCCTTCCCTCTTCTCCTCTTGGAAGCAAAAATCGATGGGGGCTCGTTTTGGGAGCCCGATTTCTTGAAGAAAGGCTGGTAATCTTCTTTTCCTCACCTTTAGCTTCGATTTGATTGTAATTTTGTGCTAAATGGTTGGGTTTTGGGTTGGATTTGAGATTTGGGGGTTTTGGTTAAAAATCTAAAATGTTGATTTTAGTGTTTTTATTGAGTTTAATTGGTGTATTGGAGGTGTTGAGGATGTTAGGGGTGTTGGTTTTGAGTTTGGGTGTCAGAAACACCATGGAAGCTCGAATTTCTTAGAAAATCGCAGGTGGCAATCGATCGCTGTGGAGTGGCGATCGATCGCGACGAGCGGGCAATCGATCGCGTGGCCTCGGCGATCAATCGCGAGCGGGTTGGCGATCGATCGCGAGGATTGGCGATCGATCGTGAATGAGCACTGGTTTGACCTCTGGATGGAGGCGATCGATCGCGATGTTATAGGCGATCGATCGCCGCTTGCAAATTTTTATTTTTTTTGAAAATTTTGGAAAATGTTGGGATTTTGAAATCGAGGTTTAAATGGCCCGTTTCCGGGGCAATGTCTGCATTCCAATGGGAATGCCATACTTTTAAATGGTTTGGTTGGAGCCAAAGTTTAATAAAACGGAATTCTCGGTTGAGTTTTTGGGCTATCTTTTAAACATATAAAATGGAATATTTTGGGTATTATGCATGCTTAGCCGGGGGGCTTTTATTTTGGTAATCGTCATGAAAGGACGATAGGTTTGGAAGTTGTGAACGTGCTTGGGCACGTGATTGCATGGTTATGTTTAATTGTGAGTTATTATGTGTTAGCACATAACTCATCGGACGTGGAACTCAGGCGAGGTTGGACTCAAACCACGGGCTAATAAGGTACGTATGACGTACGAGCATAGCCCTTTATTATAATTGCAATTGTTGAGTGCTTGGTACACTGTATTGCAATGAATGTGTATGGGAATACATGATATATGGTATTAGCAATAAACGGTTATTGAAATGCATGATTTATGGTATTTTCTACAAATGTATATATATGCATTGGGATTTATATGGTGTCGCTTTTGAGCGAGCAATGATTGGGATATTGTCGCCTTTGAGCGAACATCAGTTATGACGCCACTGCTGTTGAGCATGCGTGAGAATGAAATGCCGCTATTGTAGAGCGAGTAATGGAATAGAACTATGGACCATAAGTGAGGTATTTGGAATATCTGTAATCATTATTTAATGATTTGGTATTATTGATTATGATATCGTTATATAGCAAATGGACTCGTTAATCAATGTAATGATTAACTGCATTTTGGAATTTGATGGTTTCAGTTGTTTTGAGAACAGTGACAGTACAACGAATCTCGGATGATGTTGATACCATCCAGGGAGCATATTTTGTATTTCATAGCATTTACATTGTTGTAAATTATGAATTGTATTATTGTGATTATTGGATTTGGGATATTGGTATGCTCACCCCATGTGGGAGCTGTCTCTGTTGGGGCAGGTGATTAGGTACATCGATGGCTTTGGAGTTGAGCTCAGGCTATGGAATGTCCAGGGATCGAAGTACCAGTGACGGTATTGAGCACGGCGTTTTATACATTTGATACACTTATGCTTATTCGATGCTCGCATGTGAGCACTATTATGTGTATATGGTATGTATAAAAAGCCAAGGGCCTTTCTCTCTTCATTTATGAATTGCATGCAATTATTTATCGAATTGCTAAATGAACTGAGAATGTGTTGGTGTATTAAAATGGTGCATGACATGTATGTGGACTTGGTTGGGGAAGACTAGACATTATATGGAATAATGTAAAGAGTTTTTATTATAAGCATGATTGACTATGATGATAAGTGGTTTTCCCCTACATGTA
This sequence comes from Haberlea rhodopensis, assembly GCA_907163345.1. Classification (NCBI taxonomy): domain Eukaryota; kingdom Viridiplantae; phylum Streptophyta; class Magnoliopsida; order Lamiales; family Gesneriaceae; genus Haberlea; species Haberlea rhodopensis. The sequence continues at coordinate 939,192 of CAJQUN010000111.1, forward strand.
TGATTGTGTGCACTAATGGCATGGATTAATACACTAATAACGGGTTAAGGGCACTGGGGTCCTTACAGTACCCCTTTTTACAAAGCTTAGTTCTTATTCTCTCTTTGAATTCTGTTCCAAAACTCTCCGCTCATTCACTCGGATAATCGAATCATACTTCACAATTATTCATCGCATTCAAAAAACATAATATTGGTGCTCTCGTCTCTATGGAGGAGGGAACTAGATACACTCGTTCCTTGGCCAAATTCGCATCATTTCAGGAATCACGAGCTTTAATGATCGAGAAACAAAATGCAAGTATTGATTCACTTAAGGAGACGTTGAAGGATCTCGTTGTTGGCTTATAGACATTGGATGGCAAATTTGAGCAACAATCACGTCGATTTTCTTCTAATTCAACCCAAACTCAACGACAAATTCCATCTCATACTCAACAAAATCAGCAAAATTCATAGATTACAACATAATTCCCTTCGTTTACAAACTCAATGCGCATTGAACTTCCACATTTTGGTGGTGAAAATCCCTCCACTTGGGTCGGCAAATCCAAAGGTATTTTTATTATTATCATACTCCAGAACCTCAACGATTAATTGTGCCTATTTTCATTTGGATGGTGCTGCATTAGACTGGTTTGATTAGATAATAGAAATGCTTTGATCAATAATTGGAATGACTTTCTAATTGCAATCACTAAGTGGTTTGGTCCATCGGAATATGATGATATTTTTTGGTAAATTGAGTAACTTTACACAATCTGGTTCATTGTTGGAAAATTAAAATCAATTTGACTTATTGTCTAATATTATCATGGATGTTCCTGGGTGTTGGAGTTTGCATAACAATGTTTGGTTGCCTAACACACCAAACCCACAAGTTTGAAGTCTACAAGTTTGAAGTCAAATTTGGCGTTTGAAGGTTGAAGTCAATGTTCAAACCTAATTTTGCCTAAGTTTATACCAAGAAGTTTCTTGGTTCACGCCTTGATGTTTGGCTATAAATAGGCCAAGGTTTTGCTCATTTGTAATAACCACAATCACACAAAAAACCAAAGCAATGTAGCTCTGAGAGAGAACAAAGTGTAGAGAGAGTTAGAGTTGAGTTGAGCGGTTTGTTCCTTCTCTGAGAGTCTAGAGTTTGTACTCCTCTTGTAATCCCTTCATATTTGATATAGTGAAGTGTGTGTGCTCCAGTGGATGTAGGCATGTTTTGCCGAACCACGTAAATCTTTGTGTCTCCATTTGTCACTGTGTGTTGTTCTCTGTCCCATAGAGCTCCTGGAATTTCCGCAAGAACAAAGCGAGTGTCCTTGTTCACCTAACAACTGGTATCAGAGCTGTCTAAGGGCAGAAAACGGTTCCAAAGGTTTTTCAGATATTCTGAATTCAGTGGTGGTGTCGGAATTGACTAATTCCATCATCGAGTGGGAGTTTTTCACAACTGGTATCAGGCGGAGTACGATGTGGATCTCCAGAGCTAAGCAAAAATGTATTTTGCGGTTATCTCAAGTGGAGTGTGATGCGGATCTCCAGAGATAAGCAAAAGAGTATTTTGAGGTTATCTCAGGTGGAGTATGATGCTGATCTCCAGAGAAAAGCAAAATGGTATTTTACGGTTATCTCAGGTAGAGTGTGATGCGGATCTCCAGAGATAAGCAAAAGAGTATTTTGCAGTTATCTCAGGCGGAGTACATCAACCGTGTCGTGAAAATGGAGGTCGAGCACACCAGTGATCGAGATGTAAATGCAAGGCCAGGTATTGGTCATGCAGTGGAAGTTGATAGCAGATGCAGTTTTGGTTGTCAACAGACAAGTCGTCAGTTATTATCACCATTGATAAGTTGCAGCTATGTACAACTTCAGTTGGTCTTCAAGGTTGAAGACGGAGGTCAAGCACACCAGTAATCAAGATGTGAAGTCTTTTGTATTACAAGGTCTTTACAAGGCCTGGTATTGGTCATGCAGTGGGAGCTGATAGCAGATGCAGTTTTGGTTGTCAACTAATAAGTCGTCAGAAGTTGTCATGATTGATAAGTTGCAGCTATGTACAACTTCAATTGGTCTTCAAGGTTGAAAACGGAGGTCAAGCACAACATTGGGCAAGGTATGAAGACGGGTTGATATCAGTCTTCAAGTGGGAGATTGTTGGAGTTTGCCTAACAATGTTTGGTTGCCTAACACACCAAACCACAAGTTTGAAGTGTACAAGTTTGAAGTCAAATTTGGCCAAACAACCATGCCAAGTTTGAAGGTTGAAGTCAATGTTCAAACCTAATTTTGCCTAAGTTTATACCAAGAAGTTTCTTAGATCACACCTTATGTTTGGCTATAAATAGGCCAACGTTTTGCTCATTTGTAATCACCACAATCACACAAAAAACCAAAGCAATGTAGCTTTGAGAGAACGAAGTGTAGAGAGAGTTAAAGTTGAGTTGAGTGGTTTGCTTCTTCTCCGAGAGTCGAGAGTTTGTACTCCTCTTGTAATCCCTTCATATTTGATAGTGAAGTGTGTGTGCTCCGTGGACGTAGGCAGGTTTTGCCGAACCACATAAATATTTTTGTCTCTGTTTGTGAGTGTGTGTTGTTTTTGTCCCTTATAACTCCTAGAATTTCCGCAAGAACATGACGCCGATCATTGTTCCCTAACTGGGCATAGTATAATTAGCTATTTTGTCTAGACATGATATTTGAAAAGAAACTCAGGTTTATCAACCTCAAACTTTATTGCAAGTTATGGGATTAGCTAAGTTGTATGCCGATAATATTTTTGGATGCTACACCATATATTAGTTCATGGAATGATTGTTCCACGTCTTCGAGGTTCAACACTCCTAACACAACAAAGTTGTTAGCGCTACTGCCAAATCATCCAGGCCCTGAGAAATCGTTTGCTATAATGAAATTAACACCCGCAGAAATGTTAGCTCATAGGGAGAGTATGTACAATTGTGATGAAAAGTTTTTTGCAGGCATAAATGCAAGGGCCTGCTATTGTAGTTGTAACAGAGGAGGATGATTGGATTCAGAAAGGGGCTATACCAGTTTGCAACCAGAACCTCAATCTTTTGACTACAATGCAGAGCGATCAAAAATCAGCTTACATGCCATGGCAGGGCAGCCTTGTCCATGCACGGTGATTCAATTTGGGAGTTGAATTATTTGTTTTTGTGATTCAGTTGCAAGGTGTCGGTGTTATGTCGGGCGTATAGTGGTTATAGTTGTTAGGATGGATAGCCATGGATTACAATCAACTCTATATGGAGTTTATGCATCAAGGACATTGTGTGAGATTGCAGGGGCAGCCCTTGATTCAGGTGGAGGAAGCAAAGTGGAATCAAATCTGTCGCTTAGCCATAACACAGAGCATGCTTTAGTGTTTCCAGCTCTTAGCCCATGGTGAATTTGCCAATAACTCATGCTAGTTACATCCTATACCAGACTCTTTAGCTCACCTGCTTGATGAGTTCAAGGATGTTTTATGGAACAAAACACATTTTGCCAATACAGACATATCAACCATTTTATTCACCTTTTTCCAGACACTAATTCCATCAATATGAAGCCTTATCATTATCTTCATTCAACAAAAAAAAATGAAATCGAAATGTTGAACTCGGAAATAATCAGACCCATTATTTTCCTCGCCGGTATTGTTAGTTAAAAAAAGGATGTACATAACTCTTTTGAGTCGATTATCGAGCCTTTAATCACGTCACTGTCAAGGAAAAATTTCATCCTACCATTGACGAACTCCTTGCTGAGTTACATGGAACCAATGTGTTTTTTGAACTAGACCTACGTGCTGGTTACGATCAAATTCGTGTTCAAGAATCTGACATCCCTAAAACTACTTTTTGAACACAATGGTTATTACGAGTTTTTTTGGAATGCCTTTCTGCCTAACAAATGCTCGAGCAACTTTCTAGGCCTCTATGAATTTCATCTTCAACCCATTTCTTCGTAAGTTAGTCATTATTTTCTTCGACGATCTGTCCCAAAGAACATGAAGTCTTTACTGGGCTTCTTAGGACTAGCAGGGTTCTATCGCAAATTTGTTAACGGTTTTGCTACAACTGCTTCCCCTCTTATGGAACTTTTAAAAAGGGATAATTTCCACGATCCCCAATTTCACATCGTGCCTTTGACCTCCTAAAAAAGGCATTAGTCCAAGCTCCCATCCTTGCACTCCCAAAATTCCATCATATTCCAGATTCAAATGGATGCATCAGGGGTGGGAATAGACGTCGTTCTTCTTCAACAAGGCCCTCACGTTGCTTATTTTAGTAAGAAACTTCTTCCCCGTATTACCAAAGCATCCACTTACGTTCGGGAATTAATTGCTATTACTCAAGACGTAACCAAGTGGCGGTCTATATTTGATAGGCCATCATTTTTTCCATTGTTACTGATAATTGCGATATATTTAAATAGTAAATTTCTAATGTAGCACGATTATACCATAAGTGCACAGTCGTCAAGTTTTTAGTATAGTAGATTGAAAGTATGGATGTCGTACCCACAGAGACTAGAAAATAAGTACCTTCTTTTTGTTTAACTATTTAGCCTACGAAAATTGAGTGATTATTAAAATAAAATAAAAGCAATTAACAAATCAAACTCCAAACAAGCGCACAAAAACGAAGGAATTTATCAAGACTTTGGTTAACCTATGTAATCCCCTAAAGTTTGCTTATTAGTATTGGTTGATTATCCATACAAATCCAAGGTGATGAGTTTTCCAAACTTATCTAATATACTCTTACAAGTTATAGTAAACCTAATAATGACGTTCAATAAGCTAATCTCTTATCCTTATTCAACTATCAATATTGCATAATGATTTTTGAAAACTACTAGCTTTTAATTTGGTAATCTATGGCTATCACACGTGTTTTTTTTATCTCATCTTCCGGTATCAATCTGAAATCCACGTCATAATTTACTAGTTCGTATTACGATATCATCTTCCGATCTCTATCACAATAACTAAAATCATTGAGAGAGTAGATAATCCTCTAAATTAAAAACATAAATTATGCACAAGAATAGTATGGAATCAATCAAAAACTAACAATTAAATTGAAGGTTCAAATATAGGATCCCAAAGTCTTGATAAAATAAACTTAGCCTACAATCATCTTCATAGAAAGATGATTCATAATGTATATTAGGCCAAACAAAATCAAAATCTATGAATTAACTAAGCAAAAGTTCAGAAATACTAATGAACGCAAGGTGTAGCCTCCTGGCGTCGTTCGTCTTTCGTCTCTTGTATCGTCCCTTGCTTGGCGGCTTGAAAGATGAGAGGAGACTGATGTTCTAGGGTAAAAGTGAGCCAAAATATGGTGTATCCTTGATGATTTTAGTCCAAGGAGTATTTATAGAGGATGGGGATTAAGTAGATTTCTTGTTGTACTCAAACTCTAAAAGGTAATTTTTTTTTCCAAAAATTCTCGTCTACCGGTCGATCGAAAATTCCTTCGAATTATTCTTTATGCTACGGCTTTCTACCGATCGAACGGTCGTGAGCACAGATCGATCGGTCAGAACTTTTCTTCGAACTTCGATCTTTTGTCCATTCTTTGGCCGGTTAGCTCATCTGAGTCCTTTTTCATCATTTTTAGCTCAATTCCTCAACTTCCATGCACTTGGACCAAGATTCCTGAAACATCTACGAAACAACGCAAAACCGCATTATATCATCCAAGATTCATAATAAAAATCATCTAAAATCCTAGAATTACAAGTGTAAAAATCACACTCATCAACTCCCCCAAACTTAGATTTTATCGTCCTCGAGTAAGCAATAGGATCAAAATACAGATTGATACTTGCAATGAATTATTTCGCAGGCCAAATGTAGATCAGACATCACACTTACAGACAAACAGGAGATAATAAAAAATATCTAACAAGTTGTGTTTTCTCCTCAATCAAGCAACATGCCTCAAACTTGGAATGTGTGTGTGTGCTATTGTCAATCTCAAGCATCATGCAAATCTCATAAATCAAATAATGCTAATCAATGAAAGTTAATATCAGGAACCCTAGTCCTAATCACGTCATTAGTGTATTTAACTCGTTATTCGTGCATACACCTTTAATATTAGGGAATTCTCATTTTTCCACGATTACTTATTGTGGCATGACTACTATAAAATTTCTCGACAATAATCCCCATACACTTAATTCCCAATACAATTCAATTCACAGACGTATACTCTATATATTCACTAATCACATTCTCAATTCATTATGCGATCACATCCTTAAATAATTGCATGTAATACTCAAATGAAAAGTGTTGGAATGGGGGGGTGAATGAGATTCCTTGGCTACTTTAGCTTTTTAAAATGAGTTTGCAAAATAAAAGAGTTTGCGCTTGCGGAAGCCTTCAATCGATAAATAAAAAGAACAAAATAAATAAATGCGTAAAGGAATAAAAGTAATAAAAGAGACAAGGATTTGTTATAGAAGTTCGGCGATGAATCGCCTACGTCTCCTCTTCCCGGTTAGATAACCTCCAACCGAGGTTCCACTAGAACAATTGGTCTTGGCCTTGAGGGCTCCAAGTTATCCACACAACAACTCTTCCCGAGTTTACAAAGCTCTTCCCGAGCACACTACTCTTCCCGAGTACACAAGCTCTTCCCGAGCACAATACTCTTCCAGAGTACACAAAGCTCTTCCCGAGCTACCAACACTCTTCACCAGTCTTCTTGGCCTTAATGGCTCCAAGGATAACCACAACACATGCACTAACTTCACTTGTTGGCGACTTTACAATTTTCCAACTTGCTTTGGTGTTGGAGGACCTTTACAATAAATCAAACCAAAAACACCTTCACGGTGTACTCACACGAAGAAAACAAGACTTTAACAAAAGAATGAATTACAAGCTCCATACAACAACAATGTATGGAGATTGCAATGCAATAATAAATATGAATTATCAAGACTTTGTAGAAGTTTGTAGGCTTGTTCCTTAGCTTCAAAATGCTCCAAAGCATCAATGGTATTAACTCATTATTCTCATTAGGGACAACAGTAATACCTCCCTTCTTTGGTACACATTGAATCGGACTTACCCATGAGCTATCAGAAATAGGATAGATAATACCTGCGTCCAAAAGTTTATCACCTCAGCTTTGACTACCTCTTGCATTTTTGGATTAAGACGACGTTGCGGTTGAACCACGGCCTTGAATGTGTCCTCCATAAGAATTTTATGCATGCAGACCGATGGGCTAATTCCTTTGATATCTGATATCTTCCATCCAAATGCTTTCTTGTGCTCCTGAAGGACTTTCAGAAGCTTTTCCTCATTATCACTCTCAATGTCTTCCTTGCAATGTTGCTCATCAGCTTCCACTAGGCATGCTTCCATGTTATCCTTGAATGTATCTTGCAACAAATCATCTGTCAGAATATCAATAATATCTATACTGAAACACATGTGTTCGTCGTGTGGATGTTTAAGTGCTTTGAAAACATTAAAAGTAACTTGATCCTCCCCTACTCGGAGGACCAACTTCCCTTGTTTCACATCAATTATTGTTTTTCCCGTTGCTAAGAATGGTCGACCAAAATCAGTGGTGTCTTTGAATCTGCTTCCATATCAAGTACCAGAAAATCAACGGGAAAGATGAATTTATCCACTTTGACTAAGACGTCTTCAATGATACCCCTGGGGTATGTGATGGATCTATCTGCTAATTGTAGTGAAACCTTAGTAGGTTTTGGCTCTCCTAGCCCCAACTTCCTGAAAATAGAAAGTGGCATTAAATTTATACTAGCACCCAAATCACATAATGACTTTGTAAAAGATACTGATCCTATGGTGCAAGGTATAGTAAAACTCCCTGGGTCTTTTAACTTTGGAGGCATTTTGTTTTGCACAATTGCTGAGCACTCCTCTGTCAAACTTACTGTTTCATATTCGCCCAACTTTCGCTTATTTGACAAAATTTCCTTCAAAAACTTAGCATAACTAGGCATCTGAAGTAAAGCATCAGCGAATGGAATATTAATATGTAGTTTCTTAAATACTTCAAGAAACTTACCAAATTCTGCGTCCATCTTAGCCTTTTTCAATGCTGCGGGAAATGGGGGAGGAATTATTATCCTATCGATGTGTGTGATTGGTGTAGTGTTAGAATTCTTACCTTTCTCCGTCGCCTTTTTCTTAGTCATATCATTGCCTTCCGATGTCTCTCCATGACTCTCTTCTTCTTCAGCTTGCGGTCTTAGCTCTTTTCCACTTCTTAACTCAATGGCCTTTGCTTGCTCGTTTTGATTCTTCTCTGTCCCAATTGATATCCTGCCCTGCAGTTTGTCCTGAAATTATTGATGCGAGCTGACCCACTTGCACTTCCAAGTTCTTTATTGATGCATCTTGAGTTTTCATCCTGGTTTCGGTTGATGCTATGAACTTGGTTATTAACTCTTCCATACTCGGTTTATTCAATCCTCCCGGTTGTAGCTGTGGATTTAATACATTCTCTTTGTTGAACCACCTAAAATTGTTCTGATTCCGCCACCCCGGGTTGTATGAGTTCGAGTACGGATTGGTGGGTGGCCTGTTACCTACAAAATTCACAGCCTCAACAGATTGGTTAAACTGGTTACCTGCCTGACACTCGATGCTTGGATGACCGCCGCCACACAAATCACAGAAAACGGCTTGAACTTGCATTGCTGATGCTCCAATGCTATCTATCTTTCTGTTCATAGCCTCAAGCTGTGCTGAAAGAGCAGTGATGTCATCCACTTGATGAACTCCTATTGGCTTTTGTGGCGTGTGACTTGACTAGAAATAGACACATCTATTGCGCTTAATTATCTACGATTTGGTATATTTTGATTGATAAATTGATACATATGCTACCTAATCGTATATTTGTGTAAATGTAGGGAAATGTGAAGAAATCAAGCTAAAATGATGAAAGAAGCAATAAAGTTGAAGAAAAGAGGAAAAAACCGGAATCCAAGACACATGTTGCTCCTTTCTCCTCAACTTTCTATATGTTCCAGCCATATTTTAGAAATGTGGTCCATAGAAAAGTTGTAGAACTTTGAGTTATATTTGCGTGGACAGCTGATTCATCAAATTCGGAGTTTGGACGAGAAAGTTACGGCCAAAATACAAAACTCGCCAGAAAAATGGAGGACAGGCGTAATTACGCCATTCACAGGCGTAATTATGCCAACGCTACGGCATGGACAGGCGTAGCTACGCCATTATGAGGCATAATTACGCCAAAAACACAGAAAGCCATTTTTGTGACACGTCACCAGGCGTCTTTACGCCACTTTCAGGCGTAGCTACGCCAGCAGAGTTTTGGAAAGTGTAAAAACTTGATTTCTTTCCTTCTCACATGGATTTTACCCTACTCCATCAGCCTCCATACCTCATATACACGATTTTTACCTCATATTAAGCAGAATTTAATACCTTAGAATAATTTTTAGATTTTAGAATAATTTTTCTTTCAATTTTTGTGAAGAACGCTCGAAGAACGAGGACGGAATCGACAAGCCGGAATCGTGCTTCCTTTTAATAACTTTTTCTTTTCCTATTAGTTTGATGCTTTCTAGATTAATTTTGATTGTTTTTAATCTAGTTATGAGTAGCTAAATACTTTTGTGATTCCCGGTTTAGGAAAACGATACATTGGATGTTTACGATTCTTGTGAGATAAGTTTTGATTGTTGATTTTCTTTGAGTATCAATTGTTTTTCTGATTTGATTTGTCATAATTGTTATGCATGATTGTTGGATTGATCACCTAGCTATCGTTCATACAATTTAACGCTAAATTAGATATCAAATACGAAATCGTTTGATCCCTCTAATTTACGAAGCAACTAAGATTAATTAAATTCCGCTTGTGAGTTTGTTAATTCTTAGGAAAAACAATTGACTAGATTAAACATAGACGCTTGGATTATGTTGTTTAGCTTCATCGATCTCACTAGTTCATATGCTATCATCGATTTAAATCTTAATCGCTTGTATTTTGATTGATTGTTTGATAAGGGTTAAACTAGAACGCTTGGGCTACTTAACTAAACTTAAGGTGAGATAGGACTTTGATTATTGGATTAAACGTCCACGATGAATATTCATATGAGAATTGAATCGTATGTGAAGATCGATGATCAAGATAGTAAACGCCAATTGTAAAGTTAACCGAAAACCGAGAATCGCTCTTTTCTCATAAGTTAATTCATCTAGTTTAATTTTGCATCATAGTAGTAGTATTATTCAATTGATTTCAAAAACCCCTTTTATTTTAGTTTGCATAAGTTAACACAAAGATATAACCTTCCTCGTGGGATCGATCCCTACTCACGCTACTACATTCATTACTGTTATTAACTTGAGAGGGTTAATTTGGGCGTACGCGATAAACGCTACCAAATTTTGGCGCCGTTGCCGGGGAAGGCAATTTTATTAATTTGTGTTAACTTTTATTGATATTCTTCTTCCCGTGCTTTTTACCTGTTTGTTCATGCACGCAGGCGATTTTTCATTTGAGGAGAACGAACATCAATACGATCCCGAGATAGAAAGGACCTTATACCACCTACGAAAAGAAAATCGAAGACAAGTGAAAGAAGAAGAGGAAAGGACCATCATGGCGGAGAATCAAAGCCTACGACAGCTAGCTAATCCTACTTTGGATCAGCAACCTCTCTGCATAACCTTTCCTACACTTGCTACTAATATAAATTTTGAATTAAAATCTGGCCTAATACATCTTTTACCTTCTTTTCATGGCCTTGCAGGTGAGGATCCGCATAAGAATTTGATGGAATTCCATGTAGTGTGCACTACAATGAAGCCGACTGGAATAACCGAGGAACAAATCAAATTACGAGCTTTTCCGTTCTCTTTGAAGGACGCGGCTAAAGATTGGCTCTTCTATTTACCTTCTGGATCCATCACTACATGGAACGAGCTGAAAAGAACCTTCTTGGAGAAATACTTTCCTTCATCAAGAGCGACGAATATCCGCAAAGATATATATGGCATTCGACAACTCCAAGAGGAATCACTGCATGAATATTGGGAGCGCTTCAAGAAGCTTTGTGCAAGCTGCCCTCAACATCAGATAAGTGAACATTTACTGATTCAATATTTTTATGAGGTCTTTTGCCAAATGACAGGAATTTGGTGGATGCTGCTAGTGGAGGAGCATTTGTAGATAAGACGCCAACGGAAGCAAGACACTTGATTGCGAACATGGCAGCCAACTCTCAACAGTTTAGAACTGCTCGATCGGACCATAAACTTAGGAAGCAAGGCGAGGTAAATGTTTCTAGCCTCGAACAACAATTGATTGATTTAACAGGTATTGTGAAACAACTTGCGATCGGAATGGGACAGAGTGCTAAGGTATGTGGAATTTGTGCACTACCGAGTCATCCAACTGACGCTTGCCCCACACTTCAAGAACCTTCAATTGAGGAAGCAAATGCGGCAGGCGGATTTCCAGGACAACCACAACGGAAGTATGATCCCTATTCTAACACTTACAACCCGGGGTGGCGAGATCATCCAAATTTGAGATATGGGAATCAAAATGAGCCACAGATGCAACAACATCCACCACCATATAGGCCACCACTCCAAAGGCCACAACAAGCCATTCCAACCCCAACACCTGGTGAGTATTTAGAAAATATTGTTAAGGAACTTGCTACTGAATCTCTAAAATTTCAACAGGAGACAAGAGCAAGCATCCAAAGCTTGACTACTCAAATGGGTCAGATGGCAACATCAATAAATCGCATCGATTCTCAAAGATCAAACACTCTCCCGTCACAACCAGTAGTGAACCCAAGGGAGAATGTGAGTGCCATCACTTTGAAGATGAGCGAAGATGAAGATGATGAGAAAGTGGTACTGACACCACCCGGAAGAGAAGATGCGAAAGAGATGAAGGAGATGGAGAAGGACGTTGAAGAGCCCATACAAGAGGAGGAACCACGGGGTAAGTTCCCTAAATTTTCTGAATATAAAATTGAACCCCCATTCCCCCTTGCTTTTAAGGAAAATAGGAAAGATGAGGATATCAAGGAACTCTACGAGACTTTCCGACGATGTGATGCAAACGCTCCACTACATGAAGCCATGATGAAGATACCTCGATGTGCGAAATTTTTGAAGGAGGTATGGAAAGTGGGTAAGAACAAGGAAGGCAAAGGGTACCCCAAGATTGAGTTAGGTGAGAATGTTTCCGCGGACATAAAAAGAAGCATTCGCACAAAGTGTAAGGACCCTGGTATGTTTTATATCCCTTGTGTGATTGGAACCACTAGAATTGATAAGGCAATGCTAGATTTAGGATCGTCCATTAATGTCATGCCTTACTCAATCTACACTCAACTGAAACCCGGCCCTTTGAAACAAGACCATACTGTGATTCAATTAGCTGATAGGTCCACGGTTATTCCTAGGGGGGTAGTAGAAGATGTACTTATGCATGTAGAGAACTTGGTCTTCCCCGCCGATTTCTATGTCTTAGACATGGAAAATGGTGATCCATCCAGCCCCATCCTTTTAGGGAGACCATTCTTGAAAACATCAAAATCTGTGCTCGACGTGAATAGCGGCCTGTTTACAATAGAGTCTAATGGTGAAATTGCAAAATTTAATATCTATGAACCCATTAAAACTCACAAGCATTCTAGTTACGCTATTGATATAAATGATGCATATGATTCTGATTTTGATAATGATGAATTGTGGGAGATGGGAAAGGCTACTGATGGCCTTGATGACAACGGAGGTATGGATTCTCATTTTGTGCATAATGTTCATAATGTTGCCGCTTTATCTACTCATGATACTGCTGACCCTCTCTTTTCTAACTTGCAAGATCATACCATTGAAAAGAAGCACCCTCCGGATCGACCAAAGGAAGCAACAAATGCTGGAGGAGTAACAAAGACTGGGGACGACCACTCAAAGAGCAACAAGCCGAAATACAGAGGAGTGAAGAAGATATTGGGGTGGTTAAGGAAGGACAGAACGACACCGCATCACCCACCTTGATAGAGGACTGGCGTCGGGCCACCGACGTTAAACAGAGACGCTGCTTGGGAGGCAACCCAAGGGGAGTTAGTTTCCTTTCTCCCTTTTATTTATTTATTTTTGCTTTAGTAGTTAGATTCTCTTTTCTTGTATTTTTGTCTTACATTTGGGACAATGTACGATTTAAGTATGGGGGAGGGATTAGTAGTTTGTTATTGTTTTTCTATTACAAAAATACAAAAAAATCAAAAATTTGAAAATTTTGAGCTCATAGTTAGTAATGAACACATGCTTAGATTCACTAGCCCATGATGAAACCTAATTAATATCATGCATGCTTTTGAACATAGGTGAATTGTTAACCTTGGAACACTTTGAACTCTAATGCTTACTTTAACTTAGTAGTTGAATATTTTGAGCACATTATTGTCATGGCATGTGAAGTGTGCATAGCTTAGTGAAGATTGTGTGAACTTTGTGATAGTCTTAAGAAGTCTCTAATACATGCTAGAACTTAACTACATGCTCTTTGAGGCGTATGTCTAGACTACTTGCGAACATGAAAGTGATATAGGCAATCTTTGATGCGTTTGAGCCTTTTAAGCCTACCATGTAAAGAAAATCAATCACTAGTACCCTTTTTGAGCTTTAATGTAAAAGAATGGTAGTATGCTAAGCATACTAAAGACCCCCATTCAACATTCCTTGACTAGCTTATCATCCTACCCTTTTAGCCTAAATATGCTTTTAATCCATACCTTTTAAGGGAGTATGATGTATTTCATTCAAATGCACTAGGAAATTCATTGAATTATATTTGTGAACGTTATTGTCAAAAGAATGAAATACATGAAAGAAAAGGAATGCCTTGAGAAATTTGATAAAAATATGACTCCGAGGGGAGCCAAGGCACAAAAGATTGAAAAATTGTTGAAATAAACCTTGAAAAAAAAAATGAACAAGGTTTGAAAAATTCATGCAAGAAGAGAAGTTTTAGTGTGCATATCATCATACTCTCTTACTTGATATATCTTTATCCTTTCTTTCATAAGCCAATACCTAGGCCAAGCTACAAGCTAATAAAGACCTACTTGATTTATGTTTGCAAAGTAGCTAAGATAGTGGAGAAGAGTGTGCAAGTGAGCTTATACTTGTGTTAGTGTATGACTTGAACTATTGTGGATTTACATATTTTGGAACTATAATTTGTACACAACACTTGTTTATGACCACACACACACGTTCACTATTTTGTTGAGTATGAAATGTATAGGGATTGAACTTGTTCCACTGTTAACTTTTCACCGCCTTTCATTACTGTGCATGTTAAAATTGTTGAGGCATTAAAATGAGGACAAGTTGCTTTGTTATGAACCTATGAGCCAAGAAAAAAATATTGTAGTTTTATCTGATTTACTCGAGGTCGAGTAAAGAGTAAGTATGGGGGTGTTTGATTTTACTAGAAATAGACACATCTATTGCGCTTAATTATCTACGATTTGGTATATTTTGATTGATAAATTGATACATATGCTACCTAATCGTATATTTGTGTAAATGTAGGGAAATGTGAAGAAATCAAGCTAAAATGATGAAAGAAGCAATAAAGTTGAAGAAAAGAGGAAAAAACCGGAATCCAAGACACATGTTGCTCCTTTCTCCTCAACTTTCTATATGTTCCAGCCATCTTTTAGATATGTGGTCCATAGAAAAGTTGTAGAACTTTGAGTTATATTCGCGTGGACAGCTGATTCATCAAATTCGGAGTTCGGACGAGAAAGTTACGGCCAAAATACAAAACTCGCCAGAAAAATGGAGGACAGGCGTAATTACGCCATTCACAGGCGTAATTACGCCAACGATACGGCATGGACAGGCGTAGCTACGCCATTATGAGGCGTAATTACGCCAGAAACACAGAAAGCCATTTTTGTGACACGTCACCAGGCGTCTTTACGCCACTTTCAGGCGTAGCTACGCCAGCAGAGTTTTGGAAAGTGTAAAAACTTGATTTCTTTCCTTCTCACATGGATTTTACCCTACTCCATCAGCCTCCATACCTCATATACACGATTTTTACCTCATATTAAGCAGAATTTAATACCTTAGAATAATTTTTAGATTTTAGAATAATTTTTCTTTCAATTTTTGTGAAGAACGCTCGAAGAACGAGGACGGAATCGACAAGCCGGAATCGTGCTTCCTTTTAGTAACTTTTTCTTTTCCTATTAGTTTGATGCTTTCTAGATTAATTTTGATTGTTTTTAATCTAGTTATGAGTAGCTAAATACTTTTGTGATTCTCGGTTTAGGAAAACGATACATTGGATGTTTACGATTCTTGTGAGATAAGTTTTGATTGTTGATTTTCTTTGAGTATCAATTGTTTTTCTGATTTGATTTGTCATAATTGTTATGCATGATTGTTGGATTGATCACCTAGCTATCGTTCATACAATTTAACGCTAAATTAGATATCAAATACGGAATCGTTTGATCCCTCTAATTTACGAAGCAACTAAGATTAATTAAATTCCGCTTGTGAGTTTGTTAATTCTTAGGAAAAACAATTGACTAGATTAAACATAGACGCTTGGATTATGTTGTTTAGCTTCATCGATCTCACTAGTTCATATGCTATCATCGATTTAAATCTTAATCGCTTGTATTTTGATTGATTGTTTGATAAGGGTTAAACTAGAACGCTTGGGCTACTTAACTAAACTTAAGGTGAGATAGGACTTTGATTATTGGATTAAACGTCCACGATGAATATTCATATGAGAATTGATCGTATGTGAAGATCGATGATCAAGATAGTAAACGCCAATTGTAAAGTTAACCGAAAACCGAGAATCGCTCTTTTCTCATAAGTTAATTCATCTAGTTTAATTTTGCATCATAGTAGTAGTATTATTCAATTGATTTCAAAAAAACCCTTTTTATTTTAGTTTGCATAAGTTAACACAAAGATATAACCTTCCTCGTGGGATCGATCCCTACTCACGCTACTACATTCATTACTGTTATTAACTTGAGAGGGTTAATTTGGGCGTACGCGATAAACGCTATCAGCGTGTTCCTATCTGACTGCCACTGGTAGCTGTTACATGCCATTTCTTCCAATAAGCTATATGCCTCTTCCGGAGTCTTCCTCATTATTGATCCCCCAGATGCTGCATCAATCATCGAACGGTTAGAAGAAAATAAACCATTATAGAAAGTTTGTACCTGCAGCCATATGGGTAGACCATGGTGTGGGCATCTCCTCAACAATTCCTTAAAACGATCCCACACTTCATATAACGTCTCGGGGTCAAACTGCCCAAAAGTTGTGATATCATTCCGCATCTTCGCTGTCTTGGAAGGGGGAAAATACTTGGATAAAAACGCTTTCGTCATCCCCTCCCATGTTGTTATAGAACCTGCAGGTAGGGAATTCAACCATGACTTAGCTTTGTCTCGTAATGAAAAGGGGAAAAATCTTAACCTGATGGCGTCATCGGAGACGCCATTATGTTTGAATGTGTCACAAATCTCCAAAAAGTTGGAGATGTGATTATTCGGGTCGTCCGTGGCCGCTCCCCCAAACATAACCGAGTGATGTATCATTTGTATGATCGCCGGCTTGATCTCAAAATTGTTCGCTTGAATCATCGGCCTCGTAATACTGGACAAAGATCCATGAAATGCCGGTTGCGCAAAGTCCATCATTGACCTTGGGTTCTGTGCTTCATTATTATCTGCCATCGCTCGAGCTTCTCGTAATCGTCTGAGTAAAGTTCTTTCTATTTCCGGATCGAAAGGCTCGGGAATGGGCTCCTCTCTTCTGAGCATGCACTAGAAACGATTCCTGTTCAAAACAGACAAAATGAGACAACAAAATACACAGATCAAAAATCAAAACAAATCAACTAACAAAAACAATGAAACAAATCGAAATAATAAAGAATTGGCTAAACAATTAACTAATCTCGTATGATATTATACAGATTAGTCCCCGGCAACGGCGCAAAAAACTTGACCGCTTTATTTTTAAACAAAAGATTTTTCAAAGAATAGTGTGAAGCGATTCTACCGCAAGTGCACGGTTGTCAAGTTTTAGTATAGTGAAAATTAAGTACGGGTTGTCGAATCCACAGGGACTAATGTATAAGTACCAAATAAGATTAGAGAAATTATATTTAGCCTACGATTTCAGAAGTTGATTAACTAAAGCCACATTAAACTAAGGACCGAAAATTAAACAAGAAATAATAAAATGATTGGTTCCGGATATGCAAAGGTAAGTCACTCGAGAAATCTATCAAGCTCGTCGTTCAACTATGTTATCTTTAGTGATTCAACTGAATTATCAAATTATCAACCAAATGATTCTAAAGGTGAAAGGTTTTCGCTATTATTCAATACACTCTCTCGAGCTGTAAAGAAACTAACATTAAATTAGAATAAGTCACTCTCGTGCACCTATTTACTAATTCAATATTGCATAAATTATCAAAACCTTGTTACTCTAAATCCTTCAATTCAAAGTTCTCACGTATGCGATATCATCTCTCGATCTCAATCGTAACATACATCATAAATTAATAGAGCGTGTTACAATGTTATCTCTCGATCTCGGTTATAACTCTCAGATTCAATCAAAGTTAGCTAGACTTTGATCTACACAAGCAATTAATTTATGAACAATAGCAATCAATGCGCTCAAACACAATTGAATCAATAATCAAACACAACAAAACTAAAACTCGATAGAATAAACTCAAAATATTTCAAATCAAATACAAAAGATTTTAATCGTCTCTCGACCTCAAAAACATCAATTGAATTGGCTCGACTTTGGACGAAGAACGGAGATTGGATCTCCTTCGGCGGCGCTAGGCGGCGGCTAGGGTTCCTTATTTTTCAGAGAATAGGCGTCTGGAATAATGTATATCTTGTATGGAAATGAAATTTCCTTTTATCCCCCGAAAATCCATTCAAAAATGGAAGATAAGATTTTCTCGGATTTGCGTCTCGATCGATCGAGAATTGCGTCCGATCGATCGGTGCACTGTTCATGTCAGCCTTTGAAACTCACTGCCTCGCTCGATCGATCGAGATTTCCTTCCGATCGATCGAGACTTTGACAAAATTAGCTCTGAAGTTACTACCTCGCTCGATCGATCGGAAAATTGTTCCGATCGATCGAGATTTGAAATTCTTTTCTTCTCAGCACACTGTCTGGCTCGATCGATCGAGACAAAATCTCGATCGATCGAGATTCCGAAAATCTCACTTCCTCAATTTCAACTCTTTCTCGCCTTGATTTCGCCCTTTTTCTTCAGTTTAGCTCATCTCTTCCATTTCCAACTAATTTTCCTGAAATAGACAATTAAACACCAAAAAGCATAATATCATCCAGGAAAAAGTATGAAAAATGGGAAGAAATTACAGCTAAAAACAGTTAAATTCTAAGCCTATCACACACCCTCTTCCACCCGTGACTACTCCAAGCATTGGTTGGGGAGAAAACGATAACATTTTCTTTGTCTTCTTTTGTTAACTATTATCTGTTTATTATAAATCTTCATGATTCAGTCCATTCTTATCTATCTTTATCTGCACTACTTTACGCAAGACATGACATTTCATGCTGCAACTTGCTAATTTTTCCCTATAAATAGCATGCTAGTTCCTCCAACTCAACTCATCAATCATGCTAACTCTTAACTAAGATTCTTACTAGTCTTGCAATTTATCTGCAACACATATTCATGGGTTCATTTGTAGGGTCTTCCTACCTTAACATCATCTTATACACATATTATGGACTAAACATGCATTCATAACATCTTAGGGTTCCGGTTGTAGCTTTGAACTAATAAGATTACAGGCCAAAATAAAACTTCAAAAGCTAATTAATTACATTCTCAATAATGAATGTTAAAGCTATAGATTTACACTACTCCTAGAGTAGAGACTATCAAAATCATGTATCATATATTCATCTTGCTTCCTTTAGCTCACTGTCTCAACCTGACCCTAGGCCCTTCGGTCCAAAAGTGTACCTACAGGAACAACCCATCATGAGCATGTACATCATTACTTAACATCATAAGGTGATGGCATATAAATAAATGCATGAAAATAATCGTAACATATACTTCTTGGTTAATCGTATTAACACACTTAGTTGTCCCTGTTTAGTCATGCATATGAGCATCTTACCCTATCGTAATCATCGTGTGGCATCTTACCACATGGGCATCTTACCCTATCGTATGGCATCTTACCATATCATAAACATCGTGTGGCATCTTACCACGTGGGCATCTTACCCTATCATATGACATCTTACCATATCATAAACATCGTGTGGCATCTTACCACGTGGGCATCTTACCCTATCGTATGGCATCTTACCATATCATAAACATCGTGTGGCATCTTACCACGTGGGCATCTTACCCTATCGTATGACATCTTACCATATCATAAACATCGTGTGGCATCCTACCACGTGGGCATCTTACCCTATCGTATGTCATCTTACCATATCATAAACATCGTATCATTGTATAAACATCATATAAACATCATCATTTCATAGACATCATCATCAACTTACTTATCATTATCATCATCATAAACATCGTAATTACTTATACAATTATTGCGTAGTCATAGTATAAGAAAATGTTACCGTCCGATGCCCGTACGTTTCTTACGTACCTTAATTCCAAAAGTGGAGAAATTGGAGAACTTTATCTCCTTGATGTCGTTGGCACCTGGGATGGTTCTACACAACCATACAAATCAATATTAGAAGCTAAATAATAGCCAAATACCAAAAAATCATCATTTTCCGCTTTTTAAACAGTGGCGATCGATCGCCTCGATTTTTGCCTTGCGGCGATCGAACGCTAAAAATATGGCGATCGATCGCCTGTAGTGATTTTTGCTACTGGCCTTCGGCAATCGATCGCCTCATACAGGGCGATCGATCGCCACCTGTTGGTGCGCGATTTTTCACCATTCTTTAGCATTTTTCAAGCTCCAACTTATACCTTTCAAACCCAAACTTTCGTACAACATCAACATCATCAAAACTCACTAAAACCCCCATAAAACACTTCAAAAATCATACCCCAACAACATACAACACATACCCAAAACAAACCCACATAAATCACTTCAAAATCACCCCATTTCAAAACCAAACATCATAAAAACTTTAGGAAGGGTTCCATACCTCTTGAAGACTCCAAATCTTAACAAAGATCACACAAACAAAAGTTTTGTGGAGCTTCCTCCTTCCTCCTTTGAAGAATTTCGAAAATGGGGTAAAGGATAGGGTTTGAGAGTGAGTTGGGGATTTAAGGTGTGATTGGTAAAGTAAGTGGGTATAGGGGGAAAAGGGGGTTATAAAGGTTAATATTAAAATTGTACCACAAAGTTAACATGATGTATAAAGTACTCCAACATGGTATTTTAAAAGTATTTTTTACAAAAATGCAACAAACTTCCTCTCACTTCATATCTTCCTCACAATTAACAATCAATACAAATAATTCATGTTAACACCCCATCTCCCAACATGCATAACATGTACCCTGAAATGCAACTCCGGGTCACTCCTATCATGTGACTAAGCATTTTAACATGATAATTAATTTCAACACATAAATCAATTATCAACATAATTCATCATATAAACATAATTAATGCCCAAATTGCAATTAATTAATTTCGGGGCATCACATCATTACTTAACTAAATCAACCCTCCATGGGTTGAGTACTTATCTAACCCATCTCTGCTTGCTCTAGCTTTCTGGACCAGTCCTGGTGTTCTCCACCAGCCTGAAATTTGAACAGCAGATGCATGGATGCTGATGACAAAGAGGGGGAAGACAGAGAATTTTCACTAAAGACAGAGACCTTGATAAATGAACAGAGGACTACTTTGAAGATAAAGTTGGTTTTCTAGGTTTTCTTTTGTTCTAAGCCTCTCTGTATGCACTTTCTCTCCCCCTCCATTTGTCAACAACTCTAAAACTAGCTGGCTCAGATCATTCCATACTGGCTATGTTACTCAAGTTGTCTTTACCCACTTGAATAGATTGTAGAAATAGGTTTGCTGAAAGATTTGTAAGACGTACTATGTAATCAGAATTCATTTTAAATAAAAATGACATTCTTTTAAATACTCAGTTTGATTACTACTTGTAATCTGCTTATCTATCTAACAAATTACAAGTCTACGTTGTTTTGTTTCTAAGGCTTAACAGAAGTTTGTTGTTCAAAATAATCAAGCAAGAGTCTCCATTGCTAAGTTTTGTCATCACCAAAAAGGGGGAAATTGTTGGGAAAACATTTCTAAGTTCTGGTGATTACAAGACATCTACCGAACATCTACCGGATGGACATCTATCGGATACAGACATCTACTGTGCGCACAAGACATCTACCGGATAGACATCTACCGGATGAACATCTACCGGACAGACATCTACCGGATGAACATCTACCGGATGGACATCTACCAGATACAGACATCTACTTGGTGCACAAGACATCTACTGGATGAACACCTACATGATGGACATCTATCGGATACAGACATCTACTGGGTGCACAAGACATCTACTGGATGAACATCTACCGGATGGACATCTACCGGATACAGACATCTACTGTGTGCACAAGACATCTACCGGATAGACATCTACCAGATGAACATCTACCGGACAGACATCTACCGGATGAACATCTACCGGATGCAGACATCTACTGGACAAAGACATCTACCGAGTACAGAAGAATGAACGATCATTTGAAAGAAGAAAACCAACAGACGTCTAACTATCCAGTAAGTGCACAAAGCAACAAGACAAAACAAGTACAACTTATTCTGACAAAGGTACAACAGAGCGCCGCACCTTGTTATATCTCCGCCACCATTAGCATCAGAATAAAATAGCCGTTGCTTAACAAAATAGGAAAGAAGACAATCGGAATTTGGAATGAAGATAGGAAATTGATCTCTTCCAACTATAGAAGAATTGACGTTAGATCACTGTGTCTATAAACACATCCAAGTGAAGAATGAAGAGGTTAGCTGAACCATCTGATCAAACACAAGAAAAACATCTACATCAAAGCTAATAATCTCATTGGTATACTCCGAAGTTTCAGCAAGAGCAGAAAAGAACCACTACTGTAATCTTGAAAGATTAATACAACTGAGTTTGCTGCTCAAAGAAAACTCGAAGCAAAATAGTCTTATATCTCGTGTGAGTGTTATAGAATACATTGTAAACAACTTAGAAGGTTGTGATTGCTAGGAGTTTAGGCCAAGCTGTGTGAGTGCCTAAGGAGGTTGTATACTGTAAAGTGTAAACCAAAGTCTTCTAGTGTAACCTTCCTGCAAAGGAAGAAGGGGAGACGTGGAAGCGTTGTGCTTCGAACTTCCAGAAACATTATTGTGTCATTTACTTACTGCAATTTACCATTCAGTTATAACTACTCACAAGTCCAGCAGACGTCTTCCACACTATAATCAGTGTCTGCTGACTTGCAACAAATTGAGAAGCTATTGCAGTACCTAACAGTCTGCAGCAAACCGAGTAAAATCAAAATTGAATCTAGTGTTTATTCAACCCCCCCTTCTAAACACTACCCCGATCCTAACGCATATGTAAAGAACTGCAATTCATAGTCATACAAAATATCATAATAATTTCGACTCATTCAAGTCGAATCAATTTATACACCTGAAATTTTTTGAAATAGTCATGATTCTCAAATCAAGATTCTTACTCATCTTTTTAGAGATATATTTAGGAATCTTTCCTAGAACTTTACCATAAATGCAAGAAATCTATGATGAGATAAAATTCGGGTCCATGCAAAGTCTATCCAAATCTGGAACAAAAAAATCATCATTCTTTGAACACGAGATCCATTACACGTACGTGCATAGGTCCATGTCAGTTCCAAGTAAAAATAAATAATTTTTTTCTAAAAATGAGATACATGACACGTCCGGGCAAGTCTATGTATCTATGTACATTCTTTCTTTAATCAGGATATGTTGCACATATGTGCTACATTTGTAGTACATTCAACTTGGTTATTAAAATTAATAGTCACATACATTACGAGTTAATTCATCACTCATAATTTTACTTTTTGTTAATCGAATTATGAAATAGCACAAACATAAAGGAATTTCAGCTTGGACAACCAGGCTATAAAATTCCACACACATATTAAGCGAAGAAATCGAACTACCTAATAAAAGTGATCATCAGTAGTTTCGATCATTCACCGGATAAGGATAAGTAATAGACTTTCCTTAAAAATGTTTAATACTCAACCAGATATCATTTTATCAGAGAAAATAACCTCCCCCACTTAAATTTAAAGTGGTGGATAAAATTAATTACCAACACCAATTTTGCCATTTTGATCTCCTTATGATATCTCCGTAGCTAATAGGTAAGCATTTGATGACTTTTGCATACCCAGCTCTAGACTTATCACGTATAGGAGACAAATTATGACAAAACAATCAATGCAAATTTTGCAACAGATAACTTGTTACAATTCACTATTCAATTTCATTTCAAACATAAAGAAACACATGAAAAATTATTCGAAGGATAAAATCCCCAAGAATATTTCCAAAAGTTCAAAATCTATATCACACATAGTCGTATCTTCAAAACATATAACGATGTTTTATACGATGTGTGTTCATCACTTTACTATTTATAACAATGTTAAACCCCATCTATCATCTTATCAAAGCAATTTCTCACCCTTTCCAGCATTCTGAATGCCAAAATGTAGGTGGCTCTATGTCCCAAAACAATTATACCTCAATCAAATCCAAGGACATTACATCACAAAGAAAATTCATCGTTCGACGTTGTTAATTCCAATAGGTTTAAGAACAATTACATTGCTCTAACCCCATTCATTTATATTAAATTAATATAACATTAATATCAGAATTGATATCAGCAAATCATTGGTAGTAGGTGTCAGAGACATACTCTTTCCCTACCTCATGCTGCCACATATAAAAGTTAATTCACAATAGTATAGTATTAATATCGTGAGCAATATCCATACTATACAAAATCAACATATTCACATATCAATCTCATGTAACATCATACCAAGCCAAGCCAAACCAAGCCAAGTAAGAGCAAATAAGTCAAATAATTCAAACACAAGCGCACACATTAATTTGTGCCTATTCAAGTGTACACAAGACTCAAAAGTTGAGCATTCCCAGTTATGCTCTGATACCATACCTGTGAGGGCCCAATCCTAATCATGTGATTAATGATCACATAATGATAATTATAGCGTAAACAGCGGAAGATTTGTTTAATATATATGATGTGGCCCTAAAAATTTCGGCATGACCTCATCGCACGATGAACATACCACCAACACAAATCAACATATACTGAAAATATATAAATACCACCAGTTTCATATCCATCAACATAAACCAGCATACTTAAATCAAACTAGGCTAAAATAAATTAAATATACATAGACTCATGACAATACAGGGATACATCCCTGGTACAAAGACTACTGGGATAAACAAGAGTAAAACCTCAAGTGTGACTCCCACCAGACGTGCCCTATCTGGTGTCCTGGTCACCTGTTCCACCTGCCATTGTCCACACACAAAGACAACAACAGCCCCCCCAGGGGTGAGCAAAAGCCCAATATGGAACAATCATAGAATATACAACATGTATCTATAAAATGTGATAAATGATGTAATGTAATGCAATGCAATGCATGTCGTGTCGGTATCAGGTCAATCACCCATCCAATGGGTATATCAGAATCAATCAAATCTCAATCAAATCATAGTAGCTTGAGCCTGCCAAGCATAAGGGATAATCAGTGATGCGTCGTCAAAGCGGCATCACATCCCAAGTCTTGATATAGTCAGGGACATACACGGGATGACATCAGCAAGGTGCCACCAATCCCTCGTCTCAACAAATCATGGTAATCAGAGGAGACCACGATTCCCTATACCTGGCCATTTAATGCCGGTCATAGTATTGCGGTACCAATCTCCAATGATTATCCCAGAGTCCATAAAGAATAGGGTATTTAAGGATCATAGCTCAACTCGCATGTCATGCATCGATGTATTTACAAAAATGATGTGTGTTAACAAAACATTTAATTCCGTACACAGATGTGCCAATTCATGAATGCTATAAGTGCCACATAATTTAAATAAAATCATGTAGCCATATAATCTTACGTAATTCACAGAAGTCAACAAATCATATATCAAATGATACAGATACCTGTCGTATGTTACTCGATCGCAACATACCTTTCTTTCTCGATCTACAAGGGAACTTGAGCTTGTATGGTCGAAGTAGTCACTGCATATCAATATAAATTCATAATTCAATAAACTAATCATTAAAAATTGGTTATCAATTTTAGTCACAGCTTAACCAATTTAGGGTAATTAAATTGATGCGATTATATCACAATTTAATTTGCTAAATTATTTTTCACCAATTCAAATTATTATTCAACAATATAATCAAAATTAACTGGTAATTATCGAAGAAAAGTCGGAAAATTGGATATCAAATTTTACCCAATTTCGCACACAGTTCATGCACGGATTTCTTCCAATTTCGACGACCTCCGGTGGCGGTAGAGGCGGTGGCTGGTGTAGAAAGTTTTGTCCAAGTGCAAGGAAGAGATTCGGTGCCTTGGCTTTGTCCAATTCGTGGTTGAATCTAAGAAATCAAACCAAAAGTGTTCAAACCCTAGTCTGCGCGATTTCGTCTGTTCCAGGGTAAAATCGAACACCTTTTCGAACACCAAAATTAGATTATCTGGTATGTAAAGATGCGCCTATGAGTTGTGAATACGGTGGTAGGTCGGGCTCGTTGAGAGGTGGTCGGACGGCGGGGAACGGAACAGATTTATACACGGTGGTCGGTGAATCGTGCGAGCAGTGTGTGTTTTCGCACCTTTTAGTAGGTGTCCGTGATATGTGTGTGTTTTACACAATTTAGTATATGTTGTACATCCTACACTAATATATATTAATTCCTGACCAATTATGAACATCAGGGTGTCACCGGTGTACTGGTGCATGTATATTACATGTACAGTCTACACCTAACTTCATGTCCTTATTTCAATCACAAATATTAAATCTATCAATTTAACATAAATTTTATATTTATTAAATTATTTTAACAAAATTTCGTTATTAATCCGAATATTCCAAAAAAATATTTGTCATTCACCATGTTCTGACCCGACTGTCAATTGACATGTCAAGGTCAATTTTCACTCCATTAATTATATTATATTCTCATTACTTAATTTCTAACTAATTAACAAATTAATGTACAATTATACTTAATTCTCAGTATCAAATATCGGGACATCACATTTACAATATGATATCAAGTTGTTATCAAAGATAATATTCCTCATGTTTATTCTCAACCATATGATTTAACATAAGATAAATTCACATAATTGTTGAGAAGTTAAACATGATTTTGATAATACGATACGAGGGCCTTACAATATTGAATTTGGATTTAACTTGACTTTGAGGTCTTCTTTAATAAAGATAAAAATGAAGCAGTTAGATAAAATCTACATCGTGAATAAATGAACTTAGTTATTCAACTTTTCAAAACTAATTTTCGAGTGAATAGAAAATTAATGAATAAAGTTAGCTATTGAATAATAGAATTGGGAAAGTGAAAAATACCTTATTTATTTAGTTTCTTAAGGTATTAATGTCTAAATTAAGTAAGCTCTCACAAGTAGTCATTGGCCAACCAATTCAATGAGTTACAAAGATGGTGTGATCAGGGACGGATTTATAATTTATTTTCAGGAAGGCAAAAGATAATAATAACATAAAAAATAAATGAAATGTTTTTTTAAGATGGACAAAAAATAATTTTAAGGGCTTAAAATGCAATTTGGGGGTGATGAAATTACAGGGGAAATGCAATTTAATAGAGTACTACAATTTTTATTTTATTTTAGGGAGAGCACTTGCCTTCCATTGGCTTCATTTGCATCGGTTCCTCGGTGCGATGCATCTCTCCATTCCCTTGTGCTCGAGACTGAGACGTAAATGCCACACTTGTAAGATTTTTTGTGTCTCACATGGCTCTTCATTAGACACATTAAGTATTAAGAAAGTAATTATTGGCCTAAGTGTAACGCACTGTTGGAAAAATGGTGCGTAATTGAATTACAATTAAGCATCGGAGATCAAACAAACGTATGTCGGACTCGTATGAAAAATGTGTTGAAAAATTATGCTTGTCTCGACCGATCAAGGCCAATGGCTCAATCGATCGAGCCACGCAGATGAAATATAAAGGGCGCGATCGATCGCGCCATTTGGCCGATCGTTCGCGCCCTGTGTGGAATCAGTAGTTAGGTGTGTCTCCTCACATTTCGATGCATTTTTTCATGATTTGGTACATCCAAATGGTGTCCTTTGGAGGCACACTTTGATATAGTATAAATAGAACAATCCTTGGTTGGATTATGCACACTTTTTTCGAGTTTAACAAGTGTTAGAGAGATCAAAATCTGATTTATTTTGTTCATCTTTTTCATTCTTCATATTGAGTGCTTTCAAACCTCTGTGATTTGAGGATTTGTGAATTGAAGTGCTTCTTTCACAAATCGTAAGTCGTTGTATCTTGAGAAACAAATTGTCAAAGCAAATAGTTAGCACCAAGGCGGGGTAATATTGTCTTAAGGACAGAGATTACAAATCTCACCTCGACATTCTCCGTGATAAACCATTTCATTTCTATTTTTCCTTTCATACAAATACCCAAAAATTTTGAACAACAATCTTAAGACAATATCTAGCAAAAGAATGGTTTCATCTAATACAACGACGACTCCCATTCATCATGGTGAAAGGCCGGAGAAATTCAATGACAACGACTTCAAGCGGTGGTAACAAAAAATGCTATTTTACTTGACAACCCTTGGGTTGACAAGGTTTCTCAATGAGGATGTTCATACCATTGCAGAGGAAAAAACCGACAACCAAAAGAGGGATGCGGTTGACGCATGGAATCAAAGTGATTTTCTTGTGTAAGAACTAAATACTCAATGGACTGAACAACACATTATATAATGTGTATTGTCTACTGCAGACGGCCAAAGAACTGTGGAATTCTTTGGAGAAGAAGTATCGATCCAAGGATGATGGCATGAATAAATTCATCATTGGAAGATTCCTAGACTTCAAGATGGTCAATATTAAGCCCGTGACAACACAAGTACAAGAACTGCAAGTGATTATGCATGACATCCATGCTGAAGGAATGAGTCTAAGTGATTCATTCCAAGTTGGTATAATGATTGAAAAATTCCCTCTTAGTTGGAAGGACTTCAAGAATTACTTAAAGCACAAGCGAAAAGAAATGACTCTTGAAGACCTTGTGGTTTGTTTAAGAATCGAGGAGGACAATAGAAATTCCGAGAGAAAGGCGAGTAGGTTCCAAATGGAACCAAGGTCTAACCTTGTTGAACCAAAAACCGGATCAAAGCGTAAGTTTGACTGTATGTCCTCCAACAATGGCAAGGCGAAAAAGTTCAAAGGGAAATGCTATAAGTGTGGAAAGCCAAATCACATGGCAAATGATTGCCGTAGTAAAGAAATTAGTGGGAAAACAAAGATCAAGTTAATGTGACCGAACATGATCGGATCTCAGATGAATTGAATGATCTAATGTTAACCGATGTGATCTTTGAAGCAAACTTGGTGGACAATCCTATGGAATGGTTCGTCGATTCCGGTGCAACTCGACATGTGTGCTCGGACAAAGCCATGTTCTCCACATACACTCCAATAAACGGGCGCCAACTCTACATGGGAAACTCCACTATATCTCCTATAGTTGGATTGGGAAAGGTGGTTCTAAAGAAGACTTCGGGAAAGGAGTTGACTCTGATCGATGTCCTACATGTTCCTGACATCTGAACTATATGATTGAGTCTTGTAATTTATGATATGATCGTTTAGGTCATTTAAATTATGGTTCACTTAACAAATTAGTGAAGTTAAACTTCTTACCTCAAATGAATGTTAACTTAAAACATAAGTGTGAAACTTGTGTTGAAGCCAAGTTAACGAAACCGTCATTCCATTCAATTGAAAGAACTATGACACCTCTTGAATTAATTCATACTGATTTATGTGATCTAAAGTTTTTGGAAACTAGAGGTGGGAAAAAATAATCCATTACTTTCATTGATGATTGTACAAGACATTGTTACGTCTATTTGCTAAGAAGCAAAGACGAGGCCTTGGTAGTGTTCAAACAATACAAGAATGAATTTGAAAATCAACTTAGCAAAAAGATAAAAAAAAATGTTCGAAGCGATAAAGGAGGAGAATATGGAGCAACATTTGAAGAATTTTGCACTGGATATGGCATTATTCACCAAACAACTCTTTACTCACCACAATCAAATGGTATTGCTGAACGTAAGAATCGTACTCTAAAAGAGATGATGAATGCTGTGTTGATAAGTTCTGGATTACCCCAAAACTTGTGGGGGAAGCTATCCTGTCGGCTAACTTCATCTTAAACAAAATACCACATAAAAATAAGGATGGTACTCCTTATGAGTTATGGAAAAGTCACAAGCCTTCCTACAAATACTTGAAAGTGCGGGGTGCTTAGCTAAGGTAGAAGTACCAAAACTGAAGCAAGTGAAAAGATGGCCGAAAATAATAGATTGTATTTCCATTGTATATGCATATAATAGTAGTGCATAGCGATTCCTGGTTCATAAATCAGAAATAGATGATATACACAAAGGTACAATCATTGAGTCAAGGAACGTGCTATTCTTTGAAGATATGTTTCCTTGTAAAAAAACAAGGAAACAAGCCGTAAGAAAAGGGTGTATGAAGATGCTAACCGTGACTCTATTGAGGAATGCTCCTGACTTCATGACATATATGTTGGACAATGAACCATGATCAGTTAGTGACACATTATCTAGCTGCTCTTATGTGGAAAGAGACTATTAATGGCAAGATAGAATCCATAATGCAAAACCACACGTGGGAATTGGTAGACCTTCCAACTGGAAGTAAACATAATGCAAATGGATTCTTAAAAGGAAATATAAGTTCGATGGTTCAATTGATAAGTACAAGGTGAGACTCGTGGCAAAGGAATATAGACAAAAGAAGATCTTGATTACTTTGACACATATTCACCAGTCAAGAGAATTACATCAATTAGAGTGATCATTGTTATCGCTGCTCTAAACAATTTAGAGATATGTCAAATGGATGTAAAAACAACATTCATCAATGGGGAACTCTTGAGGAAGAAATTTATATGAAACAGCCCGAGGGGTTTGTGGTTCCCGGATAAGAGAAAAAGGTGTGCAGACTCGTTAAGTCATTGTATGGGCTTAAGTAAGAGCCAAAACAATGGCATGAAAATTTGACAAAACAATGTTGTCAAATGGTTTCAAAATTAACGAGTGTGACAAATGTGTATATATGAAAAACACGCCAAAAGCATATGTAATAGTATGCTTGTACGTTGATGATATGCTCATAGTGGGAAGCAACTTAGAAACATCAATGCGACAAAGAAAATGTAAATAAAACATTTCGAAATGAAAGATATGGGTGAAGCTGATGATACTTGGAATTAAAATCTCCAAGATATCCGAAGGACGAGTGTTGTTGCAATCTCGTTATGTTGAGAAAATACTCGAGAAATTTCTCGTGAATGATACAGCGTCTGTAAAGCACCCTATGACACGAATCTACATTTAGTTAAAAACAAAGGAGACCATGCCATGCAATTAGAATACTCAAGGATATTTGGCAGTCTTATGTATCTCATAAACTGTACACGTCCTGATATTGCATATGCGGTTGCAAACTAAGCAGATTCACGAGCAATCCAAACAATGATCATTGGAAGGCATTGATGATGGTACTTAAATATTTAAGATACACCCTGAACTATGTATTGCACTATACAAGATATCTTGATGTATGGAAGGATACACTGATGCAAATTGGATATCGTGGAAATCTACCAAGCAATACCAAGCAAACTTGTATTGCTAGATCCACTATGGAATCTGAATTCATAGCATTGGATAAAGCCGGAGAAGAAGCCAAATGGCTTAGAAGTTTTGTTTGGAAGAAATTCCTTGTTGGGAAAAACATGTGCCTGCAATTAAAATACATTGTGATAGCCAATCTGGTATAGGAAGGGCATAAAGTAGCATGTATAATGGTAAGTCTAGACATATACATCGCAGACACAATACTATTTAACAATTAATCTCAAATGGCATTATGTCCATTGACACGCGAAGTCAAAGGAAAATATTGTGAATCTGCTCACGAAAGGTTTGCCTAGAGATCAAGTATATAGTTTATCGAGGGGAATGTGATTAAAACCTTATAATCAAAATATTGTGGTGGATACCCAACCTGTGTGACTGGAGATCCCAAGATCAAGGTTCAAAAGGGACAACCAAATTACGAGATTGTATAAACACCTTGGAGAATTAATCTCCGACACATTCCTATGATAAGGGGTGTAGCCTGCAAAAAGGATATGAGGATAGACATATTAGGATATGTTGGAGTATAGCGGGATACTCTTATAGGAGATCACCTACGTAAGTGCGAAGTGTGGCCGCTTCAAAGAATGGAAAGCACTTATGAAACCAAGCGTGGTCCATGGCCGAAACGTACACAACCATAAGAAACCAATACGAAGGTTAGAGTTGTTATGGTGTGGGTTCAATTGTCTAGGTTTACATCAATGACTAAATAGTTCAAGACTATAAGTTCACTATTAAGTCAAGTAAATCTGATTGAATACTACTACGGAAGGTTCAAGGCCGCAAGCTACCTCTCTAGATATCATAACAATTCCTTGAAGGCACTCAATTGCATCATGCATTAATTTAATTCATGTGGGGGGTTGTTGGAAAAATGGTGCGTGAATTACAATTAAGCGTCAGATATCAAACGAAACGAATTCGTATGTCGGAATCGTATGAAAAATGTGTTGAAAAATTATGCTTGTCTCGATCGACCGAGGCCAATGGCTCGATCGATCGAGCCATGCAGAAAAATGAAATATAAAGGGCGCGATCGATCGCGCCATTTGGCCGATCGATCGCGCCCTGTGTGGAATCAATAGATAGGTCTCCTCACGTTTCATTGCATTTTTTCATGATTTGGTACATCCAAATTGTGTCCTTTGGAGGCACACTTTGATCTAGTATAAATAGAAGAATCATTGGTTGGATTTGACAGATTTTTTTCGAGTTTAACAAGAGTTAGATAGATCAAAATCTGAAACATTTTGTTCATATTTTCCATTCTTCATATTGAGTGATTTCAAACCTCAATGATCTGAGGATTTGTGAATTGAAGTGCTTCTTTCACAAATCGTAAGTCGTTGTATCTTGGGAGACAAATTACCAAAGCAAACTGTTAGCACCAAGGCGGGACAATATTGTCTTAAGGACAGATATTACAAATCTCGCCTCGACATTCTCCGTGATAAACCATTTCATTTCTATTTTGCCTTTCATACAAATACCCAAAAATTTTGAACAGCATACACTTCTCTAACTCTAGTGGGGAGTGAAAAAGTTATCACCAAGTAGGAAAGTTGTCATATATCCACCCTATATAAATAAATGAGTTACCCATTGGTTTATGTACAAAAAAATAAAGAAGGTCAAGTGAGAGACATAGTTTTACTATGCTTTAGCCTGGGTGAAACTGTCATGTTTTTCCTTTAGTTAAATAGTTATGTTGTAGTTAACTTTGTTTGCAAAATTATTAAGCATTTTGAATAATCGTACATATTTTTTAATGATTGTCAATGATAAAAAATGCTTTGATGTTGCCTACATGAATATAATATTGTTGTTGGTTATTTAAAATCAAATTCTGGTAGTGCACGGTTTCTGGATTTGCAAACTGAAATGAGAATCTTGAAATAAAATGTCTATGGCATAAGGTTACTGTTGGTATTGATTGTATCGGTGAATAAATTAAGGTTTCTAGTGTATCCTTCCTGCAAAGGAAGAAAGGAGACGTAGAAGTGTTGTGCTTCGAACTTCCAGAAACAAATGCTTGTGTTATTTACTTTACTGCATTTATTTACCTTACCGTTTTTACATACTTTCTTGCATATTGTTAGTTCCGGATTTTAAAGATGACAAAACAAATCAGAACGGATCGATGGAAATCAGACTGACCAGATCGATTGCTCAAAGCAGATCAAGCTGATATGGTATATCGCAAAATCAGAACGGATCGATGAACATCAGCCTGACAAGATCGAAGCTTCAGAACAGCTCAACTATTATCAGATCAGAGCAGACAAGGTTGTATAAGCTTCGCTCTTCAGTCCGAATCATTAACGGCTATGTATTGAAGCATTTAATGTTGCAATTAATGCTGAAAAAGACCAAGGACTGAAGATTACCATAAAAGGTAAGACAAAGAAGAGCTTACCAGATAGTCGCCGAAAGCATGAACCAGAATGGCAAGTGCCCAAAAGAATAAGACTGTAGCTTACTCAGAGTTTGAGCAGAATCAAGAGTTGCACATAAAGGGAAATAATGTCGTTGGTACATGCAACTATATAAGGATGCAACTAAAGAGCTCAGAAAGAGAGACTGATCAATCGAGAAACGCAAAAAGAAAGCTAAACAGCACAAGCTTACAAGCTCAGACATTCTCGAGCCGAAAGTTTTCATAACCACAAGCATATTGTAATATTTGATCATCTCAGGATCATTGTGTGCATAGACTAAACTAGTCTATCTTTTATATTCTTTACTAAGATAGAGAAGTGAGAATCAATTGTAACTGTCAGACAGTGTGTGTCTGAACAGATGGAGAGACTAGGAGTTTCAGTCTGGTAGTGAGGTAAATCCAGCTGAATTGGGTTTGCACAACAGGATTGTATAAATCAAAGTCTTCTAGTGGAATCCTTCCTTAATTGGAAGAAGGGGGAGACGTAGAAGGATTGCACCACCTTCGAACTTCCAGAAACATATTCTGTCTTTTATCATTCTGCACTAGTTTTATCCTTCAAGCCATCGAGCCGTTCTTACTAGTCTAAGAACAGACCGTTCCACACTAAAATATTCAGTGGTCTGTTCTGCAGAAAAGTTGATTAAGAAACAGATTTCTTTCACTAACCCGAGAGAAATCACAAAGGATTATTTTTAATAGGAGTGTTCATTAACCCCCCCCCCCCCCCCCCCCCCTCTAAACACTCCGGACCGATCCCAACAAGTGGTATCAGAGCAGGTCGTCTTAATCATCAAAGATACTTGGACTGATGGCATCATTCAACAAGATTCCCATGTTCTAAAAAAAAGACTATTATGATTGGAGAATCAGAATGCAAGCTCATCTGGCAGCACAGGATGACGATATGTGGTTCGTCATCACTGATGGACCAATGAAAATTCTGAAAGTCAATACAGCAGCCGCCATTACTGGTGGTGAACCCCAAATGGTCGAGAAGGACAGATCCCTCTGGACGAATGAAGAAAGAGAGAAAGCAAATCTAGACAGCGTAGCCAAAGATATCTTGCTCAAGACGTTGGACAAGAATATGTTCAGTAAAATCAAAATGTGCTCAATTGCTAAAGAAATCTAGGAGAAGATAGCACAGCTATGTGAAGGGAACGACCAGACTAAAGAAAACAAGCTGACTGTTGCTCTACAAAAATTTGAGAGCATAAAAATGAAGATTGGAGAAACTCTAAACGAGTTTGATGAAAGAGTCACTGGCATTATCAATGAACTAAATGGTCTGGGCAAGGAATACTCGAACAGAGAGATTGCTCTGAAAGTAATGTGTGCATTGCCAAAAGAATGGGATGTCAAGACCATTGCAATGAGGGAGTCCAAAGATCTGAACAAAGTTGAACTTCATGATCTGTTCGTAGATCTTAAGGCGCATGAGTTCGAACTGATCACCAGAGGTGAAGCAGAGCCATTCATCTCTCAACCAAATAAAGCACTGACAGCTATTCCAGACCAGACCACCCCCTCAACAGATCGATCAATCGAACAAATAAGTAATGATGCTATGTCATTATTTATCAAGAAATTTGGTAAATTCATGTCTAAAAATAAACGGAATTTCAAACCCTCTCATCACTATAAATCTAGAAAAGACGATGCTGTTAATGATCAGGCTTGCTACAATTGTGGTAAGACCGGACACTTTATTGCAGATTGCACCAGACCGAAGAAAGAAGAACGAAAAGAAAAGCATCGTGATGACAAGAAAAAGAAGCACTACAAAGATTGTAAAAACATCATGGGAAGTCCCAAAAGGTCCTAGTAGCAGAGGAAGGAAACAGCAAGTGGGCTCAGACTGACTCAGATTCAGAAAGCTCCGAATATTCATCCAGCGAAAGCGAAGAGGATATTCAATGTCTAATGGCAGACGAAGAAATGAATCAAACAGACGAGGTATTCGATCTTGACTCAAATGAATTCACACGTGAAGAGCTTATGTCCGCACTGCAAGACATGGCTAATGATTATAGAATTTTAGCTGAATCATTTGATAAAACTAAAGCTAAAGCCAATGATCAAATAGATGAGCATATCAAACCAATCTGCTCTGAGCTAGGTGAGTGCAATAATCTACAGATCGAGCTGAATAAGCTGAAAATCTCTTACGATTAGCTCCATGAAGAAAACAAGAGAATTAGCACACAAAATGTGATATCCCCGAAATGATTATGTGATTTAATCATTAATTACGTTAATATGAGGATTTTGGTGTTGATTTATTTGGGTTGATTAATTATAGTGGGGAAATGCATTTCAGGGTACATGTGTTATATGTTGGGATTTTGGGGTTGTGGCATGATTATTTGGGGTGTGTGTTATTTGTTTTGGTGAAGCATGTTTAAATGGGAATTGAAGTATTTTATTGAGAAAATACTATAAATATCATGTGAGGATATTTTAATACATCGTGCTAAATACCGGGACCAAAACATAACACATCATACCACCCAACACCCAACCACCACCCCCCAACCCAGGCTGATGACACAACATAAGCTGACCATACCCCCACTTGGCACAATCATTCAACTCATCTCCTCCACTCCAAATCTTGCCCTTTCTCTCCCAAATAATCTCCAGCACCTGATAAGCAAAATTGAGAGGAGCCCTTCCATTTTCATTGCTTGGAGACCTTCCAAAAATCGGAGCAAAGTAGGGTGAGAAACCATGCTCTGGTTTTGGTTTAAGTTTGGTTGAGTTCAAGTTTTTATTTGGTGTGAAAATGGCATGCTAGCTTAGGTTTCTTTAAACCTTTGATTTAAATGCTTACATGGTGTTGTTATGAAGCTTCCAGTATTTTTCCTTGAGCATGTTTCATATTTTATGTGAAGGATTTAAGCATGTAAAATATAGTGTTCAAAAATCTGGGCAGGGTGAGTGCCCTGTTTTTCTGGAAAATATGGAATGTGAGAGAAGTTGTGAAGATGTTATTATGCATGTTAGCTAGGTTTTTGGTAAACCTTTGATTTGAGTACATACATGGTAGTTTTTTGAAGCCCTTGGCGTTTTTGTTCGAGCATATTTCATGACTTATGTGGTAGATTTATTTGCTTGAAAATGGGTACTCGAAAATCTGGGTGGGAAAGATGATACCCTGTTTCTAGAAAAACTTGGGTGAGTACTGATATGGTTGAGCAATTTTATGCATGTGGGTTTTAAGTATGGGTATAACTTCGCTATGAATACACTCAGGGTAGTGTATTGTAGCTCTTAGCATATTTGTTCAAACATGTGGTGTATCTTATATGCTTGATCGAAGGGTATGAAAATGTGTGTTTGAGAATTCTGGAATTGTGTTTCTTGAATAGGGCAGCTCGATTGATCAGAATTCCATTTCGATCGATCGAGCGAGGCAGAACTTTGGTATGGAATGAAGGTGTCTTCTCGATCGATCGAAAAGAGGGGCCGATCGATCGAGAGACCCAGAATGTTGAAAAATATAAATTGTTATATTTTGTTTAAGTTTTTGATATTGAATCATAATGAGGTGCCTAATGTTGTGTTATGTGGTTATGTAGAACCATCTCAGGTACCAACACAGACGAGGAGATAAAGTCTGTTGACTCCTCTATCTTTTGAAAGGTACGTAAGCGACGTACGGGCATCCCAACGGTAACGTGTATTTTATGTTTGTCTATTTGACACATGATTGATGCAAAGTTGTGCATAAGAGTATTATACATGTTGATATGCATTGTTGTTGCATGATTATATATGTGGAATAAAGAGTGTGTATTCCACGAGTCAGGGTTATCATAGTGATGATTTTAATGCTTACGCTTATACCGCTAAAAATGTGGAGCAAGGCTTGCACATGGAGGCGGGGTATACCATACTAAGCGGGGAAGAAGGTACCGTTAGTATGAAGAGCGGGGAAGAAGGTACCGCTAGCAGGGAAAAATGTACCGCTTGTTATGAAATAATGAAGCGGGGAGGATGTTACCGCTCATTATGAAGTTAAGAAGTAAGAAGCATTTAAAATACACTGATGATAAACTGAATAAGAAAGATTAAGATTAAAAAGTGAAGTTATGCCATGACATTTACTTAAGGAAGCCATAATTTCATATAATGATTTGATTATGAGTTATGGTACAGGGACAACCAATGGGCGTTTAATGCATTGGAAATACAGGAAGTATTTTATATCTATGATTATGCATTATGCTTTACATTCATATTATGTTGAATATGAATTATGATGTGCTCATGTGTTGGGGGTTGTCTTTGTAGGTGCATTTAATTCAGAGAACAAGGGTCGGGGTTGACACGTTGAGCTTTAAGGAGTGCTACAGCATTAGCAGAACAGAGTTTCATTTTGTATAAGTTTCTACATGGAGTATAGTAGAACTATAGTCTTATACGTTGTTACTAAGAGATGTAACTAATCCATTTTGAAATTCTTTTGGTACTGTAATCTCTAAAAGCTCAGGATATCAACACGGCCTATTACTCTGATTATGTATGATTAGTTCTTTTATTTGCACCTTAGTATCTTGTTAAGTTAACGGGGTCTCACACAAAATGCTAAGCTTTCTCATATTTTCAAAACATGGACAAAATCAAGAGCATCTCTGGAAGAATTGCAAGAGGTACAAAGAAATGTCGGTGATGTCACCGGCATAGGCTTTGATATCAAAGACTGCACCAAAGATGAATCTGAACTGTTGCTGGTAAAGAACAAAATCAAACAAATGACATTTGTTAGATCCAGCACAGTATATGAAACTGAAGCGCCTACAATTCAAACGGGAGTCTCCTTCGTGAATCAAGGTTTGAGAAAAGGAATTAGATATGTTAACCAAGCCAAAGAAAAGGCACCAGCAAGCTTTGTGTTTATCAGACCAAACCTAAAGGTGCAAGATCTAAGGCAAGGAAGACCATCCAACTACTATAACTCAAAACCAGTTCAATGAAGATATAGATTACCTCATAAGAATCAAAGGTTTCCATATCGCACACATTATCACACACAACATCGAAACAGATCAGCTCACATCACACCAGACACACACAAGCCATTAAAGCTGATACAGGTGTGGGTTCCCAAAGGGCTAATCCGTTCTGGACCCAAGTAGGATTGTGTACCAACAGTAATTATGTTTGATGATAGGTACCGAAGAATCTAGTATCGGACTGGTACTTAGACAGTGGGTGTTCTCGTCACATGACAGGAAACGTCGAGCTGCTGTATGAAGTCACAGAATGTACTGGACCCAAGATCATCTTCGGGGATAACTCAAAGGGTAAGACCGTGGGCAAGGGTAAGATTGTCCATGGTAATATTACTATCAATGATGTGCTGTTAGTTGAAACCTTATGCTATAATCTGATTAGTATAAGTCAACTATGTGATAATGGTTATGCTGTAGAATTTCACAAACACACTTGCACTGTTAAAACGTCAGACGATATGACCATGCTTGTAGGAATCAGAAATGGAAACACATATAAGATTAACTGGAACTCTGCTCAATCTGATAATCCTACTTGCTTCATCGTGAATAATGATAATAAACACTAGCTATGGCATAAACGCTTGAATCATCTCAACTTTAAGATTATCTCTAGCCTGTGTAAACATGATTTAGTTGTCGGTCTGCCCAATATCAATTTTGCTAAGAATAAGATCTGTGAAGCTTGCCCAATGGGCAAACAGATCAGATCATCCTTCAAAAACAAGAATGTCAAATCATCCTCACGCTGCTTAGAACTATTACATATGGACTTGTTTGGTCCTATACCAATAACAATTTTAGGGGGAATGCGGTACACTCTTGTTGTTATTGATGATTACTCACGTTTTACATGGACTATATTTTTGAGCAGTAAAGACCAGACCGGTCCGAAGTTGATCAAGTTGCTGAAACACACTCAGAATGAGAAATCGTCAAGCATAGATAGGATTCGTAGTGACAAAGGCACTGAATTCTCAAATCAGAATCTTGAATCCTTTCTAGAAGATCAGGGAATTAAGCATGAATTCTCAGCTGCTCGAACTCCTCAACAAAATGGAGTTGCAGAACGAAGGAACGGAACGCATTAGGAGGCAGCAAGGACAATGCTTGCAGATTCTGGAATTTCCAAAAAGTTCTGGGCAGAAGCTGTAAATACTGCTTGCTACACTCAAAATCGATATATGATTAACAAGAAGTTGAATCTTACTCCATATGAAGTATGGACTGGTAACAGATCGTCTATCTCTCACCTTCATGTATTTGGCTGCAAATGCTTCGTTAACAATAATGATAAGAATCATCTTACAACATTCGAAGCTAAGTCAGATAATGGGATATTCTTAGGATATTCATCCAATAGTAAAGCTTTTCGCATCTTCAATAATCGCACTTTAACTGTAGAAGAATCAGTTCATGTAGTGTTTGATGAATCTTTATGTATTGAGGGTAACAAGGAATCAATTCAAAATCAGATGGAAAATATCCATCTCGAAGCTAACAGTGATGATGAGATTGTAGCTAACAGGTCAAGAGACAATCCACCGGAACCTGAAGTACCAGATAGACCGGATCAAGGCAATGAAGCTCCTTCAGATCGAGCCGATCCGGAGGTTCTAAACTCTAATGTTAAAGCAGATGCTGATAATGTTGCTACTACTCATCCTTCTGGACCAGATAATCCAGAATCGAGCTATCGATGGACAAAGAGGCATCCACCTTATCTAGTAATTGGAAGTCCTTATGCACCTATAAGAACCATAGGACAGATGATGGATGAATTCACTCATGCCGCTTTTATATCTAATCTGGAACCCAAAAAGATTGATGAAGCTTTGACTGATTACAACTGGATTAAAGCAATGCAAGAAGAGCTTAATCAATTTGAACAAAATCAAGTCTGGAGTCTAACCCCCAGGCCAAGTGATCTGCCTGTTATTGGAACCAGATGGGTTTTCAGAAACAAACTAGATGCAGATGGAGTGGTGGTTAGAAACAATGCCAGACTGGTCGCACAAGGATTCCGACAAAGAAGAAGGAATTGACTTCGATGAATCTTTTGCATCAGTCGCCAGACTTGAAGCAATCCGAATATTTCTTGCTTATGCTGCTTTTAAAGACTTCAAAGTATATCAAATGGGCGTTAAGAATGCTTTTCTTAATGGTAAGCTTCAGGAGGAAGTCTACATTGAGCAACCTCCTGGATTTCAGAACCATTCATTTTCAGATCATGTATATCTACTGAATAAAGCAGTATATAGACTGAAACAAGCTCCAAGAGCCTGGTATGACACTCTGTCTCAATTTCTTCTGAACCACGATTTTCAGATCGGCTCAGTGGATAAAACTTTATTTAAGTTTATTAAGGGGGAACATACCTTATTAGTTCAAATCTATGTTGACGATATCATTGTTGGGTCAACTAACCCCAAATTATGCGAGAAATTCTCTAAGTTAATGCAGGGACAGTTTGAGATGGGTATGATGGGAGAACTTTCATTCTTTTTGGGTCTCCAAGTCAAACAGCTCAGCAATGGTATTTTTATCAATCAGACCAAGTATATCAAAGATCTTCTCAAAAGATTCGGAATGGAGACTTGTTCAACTGCATCAACTCCAATGAGTCCTTCAATTAAGCTAGATAAAGACGAAGGGGGAACAGCAGTGGAAGTAACGATGTATCGAGGACTGATCGGATCGCTCTTGTATCTTACAGCGAGCCAGCCTGATATTATGTTCTCAGTCTGCATGTGCACTAGATTTCAGTCAGATCCAAAGCAATCACACTTTATTGCTGCTAAGCGCATTCTTAAATACTTAAAAGGATCTCAGAACGTTGGTCTTTGGTATTCCAAAGATTCAAATTTCAGTTTAGTCGGATATTCAGACACTGACTATGCTGGGTGTAAGATTGATCGCAAAAGCACCAGTGGAACCTGTCAGTTCTTAGGTGAAAGATTGATATCATGGTTTAGCAAGAAGCAAACATCTATTGATACATCTACAGCTGAGGCAGAATATCTTGCCGCTGGAAGCTGTTGCGCTCAAATGCTCTGGATTCAACATCAGCTCAAAGACTATGGCATTCAAGCTGTTGAATCTCCGATATTTTGTGACAACACCAGTGCAATTGCTATAACGTATAATCCAGCTTTGTACTCTCGAACAAAGCATATTGATATCAGACATCATTTTATTCGAGATCATGTTGGCAAAAAGGAAATTCGGATCGAGCATATTTCAACAGACCAGCAAGCAGCAGATATCTTCACCAAACCACTTCCTGAGGCTAAGTTTAATTATTTTCGTCAAATTCTTGGTTTAATAGACTTATCTTGATATTTTAGACGTATCTTTCTTTTCGCTTTTAAAGATTATATATTGGCGCAGATCGATAATACAATGATCAGAAAGACATAGACCAGTCCGAACTTTCAGACCGATCTCTGTCAAATCTGATATTATCCCATGATCTGTCTGGTCACCCAATCTTTAATACAGTAATTGCTTAAAACAGTCCTGACTGATTGCATTTTAACCGCCTTATCTCTCTTTCATCCTAACCATTTATTTTGAATTATTTAAATATCAGTCATCGTGATACAGACACGTGTCTTCTCTCTCCTATTTAGCGGGCTGAACATTTCACTTTCATTTCCCTTTTTACGAATCACTGCTGTCTGATTTCTAACTCTCAAATATTTTCAATTTCTCCGTATTCTTCATTACATTCAAATGGCCACTATCACTCACAACTCTCTATCTGTTGAGTTCAATGAAATCTACAGGGCTGGAGATCCAGAAATGGTCTCCATGTTCAAATCCTTGGAATCTTCAGGATTAAGGAACTTTCTGGAACGCGGGACGGTGGTTTACGAGTCGGAGATTCAAGAATTGTTCGCCAATGCTGTGTCTCAGAAGACGTTCATCTCCACCTCCTTCAAGGGCAAATCTTTTGACATTTCTCAGTCGACGCTGTCAAAGACCTTTGGTCTTCCCAACACCGGACTGACTGAGTTTGGCCACATTCCTCAGGCCACTATCACCGATCTTCAGGGGAAGGTATCCATTTTTGGCCACAGACTGCAGCCATCATTCAAGAAGAAGGAAATGCTCTTTCATTTCCAAGTTCTATGCGAGATTGTTGGCAAGTCACTATTGGGCAAAGCCGGAAACTATGACGCCGGAAACTGTCGAGAAATTCCGGGCCATGGCTGCTATTCACTCAGGACAAAAGATGAATTGGTCCACGATCTTGTCTGGAGTTTTGCTTGAAACGGTTATCGCATCCAAACAGGTTGTGTGCTTTGCTGTTCCTCTAAGCAAGCTTTTGGAGACTCTGGACATCGAGCTGGGGAAGTCGTCTGCTCTAAGCCCCTTCAAGATTCTCAACTTCAAGGGATTGGCACTACTGAAGTCCAAAAGTGCTCCACCCACTTCTTCCTATCTGGTGGTTGTCAAGATTGAACGAGGAGAAGAATAGGCTGCTGCTAGAAAAACTCGAGTCAAGCGCAAACTGACAATTCAGACTGACTCAAAGGAAACTCAGTCCGCTCCTTCAACTCCAGCCAAGCCTCCTCCAAAGAAGCCAAGAACCCAGATCACCAAGCCCATCAAAACCTTACCTCTTAAAACCTTACCTATCTTGTCCTCAACAAAAGCCACTCCTGAACCACAAACTACAACTCAACCTTCAACAGTTCCAACCACTGTACCCAAAGTCACCATCCGAGTCCCTTCTGCCATCCCTGTGGTCAAAGGCATTGTCATCACAGAATTGG
The DNA here is from genome assembly GCA_907163345.1 of Haberlea rhodopensis. Classification (NCBI taxonomy): domain Eukaryota; kingdom Viridiplantae; phylum Streptophyta; class Magnoliopsida; order Lamiales; family Gesneriaceae; genus Haberlea; species Haberlea rhodopensis. The sequence continues at coordinate 982,653 of CAJQUN010000111.1, forward strand.
GAGACTACACTCAATCAGGGATCAAGACCTCGACACCCACCGGCAAAGGCAAGGCAGTTCTCTCTGAACCCATCTCTTCCAAACCCAAGTCAGCCGCTCAAACAACCATCGACATCCACATGGAAGATGTTGAAGAAAAGGTAAAGGAGCTCACTGTAGTGTTTGATGAATATGTTGAATACAGAACGATCAACCACATTGATCTGTTCTTCGACAAGCTGAGAAGACTCCGAAAGATGGAACAAGAAGTCCTTAAGGGGACAGAGACTGATGACGTCCGAATTGCTGTGCATCGCAAAGAGTTGTTCCAGGCTAACCAAAGATTCAGACTGGCAAATTTGCTCATTGCAGTTAAGAAGGCGAATTTTGATCCGAGCAATCCGACTGCCAAAGATGATGGTGCTGTCATTGCTCAGCTGGAAATGGATATTCATGCTCTTCACTTGGCTGTTCGCTTTCAACGACAGAAACTCAACATATCCACTCCAGTTCCCAGCCCAGATCACCCAACTGCGAGAAAGACATTGGTCGAACCATTCGTTGAGCCAATTCCTTCTAGTACAGCGGAGCAGACAGCAACGCAGATAGCGGAGCAGCCACTGACTAATGCTCCGTCTGCAGCTGAGACTGAAGCCATGGATGTCCTGCTGGAATCTCCAACAACTTCCATCCCCCTAGCATCTTCAGTCTCCCAAATTCAGCACAGTTCAACTGCCGAAACTACGACAGTTGTCTCACCAGATTTCGTCGATCCGGATTTGGTGGTGTCAACAGTTGTTGCAGCGATACAGGTTGAGGAGCCTACCAGACCTATCACTCCTCCCAATCAGTCTGCTGAAGATATGGCATTTTTAGAAGAATTTTCTTCGGACTTGGTCACTTTGATCCGGTCCGAAACACGTCAATCTGATATGTCTTCACTTATACCAATTGCCGCAGAAGTTGATCATACCTTGTCCTCATCTGATCACTCTCCAAGCCGTTTATCTGATGAAGCCCCATCTCTGGCCAAGTCCCTTCAACACCTTTCTGATAACTGTCTATCTCTCTCTCAATGAGTTATAGAAGTCCATCAAAGTCAGAGGGCTACATTCTTGGATTTTGAATCTTTCAAAGAGAAGATGACGGCTAACATTAGCAGCATTCAGCGCGGATTGAATGATCTGTTCTCTTAGCAAGCTACATATAAAAACAGTCTGAGAAAAGAACAGATCGAGCTGGCCACTGAAGTTCGAGCCTCCGTCGCAAAATCCCTTATTGCTCAAGACACTCGTCTTGATGCTATCAGCGCTCAGCTCGCCCAGATTGTCGACTTTCTTCAGGAGATTGCTGCTGACAAAAAGGGGGAAAAGAGAAAGGACTTCAAGCCACCTCAGTCTTCAGCAAGGAAGTAGCGGTCTATATAAGTCAGACTTGAAAGAGAAAGGACTTCAAGCCACCTCAGTCTTCAGCAAGGAAGTAGATGCCTATTTAAGTCAGACATATAAATGTATTTCAGATTGTTTGTTCAATAAAAATCAGAATTCTTAGTTAAGTCTTCGTTCATTTATTTTGAACTAAATGGCTTAATCAATCCGAACTTCAACTTAACTGTGTTCATTTAATTTGAACAAGAAGAAGTAATTGATCCGCAAGTATACGCTTCAAATTTCTTAAAAGACTATAAGAAGACATAGAAGCTAGGTTTTGTCATCATCAAAAGGGGGAATTTGTTAGTTCCGGATTTTAAAGATGACAAACAAATTAGAACGGATCGATGGAAATCAGACTGACCAGATCGATTGGTCAAAGCAGATCAAGCTGATATGGTATATCACAAAATTAGAACGGATCGATGAACATCAGCCTGACCAGATCGAAGCTTCAGAACAGCTCAACTATTATCAGATCAGAGCAGACAAGGTTGTATAAGCTTCGCTCTTCAGCCCGAATCATTAACGGCTATTTATTGAAGCATTTAATGTTGCAATTAATGCTGAAAAAGACCAAGGACTGAAGATTACCATAAAAGGTAAGAAGACAAAGAAGAGCTTACCTGACAGTCGCCGAAAGCATGAACCAGAATGGCAAGTGCCCAAAAGAATAAGACTGTAGCTTACTCAGAGTTTGAGCAGAGTCAAGAGTTGCACATAAAGGGAAATAATGTCGTTGGTACATGCAACTATATAAGGATGCAACTAAAGAGCTCATAAAGATAGAATTATCAATCGAGAAACGCAAAAAGAAAGCTAAACAGCACAAGCTTACAAGCTCAGACATTCTCGAGCCGAAAGTTTTCATAAGCACAAGCATATTGTAATATTTGATCATCTCAGGATCATTGTGTGCATAGACTAAACTAGTCTATCTTTTGTATTCTTTACTAAGATAGAGAAGTGAGAATCAATTGTAACTGTCAGACAGTGTGTGTCTGAACAGATCGAGAGACTAGGAGTTTCAGTCTGGTAGTGAGATAAATCCAACTGAATTGGGTTTGTACAACAGGATTGTATAAATCAAGTCTTCTAGTGGAATCCTTCCTTAATTGGAAGAATGGGAGACGTAGAAGGATTACACTACCTTCGAACTTCCAGAAACATATTCTGTCTTTTATCATTCTGCACTCGTTTTATCCTTCAAGCCATCGAGTCATTCTTACTAGTCTAAGAACAGACCGTTCCGCACTAAAATATTCAGTGGTCTATTCTGCAAAAAAGTTGATTAAGAAACAGATTTCTTTCACTAACCCGAGAGAAATAACAAAGGATTATTTTTAATAGGAGTGTTCATTCACCCCACCCCCCTCTAAACACTCCGGACCGATCTTAACACATATCTTTAAAATATCTTTCAAATGTTTAATCGCTTATAGAGTGGGTTATGTCGAGTGTCTTCCGCTCGATTTTGTAACCGAACTCGATATAATCTCTCGGTGCAATTATTTCAAGAACACGAGCTATTGAAGCTCAAGTTGGTTGAACTCGGGTGTGGATTGACAACCCACCATCGGAATCGATCATAACAAGTAGTATCAGATCGAGTTGTTCTTGGAAAGCATTTTAACCGATTTTAGACGGAAATCTTTTGAAGAAAACTTTCTCATGAGCATGAAATTATTTTCATAGCATAATTTTCTAAAACTTGGTGTATGAAAACTTTTAGTATAAAAATCAATTTCATTGCATTCATTTTGCACGAAAATAATTTTAAAATCCATTTTAAATGTTTAATTTTTTGTTCAATCTGTTCTAAACTCATTTTAAGTTTAAAATTGTTATTTTGAAATTTTTTTCTAATAATTTTTGAAGCATTCAGTTTTTCTTATAACTTGCTAGCGACTTTGGGAAAATTGGCATAACTTCTTGCTCGAATGTCCAAATGACAAACCGTTTTTGCATTGCAAACTAGTCTCATAGAGAATCACAACGGTATAGGTCTTGCAGCCTAATTATTCAAGAAGAAAAGTATTTTATTCTGCAAAGTATACTCAAGTGTCCTGCCACCGCAGAAAGATGAAATGAACATTGTTGAGTTTTGTCAAGAAATTCAAATTTGTTGCCAAGTATGCTTCATCCATCATCAAAAGAGGTTATTTTTGTTCAAAAATTAAATGTGCATTGATTTTTTTTATAATTTGTTTTAGCCTACCCCATTTGCCCCTCACTTGCTCAAATTTTCAAACCTTTTAAAATTAAGGGGATAGTTTAATCTCAATCCTTGAGGGGGAGTAAATTTATTTGTCTTCCTTTTTGATTCACACAAAAAGAGGGAGTTATATGTTGTTTTTAATAAAATGATTTCTTGTTATGCAACATTGTGCTGTAACGTTCATATTTTATTCAAATTTTGTGATCATCAAAAAGAGGGAGATTGTTGGGTTTTGGAAACCCGAATAATCTTGGTTTTGACGTTAACAAAACTTGTTATTGTGTTGCTAGCATATTTCATCAAGTGTGCAGTTCATAGATGATATCTTACAGCTTGATGATTAGAAAAGAAATGGGTTGAAGTAATCTGGACCAGTAGACAAAAGCAAAGGTCAACTGGATCAGTAGATACAACCAGTAGACCCTGAGCGCTGTTGACCAAAATCATCTACCGGACTACCAGCAGACCTCGAAGCTCCAACCAGTAGACGTCGACCAGCAAACCTCGAAGCTCCAATCAGTAGACGTCGACCAGTAGACCTTGAGCAGTAGATGTCGACAAGCTGACTTCACACCAGTAAAGTCCACCGGACTTCGAAGTAGTAGATGCCAGCGGATTTCTAACTAGTAAAGGCCAGCGGATATTGAACCAGCAGACCTTAGGCCAGCGGACATTGAACCAGTAGAGGCCAGCGGACCCAACCAGCGGACTTCCAACAATAGCAAGAAAGTATAATATGATCGTTGCAATGTCTGAAAGCTTACCAAAACTGTCACAACAGCTATATTCTTGTTTCTAACGTATATATCATTACTTGGGGCTATAGATACATGATTTGGAAACTCAATAACAGCTGATTGAAGATCAATCCAAGCCTTCCAAAGCAAACCCACTTGGGATTCAATTGGGGAAGTTCAAATACAAAAGCTACTAAATGAAGAGCACTCCCCAAACCTTGGGCACCTCTTACTTTGTTGTATCAGATTCATTATAGAATCATTTGTGCCTTTGTATTCACTCTATTCATTGTATTTGTGAGCTAAAATAGAAAAGTGAATGCTATTGTAACAGTTGATGATTCATCACAACTGGATGAGAGTCTTTGTATGTGAGACACTAAAGAACATACATAGTTGAGTTGCTAGGAGTTCTAGTTGGATGGAGAATTCTCAACTGGATCGGGTTTGTACAAAGAGTTGTATAAATCAAAGTCTTCTAGTGTATCCTTCCTGCAAATGAAGAATGGGAGACGTAGAAGCGTTGTGTATCGAACTTCCAGAAACAAATGCTTGTGTTATTTACTTTACTGCATTTATTTACCTTACTGTTTTTACTTACTTTACTCGGTTATTTAGCAGGTTATGTCGAGTGTCTTTTGCTCGATTTTGTAATCGAACTCAATATAATCTCTCGGTGCAATTATTTCAAGAACACGAGCTATTGAAGCTTAAGTTGATGAACTCGGATGTGGATTGACAACCCACCCGCGGAATCGATCCTAACAGAAAAACATAAAAATTACTTATGTTATTTGTCATGTTTGATACATGTTTTTTTATATTTCCTTTTAGAGAATCAATCTCAATTATTTTTATGAATTAGGTTTTAGAGTGATTTTGATGATGTTAGTTATGAATAAACATATTTATCGAATTATAGTACGATCATTTGGTCCGCTGAAACAAGGATTTACAGTGAAAGGAAGTATGGATGTGGGCCTAGACCAAATCTTTGTAAGCCCTCTATTCGTAGGCCGAGGAATGCCTATAGTTAGGCCCAAACCCGATGCCGACTCATCGAACAAAAAACGAAATTATCCAACATGGCACACAGTCTCACCTCCGCCATCAGCGCTCCTATTGGGAGAATTAGATCAGATCTGCCGAATAATCATTGATTCCTTCATGTCCACTTCACAAATTGCCCGAATAGAATTTTAGTTTAATGTTAAAAATGCCTCGGTTTTGAATTTCAAATTGTCACCTGCAGCTGCGAAAGGTAAAATAAAATTCAACTTCTTTGCTGATTACAGGTGATCTCCGAAAGATCTAGCTTGGTTTTTTTTTTTTTTTATCTTTGTATGTGTTTGCAATGCTGCATTTTAGTATGTGTATTTGAAGAGTTCAAGTTTCTCTTTTTCTGTTTTGCGAAATTGAAGCTGATTTTGGGTGAAGATTGGGATTAGAAAATCTATAAATAGAGGTACTGGTTTTTTGGCGCCTAGCACTATACCAAAAAGGGTGGTGGCAGAAGATAGTAGTTCACTATATATATGGGATGATCGTGATTAACTAATGGTATCAGATTTTACAGATGAGTTTGATATTTATCGCTGTCGATAGTTTGAAACTTATCAGTTATTCCTCCACTGGTTAATAAGTTCGTTATTGTAATCTTGGGGGTGAATATCTGTAGTTAAAATATGATTTTCTTGGATGGAAAATGGATAAAGCTTTTTACCTTTCCCCCCTCTGAGGAAAATGGCCTAAAGGCATTTATGAAATTCGTAATTCACATTCCACATATTTACATAAGTTAGGTTCTTGTTTATGATTTATGTTACTTGAACAAGATGAGTCACATCCTCAATGTGTTACTTCTAATGAAATTTCCTTGTCAAGAAACAACTTTGACTTTGACTTGTGGCAGGTCTGAGAAGAATGGCTGCCTCAAAGAAATGGATCAAAGCATTGTTAAGTTTGAAAAAATCTGAGAAATCACATTCTTCAGTAAGGGAAGAAAATGTAGGTGGCGGTTTCTGATTATTTTTAAATTCTGAACTCCCACTCCCACCCCCAAATATCTCGGCTATATATTTTCTCTATCTCCTTTCTTTTTATTTATTTATCTATTTTTGTTTGTGATTCTATTGAAAAACTCTACCATGCCAGTTCCAAGCCAGGATAAAGGAGGAATGTTGCATTAGGTAGCCAACCAGCGTAAAACTTTCACAAATTTATTATTAATAGATCGGGAAGATCCATATAGTCGACCTTATTTAGTGGGATAAAGGCTTGATTGATTGATTGATTGATGATGATTCTATTGGAACTTACAAGTGCATGAGAGTGGGCAGAGTGGTGCTGCTTTTGTCTGAAGTTTTTTTCTTTAATGTTTCCTCCCTCTCTATCATTATAGACCTGCAATTTCCCTGTATTTGAGACTTCTACATCCAACAACCCTCATAATCAGCATCTTATTCAATCTTACTGTATACAGTGATATCATATTGAGGATAATTCCTTCTGCTATTTATCTGTTAGCATCAGGAGCCATAGCAGTTTAAATATAGCATTATCTGCAGGAAAATGCTGCATTACCTTCAAGCTTTTTGGACTGTTAACATAATAGTTATATATGTAAGACATTGTATGTAGTTAGTTGCATAGGCCTTACTATAATTTCACTCTGGGTTATAAAAACAGAAATCAGGAAGCACTGGCAGGATTTGGCAAAGGAAGCACGGTTTGGAGATAGAAAACAGCATACTTGGAGATGAAGCAAATCAAAATGTGGCTATAGAGAATGAATATGCTAGGGGCATTAATATCCTATCAGTTTCAATTTCAACTAGCTCCTCTTCGGTTACACTTCAGATGCCAAATACAGGGCAGTTTCAGCAGAACATGAGAGAAGAATGGGCAGCTGTTCGGATCCAAACAGCCTTCAGAGGATTTCTGGTATCAAATCATTTAATTGTCTAGATCTTGTATTCCTTACTGAACTTATACAAGTATCCAATTATTTTTACCATTAGCTTGGGGATCTGACGGTCAATAAAGCCTTGCATAAGTAATCATTATCTCCTCTCTTTTTTTGTGTGTGTACTCCCCCTTTCATTGTTTTGAGCGTAATCATCATACAACCATAGTTATTAAAGGCGCTAGGCGCCAAAAAGCGATGAATCGTGGCCTGGCTTAAAGCGCTAGGCGCCAGGCGAAGCGTGGCCTAATAGACGTTACGCGTCGAGGAAAAATTATAATTTAAATATTTAGATATGAATATTTTTCCCAAAATAGCCAAACTATATAGCTAAGATGCTGCTCATATTGTAATATTGGTTCATTTCTAATATAAATATTTACTACACAAGAGAAATTTTTGATAAAAATAAATCTCACTCAATATTAAACAATTATATAAAAAAAAAGAAACAATAAATTAAAAATGCTTGATTGAATTAGGGTTCAATTTATTCTTAAAATATTCTTACTCAATTCTCAAAATATATTTTGTTTTATATTAATTCTTATCATTTATTAATGCCTATTCATGTGATATAATTAATAATATGACGTGTTAAAACTCTAATATATATATATATAGGGTTTATGCTTATTTAAAATTGGCTTTGAGCTTATTGAAAATATGATTTGGGCTTATTATTTTTTAAGTAATTTAAGCTCAATCCCATTAACACTCTTCAGTTCCATCAAACCATCGCCCACAGCTTAAGCCCCATACACCTAGGCGCTGAATAAGCGCTGCCTGATGTATGTGTGGGGCCTCTCACACACCAGAGGCGACACACTCTGGCCTGGCTTGGCTTCTCGCCTAGTCGAGCCAGGCGAGGGCTTTTTATAACCATGCATACAACCTGTAAAAGGAAGTAATCAAACAGTGTACAAGCATATCATCTTTCAATTAGTAAAATCATTGATCAGATCTAGTAAAGACCAGAATCCGATGGATTTAAATTGGTTCTACATCTGTAAAATTGATCTTTAGTTATCAAGTTTAATTTCTTACATATACATGAACGATGAGAAAAGTTAAAAAAGTATATAGGAAATCATAGCTAAAGTTGTGTAGTTCAACCTATTTTTGTTGCGCCTTTGTATTTTGCATAAACCTTTAGGCAAAAAGGATAATAATTCTCATTGCACTATAAAATGATTGAAACAACAATATATAATCTGAGAAGAAAAGAGCAAAGAAAGGAATGTGGCAACAAATTATCCTACCAAAAATGTAACTGTAAATACTCCCTAATTTCAGCTAAAAGATTGGTTAAAAACTAAAACAAATGGCAATAATAAACTAAGGAATCAAACAAAACACTCCCCCTCAAGTTAGGGAGAAAATAATTTTATCCTGAGCTTGGAGATGATGGCAAGAAGCACTTTAGTTAGTATGTATGTCACTTGATGACTAATAGTTATATTTTAGCTTGATGATGTTTGTTTTAATTTTGTCTTTGACGAAATGAAAATAAATCTTACATATTTAGTTCAGTCATGATGTACGTGATTGTTTGCAATACTAATGGTAGGTTGATTGTCAAAAAGGAGTTGTATTGGACCTCACATCTTGACATTAAGTTCTTCAAGTAGTCTTAATATCCATATTCCTTCACAAATACCATGTTCGATTGTGTAGACTTTTCTTATGCATTACTCCTAGATATAGACAAGTTTGTTCCACCATCTTTTCACGATACAGTGCACCCACTGCACATCTCGGTTAATCCTTGAGCATGTGCATTTGCTGTCACCGTCGGTTCAGGTTGCTAAAGTATTGTGTCATTGTGAGATCTTTTTGCTGTTGATAATGGAGAGAACACACAATTTTGAACAATTTATATGTTTGCTCTTCCTAAATTTATGCCGCAGTTCCTAAAGGATGAAGTTTTCTCCAAGGTCATTTGTCGTGGAGTTGAGGATCTTTGAACTCACTAGGTTATTCTCTGTTCTCCATTGATGAAAGTTGGGATCTCCGTTCTCTGGTTTCCCAGCATCACCAGTTAGAGATTCATATTTCCCTTTCCCAGAAACCCTTCTAGACAGCTCATGTATGACTTGGGATTACATCTGATGATTAAGAACCCTTCTCAGCAGCCATTTTTCTTACTTTAGATTTCCGCAATCTGATCTGGTACCCTGAAGATTTTGGGAAAAGAGGATATCGTTCTCACTGCATTGATAAAATATGACTTACGACAGCAATATATATGAAGAGGGCAAAGAAAACGTGAGAAAGGAACGTGACAACTAATTATGATATAAAATGGTAACTGAGAACACGTCCTAATTTCAGCTAAACAAGATTGGGCAAGTGTTACGGGACAAATATTTCCAACCCAAGACATTAAAAGGCCCAGTATAGAAGCCCAAAACAAATGGTTAGAAACACAATCAGATAAGGATATGTGGGGAGTTAGGAAGTTAGTGGGGTGGGAAGTTAGGAAGTTAGTGGGGGGAACTTCCTTTGTTAGTCTTGGGGGGAAACAAGGGAATAAATTGGGGGAATAGGGCGTATTCTGTAGGCAGACTTCATATGTGAAAGGTGGTTACAGGCTGAGGCTTGGGCAAGGGGGGATCTCCTTGAGTTTGTGTGTGTTGAGAATTTACGTTCCTTTGTTCCATTTCATTTAACAATATTAATTCAATTTCAGTTTATTATAGTAACTCGAAGTCAAAATTTGCCTTTGAATTCCTTGTTACTGTTTCAAGTAAATTGTGGTGTAACAGCAAGTCACAATAATAAATAAGGAAACAGACAGCGAAATCGAGTAGCAAAAGCCTAAAATGATTATATGCTTTGAATAAAAATTATGTACCCTGCCTTGTAAATTTGAACTCTTTTGTTTAGTCCTATGAAGATTGACTATTTGTAAACATTGTCATCCTTGTTTATATGCCTATTATGTCAGGCTAGACGCGCTCTGCGTGCTTTAAAAGGATTGGTGAGACTTCAAGCTCTTGTCAGGGGTCATGCTGTGAGAAAGCAAGCAGCTATTACCCTCCGTTGTATGCAAGCTTTAGTGAGAGTCCAGGCTCGTGTCCGAGCTAGACGTGTTCGTATGGCATTAGAAAATCAAACAGCACAACAGAAACTTCAACAGCAGCGTGAACATGAGGCGCATATCAAAGAAATTGAAGTATGTGGACTGTATGCAATTCCTGATAAGTAATGATTTCTTCTGGTGTGCTCGAGTATATGAATTTAGACTAGTGAAGGTACTTAACTTGCTAGTAGCAAATAGAAGTTGAAAATAAATACATCCTAAACTGATTTAGCTTAAGGTAGCATGTAAGCTTCCTTCATTCCATCTTTGGGTTTACTAGGAATCTTGCTCATATACAAAATATTGTAATTGTTTGTCCACATTTTTTTCGAAAATTAAGAAACTAACTGGTGAAAAAAAAAAAATTAAAATCTTGTTTGAAGCTTTAAATTTAGTGTTGTGAATGACCACTATCATTCTGGTTCCTTTAAAAAAATCTGTACGAAACTTGATGCCAAAATGGTTTCAGAAATCTTTTGAATTCACAAATTTGATGGGTGTGTCGTAAGGGCACATTGATCCATTTGTTAATGGAATACTTGCAGAGGCAAAAAATTTTTTAATGTTCATTCATTTGTATGTTATTTGAGTCCACTAATTTGTGGTTCACAGGCTCTACCATGGGCTTTCTGTAGTGTCTGATCTGTTGACTGTTAACTCAGGAAGGATGGTGTGATAGTGTTGGATCTGTTGAAGAAATCCAAGCGAAGTTGTTAAAGAGGAAGGAGGCAGCTGCCAAGCGTGAAAGAGCTATGGCATATGCTTTGGCTAACCAGGTAATGTTCTCTGTTGTGACTTATTTAACCATTCCAAAAAATACAGAAATTGTAAGTAATTCGTATAATACGGCACTCTTTTGGATAAAGGTGTTTGCCATCATTCTTGCAGTTGCCCAAATTTCCTCAAGTAAAATTCCTATTATGCAGTGGCAGGCAGGATCAAGACAGCAAGCTTTCCCTTCAGGTTTTGAGCCAGATAAAAGTAACTGGGGCTGGAATTGGTTGGAGAGATGGATGGCTGTTCGCCCATGGGAAAACCGCATTCTAGATGTTAACCTCAAAGATGGTTTTAAAATTCTTGAGAATGAGCCAGAGGAAGCAAATAACGTGTCCACAAATCCGTCAAATTCTGCTGGGAAGATGCCAGGGTTAAACATTGCAAATGGAAAAATAGGCCCTCGTTCAAGCAATAACTACATCATAAACGATAAAAGGGCATCACATTCTGATGGCTGCAGCTCTTCACCCAACAGGTCAACTAACATGCATGAAACGTCCCGCCCCATTGGATACGATGACTAAATCAGTTCTTGGAGACTTGGTTGAGGAAGCTACTTCAAAACCCAAAAGTGGTTCAAGATCTCTAAGTAATCCTAAAGAAAGATCCTCGCTTGCGGATAAACAAGGAAAGAAGAGATTTTCTCTGCCTGGCACTGGTCAGTCTCTCTCTCTCCATATATGTATATATTTTGTGTGCGTCTGCAGGTGTGTGTTTTTAACTCCTGTTATGTGATTCAACTTATTTCACATTAATTGGAATCCTGTCATTTTGTTCATAAATTTATCCACTTGGCTAAATCCTGGTAGCAGCCACAAATATCTTTGGTTTTAAATTATCTATTGAATTATGCTTTATCATGGGCACTGCACAATTAAATTTGTGAAATCACTCGGATCGCGATTAACCCATGTACATTTTTACCGTTTTACATCTGATTTGAACAGGACTCAGCCATGGTATGCAACCAGCAAGGCCAGCCAATCGATCGGCTGTTAAAAGGTCTGCAATTGCTCAGAAGACTCTATAAGACAAGTCCAAATTGAACGAAAATGATTCAAATCGTTCAAAAGTTAGGCTACGCTAGCTTATAATTATGGGCACAAGATCCTTGCCTTACTCATCTGCCCGTCGATTTATCATCTTGTAAAGAGTGTGCTCTCAGGTAAAAATGATCATTTCTTGATAATGTATAAAATGAATGGTTTTTGCACAAACTGGATGTTGTATTTAAATTTATTGTATTATTTGTTCGTCGACATTATTTATTGCTCTATCCGAGCTGCTGAGTCGCCGGCTGTTGATTGGCCCTTTGTCCATTCTTGATTATGAGACTGAAGAAATCTTTGAATCTGTTGGATGATGTACTGGTATCTCTTTCGATGTCCATTTGTATCAGTGTCGGATTCAAACTTTTTTTATTATTATTATTTTTTTTCTGGGTATTGTCTCCTTATTTGTTTTTTTTTTTTTCATTCTGTCCTTGATAACTCTGTTATTCTAAAATTTATTTTATGTTTATAAATTATTTATAAAGTTCTGAGCATGTAGAACTGCTCATACGGTAGACTCCACCCAGTTATAAAATGTCTGGATCTGGTACTACACTGGAATAACATTTTGAGGAGGTAAAACGAAGGTTGAATAATAAAAATTTCAGAATCAACGACTAAAGCACACATCATACCTAACTATGCTACGTTTGCAGCACGGACATTGATGCGGGTACAACACAATATTGATACAGTGACATGGATTTTATAAAATTACAGGATACAATAAATCTGGGATACGAAATATTTATTTTATATATTCTACGTATACACTATCTTATGATACTCTGAATTCAAGAAAAACTTTCATTAGCAAACATTTGAATAATAAAATTGAAAATGATGTAAAGTTATACATAAATCACTAATCAAAATATCAAATCATACACAAGATACCAATCAAACTTTTTTAAAAACAAAAAAAGAAAGAAAAAAAAAACCGCCAGTGTCGTGGCAGGGGATAGGCAGACCCCTACCCGTACAAAGGAGGGGAATAGACCAAATCTCACAACGTAAAAATTACATCAAAGTATTCTTATATCAAAAATAAAACAAACCAATGCAGTCAAATTTACAAAGAGCGCGAATTTAGAGTCGAGCATGTCTTCACTAAATAAATGATACACTCGACATGATACCCTCGATTTGCAATGCCATATTAGCAAGTGCATCTGCCACTGCATTCTCTTCACGAAATATATGAGTGATACGAATAGGATGGTCATGTAGGAAGGCCAGAACCCGACGCAGAAAAGGGATTAAATCCCAATGTGTATACCGAGCTTGAATGATGGACGTAGCAACTATAGAATTTGTTTCCACGCAGAGAGGAAATAGTTGATGAGAGCAAATTCAATTCCTATAAGAATGGATAAAATCTCTGCACGAATGTTATTCTCCATCCCAGTATAATCATAATAACCCGTAACAACTCGTCCTTGATGATCTCGAATAATCCCACCTATTGATGATTCTCCCGGATTGCCTCTCAATATATATTTAATTTATAGCAACCGCAAGATGGTTTAACAAAGAACAGGAATTTGAGCATGGGCGAACAAAGAATAAAGTGTTTTTGAATTTTTGAGATAATACGATAGAATGAGATGTGAATACCATGATGCTTTGAGTCATTTCTCCTTGTCCATAGAAACCACACTATGAGAAATGGTATCATCTCGCGGACATGACCTTTACTCATCAAATTTCCATGATTGCATATCTAAAGGGTTTGCGACCCGAAAATACTTCCAAAATACCTCCAAACTTGATTAGCAACTGAACTATTGAAAACAGATGCTCAAAGGATTCTTGTTGGCTATAACATTGACTTTTAGAAGCCAAACTAATGCTTCTAAGTTGAAGTATCTCATCAACTGGGATTTTACGGGCAATAAATCACCAATAGAAAAATGAAAGTGTTGGAGTTAAAGCAGCATTCCAGCACTGTGTGAAAATATGGTTGATTTCATGTCGTTGAATCAATGCCCAGACTCATTGAGTAGTGTATAAGCTATTCGAGCTAGGCTTTCAGATAGCTACATCATCTGATATTAATTGATAGGGTTGAATATTACGCGTTTTTATGCTATGATATGTATATGTTTTCGTGTTGATTCTTGGATAATTTTATGGTCAATGTTGAAATTCATAAAATGGGAAGAAATCAAGCTAAAATAATGAAAAAATGAATAAAGTTGAAGAAAAGAGGAAGAAACCAGAATCCAAGACACATGTTGCTCCTTTCTCCTCAAATTACTATATGTTCGAGCCATGTTTTGGAAATATGGTCCATATAAAAGTTGTAGAACTTTCTCTTATCTTCGCGTGGACAGCTGATTCATCAAATTCGGAGTTTGTATGAGAAAGTTACGGCCAAAATACGAAACTCGCCAGAAGCTGAAAAAGGCGAAGAAACTTACTGTGATTTCCGATCGAATCGAGCAAGCTTTTCCGATCGATCGAGAAAGGCTGAAAATTGAGCGAAAATCTTACTGGAAGGCTCGATCGATCGGCTCTTCTGTTCGGATCGATCGGGACGAGCAGTTTTCATTAAAATACCTTCCTTGTAGAGTTTGGATGCAATAGGGAAGTCCATAATTCTTTCCCCTATATATTATACACAAAATCACAACCCATATCAGATTTTGAACCCTAGAACACTCACATACAGCCTCTATCTCAGCCCCCCTTTCCTTCACCACCCAACCTCACGTCTTCTTCACCCAAAATCCATAATACACGCCTCCACCTTCTTCTCCCCTCACTTTCCTTCACTTCATGTCCAGCCTCCATCCTTCTACCATCAATCCATCCTTCAACCCTTCACCCTAGGAATTGGAACAAGCCAACAAGGCGATAAAAAGAGACGATCGAGAAGGAAGCAAGAGAAGGAGCGAAGATCTACAACCGGAGTCAACGCTGGGAGTTTTTCTTTGTCTTTAAATTCTTAGTTTTGTTTTGTTTTGATTTATTATGAGGAACTAAAATATTTATCGAGACTAGGCGAATCCTTTGTTATGAACCTTCGATTTGATGATTTAATTGAATTCTTATAGTTCTTTGCGTATGTTTTATGTTCTTCATGCTTTTAGAGGATTGATCACCTTTGAATGATGTTAGTATCGTAATTGAGATCGAGAGATGATTTTATGATACTGAATTAATAACTCATACCGATGGATTTAAGACCGAGATCGAGAGATGACGTCAAATACATGCGTAATAGCCATAGATTCTAGTAATTGAAAGCTAGGAGTTTTCATGGATCTTATGCAACATTGAATTGTTAAATAAGTGAACGAGAGTTACTTGCTGCAATTCGGTGTTAGGTTTAATATAGCTCGAGAGAGCGTATTAGATAAATTGGGAGAACTCGTCACCTTAGAAATATTTGAATATTCAATCGAGAATTGTAGGGAATTACATTGGTGAGCCAAAGTCTCGATAATCTTATCTTGTGGATTTTTCTCGTTTACTTTTATTGACTTGGTTGGATTAGAGTAGTTTAATTTAGTTTAGTTTAATTATCAATTTATTATCGTAGGTTAAATATAGTTAAAAGACATCTTATTTGGTACTTACTTGTTAGTCTCTGTGGGTTCGACAATCCGTATCTTCCTATCTATACTAAAACTTGACACGTGCACTTGCGGTCTAAAATCGCTAGATTGGAAGTAATTGTTTAAAATAAAAGCGATCAAGTTTTTGGCGCCGTTGCCGGGGACTAACTTTAGTAATATCATACGAGAAGCTTTGACTGTAATTTAACCTCTTTTTTTTTTTTCTTTGTATATATTTATAAAAAAAAACTATATTTAATTGTTTATTTGTTTTCCTTGCGAGGTACTTGTGATGCTTCATCAACAAGTCTTCACAAGATTTGCCCAACAATATTCAGAGCCATTTTATGCAGCGTGGGGAAGATTCAATGAATTGGCAGACACATTCCGGTATCACAACTTTTCGAACTATACTCTCCTGCAATATTTCTTCAAAGGGTTGGATGCACAAACACGAGAATGGGTATTGAGCGGAGCACTGGTGACTGGGAGTCCCCTGGTTGATAGAGATGAGAACAGTGTGGTGCACCTGTTCAATGATATGGCGGACTTCGATCATCACTGGCATTGGAATCCTTCACTGCAGGGTTGGAGCCACCAATACCCACCGGAGCCTCGCTACCCTATTGATACGCCACAACCATTTGAACATCGCGAAGAGAGGAGAGATAGTTCTGCAGATGTCACAACTCAGTTAGAGGATACCTTAGTGAGATTCATGGCATCAACTGAGAACAGTTTGGAGTGCCAAACCAACTCTATGCGTCACCTGGAGCAGCAAATGGCGGTCCTCCTGGAAACATTTTCAACTAGTTGCCAAGAGGAAGAGATGAGGGCTACAAATCAAGAGGCGACGAGTCGAGTTTGGTTATATGATGACGATCACTCAACCAACCAAGTTTGGGGGAGTGATCCTACTAGTGTGGAAGAGTCGAGGGAACTTGAGCCTCTTCAAGAGATTGAGCCTACTTCAGAGATGTCATCCGAGGAGTTCCTATATGAAGATGAGTCGAGTGTGATGTTGGAGAAGGAAGAGACTTTCAAAGATTCTGATTTAAGTCCATCGATGGAGACATGTTATATATAAAGCCGAGTCAAGAATCATTCTCCCATTCCTACCACTTCAAGATGAATGTTGTTGGAGCGACGAGCGTACACTGCTACAATCTTGCCAATCTTGAGGGCATACTGAATGAAGACCCATTAGTGGTATCATATGATACTTACTATGGGCGGCAGCCGCTCTTTGATGGTTGCTTCTGATGGTCAAGCCGACGACTAAAAATCAGCGCTTCTTGGGACGCAACCCAAGCGTATCCTTTTGTTATTTAGTTTTATTTTACTTTTTCAGTTTTTGCATTTTAGTTTTGTTTATCTCTCAAGTCGACTATTTTACCATATGCATTCTTCTCTTGCTAGGTACTTGGTTTGAGCGATGAACCCCTACAACAGTGGAGCTTTCAAAAGCAAATCTTCCTCAACCCTCACGCAAGCTTCTTGATCAGGGGAGTTCACTGTTTCCCTTTTGATTATTTTAAACATTGAGGGCAATGTTTGATTTAAGTTTGGGGGAGTAGTAGCTTGCATGTTTTACTTGTTTTAACCACATGTTGTGTGCTTAAATGACACTTGAATCGTCCGATTTTTATGAGCTAAATTTTTTTTTTATGAGTTCAAACTTGAGAAAAGAATGAATTATAGTAGTGACTATTCAATGAGGATTTTGATCTCACTATGCATATGAACTTAATTTGTGATTGGACTTGTACATGAATATCCTAATTTGAGTTAGCATGTCAAGAATGAGGAATACTTTGAGCACAATGAGTCATGATCTTGTGGATTGCATGTTGAATAGTGATAATTGTTGTGAACTTGATGATTTGTCTTGAGCATCTTAGAGTTATCCTAGAACTTATTTGATGATGACACTTTGAGGCGAAATTTTATAGTTACAAACTTGACTTGGAAATGATCTAGGCGATCTTTGAAATTTTTGAGCCTTTCAAGCTTACCATGATTCATATCAATCCCTAGTGTCCCATTTGAGCTTTATTGAAAAAAGAATGGTATATGCATTGCATATAATTAGACCACATTCGACATTCTTGGCAAACTCATTATACTTACCCTTGAGCCTAAATGAAAAAAGTTATCCTTACCCTAAGGGAGTATAATGAATATCATTCGATGCACTTGAATTGTTATATCTTGATGAGCTTATTGAAAAAAATGATGAATGAGAAAAGAAAAAGATAGATAAAAAGCCTTGAGAAAAAGATTGATTAAATAAGACCCAAAGTGGCCAAGGCTATAAAAGAAAAAGAAGAGAAGCTCGATGTGTGCGAAAAATTTGAACTGTAAATGATTATACTCTCTTCTTTGCGCTTATCCTATCTTTTCTTTGAAGCCAACACCAAAGGCCTTACATTACAAGCTTAAAAAGTCCTTTTGATCCAAGTCTAGGGAGTAACTATCATTAGTGGAGAAGTTGTTTGAAAATAGGCTTATAGGGTGCTTGATAATAATCTCGACTTTGAGTTGATTAACATGATTTGATCTTGAATATGTGCATGAAACTTGAGACTGACTATATCACACACACGTTCCGATTTTGAGATATGTTGCTTGAATTAGGAGAAAACATGTCTTGTCAACTTTTGTATATGTGCATGAGATTTCTGAGAATAAAATAAGTCATGAAATAATTGTTTCATGTATCAAGAATGAACTCAACCTTGTGATTTTAATGCTTAATCGAGGACGATTAAGTGATAAGTTTGGGGGAGTTGATAGAGTTGAATATTACGCGTTTTTATGATATGATATGTATATGTTTTCGTGTTGATTCTTGGATAATTTTATGGTTTATGGTATATATTTCTCTATTTCAGGAATCAATGTTGAAATTCATAAAAGGGGAAGAAATCAAGCTAAAATGATGAAAAAATGAATAAAGTTGAAGAAAAGAGGAAGAAACCAGAATCCAAGACACATGTTGCTCCTTTCTCCTCAAATTACTATATGTTCGAGCCATGTTTTGGAAATATGGTCCATATAAAAGTTGTACAACTTTCTCTCATCTTCGCGTGGACAGCTGATTCATCAAATTCGGAGATTGTATGAGAAAGTTACGGCCAAAATACGAAACTCGCCAGAAGCTGAAAAAGGCGAAGAAACTTACTGTGATTTCCGATCGATCAAGCAAGCTTTTCCGATCGATCGAGAAAGGCTGAAAATTGAGCGAAAATCTTACTGGAAGGCTCGATCGATCGGCTCTTCTGTTCGGATCGATCGGGACGAGCAGTTTTCATTAAAATACCTTCCTTGTAGAGTTTGGATGCAATAGGGAAGTCCATAATTCTTTCCCCTATATATTATACACAAAATCACAACCCATATCAGATTTTGAACCCTAGAACACTCACATACAACCTCCATCTCAGCCCCCCTTTCCTTCACCACCCAACCTCACGCCTTCTTCACCCAAAATCCATAATACACGCCTCCACCTTCTTCTCCCCTCACTTTCCTTCACTTCATGTCCAGCCTCCATCCTTCTACCATCAATCCATCATTCAACCCTTCACCCTAGGAATTGGAACAAGCCAACAAGGCGATAAAAAGAGACGATCGAGAAGGAAGCAAGAGAAGGAGCGAAGATCTACAACCGGAGTCGACGCTGGGAGTTTTTCTTTGTCTTTAAATTCTTAGTTTTGTTTTGTTTTGATTTATTATGAGGAACTAAAATTATTTATCGAGACTAGGCGAATCCTTTGTTATGAACCTTCGATTTGATGATTTAATTGAATTCTTATAGTTCTTTGCGTATGTTTTATGTTCTTCATGCTTTTAGAGGATTGATCACCTTTGAATGATGTTAGTATCGTAATTGAGATCGAGAGATGATTTTATGATACTGAATTAATAACTCATACCATGGATTTAAGACCGAGATCGAGAGATGACGTCAAATACATGCGTGATAGCCATAGATTCTAGTAATTGAAAGCTAGGAGTTTTCATGGATCTTATGCAACATTGAATTGTTAAATAAGTGAACGAGAGTTACTTACTGCAATTCGGTGTTAGGTTTAATATAGCTCGAGAGAGTGTATTTGTAATACCCCCGAAATGTTATATGATTATGTGCTATGATGATGATTTATGTTATGTTAAGGGTTGTGGTGTAATTAATTTGGGGGAATATAATTACGATATGATGATATGATTTAGGGGGCATGATAGGTGTTTTAAAGGATGTATTAATTTAAATGAAGTTATAAAATATCGAGTGAGGATATTTTAATACATCGTACTAAATACCGGGACACAATTAAACACCACATGACCACCCTACCCACACCACCCCCCTCAACCCATACCCATTCCAGCAAGTTGATGCTGCCCATACCTTCACTTGCCTTCCAATCATTCAATGCCCATCACTCCTTCTCCCCCAGCTTTCCTCCCACATTTTCGTCCAGCATTCAGTAGCCAAGAAGGAGGAGAAGATCAGCCATTTCAAGGCTTGGAACTTTGCCAAATATTGGAGCAAAAGAGGGTGAGGAACCATATTTTGCTTGGGTGAATTTCTGGGTTAAGTTTGGTTTTGTTGTGATGATTATGTTGCATGCTAACTTGATTTTTGTTAAACCTTGAGTTTAAATGCTTATATAGAAGTTTTATGAAGCCCCTAGCATATTTGTTTGAGCATGTTGCATGTTTTATATGCTAGGTTTCTTGTTATGAAAAGTGGTGCTCGAAAATCTGGGCAAGGAAGTGCCCTGTTTTTATGTTGAGTAGGGCTTTTATTATGAAGATTTGAAGCATGCTAGCTTAGGTTATGGGTAAACCTTTGACGTGAATACATACACGGAAGTTTGGTGAACATGCCAACATATTTGTTTAAGCATGAACTATGGGCTATGTGGTAGTTTCATTGCTATAAAGATGTATGTTCAAGAATTCTGGGTTGTGTAATTATGCCCTGTTTTTCGGAAAATGTGGATGAGCACTGATAAAGATGGGTTATTTTAATGCATGTCGGTTTAAGTTATGAGTGAACCTTTAATTTTAATACATGCATGGAAGTATGATGAAGCTATTGATATGCTTGTTTAGGCATTATATGTATGTTATGAAGTAGTTTAAAGGGTGTGATTTGAGGTGTTCGAGATTTCTGGAAAATCTCGCATGAATGGGAACGACCGATCGATCGGTGATGAACACCGATCGATCGTCAAATGCCGTAGCTTAAAAGAGAAAATGATGAACAGTTAGCGATCGATCGGTAAGAGAGACCGATCGATCGGTAGTTACTGTTCATATGTTATAAAATTTCATGTTCTTTTTCTTTGAAATTTGATTTTGATTCTCGTATCGGTGCCTAATATTATATTATGTGGTTGTGTAGAGCCATCCCAGGTACCAGCACAATCAAGGAGATAAGTCTGTTGACTCCTCCTCCTTTTGAAAAGGTACGTAAGAGACGTACGGGCATCGGACGGTAAAACACATCTTTACACTATGACTATGCTTTTATTGCATGAGTATACATGATGTTTATAAGATGTTTATAAGATGTTTACGGTGTTTATAAGATGTCTATGATGTTATATGTGGTAAGATGCCACGGGGTAAGATGCCCCACATGGTAAGAGGCCATGCGATACTATTTGTGGTAAGATGCCACGGGGTAAGATGCCCCACATGGTAAGAGGCCATGCGATACTATTTGTGGTAAGATGCCACGGGGTAAGATGCCCCACATGGTAAGAAGCCATGCGATGTCTATAATGTGGTAAGATGCCACAGGGTAAGATGCCCATATGCATGATTATGAATCAGGGACAACGATAAGAAGTTAATGAATAACCAGCATATTTACTTAACCAATGTTTCATGCATTTACTATGATGTTTTATGATGTTAAATGAGATTGTATATGCTTATGATGTGTTGTCCATGTACGTACGCTTTGGACTAAAGGACTAAGGGGTCGGGTTGAGCAGTGAGCTATGGGGAACACAGGAATGTATAGGAATCAAGTCTCGAATTAGTATCTACTCTAGGAGTAGTATAAATCTAAACATGAACATTCTTTTGGAAGTGCAATGAATTTGTTTTTGAAGTCCTTTATTTTGGCCTGTAATTCTGATAGCTCATGTAACAACCAAAACCTTAGAATGTTATTAATGCATGATTAGTCCTTTTTATATCTATTGATCACTGTTAAGGTGGGAAGACCCCACAGTATTAGATAAATTGGGAGAACTCGTCACCTTAGAAATATTTGAATATTCAATCGAGAATTGTAGGGAATTACATTGGTGAGCCAAAGTCTCGATAATCTTATCTTGTGGATTTTTCTCGTTTACTTTTATTGACTTGGTTGGATTAGAGTAGTTTAATTTAGTTTAGTTTAATTATCAATTTATTATCGTAGGTTAAATATAGTTAAAAGACATCTTATTTGGTACTTACTTGTTAGTCTCTGTGGGTTCGACAATCCGTATCTTCCTATCTATACTAAAACTTGACACCGTGCACTTGCGGTCTAAAATCGCTAGATTGGAAGTAATTGTGTAAAATAAAAGCGATCATTACTCAAATAGGTACTTTCAGAATGCTGTCAATAAGGTGAAGTGGAATCACCCGAGTCAATTTACTCAAGTCCCAATGATCATTATCCCAGAATTCACGAATAATTATTGATCGAGGGCCTATCACAGGGCATAAAGTGGTTAAAATCCCCATAGGGTGTCAATTATCATCCCAAAAGTAACAATTATCCGCACCAAGTAACCAACCAATCCCCGCTTCTGCTACAAGCCAAATTTGAAGCTATCTCCTCCAAGTATGAGATATGTTACTCTTTTGCGGCCCACCAACCGGAGAATCTAACGGGCAATATGTGGGTTCCTTGTTACTTAATCAATTATGTATCAAATCTGTATACACATATGAGTAGGAATTAAGTAATAATACACACTGATTAAGAGTTTTACTATGTCAGTTGTTATAGCATTTACAAAACCCTGACAAAACCCTGACATAATATACATCACATGTACATAAGAACAACCTAAAGAAGTTATACTCCTAATCAGTGGTTCAGCTCGCAGCAGAAATCGACTCACAATCCTGTCCTCCCACGTCTATGAGTCCCTACAGTAACAATCACACAACATGAGTATTGATAGACCACCATCTCAGTTCTATATCAATAAGAAAACATGATACGATAAATAACCATCGTAAAATCGCAACTGTGATTGTTCTGTATCATGCATCACAATATGCAAATATGACATGACATGTCTCAACTATCATCATGTTATAACGGGACATATATGGTATGCCTCTCAGTTCAATATGTCAGCGGCTCAGCCTTCACGTCCCATATTAGCAGCACATATAATATTTCCATCCTCACACGTTATAACAGCCAAAGCATATGCTCAACAAGAGCATACCTCTCATGCCAAAGCATATGCTCAATGGTAGCATACCTCTCATACCAAATCATATGTTCAACAGTAGCATACCTCTCATGGTATCAACCTCAACAACATGAATGTATACCAACATGGATATATATATATGTGTGTGTGTGTGTGTGTGTGTGTGTGTGATTCCAACAATCATATAGCTCAATCTCAATATAGATAAGCAACATCACATAATCAAACTCAATACTCGTAGGACAACACGTACATATCTTGTGATACAAAATATAGAAAATCAGGAGTTATGCTAAACCTCCTTTCTGACCCATCCCCAATGATGACGCTACATAAATATCAATAATTCAATGTGTTGGGATCGATTCCGGGGGTGGGTTGCTATTCCACACGCGAGTTCAACCAACTTGAGCTTCAATAGCTCGTGTTCTTGAAATAATTGCACCGAGATATTATATCGAGTTCGGTTACAAAACCGAGCGGAAGACACTCGACATAACCCGCTCTATAACCGATTAAACATCTGAAAGTCATTTTAAAGATATGCAATTAAAATAAATAAACAAGCATTTGTTTATGGAAGTTCGAAGGTGGTGTAATCCTTCTACGTCTCCCCTTCTTCCACCTCATGGAAGGATTCCACTAGAAGACTTTGATTTATACAATCCCGTTGTACAAACCCGATCCAGTTGGGAATTTCCCATCCAACTAGAACTCCTAGCAACTCAACTATGTATGTTCTTTAATGTCTCACATACAAAGGCCTCTCGTCGGTTGTGATAAATCATCAATCAATGGTATTCACTCTTCTATTTTAGCTCACAAATACAATGAATAGAGTGAATACAAAGCACAAATGATTCCATAATGAATCTGATACAGCAAGGTAAGAGGTGCCAAAGGTTTGAGGAGTGCTCTTCATTTAGCAACTTTTGTCTTTTAAGTTCCTCAATTGAATCCCAAGTGTGTTTGCTTTGGAAGGCTTGGATTGATCTTCAATCAGCTGTTATTGAGCTTCCAAATCATGTATATATAGCCCCAAGTAATTATATATACGTTAGACACAAGAATATGCCCGTTGGAAAAGGTTCTGCACCATTCCCGAGCTTGCAATGGTCATATTCTGGTTTCTGGGCTCTTTGTATTTCGGATCGGGCTGGCCGGATCAGCTTGGACAGATCAGTCTGGCCGGATCAGCTTGGACAGATCAGCTTGGGAAGATCAGTCTGGTCTGGCCGGATCGGTATGGTCTGGATCAGTCTGGGCAGATCACTCTGACCGGATCAGTCTGGGCAATCAGCTTGATACAAAACAGATTGATAAACTTGCTCTTCGGATCTGTTGCTTGTAGCTCTTGATTCTTTGATTTCTGGGCAATGTAATCTACATGAAAGTTGTAGCCCTTTCTCTTAGCTTTCAACGGAATCAATAATTGCTCGATTTAGAGTTCGTATGAGAGAGTTATGCTCGAAATACGAGGCAATGCTCCTGCTGTCTATTTGCTGGATGCAGCAGCACATGACGTGACTTGCAGAAGCTTTTTGGCCATCTTAACGCCCGATTCAGTCTTTGACTTTCAAATATGACTTGTAGATCGTTTTCTTAGCTTTCCAACCCATACTGAATCGTCTCATTCTGATAAGCGAGCTAAGAGTTATGCCCAACAGACTGACAGTCGCTTGCTGTAACAGCTTGCTGTTTCTTCGCGGTACAGCTCGATCTTGCAGGCGTCTTTTCTCCTTGATAACATTCGAACTAGCCGATCTATTGTGAAATATGACTTTTAGTATTTTGAGTTGGCTGTTCAACCTCTTTAGAAGCACGCCATTTCGATATCCGAGCTATGATATATGATCGAAACAATCCGCTCTACCAGGATTTCAGTCTTGGTCCAGCTTGATATTTTCAAGCTACTTCTTTGTAATTCATCAAGCTTATAATCATGATCTATGAACTGCACACTTGATTAATTATGTTAGCAACACAATAACGAGTTCTGTTAACATCAAAACCAAGATTATTCGGGTTCCCAAAACCCAACACAATGTTATCATCCATTCCATTATACAATTAACAAGAAAATACAACATTTTCATAAATCTGACCTCGCGATCGATCGGTCAATCCTAGCGATTGATCGCTCCAAATAATGAACCCTAGCGATCCATCGGTCTCAACTAGAGATCGATCGCTGAAGATTTCAAATTTCACTGAAAAACATTATGCCTCGTATGCGATCGATCGCTACTTACATGCGATCGATCTCTACCCAACGATCGATCGGTTCAACCCAGCGATCGATCGCTAAACACACCGCCTCTCTCGTGTTTAGCCTTAAGCGATCGATCGTTGTGTATGTAGCGATCGATCGCTATGCTCTGTTTTT
Source organism: Haberlea rhodopensis (assembly GCA_907163345.1). Classification (NCBI taxonomy): domain Eukaryota; kingdom Viridiplantae; phylum Streptophyta; class Magnoliopsida; order Lamiales; family Gesneriaceae; genus Haberlea; species Haberlea rhodopensis. Next base: position 1,008,311 of record CAJQUN010000111.1, read on the forward strand.
CTTAGAACATGGTGATTTGCATGTAGCTCTTCCACCTTATACCATTTTTCCCACACTCATACCTCCAAAACCTCATACAAAACATATTAAGTCATGGTATGAACATGTAGTCATGAAACTACAACTAATTCCTTGAATTCCATCTCATACCAATTCAATACATAGCAATTGACCAACACTATTTTCACATGATTTAATTACCAACATATAAAAAACATATATGCTAAAATTCTTACCAAATCCTTGTGATGCTACTACACAAAAGCTTGTAGTTTGGTTCTAAGCTCAACTTCAAGACAACATACAAGAGACAAGAGGTGGTGAGAGCTTTGGTAGAGATTTGTGGGTGAGTTGTGGTGTATCTATGTGTCTCCAATCTGATTTTGGTTATGTGTATTAACCTCCAAATTAAACACAAATGCAAGTGCACGTGCATATGAAATGCATCAACTACACACCCCATGCATCTAAGGGCTCTTGACCATAGGCTTTTGGCTATGATACAACAAAGAATTCACCAACATGGCACACTTTATGTTCTCAACTCAACATATATATAATGTCTTAACATACTTATCATCGTAACACACTCGGTTCAACTTGAACTCGAGTCTATGTCAAACCGTAATTATCACACAATTACGTCATAATCACATTAAACAGGTATGATCATATCGAGGCATTATAATTCTCCTCTACTAATTGAATTTTGTCCTCGAAATTGCATAGACATCATGACTACAATAATATAAACATATACTCAACTATACGTTTAACACAACAACACTTGCAGCAACATGAATACTCACCAGTATAAACAACAACATAAAAACATACCAGAGAATAAATCGGGATACCGTTGCATCATATGCTGCTCTGTCTCCCACGTTCCTCTTCGACACCCCGACTGTACCATTGTACCTTCACCATTGGTATCACTTTATTGCGCAATTTCCGCTCTGCTCTATCCAAGATCTTAATTGGTCGTTCCACATAGGACACGTCTGTATCCAACTGTACATCAGACGATTGCAATACATGATTCTCGTCTGGTTCATATTTCCTCAACAGCGAAACATGAAACACATCATGGATACCACTCAACAATGGGGTAACGCCAATCGGTAAGCCAACATACCAATCCGTTGCAATACCTCATACGGACCAACATATCGTGATGACAACTTTCCACGCATACCAAATCGTACCACACGTTTAAAAGGTGAGATTTTCAAGAACACTCGGTCACCAACTTGGAATTCAAGGGGTCTACGTTGCTTATTCGCATAAGCGATTTGTCTATCCTAAGCAGCTTTTAATTTCAAATTGATCAGCTTCACTTTCTCATCCATTTCTCGGATCATATCCGATCCACGGATAGAAGACTGATCAACATCATCCCAATACAATGGCGATCCACATCGTCACCCATACAATGCCTCAAACGGTGCCATCTGTATACTGGCCTGATAACTATTATTGTACGAGAATTCAACTAATGGCAACGACTCTTGCCAAGAGTTATCAAACTACAATACACATGCACGTAACATATCCTCAAGCGTCTGTATTGTACGCTCTGTCTGTCCATCTGTCTGAGGATGATAAGCTGTACTCAACCGTACTTCAGTCCCCATTGCTGACTGTAAGCCTTCCCAAAACTGAGAAGCAAACCTCGGCTCTCGATCCGATACAATCCAAACTGGTGTTCCATGTAGTCTCACTATATTTTGAATGTACAACTGATCCATTCTCAAGTAGTTAACGACATATTGTATGGTATGAAGTGAGCTACTTTTGTCAGCCTGTCAAAGACTACCCAAATAGCATCAGAACCAGAAGAAGTTCTTGGCAAATGGGTCACAAAATCCATCGTGATTTGTTCTCATTTCCATTGAGGAATTTCTACACTCATCAATTCACCTTCTCTTCTCTATCTCTCTGCTTTCACCTGTTGACAAATCAAACATCGTTTCACAAACTCAAGCACATCATGTTTCATACGTTTCCACCAAAATTGTATACGTAAATCTTTATACATTTTCTTTCCTCGAGGATGTATACTATATCTACTACAATAGGCATGTTGTAGTAGTTCTTGGCGTAGCCCCAATGTAGCAGGCACTACCCAACATTGTCCATATTTTAAACTCCCATCATCTGCTATGACAAAAGCAGATGTATGCCCTGGATTTATCGTCTTCGTCCAGTGTTGTACTTCATCATTAGTGATTTGTGCCGTTCTAATCTTCTCAAAGATATCGGGTTCAACCAACAATGTTGATACCCTTACTGGCACTGGCACTGCATCAAACTCATAACCCAATGTACAACAAGAAGTCATCAAAGCTGATAACTTAATCATATCATTCGAAGTGTATTGTACCTTTCGACTTAAGGCATCAACTGTCAGCTTAGCTTTTCCTGGATGATATTCAATCTCACAATCATAATCTTTCAAGAGATTCATCCATCTCCTTTGCCTCATGTTCAACTCTGTTTGAGTGAACAAAAACTTCAAACTTTTATGATCAGTGTAAATGGTAAAGGACGTACCATATAAATAGTGTCATCATATCTTCAATGCAAAGACTATGGCTGCCAACTCCAGATCGTGCACTTGATATTTTATTTCATGTGGCTTCAGTTGTCTTGATGCATATGCCACAACATGTTTATCCAGCATTAATACACAACCTAAACCAAGTAATGATGCATCAGTATACAGAGCAAGCATGTCATGCTCTGATGGAATAATAAACACTAGAGCAGTGGTTAACCGATGCTTCAATTCCTGAAAGCTATGCTCACACGCCTCTAACCATCTGAAAGGTACACCCTTCTGTGTCAGATGTGTTAATGGTTTGACAATCTTTGAAATCCTTCAACAAACCGTATGTAGTACCCTGCCAAACCCAAGAAACTACGAATCTCTGGCACAGAAGTAGGTGCTGACTAATTCATTACTGCTTCTATCTTTTTCGAATCCACTGATATACCATCTTTGGATATCACATGTCCTAAAAATACTACATTGTTCAACCAAAATTCACACTTGCTGAGTTTGGTATATAAGTGATGTGTTCTCAAAAGTTGCAATACCATATGAAAATGTCGGGCATTCTCTGCTTCACTCCGAGAATAGATCAGTATATCATCAATAAATACAATGACAAATTGATCAAGGTATTCCTGAACACTCGATTAATCAAACTCATGAAGATAGCTGGATCATTAGTCACTCCAAATGGCATAACTAGGAACTCATAATGTCCATAGCGAGTTCTAATTGTTGTCTTCTGCACATCTCCTTCCTTCACACATCTTTAATGATAGCCAGATCTCAAATCGATCTTAGAATAGACCATCGATCCCTGTAACTGATCAAACAAATCATCAATACAGGGAAGGAGATATTTATTCTTAATCGTTACCTTGTTCAACTGTCTGTAGTCAATGCACAGTCGCATCGATCAGTCCTTCTTCTTGACAAACAATACTGGAGCACCCCAAGGCGATACACTAGGATTTATGTATCCCTTGCCAAGTAAATCTTGCAACTGAGTTTTCAACCCTCTCAGTTCAGTTGGTGCCATACGAAATGGTGCTCGTGAAATTGCAGAGGTACCAGGTATCAATTCAATGCCAAATTCCACCCCACGACTTGGTGGAAATCTCATTTGGAAATACATCTACGTATTCTGCAACCACTGGTATATCCTCTACTATTCTTTCCACTTTCTTTTCTGCTATATCAATCGCATAAATCAAATATCCCGTGTGTCCACGTTCTAACAACCGTGACATTCTAATCACAGATATCAAAGGAATCTTTGCACGAGATCCCTGTCCATAGAAGATCCTTTGGTTTCCAGTGTCAGACTGAAACATCACTGTCTTCTGACAACAATCCACAACAATTTGATATCTACTCAACACATCAATACCCAAAATACAGTCAAAATCCGTCATATCTAATACAATCAAATTTGCATGTATTTCATAGTCAACAGTAAACTGAATAGAGCAAGCATATACAATTTGACAAGTCATCACAGTCGTTCCCATGGGTGTCGAGACATACAAAGGCATCAATATTGGAGACGAGCATATATGATACCAGTCAATAAAAGTTTGTGCAATAAATGAGTGTGATGCACCAGTATCAATTAATATAAAAGCTGGATAAGTAAATAAACAACACTTACCCGCTATAACATCATCAGGAGCTGCCTCTGCTTGCTCCTTGTTCAGTGCATAAACCTGAACTTGGGGCGGCCCTGCTCTCTACCCCCACTAGTCCGAGGTACAAACTGTGGTTGGCTGCACTGCTCTCTCTGACACGTTCCCTCTTGCCTGTTCTCCGACTTGAGGACAATCATGTCTCATGTGTCCTGGTCTCCCACATCGATAACAAACTGGACCCTCAATATGTGGACAATCGCGTCTAAAGTATGGTCCGCCATAATTAAAGCATTTTAAACCTCTACTACTGCTACTACTGCTGCCTTGGGACTGTCCCTTGGCACCTCGTTCGCCCCCTTTCCGAGTATCAAATTTCCTACCACCAACTCTCGAGGAAGATCTCCTCGTGATGGTTTAAACCGATCCCCTCTAGGTCTCATGCTGTCTGATGTAGGTTTTTGAACTTGTCATACATCTTTATAGGCCCCAATTCCGATCTCGGCCATTTCAGCCCTCGTCAGCGCCTCCTCAAACAAAGTAGGGTTATTCGAAATAACCCTATCAAACAATTTAGGTTGTAGGCCTTTCACAAACTGTCTGATCTTTGCCTTAGTGTTTGCAGCAATATGTGGTACATACCGCAACAACGAAGAAAACTGCAAAGCATAATCAGATACCTTCAGTGTTCCATGTTTCAGATTATTGAACTCATATTCTTTCAACTGCCTTGCACCAACAGAGAAAATAATGATCCAAAAAGCGATGTCTAAACACATCCCAGTCAACAACCTGTCCTTGAGCTCTCAACTCTATCAGTGTCGCTTTCCACCACATCATTGCTTTCTTTGTCAACTGAAACTCAGCCAAATGCAACCAGGCTGATTTGGCACACGGTGCTGACACAAAGATCTGTTCAATACGTTCTAGCCATTCCTCAGCCTGTTTCCCAGATTCAGTACCCTGAAAGCGAGGTGGCTGATAACTCAAAAATTGAGTCCGTGTCAACTCTCCAGGTAACAACACATGTTCTATTGGCCCTTGGCCTACTGGTGGTGGTGGCACATGCGCCAAATGGTAGCGCTTATCGCGTACGCCCAAATTAACCCTCTCAAGTTAATAACAGTAATGGATGTAGTAATGTGAGTATGGATCAATCCCACGAGGAAGGTTATATCTTTGTGTTAACTTATGCAAAATAAAATAAAAAGGGGATTTTGAAATCAATTGAATTAAGTACTACTATGATGCAAAATTAAACTAGATGAATTGACTTATGAGAAAAGAGTGATTCTCGGTTTTCGGTTAACTTTACAATTGGTGTTTACTATCTCGGTCATCGATCTTCACAAACGATTCAATTTTTATATGAATATTCATCGTGGACGTTTAATCCAATAATCAAAGTCCTATCTCACCTTAAGTTTAGTCAAGTAGCCCAAGCGTTCTAGTTTAACCCTTATCAACAACCAATCAAAATACAAGCGATTAAGATTTAAATCGATGATAGCATATGAACTAGTGAGATCGATGAAGCTAAACAACATAATCAGTGTGTCTATGTTTAATCCAGTCAATTATTTTTCCTAAGAATTTAACAAACTCACAAGCGGAATTTAATTAATCTTAGTTGCTTCGTAGATTAGAGGGAACAAACGATTCCGTATTTGATATCTAATTTAGCGTTAAATTGTATGAACAATAGCTAGGTGATCAATCTAACAATCATGCATAACAATTATGACAATCAAATCAGAAAAACATTTGCTACTCAATGAAAATCAACAATCAAAACTTAATCTCATAAGAATCGTAAAGTCCAATGTATCGTCTTCCTCAACTGAGAATCACAAAGGTTTTTAGCTACTCATAACTGAATTAAAAACATTCAAATCTATTCTAGAAAACATTAAACTAATAGGTAAAGAAAGAATTACTGAAAGGAATTACGATTCCAGAGCGTCACTTCCGTCTTCGTTCTTCAAGCGTTCTTCACAAAAGATGAAATAAAATTTTATTCTAATTCTAACAATTATTTTCTAAAGTCTGAATCTCTCCCTAAAGAGGCTGATTTTCGAGTATATAGAGATGTGGAGGTTGATATGGTAGGTTAGATACCATGTAGGAAGGAAAGAAATCAAGTCTCCACACTTTCCAAAACACTGCAGTCGATCGATCGAGATCCTCTTCGCGATCGATCGCCAATTCCCTGCCTCGCTCGATCGATCGAGCTCTTCCTCTCAATCGATCGAGCACTCACATAATTTGTTGCTTAGATTTTATATCTTGCTCAATCGATCGAGCTCATCCGGCGATTGATCGAGCACCTTATATAAGTTTTATGCATTTTTCTTGGTCTACTTTGTTCCCTTGTCAACTCCAATGCATTTCTTGATCCTTATTCGCCCTTGTTAGCTCGATTTTTTTTATTTCCCTACAATTACACAAATATACGATTAGGTAGCATATATATTAAATTATCCATCAAAACATACAAAATCGTAGACAATTAAGCGCAATAGATGTGTCTATTTCTAGTCACATCACCAAACCAACACTAGCATTGCCACTCATGGCATCCTCAACATCATCTTGAGGTAATATGTCTGTCATTACTGCACAACAAGGGTTAACAACAACATTCAAATGTATAAAGCATGTTAGTATAATAACATATCATAGTTATCAACATGCTTTCAAGTGATTAGGAAACTCCCTAAGTAACTTCCTCTACCCGTGTTCACCCAGTTCTCGAACCACTGCTCTGATACCACTAACGTGGGGTCCTCGTTACTTAATCCATTATGTATCAAATCTTTATACACATGTGAGTGGGACCTAAGTAATAATACACACTGATTAAGAGTTTTACTATGTCAGTTGTTGCAGCATTTACAAAATCCTGACAAAACCCTGACATAATATTCATCACATGTACATAAGAACAACCTAAATAAGTTATACTCCTAATCAGTGGTTCAGCTCGCAGCAGAAATCGACTCACAATCCCGTCCTCCCACGTCTATGAGTCCCTACAGAAACAGTCACACAACATGAGTATTGATAGACCACCATCTCAGTTCTATATCAACAAGAAAACATGATATGATAAATAACCATCGTAAAATCGCAACAGTGATTGTTCTGTATCATGCATCACAATATGCAAATATGTCATGACATGTCTCAACCATCATCCTGTTATAACGGGACATATATGATATGCCTCTCAGCTCAATATGTCAGTGACTCAGCCTTCACGTCCCATATTAGCAGCACATATCATATTTCTGTCCTCACACGTTATAACAGCCAAAGCATATCCTCAACAAGAGCATATCTCTCATGCCAAATCATATGCTCAAAGGTAGCATACCTCTCATGGCATACATCTCATGCCAAATAATATGCTCAACAGTAGCATGCCTCTCATGGTATCAACCTCAACAACAAGAATGTATACCGATATTATATATACCAATATGATTCCAACAATCATACAGCTCAATCTCAATATAGATAAGCAACATCACATAATCAAACTCAGTACTCGTATGTCAACACGTACCTATCGTGCGATTCAAAATATAGAAAACCAGGAGTTATGCTTAACCTCCTTTTTGACCCGTCCCCTGTGATGATGCTACATAAATATCAATAATTCAAAGTTATTATCCATTCCATTATACAATTAACAAGAAAATACAACATTTTCATAAATCTGACATCGTGATCGATCGGTCAAATTGAGTTCCTTACCTATTCCTGTGATGAAAGAGTGATAGACCTGTACTTTGGGAAGGCTGAGCTCATGCTCTTAATGATTCTTCTATCTCGAGATGATAAAGTGGGGTATTACAGGATACTCTTTAGGAGAAATCACCTATGTCGAATGTGAAGGGGCCGCTTCTATGAGATGACCTGAGGGCTAAATCTCTAGAGCATTCGATGAAACATCCAAGGCAGTCCAGGGCCAAAATGGACAACAACGAAAGAACCAATAATAGTGTGGAGATGAAGCTGTGTGAGTATTGTTGTCTTGTTATACATAAAACGTCGAACAGTTCAAGGCATCGCGTCCACTGGTTGACAAGTATATCCGATGATATTTTACTAAGGAAGGTTCAAGGTTAATCACCACCTATCCTGATGCAGTGGATTCTCAAAGTACTCTCAAATCTTCATCTAGGTGCATTGTGTAATTTTTTCGCCATATTGCATTCATGTGGGGGATTGTTGGATTAATAGGATTATTGGGTTAATAATAAGAGCCCAATAATTATGTTATATTTTGTTAATGAGAACAAAATTATGGTAAGTTATTATGAAAGGCAATTAGGCTAAAGAAATCCCACATTGAGATTATGATACACTTATGGTTTGTTTATAATGAGATATAAATCAATAGAGTGTAGTTAAGTAGTAAAGATGGGTGCCCCTCGCGCGCCGGCCGTCCGTCCGCTCGGCTCGGCACGGCACGGCACGGCACGGCACGGCACGTCTCGTCTCGTCTCGACTCGACTCGACTCGCCTCGCCGCGCCGCGCCGCGCCGCGCGTGTCGCTGCCGCGAAGGCAGTCCTATCTTTTTACTACATGGATTTCTGAAATGACTTTTCATATGCCTGACTTTTCATATTCTGCTGAGTATTAAGTTTGAGACTTTTTAGCTACCTGCAGAATTGATGTCAGATTTAAGTGTGAGACTTAAATCCGAAATGAATATGATGTTAAGTGTTGAGACTTTTCATCTAACCCACTATGCATTGTCATTTAAGTTGTGGCCTTTGGTAGGCCTGCTGTTGCAGCTATATAAGCTGCTCCAGCCTCATTCTTTATCTCATCCCGAATTTGCATTTGCATATCATATCATCTTCTTGAGAGTACTACACACTTCTTAGTGTTCGAGTGAGTCTGTCTGGGTTTCTGCTTCAACCCATACAGAGGTGTTTGGGACGTTGTACCTTGGAACTCTCTTGTCCAGGAGGCAAGAAGTCGTAGGCGGGCAATTTAGAGTTTACGGGCACACGGTTTACTGTGGCCTCGTCCAACAACAAAGTTTCTGCCCAGTTTATTTAAACTGTTTGTTGTAAGTTTTTACTGTTTCGAGTATTTTATTATAACAGAGTGTTTGTGATCTTCTTATGCTTTGTCTATTTGTTTTTCTAAGAAACAGAACCAACAGGAGCATCTCGTCTTAATCATGGGGAGTCGGGAGTTGGCCGTGTGGTTCGTAATCATGTGGGTCAATTTGTAGTAGGATGCTTTGATTTTGTTGGGATTGGATCTAATCTTCGAGCATAACTTCTTGCTATTTATTAAGGTGTTGAATTATGTTGTTCACATAATTATTTCCCACTGTGGATGGAAACATATTCTTTGGTTGCAGTGAATATAATTAAGGCAGGAATCTCACATTGGGATTTATGTCATATCTTCACAAAAAATGAGCCATTTCTGTTAGAATGCCCTATCAGGGCGTGTTTGTTGAGGGATTAGTTTATTAATCTTTGGATTAAAAATTAGTATCATGTTTGGTTTTGATGGTTTAAAAAAATTTATCCATCATATTTATCACATTCTAATCTCAATTTCAACAAAATGACATCTACAACCTCCCAATATTATTTTAAAATCTGAAATTCCCCGCAAAAACTTACAAATTATTTCCTACCACTTTATGATTATTATAATATAAAAAAAAGTAAATAATGAAGAATAGGAGATGTGGATAGGAGTCTTACTTGTATATATTATGATTATATGATATTGTAATGAGTATGATAATATATATATTAGAGTATATTATTCACTATTATATTTAGATTATAATAATATATATATATATATCAATATTTAGAGTATATATTTAATATATGATATTATGATTATGATTATATTCACACATATATATATATATATTTTATTGGGTGGTAGGTATACTATATTTAGTGATGTATTTATTTTAATTAATACTATTTTATAATAATAATTTTTATTATATGATTATTGTGTATTATTAATAAGAAATAATAATAATAATAGTTATTTTTATATAATAATATTAATAAAATAATAATATTAAATTATTATTATTATAATATTGAGGGTATTTTAGAAGTCATCTTCTCCTTAAACCAAACACAATCTAACTATCACAATTATTTTTATAATCATTTCATAATTTTTAATCTTTACATTATTTATCTCATCATTCAAACAAACGATACCATAATATAATAATAATCATAATATAAAATATATATATATATTATTTAATTAGAATAATTTATAATAATAATAATAATAATATATATTATATATTATTATACTTTATTATTATTATATATAATAATAATAAAATTTTAGAAAATAAGTTGCAATTTTTGGCGGGAATTTCAGATTTTGAAATAGTAAAAAAAAGTTCGAGGGGGTATATATGTCATTTTGTTGGAAAGTGAGATTATAATGAGATAAAAATGGCGATATAATTTTTTTAACCAACAAACCAAACATGTGATTAATTTTTAATCCAAAGATTAATAAACCCATCCCCAAACCAAACACATTATATATATATATATATATATATATATATATATATATATATATATATATAGATATATATATATATATATATATATATATATATATATATAATAACATTAATAAATAAATAATATTAAATTATTATTATTATTATAATATTGAGTGTATTTTAGACATTATATCAAACAATAAATTTATCAATCATCTTAACATCAAACCAAACACAATATAGCTTATCACATATTATTTTTACAATCATTTCATAATTTTAATTACATTATTATCTCATCATTCAAACCAAACGGTACCTAACAATATTACTCATATATAAAGGGAGGGTAACAGAGTTGCTGATGCTCTAGCAAATCTTGCTTTTGAAGAAAGATGATATCATTTATTGTTTGAAGTTCAAAGATCAGAGGACTGTCATTTGGACAGTTAGGAATTCATAACCATAGAACTTCTTTTAAGTACTTGTAAGTCATTTATTTAGAGGTATTGCTATAGTCCCCTCCTACGTAATGACTCTTTTTTTTCGCTAATAAACGGTAGGGTTTGTCTCACCCCCTTCAAGATATTGATGGATTTTGGAAAAAAAAACATATCGAGTGCCTTTCCATTGTTGGCACAATAATAGAGACATTGTATTCATAACTTCGCCAAATTTTTAGCGTCTTTGATCAATCACAACATTCACATCACTAAAAACAAATGTTATCGTAGAATGTTTAAGAACTAAAAAAACCCAATAACAAAGAGTAAGGATCAAAATAGTATTTTTTCCAAAATAAATCGATAAACCTACGTAAACGGGGAATCAAAAATACTAAATAAATGACATCTACAAGCTAGCCAGATTGGTTATCGGTCCTTAGCCCCACTTGGAACGAACTCAAGTTCGAATCCTGTAAAAAATATTTGACCCTCCACAATCTAATAAAAAATAAAAAATCAATTGGTTTATTACTTTCCGCTAGCCATGGCTTCCACCGTAAGTTATGAGATGTGATGGAAAAATAAGAATAAAATCCCCCTTCCGTAAGGGAAATAGAATAGGCTATTGGGTCAATCTAACCTATCATCTTTCTTTAAATTTTTGTTATCTGACTTGGAGGTTAATTGAAAAATCACTTAAGACATATATATATATATATATATATATATATATATATATATATATATATATATTTTGGTCCTTGAAAAGATAACAAAAATAGTCCTTTACGAAACTTCGTGGTTAAAATTAATGCAATGGTTAAGTTTTTGGAATATGACATTATTTTTTAATATAAAATCAAAAAGTACTCCAAGTGATAATAACAAGATCGTTTTATAAGCTGCATCCACTGTAGAAAAGATTTATTATAACTTTTGGCATCTAATTTAAACATAACGGATGGACACACTGTAGAGTAGCTACATTGCAATATCACATCATCTAATTTGTAATAGATATATGAAAAATTAAAGGATTCGTGATTTGAAGTGCTTCTATCACGAATCATAATCGTTGTATCTTGGTAAACGATTGCCGCTAAACCTTGAGCATCATAACGAGACAATATCGTTTCAAGGACGGAGATTAGAAATCTCGCATCGACATTCATCATTCAAAGATATTATTACTTTGCTTACTTATATCTCAAAGATGCACATTCAAAGATGCACATTCATATAAGATTCATACATCGAATATGTAGCGTCTTTGATCAATCGCTCGCATCACCGAAAACAATTGTTGTCGTGGAATGTTTAAGGACTAAAAATATCTAATAACGAAAAGTAAGGACCAAAATAGTATTTCTCCGAAAAAACCGATAAACCTATGTAAATGCGAAATCAAAAAAGAGGAAATTACAAGAAGGTACCACTTTTTAAAACATCTTTCAACTAAATCTTCCCAAAAATTCTTCTTTCAATTAAATACATCTTTTAGAAAATTTATTCAAATAAGTCCATTTTATCAAACCCTAATATAATTAGTCCATTAATTATGATTAAAATACCCTTGCTCTACACCTTCATCCCCAAGCCTTTGCCCACTTTCCACCATTCACGTCGCCCTCTGAAGCTTCTGATATTTATCTAATTTTTATTTTCCGCAATTATGCAAAGGATTCTTCGAACAAATTGAGATAATTTCATTTGGAATCACTTTATTAGGTTGTGTTGTGTGACCGTATTTATAATTTGTGTTGTGATTGTTGTTGATTCTTTGTTCCCTCTCAGTGAATTGTTTCTAATTCTCTGGGTGTTTGCTTGAATTCTGGTTTAGCGACTAACTTCTGATCGAATTTCAGTTGTTCTAGCCTCGCGTTCTTCGATCGTGATTTTCTAAAATCATTGAATTCTTTTTCGTTGAATTTTGGATTGATTTTCTTAAGTTGAACGCTCAATTTTGGGCAGAAAACGTGAATCTAAAAAAATTGAGGAAATTATTCATTTATCCTCATTCTCGTTGTTTTGAATTTCTTTCTAATTCGTGCATTCGGTTTGCATTCCCGTTGCTTATATTGTTGAATCGGTCATTTGATACAAGAACGATTTGGTGGTTGATTCATCATTGAAACTTTCGAAATGTGCAGATTGTTTCTTCGAACCATGTGAAACTTTCGAAAATCAGATATATATCTATGTATTTTTGAGCGGTGCATGTAAATTGAGCGATGTATGTAAAAATTGGCTCTTGCGGTGCATGTAAAATTAGTAATGCGGTGCATGTAAAAATTATCATGCGGTGCATGTAGAATTACTCATACGGTGCATGTAAAATTGAGCGGTGCATGTAAAAATTACGCGATGCAAGTAAAATTGAGCGGTGCATGTAAAATTGAGCGGTGCATGTAAAACTACTCATGCAGTGCATGTAAAATTACTCATACGATGCATGTAAAATTGAGTAATGAGATGCATGTAAAATTGCTAATGCGGTACATGTAAAATTACTCATGTGGTGCATGTAAAATTACTCATGCGGTGCATGTAAAATTGAGCGGTGCATGTTAAAATCGACTCATGCGGTGCATGTTAAAATCGACTCATGCGGTGCATGTAAAATTACTAGTACAGTGCATGTAAAATTGAGCGGTGCATGTAAAAATTACTCATGCGGTGCATGTAAAATTACTCATATGGTGCATGTAAAATTGAGCGATGCATGTAAAAATTGACTCATGCGGTGCATGTAAAATTACTCACTCGGTGCATGTGAAAATGAGTCACTGCGGTGCATGTAAAATTACTCACTTGGTGCATGTGAAAATGAGTCATGTAAAATTACTCACTTGGTGCATGTGAAAATGAGTCATGCGGTGCATGTAAAATTACTCACTCGGTGCATGTGAAAATGAGTCATGCGGTGCATGTAAAATTACTCACTCGGTGCATGTGAAAATTATTTATGTGGTGTAGAGTGTTTTCATAAGTGGGGTTAGTTTGGTCATTGTATTCAAAAATAGACTTAGTTGAAAGAACTTTTTATTGGGTGACTGGGCCGAAAAACCTTTTACCTAATGATACCGGCCCAAAATTTTCCCATCAAAAAATACTAAATACAAGTATTAAAATTTGGGAAAATTTCGGGCCGGTACCATTTGGTAAAAGATTTTTCAGCCCAGTCACCCCAAAAAAAATTCTTTCAACAAGGTCCACTTTTGGTTAAAATGACCAAAATAGTCTTATATCTTCCTTGAATCACATCCTTCAATCCAAAACCCTAATCTTCAACCCTCACACCAGCCATATGTCCCAACCACCAACGCTAATCGTCGGAAATTGTCGCTCCTCCCATGGCGTCGGAGCTGCGCGCACTGGTCGCGAATAAACGAAAACAAAAAGGTTGTGCAAGAAGACAAAATCATCTCATTCTTCTGTTTATCGTCTATTTACCGATTGATTTTGTTTTATATTTCAAAGTTTTTTGTAATGACTGTTTCTAGATTTTTAATGTAAAACGTAAAAGTATAATGTATTTGAGATTCGATCAATTGTTTGAATGAAAATTTTATATTTATTATGAATTTCAATTTTATTGTAATGATTGTTTGTAGAATTTTAATGTAAAACTCAAAACTATAATGTATTTGAGATGTTCGATGAATTGTTTGAATGAAAATTTGAGAATGTAATGAAATTGAAACCATTGGTGCATGTAATTTACATGCACCAACAACTCATGAGTCTATCGGTGCATGTAAATTACATGCACCGATAGACTAAGTGGTGCATGTAATTTACATGCACCAACAATTCATGAGTCTATCGGTGCATGTATTTTACATGCACCGATAGGTCTAAAGGTGCATGTAAGTTACATGCACCTTTAGAATTAGATGTTGCTTTCGTATTCAGTTTGTTATTTCACATCACGAGCATGCTATGTCAGTTTGCTATTAATTTAAAAAAAAATTAATGAGGAAAAAATGTTTCATATTCAAAATTATATATAAAAAGACTATTTGTTTGCTTAAATATAATAAAAGTCTATCGGTGCATGTAATTTACATGCACCCATAGACTCAGCGGTGCATGTAATTCACATTCACCGACTTGCTAAAATCTATCGGTGCATGTAAATTACATGCACCGATAGGCGGTGATGTACTAATATACTATTATTTTTTGTCTAATTACTAAATAACAATGATCAAATCATAAAAATGTGAATTAATTTTTCATTCTATAATTTTTGCAATTGGTCTTATAACAAATTAAAGATACAACATATTATTTTAGAAATTAGATTTTTATTATGGATGAGTATATACTATACGATAAATTATTGAATAATCTCATAACAAAAAGTATATTATTTTTCAAACAATAATATATTACACATACGTATCTTAATTTTTAAGTGTTATTTGTGAACGTCTTTAACACTTACTGTCTGATACTTATTTGATATGTAATTTGAGAGCCAATGTAAATGTTGAGTCTACCGGTGCATGTAATTTACATGCACCGATAGACTATCGATGCATGTAATTTACATGCACCAATAGACTAGCGGTGCATGTAAATTACATGCACCGATAGACTAGCGGTGCATGTAAATTACATGCACCTTATGTGTTCGCTATGTGTTACTTGCTTGTTGATCTTATAACAAATTAAAGATATAATATATTATTTGAGAAATTAAATTTTTATTATGAATGAGTATATAATGTATGATAAATTATTGAATAATCTCATAACAAAAGTATATTAATTTTCAAATGATAAAATATTACACATGCGTGACTTAACTTTGAAGTTTTTTTAAATATTACAGATGCTGAGTCTACAGGTGCATGTAATTTACATGCATCGGTAGACTATCGGTGCATGTAAATTACATGCACCGATAGACTAGCGATGCATGTAATTTACATGCATCGGTATGTGTTGCTTGCATGTTTAAGCTTGTTAGTTCTTCAACTTTGGTTTGGGAAGATAAGATAGTGCTACCTCACTAATATATTATCAGGAATTTGATATACGCATCGTTTATGTTATTATAGATCCTTCCACTAATGTAGTGACATGATGTCTGAAAGTTTATAAATGAAAACAGTAGTTAAACAAATGAAAATGGAATTTTAGAATCTATTTTTTTACTTGGTATGTTGTACATAAACAAATGAAAATGGAAAAAAAATAAATCAAAACCTTTGGAATGAGATGATATGTTGTTTATCTTTTCCAAATTTGCTAAAAAAAAATTGTTTACGTAAAGAGACATTTTAACAAACACATAATGTGTACCAAAATTGAAATAAAAGTTCAATGTTAATTAAATCCAAAAATACCATAAAAACAGAAAACAAAATTGAAACAAAATGTCGGTTTTCTGTGGTTGGAGAATAATGATATTTGGCAAAACGAAAAAGGAGTCGTCGCCGCCTCCACCGCAACACCGCCACTGCTCCATACCGCCTAACCACCATTGCTGCTTTCCCAGAACACGCGACCATCACCAATTCTCACGATGATGAAGAGATAATTCAACTATGGGTATTTTAGGAATATTAAATGACTAATCAGATTAGGGTTTTATAAAAATGGACTTAGTTGAAAGAAGATTCTCACAAGATGTATTTAGTTGAAAAACAAATATTTTACTAGATTTAGTTGAAACATGTTTTGAAAAATGGTACCTATGTGTAATTTCCTCTTAAAATTTATATTTTACAGTATAAAACTCAAGACAAAGTACCATTAACGCCGTTAACCTCAGGGCCCAATTTCCGTCCAATATTACTTCACTCCCACTCTTACTTTTGAAAATAATTATCCTAATTGTTGAAATTCTCCTGAAATCTCACACCCCCAACCTCACCTAATCCACCACCGCCTCCGAAGCGCCGCGCCACCGCCGCCTGTGATACATTCACCTCTCTTTGAAAATCCCCATCAAACCCAAAATCTCTTGCTCTCCATACCTTCAATGGCGACGATTCCCACACCCTCGGCCGCACTGATCCCAACCCTAATTCTCCTGATCTCTCTACCAATTTTCTTCTACTTCTTGGCCCCTCGAATCCTCCCTCCTCGCCAAATTCTCATTTCCAATCCCGAGGAACTCGACGATCTCTCCCTCTTCCATAAAGCCATCGCCATGGATTCCGCTAATTTCTCCCGCGGCTCCCACCCCCGCCTCCCCTCCGCCAAATCCCACCTCTCATCCGGCCAACTCCGCCGACCCAAGATCGCTTTCCTCTTCCTCACTAACTCCAACCTCCATTTCGCTTCTCTTTGGGAGCGTTTCTTCGCATCCTCAAATCTCACCTTAAAAACCCACCATTTGTACAATATTTATGTTCATGCTGACCCCTTTGTAAAGATTGATCCTTTAGATGGCGTGTTTAAGGGGAAGATTATCCCTTCTAAGCGGACTCAGAGATCGTCACCTACTCTCATTTCTGCCGCACGCCGCCTCCTCGCGACGGCGATGCTGGATGATCCCGCTAACACGTACTTCGCTCTGGTTTCGCAGACTTGTATCCCACTTCATTCTTTCGATTTTTTGTACAGCTTTCTGTTTGATTTACGCAGAATAACGAGGAGTTTGGAGTTTTCCAGCTACATCGAGATTCTTGATGATGATCCGAATTTATGGGATAGGTACAATGCTAGAGGAGAGAATGTGATGCTACCTGAGGTGCATTTCGATGAATTCCGTGTTGGTTCACAGTTTTTTGTGCTTACTCGAAAGCATGCGTTGACAGTGATCAAGGATAGGAAGTTATGGAGGAAGTTTAAGATGCCATGTTTGAATCAAAATTCCTGTTATCCAGAGGAGCATTATTTTCCCACGCTTTTGTCGATGCAAGATCCGATTGGTTGTACTCATCATACATTAACAAGGGTGAATTGGACAGATGGTGTGAATGGGCACCCGCACACTTATCATCCTCCTGAAGTGTCCCCTGAGCTGATTTACACGCTCAGGAAATCAAATTCGAGTTATTCTTACATGTTTGCTCGTAAATTCTCACCGGATTGCTTGAAACTTTTGATGGAAATAGCTGATTCGGTTATTTTCAAGGACTGATCTTTACATTTGGTAAGTAAGGATAGCTCTTTTTTCTCCTCATTTTTATGCTAAATGTGACTTGTTTAAGTAGTTTACTCACTTCAGTATGAATGAGTTGGCTGAGTAGGTTTATGGGATAGTGAATGAATGGTTGATTCTTTTTCTACTAAACTGTAGATTGTTTTTGGGCTGTTTTGGTTAGTTGGTTGAATTAAATGTTACGTAGATGTTATATTGGAAAAATCTTTTTCCATATTGATCTTTTAGGATATTGATTTTGATGGGAGATCGTGTGAGTTTAATGGTGAGATATTTCTTTGATTGCTGTAATTCTTGTCCCCAACACTGGATTGACCTAACCACAATTTCATTTGCTTTAGTGTAATTGACTCAGGTTATCATAGATTAGTTAACTAAGAAGGTTTTCTGGATGGTGGATGAATTATTGAATTTGGTCTGGTAAATATAGGAAGTGTTTAATGGCTTGTTCTATTTAGTTTATTTAATTTAATGCTGCTTTTTCCATAATTGAAAAATCTTTCATGGCCATATTTGACCTTTTTGAGATTTATTTTCATGGAATGTCGTGTGAATGTAATGGTAAGATATTTTTAACCCAAATTAGCCAAAAAGTTGCTTGCATGCTCTCCACTCCCATTTTAAGAGTGAATTGACCAAATTATTTCTTCATTTGTTTGTGTATGTGGGCCTTCATTTTGTACTGTAGTTTTTGGTTGATTACCATTTCAAAATGTAACCTTATAATCTATCATTTTCATCAGTTACAGAAGTGAAAAGCTAAACCAAATTTTGAGGCTTTTGAGTGAAAGGATGTTGGAGTTGCCCTCATGGGATTAGGCTTTGTGAGTGGCTGTTCAAAGTAAGTGCCCCCCCAACCTAAAGTAACCCAAAGGAGTCCAATTCAACTATGGAAGAGTGTTAAATATTCTATCTGCTAACTTCTGGATCTAGTGGCACCGGGAGAGGTATCAGGTTGCTCCCCCATGCTTGAAAAAAAAAAAAATATTCCATCAGATATCCAAAATGTCGAAGTTGAGGTCTTATTTGGTGGTTTAAAAAATACAGAAAAGCAGGTTGGTTGAATTTTGTTTTTGTTTTTTAAGGTTGTTTATATATTGTACATATGTGTGAATGGATGGGACATTCTTGGTTTGGCTTCAAGAGAATGAGGCAATCCCAAATCCGTGGCATTTTTCTTAATGCATTTTTGCATTAATGGATTAAGGAGACTAAACTCAAAAGATGAGAATCTCTTGTTTCATACCTACAATTTTCTTCATCTGTACATACCTTTGGCTTATCCTAAATTTGTTCTGTAATACCTTTTGTTATTATAAATGTAAATTTTGATTCCTAAATATTTTCTGAATTTGTGCAACATTAATAGACTATCATATTTACTTGCTTACCCCTAAATTTTGTGAGTAACCAGAGCTTTAACAACTCTATGTTGATCATCAGAAGAATATCTTTTAAAAAAAAAAAATTAAGATAGAAATAAAGAAAGAAAGAAAGGTAGCTAGTTCATCTTCTTTTATTCCACTAACACACATTTCATGCAATCCAAGAAACTTGGTATAACCAGCCAACCGTACTTGTATAAAATGACCACCCCTTGAGAAACCAAATATCTAATACAAAATGAAAAAGATTTCAAAACAAATTATTATTTCGACCCTTATACTGTTACTCGCATCACATGTTAGCGCAAGAATCTACGTACAGGTGATTAATAGGTTGGAGAATGGTCGACACATGAATGTGCATTGCCGATCAAGAGACGATGATCTGGGATATCATATGGTGGGAGAAAGCGGCTCCACCGTATGGAGTTTCACCGTTAACTTTTGGGGCACGACTCTGTTCTATTGCGACGTGCAATGGGGGGACTCGAATTGGTACCATTTTGATGCATATGATGCTAAAAGAGACAACCATAGGTGTCGTTCAATTTGCAGATGGTTGATTTCTAAAGAGGGTTTGTTGTATGGGTATGATGAAGAATCGGGCTTGTGGGAATTGTTCCCTTTGATTTCAATCACATGAAGAAATTTATATATATATTTCTGAATCTTTACATGTAATTTTGAAATTAGTGATCTAAAAAAAATATATTGGAACGAAACATTTTTTTTTTAATATTAAAAAACAGATTTCGTAATTCAATTTTTTTAGTTGAAATAGATGACACGATCAAACTATAATGAATGATACGATCAAAAATGTGATCATATAACAAAATAAAATACAGAATCTAACACGTAAAAATGATACTTAGGGGTGATCAAATTTATTGAAAAACATTCTAATCGACCGAATCAAACCGCACTGAACCGTTATATTAAATTTAATCATAATTCAAAAAACATATAAATTAAATCGTGATGCATATGTGCGTCGAATGTAGTTCATGGATTTCGGTGACATGATTTAAATGTATGCACAAAGACTTGGAGTTTAAGGGGATTAAAGATGATATTCTGATCGATGGAAGACTCACATATCCGACCCGACTTGATTCTCTCTATTATTTATGTAACATACCTTAATCATTAGGATTAAATATTTAGTTGATTTTGATATGCATCAAATAATAAAACTACAATTCGAAATTTTTTTTTTTATTATTACTTTTGATACAATAATATTATTTGACATAGACCACTAAAACAAAAACTAAATGTTATACCTTTTTTCAATTAATGTTTGTACACCAAAGGAGATTGTCGAAAAATTTATTAAACTAGAAAAAAATGTAATTCATGCTTTCAAGTGTTCATTTGTTTTGTCAATTATTGTATTTCTTATCTGTTTTAGAATTGGATGGATCAAATTCTTATGAATATCAATTGATTAATTTGAACTATATATTTTTTTTTTTACTTTGAAAGATATTCTATGTTATTGTTCATTTACTATTTCATATCGATTTAAATATTGTGATCTAATATGTTTAATTTTTTATTTCTATTTGGTCATTGTCTTAATTTTTTTTTTTAAAAATGAACTAACTAAATTATGACATTTCCAATTTGAATTTAATAAAAGAAATTCATACAAATTTTGATCGTATATGATAAAAATTCTATAATATTAATATTGTTGTTGTCCAGAAGGGCAGAGCTTTCTCAACCACATATCTTTAAATAAAAATTCTAGATACAATAAATTAATAATATTGAGATTATAAAATTTTATTAATTCAGAGAAGTTATTAATTTATCGAGTATTAAACTAAAAATACTGAGATCAAGTTAGAATAGAAAAAATATTATTTTAATAAAATTATTAATATATGAAATATTAATTTATATATTGTATATGATCAAGATTTCCTGAAAAATTGAAAGATGGACGTAACCATATCCATCAAAGTACAACATGAGATGCTGATGCAAAGCATCACAACCTCATTTTTTAACACCTGAAATTACGATTTTACCCTTCCTTAAGTTTCGTCACACCGCCGCCGTGTTCGACGGTTGTGCTCGGAGTCTTAAAAATCGTGCACACATTTCACACACACACACACACAACATAAACAACCGAAGAAAACTGAATTTTCCTTTCATTTTCTCCACCTTTTTCTCAGAAAATACACACAGATACATACCAATATATGCACACATGCATACACACACTTGCACGATTTTTGCAGTGAAACGATTGGGATTCGTTGTCCGTATTTATCTCTTCGTATATATGTAGGGAGAGGGAGAGGGAGGGAGGAGATAAGTTTCTGGGATAGGGATATTTGAAAATGATTGCCGAAAATGGGAGTTGCTGAGAATTCAAGCTCCAATTTTTGTTTTAGGGATTCGAAATTCACGGGTTTTGGGTGGAATGGAGGTGGATTCTTTCATGGGGAACGAGCATGATCAATATCAGCGGCCCTCCACTGCTAATGATGCGGACGCGCCTACAGAATCTCAATCCTCAGGGACTCAGCAACAGCAGCAGCAGCAGCAACATGGTAATAAGAACAATAATGATATTGGTAGTAATGTTTGTGGTGAAGGGGAGGGGGTGGCGGGGCCGCATTTTGCGCCTAAATACAGAGTAATTAACGTCAATATCGAGAAGGAGGAGGATGGCCCCGGACCTCGGTGCGGTCACACGCTGACGGCTGTTTCAGCTATTGGAGAGGTTGGAAGTCCTGGTTATGTTGGGCCGAGATTAATTCTGTTCGGTGGGGCGACAGCGCTTGAAGGGAATTCTTCAGCACCGGGAACTCCTACGTCTGCCGGAAGTGCAGGAATTAGTATGTTTGTTGCATTTGGAGATTCATGTTGATTTGAGCATTTTGATTATTATTTCTAGGATTCTTTGTCTTTGCTTTTACTTGAATTGTAATTTTTATGGGTATTTTATGTAAATTACTGAGTAGTTATCAGCTGTTTCCAACCAGTAACAAACTTTCTTTAGAGAATGGATGGAAGTATATTTGCAAATATAGTTACGGATGCTATACATAGTTATGCTTTTTGATAGAGTGGAGACCATGATTTCTTGTATCGTAGATTTACAGGGTATTAGGTTTGGTGAAGAAATTGTGTTCAGTGACACTTAATTAAGTTGAAATAATAGTATGTTTCATCCTTAAAGCTTCTTAATAAAGAGAAAGAAAGAGCAAATGTGTGATTTCATATTATTAATTCTGCAAAGAAGATCTTTCAAGTGATCTATTCAACTATGCAATTCTTATTAGTGAAGTAGGAACTGTTCTTTTAATTTTGACGGATATTTTAGTCCTTATGACCTATTGTTAACATTTAAGCATGCATGAATTTAATCACAGGGTTGGCAGGGGCTACGGCGGACGTGCATTGCTATGATGTGTTGACAAATAAGTGGTCTAGGTAAGCTAACAATGATCGCGTATCAAAGTTAATACTTCTTCAGTTTTTTGTAATAAAGGTTTTTACTTTAATTGTCAGACTTACCCCAATAGGAGAACCACCCACACCTAGGGCAGCTCATGTTGCCACTGCTGTGGGTACCATGATTGTTATTCAGGTGAGTTGACACGTGGCATCGTCTTCAAAGGTTATCTAATTTAAATTTCCGTGATTTGAATATTTGTCTTTAACGTTTTTTTATCTTAGGGTGGGATTGGTCCAGCAGGTTTGTCTTCTGAAGATCTTCACGTTCTGGACCTCACACTACGGCCTAGGTGGCACAGGTTATTCTCTTTATAACTACAATACATTTACATTTTACAGACTTGACGTGTGCAAAATGTTTTTCCCTTGTTCAAACAAAAAAAGTTGGTTCTATATTCGTTTTTGTTGTCTTTTATAGTAACATAACTGAACACCTCTAATGTAGGGTTGTGGTTCAGGGCCCTGGACCCGGACCACGCTATGGACATGTCATGGCTTTGGTCGGACAACGTTATCTCATGGCAATTGGTGGAAATGATGGTTTGTTTCATGAACAATTGTTCTTTCTTGGTCCATTCTGTTATTTATGTTGGCCATAATCGGTGCATACTTTTTAGGAAAAAGAGCTTTAACTGATGTGTGGGCGCTAGACACTGCTGCAAAGCCATATGAATGGCGGAAACTGGAACCAGAGGGTGAAAGTCCTCCTCCGTGCATGTAAATCTCAACTCGATAGCTAATCCAATCATTTTTGTTAGAAAATTGCCTCATTTTCTCCTCTAAGATCTTCTATTGCACTATTGAGTCTATTCTCACTTATATTTTTTTCTATCTAATTTCTTTTGAAACATGGTGCTGGATTGACTCCTGAATGTTGGCAGATTTATTCCTTCCAACATTCTGGTGTGCAAACACAGTTTTCTGAACCCTCAACATCATACTCTGATTTTTCATGCATAGATTTCTGTTACAGTTCTTGCGGCACCCCAAAAGTTAAAGATGTTTACTCGTTTTGGACTTTATGTACTGAACTATCTAGGGTTCGTTTGGCTGAAAAATTATATAAATCTTTCAATTCTTAATGGACTTTTAGAATTATATTTTGTATTTGATGTGGAGCATAAACTAAGGTGATTATGAACTCATTTTAGGTACACGTTACAAGGGAAAATTTATTTAAAATTTGACTCGATCCGATTGTGAAATTTCACAATCATGTTCTTATCATAAGTGGTTATTTTTAATTATCTACTTTCCTTTATTATTTTAGTTTAATAATAAGCCTCTACATGGGCTTCCTTATCACGTCGACATATCATACTTTGATTAAATACTAGTATTTTCTCTCTGTTCTTTCTTTTCTCCTTCTTCCACATCTTCTCTTCTCCCATTCTCTTTTTACATTGTCTTTTCTCTCTGCCCCTCTACATAAATACTACTCAATCACCATGGTCATAGCTTGATCATAGTGGTTATCATGCTATAGGAAACGTGTTTTTGGCATACATTGTCTGGAAATGCATCTTGGCTTTTTCTCTATTAGGGTTTGATTTTGTTTTCAAAACCATGTTTTCTCTCCAGAAATAAAACCAAATATACACCACATTCTTCAAAACAATATCTTAAAAATATTTTTTGTTCCATTTTTACAGCTTCCAAAATAATTTATACTTTTAATTCAAATTTTTTCATTCCTGATAAATACTCTGTAAGTATAATGTAGTTTGACTCCACGCTTTATGTTATAAATTTTAATATCACTTACAATATTGAAAAGGCTATGTACGTATGTGTGACATCACAAACCCAAAACATTCTCTCATGAAAACGACACCTAAGATTTTGGTCTCCTATAGTATATGTTATACGAGCTACATAAATTGGAGTTTCAAAATAAGTTAGGCCTGTTTTCTGTTAGTGAAATGTGTACAGGCATTCAAGTGTGATCATGTGGGTTTGAGTGGGAAGAATCTTGGGTTGGACGACTTTGTCTAGGAGGCAAGAACTTAGCCTGTAGATGCTTGTCTTGAGTAAATATCTGTGTGCTCTAAGATTGGATTCTACTTGTGGGCATGAATAAATGTTTGCTGGCATCAACTTGGATTTATTCTGAATTTATCTTTCTGTTTATGCTGTCATAATTGGATTTCTCCATTTCAGTTTTATGACCTAGAAGGTTTGGTGTTGTGTTTCATTATTTTAGCCTATACTTGCCAGATTTATTAAATGTCTATGAGAAAATGTATGAATTTCATAGATTTCTGAAATTGCATGGACCGATCGTTTTCTGATCTTTATCTTGCTTATCTGCTTGCCCAGGTATGCAACGTCAAGTGCTCGCTCTGATGGTCTTCTTCTGCTGTCTGGTGGGAGGGATGCAAATAGTGTGGTTAGTGGGAGTTCTATGGTGTATGCATCGTGCATGATTTAAGACATGCTGAGATCCACTTGACCTATTCAGTGATTCTCTTTGTCACAGGATTTATTACTCTTTTATAAATATAATAAACGAATTCACGTTCTTTTATGGAATCCCAGCACCGTGCTTACCTGAATGGTGTCATGATCTGACATTTGGTTACTCAAATGATCGGTAGAAGCAGTTTCTTGTTCTGTTTTGTTCACCATACTGCCTTGGGAACCGGCAGGATGGAAGGGATGTATTTGAGTTCTTAATGGGATGTAGTTGGGTTTTTCTTGGTTCTACCTTTCATTATTGTATTTTTTATCTACACATAGAAGCAATTGGTGGAAATATTGTGATAACACAGGCTGAGATATTATGAGTTGAATCTAAAGCATGAGGACCTAAGAGTGTAACTTGTGGTCCTGTCCACTTTCATATTTTTTCTGTCATCAAGGATTACTAGCATGATTTATTTAAAATCTAACACATCATGCTACATTACTTATGAACCTGATGTTTATTTTTTGGTGATTCATTATATTATTAAATATTATTGTTATTAATATTGAGGATGTTTTAAAGCTTTAATTATTGATTTTTTTCTATTCCTCGATCGCATTTATCACTGCATCTAGGTTTGGTTGTCTGGGGTCCTAAACATTCTTTATTACTTTAAGAGTATTATAACTTCTTTTATTAAAATGATTTTATGCAGCCACTAGCTAGTGCATACGGGCTGGCAAAACATAGAGATGGCAGATGGGAATGGGCAATTGCTCCCGGTGTTTCTCCATCTCCCAGATACCAACATGCAGCGGTAATTTCTTTATGGGTTCTTGATAAACCTTGTCATATTCTTAGTGAAATTAAATAAACCATTAATCACTGCCTTTTTTCTCTCATGTGATATTTTAAAGTTTATTGTCTTTATAGGTTTTTGTTAATGCACGACTTCATGTATCTGGGGGGGCACTTGGCGGTGGACGCATGGTGGAGGACTCCTCAAGTGTGGCTGGTACTTTTATTTATGGAGTTTTCTAGTTCGATCGTCTTGTACCTACCAGAAATTTGAGTTGCACTAAAACAACAACAATCAAGCCTTTATCCCACTAAATGTGGTCGGCTATATGGATCCTCATATGCCATTGTGTTCTATCCCCTACTAAATCTTCCTCTATAATTAAATGAATTTTATCATGTCTTTCGTTGTCGACTAACTCTTCTTTGTCTCCCCCTTCCTCAGTTCATGTGTATATTTGACATGGTCTCACATCGCCTATCCGGGGCATTTATTGGTCGCCAGTACATGTCCATACCATCTTAATCACGTCTCTCTAAGTTTCTCCTCAATAGGCGCAACCCCAACTTTCTCTATAATATTTTCATTTATTCTCTTGTTCATCTTCATACGTCCGCACATACACCTTAATAACTGCACATGTCACCTTAACATTACTTTGAGTTGCACTAAAAATAACACTTTTTTTGTGCTAAAAATACGACTATTTTTCATTCTCTATGTAGTTTTGGATACAGCAGCAGGAGTCTGGTGTGACACGAAGTCCATCGTTACAAGTTCAAGAACTGGTAGATACAGTGCTGATGCTGCTGGTGGAGATGCCGAAGTTGAATTGACAAGGCGCTGTAGGCATGCTGCTGCTGCTGTTGGTGACATGATCTTCATCTATGGTGGTCTACGTGGTGGTAAGATGTGATATTGCCTCATGAAAGGAACGTGTTAAACTTTATTGTGGTCGTACCATTGATTAAGAGGTTTTCTGTTTTGTATCTTCCCTATTTTGAACAATTACATTTTCTGGAATCTTTTCTCAAGGCATATATGATTCATAACTTGGAACTAATGATGACACCATATTGAAAAGTTTATTTGTGTACTTTATGATAAATGTTTGGGAAAATTGCTAAAGGCTCAGCTAAACTACAGTAAATTTAAAAATGCTGAACTTCTTACCGCTTAGTTTGTCATCCTAGGTTTTACTTGCCCTCATTCCTAAAGAAAAAAACACAGAAAACTTCCAAGAATATACCAGAACTTTCTTAAATACTAACTCGGATGTACTTTAACTCAGAACTGCAACAGTATCTGTTAATATCCATAGCTAGATTCCTGAAAAAAAAATGTTAGGCAAGCTGAATACAAGTGTTTAAATATGGACATCAGGACATGTCTATTCAATGATAGACTAAGTCACTTGAACACATGGAAGGATTCTGCGGACTAGGACTCACTTTGATGTTGGGAGACATGGTCAAACGTTTGCAAGAAATCAGGTGCGAGGCTGTTGGATTTGATTTCTGTCATAGCAATTTAGGAA
Organism: Haberlea rhodopensis; assembly: GCA_907163345.1. NCBI lineage: Eukaryota > Viridiplantae > Streptophyta > Magnoliopsida > Lamiales > Gesneriaceae > Haberlea > Haberlea rhodopensis. The sequence continues at coordinate 1,036,206 of CAJQUN010000111.1, forward strand.
GTAAACACATGCAGTTCTGGTTAAGGTATATCATTTTTCCATATTGTTCATGTACAATTGAAGAGATATGTTGGCGCAATCTCAACTTGCTTTTATAATAGCTACGGATCATGTGAAACCTTTTTTCTTGAGATTGTATTTTGGAATTTCAAATAAAGATGGGCAACAAATGAAGCAAATGAAGAAAAGTTGATTTCTCAGTGAAAATTTAAATCTCTGTGAAATATTAAATTTTAAGATATTGAGTGATACTGTAAGTGATCAAGGCCAAAAGATATAAAATCGAGGATTGATCATATGTTAGAAGCTAGATATTTATTTTCTATGTTGAAGATTAAGGTCTGTTATGTTTTTGGTGGTGTTTTATTTTTTATTTTTTGTTTTGTTTGCTGAATATACAAGTAAATTAGAGATTTTTTTTAAAGCCTTTGCAAGTTTGTGTAGAGTTGAGCATGGACTGTCTACTGTTTAAGACTGAAAGGAAGAAGTCGGGGTGGGTCATATTTTCCAGTTAACACAATGTTCTCTTAGTGTCATGCTGAGAAGTTGATTAAGATTATAATCTATTATTATCCAATGTCATTTTTTGGAACATCATACCTACCTCAAGTCTATGAATAAGTCTCTTTATGTGTTTCTAACTTACTCTCCTAAGTTTGTACCTATTCTGTCGATAAAGATAAAAGATTTGTATTTAAACTTTTAAATTCTTAATTTGATAAGGTGATAAGGATAAGATATCATATAGATTAGTTTACCAGATTCTGTAAACTCTATTTAATAGAACAATCCGTGTATTGTAATTCATTCAATAATCAGAAATAAGATCTTCTGAAGCGAAACACAATATAGGAGAAAAAGGTAGTCTTTTATTATTCTGATTGAATAAAATAGGGTTACAAGACATCCTTATATAAATTCCTAATTGTTAAAGACTCCTAAAATAAGATAGGAAAATTTAAATACAAAATACTTTATCTACATCCTTATCAAATATCTTATGTTATCTCTATCTCTTTATTCAACACCCCCCCTCAAGCTGAGCCATATATGTTGATCATTGCCAGCTTGGAATTGAGGTCTTCAAATTGAGGATGATGGAGAGCCTTAGTCAAAATATCAGCAAGTTGTAGGTGTGTGGAGATGTAGCTGAGATCAATGATTTCTTCTCGATCTTTTCACTTATGAAATGTCAATCTATCTCAATGTGCTTAGTTCGATCATGATGCACCGGGTTTTTTGCTATGCTTATGGTTGCTTGGTTATCACACATCATTTCTACCGGTTGATTATTATCCAACTTTAATTCATTCAATAACCGTTTCAACCACATTCCTTCGCATATGCCTTGGGCCAATGCTCGATACTCAGCCTCAACACTACTACGAGCTACCACGGACTGCTTTTTACTTCTCCAAGTTACTAAGTTTCCCCAGACAAATGAGCAATAGCCAGAGGTGGATCTTCTATCAGTGTGAGAGCCTGCCCAATCTGCATCACTGTATATCTTGATACTTCGAATAGAAGATTTTCTGAAGAGTAGTCCTTTTCCAGCATTTTTCTTTAGATACCTCAATATTCTGTACACAACTTCCATGTGATCATTATTGGGGTTGTTCATGAACTGACTGACCACACTAACAGTAAATCCAATCTCAAGGCGAGTATGTGTGAGGTAGATTAATTTCCCAACTAACCTTTGATATCTCCCATTGTCCACAAGTGGACAGTTATCCCTTGTCTCAAGCTTTGTTTTGGCATCCATGGGTGTGTCTATAGGTTTGCATCCCAACATTCCAGACTCTTTTAGAAGATCCAACACATATTTTCTTTGGGAGATATAAATTCCATGGGATGATCTTGCAACTTCCATTCCCAGAAAATATTTTAAATGTCCTACGTCTTTCATTTCAAATTCTTTTGAGAGCATATTTTTTACCTGTGACATTTCTGTGTTGTTATTTCCCGTGAGAACAATATCATCAACATACACTATGAGAATTGTGATGTTTCCTCCTTCCGAGTGTTTGACAAACAGGGTATGATCAGATTGACACTGAGTGTAACCATTCCCTTTAAGAACACAGGAGAATCTGTGAAACCAAGCCCGGGGTGATTGCTTTAAGCCATAAAGAATTTCTGTAATTTACAAACTTTATTTGCAGTAGAAGAAGTTTCAAACCCCGGAGGGATATTCATATAAATCTCTTCCTCAAGGACCCCATTTAGGAAGGCATCTCCCCAAAAAGGATGCGGGACATTGCGGGAAAACATTAAAGCACGTGTTACCTCGAGAAGGTGGCGATTTTTGCGCTCCGAGACACCATTTTGCTGGGGTGTATCCACACAAGAACTTTGGTGGACAATCCCATGGCTCTGAAGGTATGAGCCAAGGGCGGAGTTGAAGTAATCACGAGCACGATCTGTTCGTAAAACCTGAATGTTTGTTGAAAACTGAGTTTGAATCATTGAGTGAAATTGTTTAAAAAGATTACATTAGTCTGATTTATCTTTCATAAAAAATATCCATGAGACTCGAGTGTGATCGCCGACAAACAAGAGGAACCAACGAGAACCCATGACATTATTAACCGGAAGGGCCCCAACTATCACTATGTATGAGTGAAAATGGATGAGATGGCTTATAAATATGTGGGGAGTAGTTATGGCGGGTATGCTTAGACAATTGACAAACATCACAGTTAAAAATATTTGATCCTTTATTACGAAATAAAGAAGGGAATAATTTCTCAAGATACAAGAAACTTGGATGTCCTAAACGATAATGTAATAAAAAAATATCATTGTCTTTACTAGAACTAGATAACATTGAATTAAAAGAACTCGCAAACTGGGATGAGTGGTCAATTGGCATGGGAAGAAGGTACAAGCCTGCACAATTTTCAGCATTGCCAATCGTCTGCCACGAAACCAAGTCCTGAAAAACACAAAATCAGGCATAAATTTAGTGACACTTGAGATCTCGATTTAATCGACTAACAGATAACAGATTGCAATCAAGAGCAGGAACTAATAAGACGGAATTCAAAGGAATAAAATCTGAAATATGTACTGCCCCAGTCCCCATAATCGGCGCACACGAGCCATCGGCTATACGGACAGTACATGGAGAAGTGCATGGTCGATATCCATGTAAAAGTTTCAAATTTCCAGTCGATAGCACCTGCCGAGAAAGCAAAGCAATATGTGGAGTACCTGTATGGGCAACACTTCCAGCACCAATAGGAGAAGGGTTAGGCTGTGGGAGAGCTTTACTCATCAATTGTTGCATAATATTTAATTGTTCCTTGCTGAAGGGTTGCTGTTCAGCCACTGGACCATCGGATATTGCAAGGTTGGCTCGCTTGGGACGTGGTTTCCCATGTATCCTCCAACATGTGTCAAGGGTATGGTTGTAGCGGTTGCATTTTTCACACCAAGGCCGACCATTACGCATCTTGGAGGGAGCGGAACTTTGTCCAAGAGAACCACCAGGAGCAGCAGTCTGTGTGAGACTTTCCGAAGCACTTGATGGTCTGTAATTAGAACGATTAGAAGCAAGGACGGATGCATCCGAGGGCAGACTCACGAGAGAAGAACCCATCATGAGTCTGTGTCGACTCTCCTCATGGCGGACAGTAGAGAATGCTTCACGGTAAGATGGCAGCGGTTTGATAGAAAGAACACGTCCGCGAACATCGTCTAAATTCGCGCTGAGGCCCATCAAAAACTGGAAAATACGTCGTTTTTCAACAATTGCCCTGTAGGAAGATTCGTCATCAGGACACTTCCAAACATAATTTTCAAAAAGGTCAACTTGTTGCCAAAATCGAGTGAGCGACTTAAAATATTGGGTGATAGAAGATTCTCCCTGAGGCTGTAAGAGTGCTCTTAATTTCGAAAAGTTCTGCAATATTCTCCTTGCTCGAGTACGTGTCCCTGCGGCCTCCCACACATCCTTGGCTGATGAATACAATAAAAAATTCGCACCAATATCAGGGGTCATCGAATTAATGAGCCAAGACATGACCATATTATTTTCCACATTCCAGGATTTGTAAGATGGATCTGTCGCTGCTGGGCGGGGGGCGGCAGTGGACAACAGACCATCGCGCTCCTTGCCACAAATGAACATCCGGACGGATTGTGACCATTGAAGGTAATTTTGGCCATTGAGTTTATGATTGGTGATTGGGATCGAAGAATTGTCAGAGAAAACAGGAGTGATGGGTGCTGTGGACAAACGCGTTTCATTGTTCGAAGAAGAATCGTCGGAGGTGGCCATGTGAACGTATTTAGTAATGGCCGAAACTCTCCTGGGTCTGATACCCTGAAGCGAAACACAATATAGGAGAAAAATGTAGTCTTTTATTTTTCTGAATGAATATAATAGGGTTACAAGACATCCTTATATAAACTCCTAACTGATAAAGACTCCTAAGATAAGTTAGGAAAATTTAAATACAAAATACTTTATCTACATCCTTATCAAATATCTTATGTTATCTCTATCTCTTTATTCAACATCTTCTTCCTTCACCATATTCAGTGTTATTTTTATCAATCTATATAGTATCAGAGCCACGAGTTTTTTCGTGATCTCATCCGCTGCCATGGCTGGCACGATTCCTTCGTCTTCGTCTTCCAGTGGCTCTGTCAATTCGAGTTCGTCAGGCCATGGTTCATCCCCGATTGCGGGACTCCATGTTTCTGATTATTCGCTTCACATTACGATCCATAAATTCAATGGACGTAACTATCTCGAATGTGCACAATTAGTGCGCCTAGTAATTGATGGCGAGGGAGGTTAGGTTACCTCAACGGTGATGCAATCGCTCCAACAGCTGATGATTCGAAATATGGTCAATGGCGTTCAGAAATTCCATGGTCATGGCATGGCTAATTAATTCTATGGACCCATTAATTGGGAAGCCATTTATGTTCCTTCCTATAGCTCGGGATGTTTGGGACGCTGTTCGTGAAACCTATTCGGGCTTGGAGAATTATTCACAACTCTATGAACTCACCACTAGGATGTGGCAGATCCAACAAGGCACCCGGGATGTCACTACTTATTATAATGAATTGATGGTGATTGGCAAGAGCTTGATCCCCTTGACATCGATGAATGGGAAAGCTCCAAAGATAGTGCACGCTACAAGAAAAAAATTGAATGTACCAGCTCGCTGGCCTAACCCGTGACCTTGATGAGGTCCGTGGCCGGATTCTGGGATGGAAACCATTACCTAGTATCCGAGAAGTCTTCTCCGAGATTAGTAGAGAGGAGAGTCGATACCTGGTAATGATGTTTAAGCGTGAACCGATTGCTTCCGAAGCTGAGGGCTCTGCGATGGTTAGTCATAACTCACGGGCTGATTTTTCTCGCCGAGATGGAAAAAAGAAGCCATGGTGTGAGAAATGTAGGAAGCCTTGGCACACAATTGAGACTTTGTTGGGAAATACATGGGCGTCCTCATCTCAAGAAGAAGTCGGACACTACTAGCAAGCCAAACACTGGTGGTCATGCTCTTCAATCACTAGTGGTCGAACCCAGTAAGCAATCTTCAACTTCTGAATCACTTCTGTTCACACAGTATCAACTTGACCACCTGTACAAGTTATTTGGATCCCTTTCTAGCAAACCCGCTTCGTCTCCTTCATGTTCTTTCGCCGATGGTTCTCTTGCTCCGGTTGGCGGGAAGGGTTCTATTTGTGTTTCCCCAAATTATTCTCTTACAAATGTGTTGCATGTGCCTCTTCTATCTTATAATCTTTTGTCCATCAGCAAACTCACCACTGACCTTCATTGTCGTATTATCTTCTCCCCTTCTCTATGTGTTTTTCAGGATCAGGTCTCAAGGATGATGATTGCAGTGCTAGACAAGAGTGTGGCCTCTACCTTTTTGATGCTACCTCCTTGACGCACCATGATACGAAGCTTTGTCTTAATTCTTTTTCTTCTTCTCGTATTAGTGAAATTTTGTTATGGCATTATCGAAGGTCATCCGAATATTTCTTATTTACAAAGATTGTTTTCCAATTTATGCATCAATAAAAATTTTGTTTCTCACTTTGATTGTGAATCATGTGAATTGGCCAAACATCATCGGTCTTCTGTTCCATCTCAAAATTATAAACGATCGTCCCCATTTACCCTAATTCGTAGTGATGTTTGGGGGCCATGTAAAATTAAAACCCTTTCCCAAAACGATGGTTCATAACATTTATTGATAATCATTCTAGGATGACCTGGGTATTTCTTTTGAAAGATAAGTCAGATGTCAGTTTCATATTTCAAAACTTTTACAAAATGATTCAGACTCAGTTTCACAGGAATATCAAAATCTTTCGGAGTGATAATGGAAAATAATATTTTAATCAAGTTTCAGGGAATTTTTTTGCTACACATGGCATTATTCATCAGAGTTCGTGCCCTCATACGCCTCAACAAAATAGAGTGGCTGAACGTAAGAGTAGACACCTCCTCGAAGTTGCAAGGGCCATTAGCTTCCATACGAAGGTTCTGAGTTATCTTTGGGGAGAAGCTGTTCTTACAACAGCCTATTTGGTTAATAGGTTATCTTTGGGGCCCTAAACCATTTAGGGTCATCGATGCCAGGGAGTATCACCCAGATTTCAAGAAGTTTGTCGAAAGAATATGGGGCGAATTACGAGTTCAAGATTGGGGGGGGGGGGGGGGGGGGGGGGTTCGTTTTGAAGGAAAAATTGAAAATGATGAAAAATAAGTTGAGTAGCTGGAATAAGGAGGTTTATGGATGCCAGTATTGTAGAGTCTAGAGGCAAAATCCAGGATTGGGATGCGATTGCAGATGAAAGAGAATTACAATCAATGGAAGCAGAGTTTAGAAGGAACGAGATGGTGAATCTTCTAGGTCAAATCAGGATGAAGGACTCGCTGCTTTTCCAGAAATCTAGACTCAAGTGGGTGGATTCAAGACGGAGATGCGAGATTTTGTCAGGGAAGGGGCGGGGGGATGGTGGAAAGACATGCTAAAAAACACTTTCACTGATACATCTGAGTGGTTTAGTGGGGGCTAGTTATAAAGGTGGGGAATGGACTAGGGACTAAATTTTGGAGGGATGTATGGGCAGGGGATGAAAGATTGGAAATTAAATTTCCTAGATTAACTGCGATTGCGAGGGATAGAGATATCTTAGTAAGGAATATGAGGGACTGGGTTGAGAGTCAATGGGTCTGGAGATGAGATTGGAGACGGGAGTTGTTTGACTGGGAGAAGGAAGCTTTTCTTTTGTTGCTTTCTTTCATTGACAGGACAACTTTGGAGCAAGGAATAAAAGACTCTTAGGAATGGCGCCTTGAAGACAATAAAACCTATTCGGTCAGATCAGCTTATGATTCATTTTTAGAGGTTGACGTTCTTGACAAAGATATTTTGACAGCTTATGATTGCATTTGGAAGACTTTAGCTCCCAACAAGGTGGGAGCTTTCGCATGACGGATGATTAAAGACAGAATTCCGACGAAGAAGAATTTGAGGAGGAATATCAGAGTGTGACCTATCTCAGACACATGTGACTTGTGTCAAGCAGAGGAGGAATCGACTGCTCATCTACTGTTCTACTGCAGAGAGTCTTATGCTTTGTGGATGAAATGCTATAAGTGGTTAGGGTTGAAACAAGTGCTTCATTGTGATCCGGTAACACACTTATTGCACTTAAAGGGCTTTGGGACCGAAGAAGAGGTGGGAAGGGTTGGATGACTATATGGTTGTCTATCATCTGGACTATATGGTTACACGGGAATAACACTCTTTCCAGAGGTCCGCGGGACTTGGAAGAAGACTTGCTGAATCTAGTTCGATATAGGTCTTGGTTTTGGATTAAGGATAAGATGTAATGTCAAATTTCATTATGTTTTTTTCTGATTGGGTCAGTGAACCTAGAATATATTTATTAGGATCTTAATTTAGGATCTATTAGGTTTGGGCTAATGCTATAACTATTCCGAGTACCTCTGGTACCACTTAATAATATTATTATTTTTTCCGATAAAAAAAAAAAGATTTAGGATCTAGTAGGTTTGGGCTAATGTTGGAGGATGAATTATATATGGATCCACCACCTGGGTATACTAATGAATTTGGTTCTAAGGTGTGCAGGCTGAAAAAATCTCTTTATGGACTTAAACAATCACCCAGAGCATAGTTTGAAAAATTCACAAGATGTGTTAAAAGTCAGGGTTACTCTCAAGGAGAATCTGATCAATACTCTTTTCACCACGAAATCAAAGTCAAACAAATATCCGTGTTAATTGTTTATGTTGATGATATTATATTGACAGGTGATGACATAGAAGAGATGACCATGTTAAAGATACAGTTGGCAAAGGAATTCGAGATGAAAGATTTAGGACCGCTGAAATATTTCCTTGGAATGGAGGTGGCAAGATCAAAAAAGGGAATCATAGTTTCCCAAAGGAAATATACTCTGGATCTACTGAACAAAACAGGGATGAGTGGATGCAAGCCATCAGATACTCCAATAGAAGTCAACAAAAAATTAGGTGGTATTACAGTAGATACAGGAAGATATCAAAGGCTGGTTGGCAAGCTAATCTACCTTTCTCATACTCGACCTGACATAGCATTTGCAGCGAATTTGATAAGTCAGTTCATGCATTCACAAATTGAAGCTGTGCATCGCATACTTAGATATTTGAAAGGAACTCCTGGCAAAGGACTATTTTTTGGAAAAATGGAGAAAATAAGTATAGAAGTTTACATTGATGCGGACTGGGCGGGATCTATCACTGATAGAAGATCTACATAAGGCTACTGCACCTTTGTATGGGGTAACTTGGTAACTTGAAGAAGCAAGAAACAGCGTGTTGTTGCAAGAAGTAGTGCCGAGGCTGAACTCAGATCTATGGCTCAAGGAGTATGTGAAGTGATGTGGCTAAAAAGAGTTATGGAAGAACTAATGAGAACAATTGAATTTCCAGTAAAACTCTAATGTGATAATAAAGCAACAATCAACATTGTTCATAATCCTGTTCTACAGAGGACCAAACACATTGAAATCGACAAGCACTTCATTAAAGAAAAACTTGAAGATGGGTTGATATGCATTCCATTTATTCCAAGCTCTTTGCAAACTGCAGATATTTTAACCAAAGGGTTGTCAAGACAAATCTTTGAAGATCAAGTGATCAAGTTGGGAATGATAGATATTTCCGTACCAACTTGAGGGGAAGTGTCGATAAAGATAAAATATTTTTATTTAAACTTTTAAATTCATAATTTGATAAGGTGATAAGGATAAGATATCAAATAGATTAGTTTACCAAATTCTGTAAACTCTATTTAATAGAACAATCTGTGTATTGTAATTCATTCAATAATCAGAAATAAGATCTTCTTCCTGCACGATATTCGGTGTTATTTTTATCAATCTATATATTCTATGCAATTTCTCATGGGCATTCTATTGCATGCTACTTTAGGGGGTTAGGTTTTACCTTGTTTCTCTGTTTCTTTTAAAGCATCGTTAGATAAATGGCACAAATCACTTGTCGACACTAATTTATATGGAAATGGATAGTATATCAGCTTTTTCTATTAACAATTTGAATGTTTGTCACCATAGGGGTGTTACTGCATGACTTGCTTGTCGCTGAAGATCTGGCCGCTGCTGAAACAACTAGTGCAGCTTCTCACACCGCTGCTGCAGCTGCTGTGTCCAATGTGCAGCAAGAGAGGGCACCAGATAGATATAGATTTACTGCTGAAGCGACAAGGGCGCCATTGTCCGATACTGCTGCTTATGGTGAAGTCTTGGTGGGGATTCCTGTTGCTACCCCTGTCAATGGGGACATTTATACAGATATAAGCACTGAAAATGCAATGTTTCAAGGCTCCCGGTAAATTTGTCATTGCTTTTTGTATGTTGTATTATAGTTTACATTTCATGTTGTCTTGCTTCAATTTCTGATAACAAATATCTTCAATCGAAGACTGAGTAAGGGCACCGAGTACTTGGTTGAGGCAGCAGCAGCAGAAGCTGAGGCTATTACTGCAACATTAGCAGCTGCAAAAGCTCGACAAAGTAATGGAGAAGTTGGGCTGTCTGATAGAGATCGTGGGGCAGAGGCAACTCCTAGTGGAAAACAGATTTCTACGCTGATCAAGCCTGATTCTGTGGTGTCAAATAATTCTTCTCTGGCTGGAGTCAGGCTACATCATCGTGCTGTCCGTATTGATATAAAATATATTTACTGAACTTAACATCTCAAGTATCATGGTGTTTTTTGTATTTTTCATTAATACATGTGCAGGTTGTCATAGCTGCGGAAACTTGTGGTGCTTTGGGTGGTATGGTCAGACAACTTTCAATCGATCAGTTTGAAAATGAAGGCAGGAGAATCAGTTATGGAACTCCTGATAACGCAACTGCAGCCAGGAAACTATTTGACCGCCAGATGTCTATTAACAGTGTGCCAAAGAAGGTACCTTGTACTCACACTGGAGTTGTATTTGTTCAGGTTTTAGGTTATCAGGATGAACATTGGTGATGAGTCCTAAAAGCATACTGCTTCTTGCTCATGCTTCTTTTTGCATTATGTCGTTACATGATAGCTGTACAATATGGGCTGTAGCCATATGCAATCATCTGTCTTGTGCTGCATAAGAAGAGAAAGTGCTTTGTAAAATATGTGATGCTCAGGAATCTGATCAAAGAGTTTTACTTTTCACGTTCTTTGTTCTTCTGAATTTGTTTCAGTAGTATATGTATTATATCACCAAAAGTGTTGGTTCTAACGTTCCAATTTTATTTTAGATTTTTGTCTATGTTACACATTTATTTCGGATAGCAGCCTTATGGCCTCTGTTTACCCGTTTCCCAGGTGATTGATCATCTGCTAAAACCTCGTGGTTGGAAGCCTCCTGTCCGCAGACAATTTTTCTTGGACTGCGATGAGATTGCAGATCTATGTGATAGTGCCGAGAAAATATTTGTGGGTGAACCTACTGTCCTACAGCTGAAGGCTCCTATTAAAATATTTGGTGATTTACATGGGCAATTTGGAGATCTTATGCGGCTTTTTGATGAATATGGATCCCCTTCAACTGCTGGTGATATAGCGTAAGTTGTAGGACTTGATGCATTTTGCTGCATATTTAAATTTTTGACTAGTTCTTATTTTGTGTAAATCCAATCTTGCTTCTTTTGTATGACGAACCCTTTTGAACATACTGGCCAAATGATTTTATGAACTTTAATGTTCATTTCCATAAGATCAATAAGCATTAAGAGTAAACCCAGTGCACGAAGCTCCCGTTATGCGTGGGGTCCGGGAAAGGGTCGGGCCACTTTATGCCTAATGTACGCAACCTTTCCCTTGCAATGTCAAGAGGTTGTTTCCGTGACTCGAACACGTGACCTCCAGGTCATATGGCAACAACTTTACCGTTGCGCCAAGGCTCACCAATCAGATCAATAAGCATTGTCATGTTTAAAAAATATAGTTTTGGTCTTAAACCTTGATGTTATACAAGCACTGAATTCATTCTTTGGCCCACTGCAGAAACCCCTTATGGTGTTGCATTAATTGGCTTATTATTTTGTGCAAGTATCTGAACAATTTAATTGACGGCAGTTATTGTTATCTGAGGAAGTTTTAACTCATCCCTTTCATTTGGCTTTGTGGAGAGAGGATTTCAGGGTATGAAATTGATATTATATATCTTCTGGTCTTTATATTAGACGAACCTACATTGTTTATGTTTACCTTTTCTTTTCCGAAAGAACTATGTTAACTGTCTGATATTGAAATTTCTGTGTGTTCCTCGCTCATTGTTGATTCTCTTTTTCTCTCATTATTTGTTCCTTTTGACGTTTCTAAATCCACTGCTTTGTCATCCCTTTTTACATTGATTAGTATGCAGAACTTCCTCCACCTCATGATTGTATAGGTCAAGTATTTTAAGAAAATTGTTACCCTGGTCACCGTTGGTTATGTTATTGTCTTGCGCTAACCAACCCCAATTACTACTAAAACCTCATAGAAACAAAAAGACTCCTTTTACCGATTGACATAAAGTACTTAATTGAACGTCAAAAGGTTAGGTTTTTCTACTAGATACTGAATTGCATTGGTGTCTGTCAGATATATTGATTATCTCTTCTTGGGAGATTATGTTGATCGTGGACAACACAGCTTGGAGACAATTACTCTTCTCCTGGCTATGAAGGTACTTTTCCCATCTGCTTACTAGTGCTAAACCCAACCACAATTCTCAGTACCTGTGGAACTGAAATCGAAACCGTCTCTAAAATACCGAAACCAAAACCATGGACTTACGATTTGGTTCTGGTTCCTAAAAGTAAAAAACTAGAACCGTGTGTAACCGAAACTATAACCGCAACTAACATATTTTATGTATCGTTATTTTTCTTTTTATCTATAAATTTAAAAGAATAAATATTAGTTCAAATAGGCTCAAACTGTAACCGAAAAGGTTAGAAACCGCTACCAGAACAGTATCCAAGCGGTTTGGTTCTGGTTCGACCTTTCAATAGATCAGGCCTAACTGGTGCCACATCCACTTTAACCCCCCAATATGCTGATGACCAGTGTGTGTGTGATATACATGATATGCAGGTTGAACATCCCCATCAGATGCATTTGATTCGTGGTAATCATGAAGCTGCAGATATCAATGCCCTTTTTGGCTTTCGAATTGAGTGCATTGAGCGTATGGTAATAATTCAGAGAAAAATCTTATTGATTGGTAGTTTTTGTTATTTGGAATAAAGTCATGGACCTTGGGATGGTTTTCTGTACAGGGTGAGAGAGATGGAATATGGACATGGCATCGAATAAACAGATTGTTCAACTGGCTCCCTCTGGCTGCTTTGGTTGAAAAGAAAATTATTTGTATGCATGGTGGTATTGGGAGATCTATAAACCATTTAGAACAGATTGAGAATATTCAGCGTCCCATTGCAATGGAAGCAGGATCAATTCTTCTTATGGACTTGTTGTGGTTAGTGCATACTTGCTCTTCATGTTTTTAGTTTTTGTTCTTCGAATTCCCATAACTCGTATTCCTGATTGAATATTTCCTTGTAGGTCTGATCCCACCGAAAATGATAGTGTAGAAGGATTACGGCCAAATGCTAGGGGTCCTGGGTTGGTCACCTTTGGGGTGGGTATATTTCTCAAAGTTTCTTTCTTATAATGCATCATTCTAATGTGCTTATTGACTCAGAGACTTTTAACTGTTTTTCTTCCTTAAAACGTGCACATCTTTGCGTTTGTGTATAATAATTTTTTTTTTTGGGGTCTTGAGATCAAATCATTGCATGGTCAAGGATATGGGCTCTGTTTCACCCGTAAATGGTCCTTGACCCTGGTTTGATTATCTAAATGAAGCCATTTTAAACATCATTAACTTACCATGCGCCTGGGATATGAGAGGCTATTGAACACATGATGATCATGGTATTGTATGAATTAGGAACATAAGCTTTTGTGCAACAACAAGAAGAACTAAGCCAGAAATCCCAATAGATTGGGCTAGACTATAAGTACAGAAGAAAAAATCAAGTCGACTCGTGACATGCGTCGGTCTTCTCCAAGAGTTTTTTTCGGTCAGAATATCTTCATTAATCTGTTTGGACTCCATATCTTTATATATAACTTCGAAACATGTCTTCGTCGGTCGTCCCTTGCTCTCATGAAATTACCGAAATCCACTAACTCCATGGGCCTACGTCGTACACTACCAAACCAGCGTAAGCGATTTTTTTGTATTTTTTTTTTCTATACAAGATACATCTACTTCAGCTTGATGTTTTCGTTCCTCATTTTATCTTTTATGGTATTACCACACATCCAACAGAACTCCTCTTGGTTGCTTTTGTGCAACAACAACAAGAACTAAGCCTTAAATCCCAATAGATTGGGCAGACTATAAGTAAAGAAGAAAAAATCAAGTCGACTCGTGACATGCGTCGGTCTTCTCCAAGAGTTTTTTTCGGTCAGAAAATCTTCATTAATCTGTTTGGACTCCATATCTTTATATATAACTTCGAAACATGTCTACGTTGGGTCGTCCCCTTGCTCTTATGAAATGACCGGAATCCACTAACTCCATGGGCCTACGTCGTACACTACCAAACCAGCATAAGCGATTTTCTTGTATATTTTCTTCTATACAAGATACATCTACTTCAGCTTGAATGTTTCCGTTCCTCATTTTATCTTTAATGGTCTTACCACACATCCAACGGAACTCCTCTTGGTTGTCCAGCATTCCGTCAAATACAACATTGTGGGTCTGACGATAGTTCTATAAAACTTGTCCTTCAACCTCAGTGAGATATTAAGATCGCATAAAACTCCAGTGGCATTTCTCCATTTCAGTCACCCTGCCTGTATTTTGTTCATCGACATCTAGGTATCGAAACTAGGTATTTTATCCTTTTGGATAATAGAACCTAGGTATCGAACTTGTTGCTCATCGACATCTCTTGGCCATCGAGTGTTGCAACACCAGGATCCCGAGATGTACGACCACTAAATTTGTACTCCATATATTTTGTTTTAGACCTACTTAATCTAAAATCCTTTGATTTCAAGGTCTCTCTCCATAACTCCAATTTAGCATTTACCCATGCCCTAGTCTCGTCGATTAACAAAATATCATCAGAGAAAAACATGGTCATTTGCTATCTCATTAATCACTAAGGCGAGCAAGAGATGGCTCAACGCAGACTCTTGGTGCAATCCAATGGTGATCAAGAACTCATTCATCACCCGGTTGCATGTTCTCACGTTTGATGCTATTTCATTGTACATATCCTTGATTATTTGAGATACTTGATAGGAACTCTTTTTGTCACCAAAGTCCACCAGAATACCTCCCTTGACAATTTATCGTAAGTATTCTCCAAGTCGATAAAAACTAAATGCAGATTTTTACTCCTCTCATGATGGTGCTCTATAAGTTGGTGAATCAAATGGACAACTTCCGTTGTTGACTGTCCTGGCATGAACCCGAATTGGTTCTCCAAAATCTTAATCTCCCACGTTAACCGATATTATATCACTCTCTCCGAGAGCTTCATTGCACATGATTTTTATACCTCGATAGTCAGAACAACTCTGGATGTCATCCTTGTTCTTATAGATAGGGATAAGAGTACTCTTTATCCATTCAGTTGAAATTTTGTTACTGTTCCAAATATTGTTTAATAGATTTGTTGGCCACTTTATTTCTGCCGTTCCCAAGCATTTCCATACTTCAGTAGGAATTCCATTGGGACCGACTGCTTTCCATGTTTTCATTTTGTTCAAAGTTAATTTAACCTCATATTCTCTAATTCTGCTAAACTCACAGTTTGGATGCCAAGATAAACTAAATCTTTAACACATCGTGAACACGCTGTGAAAATAATTCATCCATCCTGCTTTGATTTCTCATCTCTAACCAAGACCTTATGGTATTCATCTTTTATACACTTCACTTTATAAACTATATATAAGTCTCTTGTCTTCCTCTCGCTCGCTCGAGCAATCCTGTAGCTTCGTGTCTTTGGTGTCTAATTTATCATACACATTTCCGTAAACTTTAGCTCTAGCATCTTGAATTGCTTTCTCCGCTTCGTTTTTGGTGATCTTATACCTTTTGAACTTTTCCCCAGTATTATTCTTCTCAGCTCTCTATAAACATCCCTCTTTATACGAATAGTCTTCTTCTTCGTTCCACAATGATGCGTCTTTACCTGGTGGAGCACAATAACATAAGCTTTTGTATATCTCATAATTTGTTGTGTCGACTCGTTGTTTCTAACATTCCTGAACAATAGTTGCTGAATCAAATTAGCTTATGTAGTTAGGGTGTTAGATAATTATTTATGACAAGTTTTAAATGGGGTTGTGTATCGCTAAGGTCAGATTTGTTTTATTTTTCTGGTACTATTTTTCGGTGAGAATTGTCTAGAGTTCATCAATGTTTCTTCATTATTGCAGCCTGATCGCGTTAAGGAATTTTGTAACAACAATGATCTTCAATTGATTATTCGGGCACATGAATGTGTGATGGATGGATTTGAAAGATTTGCTCAGGGACATTTAATTACACTGTTTTCGGCCACAAACTATTGTGGTATGGTTGGCCAGGATGTCCTCCATCTATTTGCCACGGTATTGATTTATTTCAAGATTAGCTGTTCAATCTAATTGTTTTTCATTTCTTCAGGTACTGCTAACAATGCCGGTGCCATCTTGGTTGTGGGTAGAGATTTAGTAGTTGTACCGAAACTAATTCATCCATTGCCACCTGCACTTTCATCTCCAGAAAACTCTCCCGAACTCCATACAGAAGACACATGGATGCAGGTACCTACAATTATTTGTAACTTTTCATCTTCTAAAGTGATTCTTACTATCTTCATCTTGTGCTCAACATCGATTATTCTCCCTCTCTCCTTTTTTTGATTAAATATTTATAGGAGCTCAACACTAATAGACCACCTACGCCAACTAGAGGCCGTCCCGAGGTTGCTAATGATAGAGGTTCACTTGCTTGGATTTAGATATGCTATTCTTCCCAATCTTCCTCCTGCACCTTTTATGGCCTCGGGATGTCACCTTTTACTTCCAGTGATTTGTTCGTGACCCGTTGCATACAATGAATTCGTTGGATTTATCGGTCTCACAATGTAGTGACTTTGACACAATGAAAAGGCGCGTTTGACTAGAAAGATGTTAGTTAATTTGTTGCCTAGAAAGAAATTTGAAGAGTCGTGACGGCAAGAACACAAGTAACAGGTAAAAGCTACACAATGCTTTTGGTTTCCAAATAGGACAGGAGTGTTGGTTTTCTTTTTCTTTTTTTTTCCTTTTTAAAGTCTTACATAGCAAACATCTATCAAAGCAGTTTCTTCTGAAAAGAAATAATAGTTGCCTGTGTAACTTTGACACTTTCATGTTGATTTTGGTAATGATTTGGTTGTATTTACACTGTTTCGTTAACACATATCTTCAAATTGTTTTTTTGAAAAATAAGTTTGAGTATGGTTTCTATACATGCTATGGCGATCTACAAAATTTCGGATAAATTGATGCTATGTCTTTAAATTATGAAACTTATCTTAAATCTTCAATCATCTTCAATAGAAAAACCAAAGGTATTGCTGATGTTAGAAGGCAGTTAAAAGTCCCACCGCACAAGTAATACTCATGAATACTGCATCGCATATGTTTATCTAATATCAATTTTTTTTAAAGAAATTGTATTTCAGTTACGATAGAAGGGAAAAATACGATTAAACTCAACATTTTTATTAGTAAGACGTAAAACAATAAGATAAACAATTTTTTTTTCTACAAATGAATTTGACATTCAGAAAATGAAGACTATTTTTTCCTTGAATTCAGAAAGATGTGCATCTTTTTGCACATATTAGGCTGAAATATTTCCGCAAATTAATTCAAAAACAAATAAAAAAAATACAAAGGAGATGCCACCCAAAGCCAATTGTTATCAGATGAAAATAAAAAAAAAAAAATCATGCATTTTCACCAAACAATATCGACTCAAATTAAGCTGCACAATATAAGCCTACAGCAAGCACAAGTAATACATATGCTAGCACTGTGCCTTCAGAGACTTCTCAAGTAATCATACATTATACGTTAGAAAAGTATATGGAGGTACCGACTTAATCAGCCTCGATTCACCGGCCTCTGAACATAGGATTTGGTTGGATCCTCCGTCTTGAGCTTTGGAGGTCGAAGCTCTCCTTTCTTAACCTGTACAAGCACGGAAACAATATTTTTCTATGGTCGTGTTCTTTTGTCTTTATGAAAAAAAGTTGATTCCTTGTCGGTATAACCTAATGGAAGAAGTATATATATCTCACCTTCTTCCCACCCTTCATAAAGTCCCTCCAGCTGGAAACCTGATAATAAAATGGAATGCATTCGGAAATCAAACAAATACACAGGTTGTCTGCGGAATTCGGTTCATTGGTGAATTAGTTATCTAACTTTTGAGAGCATGGTAATCAAGCATTACGTTAACAAAATAATAAAATGGAATGGATTCAGAAACCAAATAAATACCTAGTGTCTGAGGCATTCGCTCCATTGGTGAATTTTTAAGTTAGTTACCTATCTTTTGATGTAGGGGTGTTTATCGGGTCGGGTCAATCCGGACCCGGACCGGTTCGTCCGGTCCGAAACCGGAACCGGACTAACCGGTTCCGGTTCGCCCCGGAACCGGTATCAAACCGGTCCGGGGCGATTCCTGGGAACCAAACCGGTAGCACCGCCGGTTCCGGTGCTACCGATTTGGAACCGGAACCGGTTGATTTTAAAAAAAATAAATAAATAAAAATTGTGGTTTGGAACCGATTCTGTGCTTAACGGATCCAGAACCGGCCAGTTCCGGATCGGACCAGACCTGTCCGATCCGTTAAGCACCCCTATTTTGATGGCATGGTAATCAAGGATTACGTCAATAAAACTTCTGTTCATTTGCAGGACTTTGATAGATATTTAATGATTGATCTTGTAATCTCCAATATATATCCCTTTTTATGCTCCATCAAAGGAGGAATTAGGAGGGGCCAAAATCTCAGTAACATTTCAGTGTAATAAAAATATTTTCTTTTCAAAGAGATGTATTATATTTTCTGTAAGGCCCAAATTTAATTTTCAAAAGTTGCAGGGCCAGTAATTAAAATAAAATGGCTCTTCCATAGGTGCTCCATGGAAGGGAATAAATTGATGACGTTAGGGTAATGGCAACATAACATCACCAACCATTGTCGGGCACAATTTCATTCCTTGCAATTACATATTGAACCCCTTTCCATCTTTCTTCTTACCAACCACCCATTGATACAAAAACACCATTTTCCACATACTTGCATGCCTCAGCATGCCAACGTCACACAAAGTTGGCACTTGAAATATGATATAAAGCTAAAACAAGAACCCACACACAAAACACATTGCTAAGTATATATTCAAAATCTATGATGCACGGACACTCCTAAAAATCACACAGTGTTGGACACTTCTCGGACACCGACACTTCTCGGACACTCTTCGGATAAATGTCGGATACGCCACGTGGCGTGTCGTTTATTTTATTAATAAAATAAAATTGGACACCCGTGTCGGACATTCCCCTCAAAATCGGACACCAGTGTCGGACATGACTGATGATCGTGTCCGAGCCGTGTCCAACACAGAAAGACATTTTGGGTGATAATTGTACAATTTAAAAAGTTTTTGGCTAAAATGAAATTTAGACGTATTACTTAAACTCTATTTAATTGAAGTAAAATACATTTGTTGTTAGTATGCGTGATATTATGATGATTTCAGTAACATACATTTATATATATTATTTTTGAATTTGGTAAGAATATTTTTGGTGTTGTATTTTATTTGGACGTGATAGGTATTAATATGAGTGATATTATGATGATTCCAGTGATATGCATTTATTTATATGCTTCTTGAATTTGGTAAGAATATTTTTGTTAATTTTACATTGTTTTTAGAATTTAAAAAATGTGAATTTCTAGTATTTGTAATATAGTATGTATAATATATATATATATATATATATATATATATATATATATACACACACACAAATATACAGGCGTGTCCCAGCCGTGTCGCATCCTTAAAATTTTGAAAATCCAGTCGCCGTGTTCGTGTCGTGTCAGTGTCCGTGCACCGTAATTCAGAATGCAAGCAATCAAACAGAGGCCAAAAACTATTAAATTATATCGCATAATTAACCATGTTAGTGACATGCATTGTTATGTGAGCCGGCATATGTATGAAATACTAACCCGCTGCTCTCTTGTTCCTTCCCACTGCTCCTCATGTTCACGCTTCCGTTTCCACATCTCTTTTGTTTCTTCTTCATCTTTCTTTAATCTACCTTCCTCCTCTGATATCTACAAGTTCCAAAGACTCTCATTGTGAAGTAATCAATAATTATAATTAGAACACAAGCAGTGATGCGGCGTACCCTCATCTGCATCTTCCTTCTCCTCCATTCCTGATCTGTCAAAACTTCTCGAACCTTCAATTTTAGCTGCTGCTGGAATTCCTCTGATCGTTCGTACTCCTGCTCATATTTTCCCTGCATCATCATTTAGAAATGGAAGAACAATCAATTGATTGTCATCTACAAATTTACTAATAGAAAGGTCTATGCTTCAACCACTTAGGCGTACCACAGTTTCATTTCATTCTTCTACATACACAAACACAGTACGATTATGCAAGTATCACACCCTGTGGAAAGATATGTGGGCTGACTTTCTGTAGAACTGTAAATTAGGATACCTAGAAAAATCCTTGACTAAGGGGATCTAATTTGATAGTACGAAAATCCGTTTTTTAAGGGGATCTGATTTTTTATTAGTTTCTATATTTTGTATCCAGAATAGCCTATGAATTCAGTTCTGTTGAACCAAAAATGTATAGAGGAAGAAATTTTATTTTCTGTTATTATTTTGCTTTCCCTTCCACAACTTCTCGAAATGAGTAACATATCTGCACCATCCCAAACTGATGTACCCACAACCAAAGATTATTACAGCCTTATGGATAGAAACCTGAGAGTGCCCCAAGGAAACCACCATACCCATTATCTAATTTTATATCCCGGCAAAAATTTTCACCAACCCATACAAGTTTTCGCTCAACTCTAAATGAAATCCCTATTCCCAACACTTTATCAAGAGTCATTATCTAAAGAGGAATGGTGAAAAGTCATGAGGGTATAGATGGATGCATTGGAAGAAAATGAAACTTGGGAGTTGGTTGATTTTTCTGAAGGGGGGAAAAAGCAGTTGTAACTTGGAAGTGGGTGTTTACCATAAAGTTTGGGACAAATAGATCATTAGAGCGTTACAAAGTGAGGCTTATTGCTGAGGGATACATTCAAGACAAATTGATTAGACTATCAAGAATCTTTTGCGCTGGTAGCGAAAAATGGACATTTCAAGGATTTTATTGTCCCTCACTGCTAGCTTTGATTGGGAATTGCGGTAGTATCATGTGAAGAACGCCTCTCTCCATGGGGAACTAGATAAAGAAATTTACATGGGTATCCCACTATGACTTGGTGAAGTTGACTAGTAGCAGAAGCAAGGTAGACTGATTGAAAAAGGCTTTGTACAACTTGAACAATCTGCAAGTGCATGGTTTGGAAGGTTTGCCGGAGTAATGTTGGCTGCTGGCTATAAGCAAAGTCAAGGAGGTAACACTCTTTTAATCATATCACAACCTTGATAGTCCATGTGGATGATATTATGATGATGAGAAAGAAGAAGAAGATTTAAATAGTGCCTGATAAAGGAGTTCAAAGTTAAGCATTTGGAAAGATTAAAGTACTTTCTAGGAATTAAAGTAGCTTATTTGAAATAAGAAATCTTCACAGCATAAATACATTACTTATTTTCTTAAAGAAACTAGCACGACAACAAGCAAACCAGTTGCAATGCCGATCAAGCGATTGAATCTGCCAATCAAGCAGAACCATAGACTTGGAAAAGCGATTGAACAATGAGCAATAAACAGATAATATACTCGAGAATAAATTATGAATCTCATTTACCTTCATACATGGCTAGACATGGTATAAACCATTCGTGTCATCAATCAATTTATGAATGATGTAGATTGGGATAAAATTTGTGGTAAATCAAATCTGATTATATTGCTAGAAGATGCAGAGTTAAGAGTTTTAATATAGCAGGGAATTAAAACTTGAATCGTATATATATAGGAGGTTACTTCTTTGAATCAATATACTAGAATATTGTTTCTCTCCATTCTTCACATAGTACCAGAGCAGACTCTCAAAATAAAGAGACTCCTGGACGCTGTTGTTCTGCTCGCTTTTTCCGATCGCAATTCAGCGATTCCAGATCATTTTTTGTTTAAATTGCAATTCACGACCCAGCACAATAATCGTCCCTGAATCTCAATTTTTATTGCCTGATCATGGGCACTGATTCCGCCAAATATGTCATCTTGTCCGGTGAAATTATAGCCAAAAAGTCCACTGGCTTATCTGGTTCGATCGCTCCTCTGTCCAGGAGTGATATGTCATCATTCCAGAGTAACTCCCAACATATAAATGGCAGGAATTATCTGCAATGGGCACAATTAGTCAAGATTGTCATTTGTGCCTGAGGAAAACTTGGGTACCTCACCCGTGAAACTTCCTCTCCGGACCCAACTCTCAGCGTATAATTTGTGGCTCGCTGAAATTTCTATTGTTCTTGCATGGCTTATCAATTCAATGGAGCCACACATCAGCTGTCGATACCTCTAGTTTAAATCCACCAAAGATAGTCTGGGATGCAGCTGCAAGAATGTATTCCAATCTTTGGAACACCTCTCAATTATTTGAACTACGTTCAAAACTCAAGCACATGAAATAGGGTCCCAAATCGGCCACCCAATACTATTCAGACTCCAAGACATATGGCAGGAATTAGACTTGTTTCTTGCAGAAAACAATTCTTGTGCATATTGTTGTCAAGTTCGACTCCATACTGAGAAAGAAAGGGTGTTCGATTTCTTGCCTGGTCTAAATAGAAACTTAGACGAATTTCGTGGGGCTGCTGTTGCCCGAGACCCATTCCCATCTCTGGATAATGCCTTTGCAAAAGTCAGGCATGAAGAACTGCGTCGAAAGGTGATGTCTTATGATGATGGTATTGCTCGTATCTCTACTCCAGATGCCTCCGCCCTAGTGTCCAATAAAGTTCCTAATCAAGACGGAAAGCAAGGAAAAAAGGACTTGGTGTGATCACTGTTGGTCACACTAAGGATAAATGCTGGGAAATTCACGGAAACCAGTAGACTAGCAGCCAAAAAAAACGAACTAATGACCGTGGATTTCAAGCTGAAAAATCTTCTCAAGCACAACTGCACGCTTCTGTCCCATTCACAAAAGATCAGATTGATCAAATTGAGCAATATTATCGCTTGCTGCAAGATATGACTCCGAATAACCGTTTCTAGTCCTCCTGCTGCATCGTCTTCAGCTGCGCAAACTGGTAAATATTCACTATGCCCTTCATTCTTAGGTCTTACATCGTTGGTTGTTGATTCAAGAGCCTCTGAACATAGGACGGAAATTTCATGCTGTTTACATTTTGCAAGTTTTGCACTATTCATGTTCCTGTTAAAATTATTGATGGATCATTAACTTATGTGGTTGGGATTTGTGACATCCACCTATCTAATAATATTGTTCAACATTCTGTCCTTCATGTTCCTTCCTTGACATGCAACTTAATTTCCATTAGCAAATTTACTCTTGATAACAATTTGCACTGCTAAATTTTGATCTTCTTTGTATCTGGTCCTACCATCAAGGAATACAATTGGCAGTGCTAGGATTCACAACTGCCTTTACTGTCTTCAGGATGTTCTACAACAAGTTAGCAAATTGCCTCTAATATTGTTTTTGCTTTTGATTCTAGTTAAAGGAAAATAATGTTGTGGTATTATAGGTTAGGTCACCTGAGTTTTTCTTAACGCTTGTTTCCTTTCTTATTTGATGGTAAAACTCTTGGCTTACACACTTCTGAAACGTGTCAATTGGCTAAGCATAATGGAGTTACTTTTGCCCCAAAATCTTATATACCGACTGCTCTTTTTGCTTTTAATTCACAGTGACATATGAGGTCCTTCACCTATTATCACTCTTAATGAAACACTGGATTTAACTTTCATTGACAACCATACACAAATTACATGGGTGTACCGTACCTTCTCCATAATAACTCTGATACTTGCAAAGTGTTCAATCACTTCCATAAAATGATTCAAACTCAAATTTCACTCTAATATCCACATCCTTCGAACGGATAAGGATAGAGAATACTTCAACACCATTCTTGGGGAATACCTGTTAAACAGTGGTATTGTATAGCAGAGTTCATGTGTTGACACTCCACACCAGAATGGAGTGTCAAAAAGAAAAAAACCGTCATCTTTTGGAGGTAGCTTGTGCGCTCAAGTCCACTGTATGTTCCCAAGTATATGTGGGGAGATGCAATTCTAACCTCAGCATACTCATAAACCAATTACGAGTCGAACCCTGAACTTTAATACACCTTCCACTCTCACTCATTTTCCCCCTCATATATCTCACTCTAATCATCTCCCGCTTAGAACGTTTGGGCGCACTGAGTTGGTTCATGTTCATAATCACAATTGTAGAGAACTTGATCCTCGTGCTATAAAAATTGTCTTCATTGGGTATTCTACTACTCAAAAAGGTAGTAGTGCTTTGTCCCATACCAAATGGACGTTTGTAACTCGGGACGATAGCTTCTTCGAACATATCCCTTATTTTCACCACCTACGCTTCAAGGGGGAGTTCAGATAAAGCTTCCTGGGATATTCCACCTCTTCTTGGCATTAACCTTGACGTTAGTCCTAGTCCTGTTCAGCCTCTCTCTCAACTAAATGACACAAAGTTCCCAAGTTCTGAACCAATATCATAAACAGGGAGAGATCAACACCACAATTTGAATACCAATATGCTAGGTGGAAAATTCATCAAGAAAATAAAGAAGTTCCAAATCCTAACCACGATCAAGAACCCGAACTGATGGTGGATCATCAGGCAGGTATTTCTCATGATCTTGACTTAACTATAACATTTAGGAAAGGTAAGCAAACTTGTACTCAAAATCCAATTGTTAAATTTGTCTCCTACTCACAGCTTGCTCCCTCTCGTGCTTTTACCTCTAGTTTGTCAAGTTATGATTCTCATGTCTATTCAATAAGCTCTAGCTGACACTACGTGGAAATTTGCTGACTTTGAAGTGATGAAAGCCCTTAAACAAATTAATACCTGGAGCTTAGTGTAATTACAACAAGGGAAGAATACAGTGGGATGCAGATGGGTCTTCACAGTAAAATATAAATCAGATGGGACAACTGAAAGATATAAAGCACGACTTGTGGCCAGATGTTTCACTCAAACATATGGAATAGATTATACCGAAACTTTTGCTCCGGACGCAAAGCTAAATACTATGAGAATACACCTACCTATTTCACCTAATCTTGATTGGCGACTTAATCAACCTGTTATGAAAAATACTTTCCTTAATGGGGATCTTGAAGAAGAAGAAGCCTATATGAGTCAACCACCAGGATTCGAAAAAAATGAAGATGAATAGGCTGTTTGCAAACTTAACAAATATAATGGACTAAAGTAGTTCCCAAGAGGGTGGTTTGATATATTCTCCAGGTTCATAAAAAAGTTGGACATACTCAGGGGCAAGCCAGTCATACAATGTTCATCAAACACTCGGAGGATTGTAAGATCACTGTTCTCATAGTATATGCTGATGATATTATTGTCACAGGGAATGATAACTCATAGATGGAGAATATTAAGTGGTTAATGTCAAATGAATTTGAAGTCAATGGTCTTGGGAGCTGAGATATTTTCTAGGAATGGAGATAGCAAGAAGAAAGAAGGTATCTCAGTCTCAAAGGAAAATATACACTGGATCTACTAAGAGAAACAGGTATGTTGGGCTGCAAACCCATTAAGACACCAATTGAGTTAGGAAACAAAGAAAAAATGTTTGAGGAAGGACAATGGATATTGGAGAATATCAACGTCTTGTTGGAAAGCTCATTTATCCATTCCATACTCGTCTGGATATTGCTTTGCAATCACTTTGGTGAGTTGGTATATGCACTTATCATGTCATGGTCACTTTAATGCAGTATATAGAATTTTCAGGTGCCTAAAACAAACTCCTGGGAGATGACTTTTGTTGGCAAAAGATGAGGATGGAAGAGTGTAAGTATTTACTGATGCAGATTGGGCAAGGTCGATCACTGATGAAAAGTCAACCATAGTACATATTTTTGGGGAAATTTATTAACCTAGTAATAAACAAACTGTTGTTGCAAGAAGTAGTGCAAAGACAGAGTATAGAGCAACGACTTATGGAGTCTGTGAATTGATCTGGATTAGAAGAATAATGAACGAATTGAAAATAGACTGTGGAGACTATGCAACTTCATGTGTCAATAAATCTACAATCAGTATAGCTCATAACCCCGTTCATCATGACCGAACAAAACATGTTGAAGTTGATCGACACTTCATAAAAGATAAGTTGGATGAGAGAATTAGCAACATCGAATATGTACTCACTTCCCATCAGCGAGGTGATCTTCTTACAAAAGGATTATCAGAATAAATACATTATTTTTTTGTTGGCAAGCTTGGAATGATCAACATTTATAGCCAATCTTGAGGGCAGAGTGTAGATTATGATAAAATTTGTTGCAAGTCAAATCTAATTATATTCATAGATTTAGGAGATATAGAGTTAGAGTTTGAATACAATAGGGAATTAAAACTTGAGTTGTATATATAGGAGGTCACTACTTTGAGGGTGTGTTTGGTAGGGGTGATTAGGTAGGATTGTTGAATGTTAGTGTTATTTATCAATTGTTTGGTTGGTTTTTTAATAAACCATTGTAATCATGTAAACACATGATAATGTGGTATTAGTGCTTGATTAATAAACCCTCCTACCCCCATGGGTTTAACAATCCATTAGGCATGACAATATGTGCAAATACCAAAAAGCCCTTTACTACATTTTATATTATTTTTAGTTTATATTTTAAATCAATTTTATAAAAGCTATTATAATATTTACATATTATTTATGCATGTTGTTTAATTCATTATAAAATTTTATTAATAACTAAATTCATTTAAATCAATTTATTTTTATTTTTATTAAATAAATTGAATTAATTAAATAATCAATTTTATTTATTTAATTTTTATGCTTCGCTTTTTGTTTAGGGGAGGAATGATTTATTATTTAAATAAATTGAATTGATTAAAAAATATTTAATATGTTAATACATTAATAAATTTATAAATAAATATTTAATAGAATAAAGAAATTATTGTAAATAAAATAATTTGGAATATTCTACGTAAGAAGTGAAAACTCATTCAAGGGTATTTCGGTCATTTAGTAACTATTTACATCTATATAATATTTAATCAACTACACCAAACCCAATATCATTTTTCCATGTCTTATTAATCATAGACACCAAACACAAGATTATATATCCGTTACTTTAATAATTATTTCTTTATCCATCAAATTATCTATCCATCACTTATCCTATCACACCTACCAAACGTAACGTGAAAAGATAAACCTCGGGGCAGAAGCACACTTTATGGCAATGGCTTAAAGAGTATGTGAATTGTTATAGGTGAAGATCATCCTAGAAGATGAGATTCAAAGTTAAATGGAGTGGACCCATCAGAGTTTACTGTGACCATAAATCAGTCAACAGGATTGCACATTACGCAATGCAAACATGAGTGAAAAAACAAAAAAGAGAAAAGCTGGATAGTGGTCTGATTTGCACTACACATGTTTCCAAATGAGGTCAATTAGAATAAATTCTCATGAAGGGGCATAACATCACTAACTTCCGGGAGACTATTCGCAAGTTAAGAATGGAGAATGTATATTCACCGGCTTGAGGGGGAATGTGGAAAGATATAATTTGTTTTCTTGATTTGTGGGCTGATTTGTTTATGACTATAAATTACGATACTTAGGAAAATCCCTTGATAAGGGGATCTGATTTGATACTTAGGAAAGTCTCTTGACTAAGGAGATATGATTTTCTATTTGTTTCTATCTTTTGTAGCTAAGATTCCACATAAATTCAGTTCCGTTGTACAAAAAATTGCATCAGGGAAGAATTTTATTTTTGTATTATTTTGCTCTCTTTCATATTTAAAAATAAAATTATTCTTCTCCACACACCCATAAAAGAATGAAGACTGGATTTTAACATAAACAAATCGTAAGATGCATGGTGACATGGTGAAAAAGATTTACCAAAAAAATGATGAAGGGTAGCATACCGTTTCTGCACATGCAAATCAACTAACTTAAGTTGATCAACAACCCCTATGTTAAAAATCAATCAAGAAAGCAATTTGAAGCAAATCGACCTCACCTCATCCACTAATGACTTTAACTTGGAAGCAGTGTCCTTTTTCAGCTGCTTTTTTCTCTTTGCTCTAAGTTCTTCTGCATTAATATTCAAAAGACAGCAGCCTTAAGATTTATCAGTGCAAAATAGTATTTATTCACAAACATAAACAGCAACAGAGATGCTCTATTGATGTATGGATAAGTTCATTCAGACTTGACTCCAAGGAACATTGGGGTGGGAAAATTAGACTTCAAACAGGAACATGTAAATCAGTACTGAAATGAACAAAGTTGAAAACAGATACTTGAGAAACAATGGCATGTTTGATTATACATAAGGAAAATAAACACTTCCATAGTTTCTTCAAATATAGTATGAAGCTAAGTACGATCAAACAGGAGAACGCTTGATTAACTACAAGAAAGAACTGATGAGACAAGAGAACTTCATAAATGTTGATTATTGACAAAATATTAAATAAGTGAGGTCGTGGATGGACTGTTAAGTTTTGCTTCGGTTGCCTGGTTCTCTCATTTGCAGGCATTTTTCATTCACTTTTACAGGGAGTGGGCATCACTGCTACTAGATCTCCTTGTTGATAGTAAATGAATCATTCATCTTTTAAAACAATAATACGAAAGGTAATTCACTTATAAAGATGAATATCAAGCTACAAGCAGTTATAATCTTTAATCTAACCATTTTCATAAGTAATAATATTAGTAATAAGATTGGAGGAGATATCATCCACCACCTCCACAAACAAGTAAGCTTAAGCACAACCTTTTGCAGCATTAACTTGGTTCAAAAGATACTCCCTCTCCTGAGGGTCGTTTAGTAGTTGTTGAGCTTTAGCTAAAGCTGCAAGGTAGATACAACAATGTCAAAAATTAGCTAAACAAAATGCATTTTCTTGTAGAAAACAATATTCATCCTTGATAACCAACTCATCTCAAAGTGTATGGAAGTGTGCATGGTTGCCTTAGCAAATTTCATAGATAGTTTAGGGCTATTTACCAGTAAATGCCTCCTTTGCTTGTGGATGTTTGCATTTATCAGGATGGACTAGCAAAGATAACTGTAATATGATAAAGTAATGTCAAGCACTTTTGCAGTATTCAAAGATAAACAATCAGCATTCCAATGATTACTTAATGGCTTGATATTGTGAAAGAAATCACCTTATGGTATTGCCTTTTTACATCACCCAAAGATGAATCAAATGGAAGGTTAAGATATTCAAATGCATTTAACTTGAAGCATGAAAGGATCCTACAGAAACCGAGAAGTTAGAGGACATGTCAACAACAGAAGCAGAATAAATGCTTTATTGTGCAACAAACACTTGCTTGTGCCATAGATGAGGTACAAAAATAGGAATAAGAAAAAAAAACAAAGAGATAATGAAGTTTTTACTAAAGAAGAAAAAAGCTCCTTAAAGAAATTTTATATCGGAAAAAAGAGATAATGAAGTTTTACTAAAGAAGAAACAAGCTCCTTGAGAAGAAATGTTAAATCCAAAGCGAGCTCTCAGTTGTCGCTGTTATTTATATCTTTTAATTGTCCATTCGGTACTTCTAAACTATATTATCCCACACCAACGGCTACACATATGATCAATGAATAAAATACATGATCAAGAAATACTCAAACTTCAAACAGGAGTGGATTGATAAGTAAGAAGCCTGAATTCTGATGATATTTTAGCATCAAAAGGTAGTAGTATTAAAAAATAAAAGTGAATAACCCTTAGATGCGGCATTCTGGAGCCTAAATCCTGGTCCTCTTTCATGTTAACATGTTTCCCAATATCAATATTAAGTTAGTGATACCCAATATGAAACTTGAATCAGCAACACCTAATTATATAAAACCAAACCTTAAGCCACAACAAACCTCCAAAAATTACTGTCGTTGAGCTTATATATAACTATCCACAGGATTTCTCATCGAAATTTATCTGTCTCTCCATGCATTTCACTCATATTATGCGCACATACATGTCCGAACTACAAAACAGTACGTATTAAAATACAATAATAAGAAATCCTTAAGCATGTTTTCTCCATAGGTTTCAGGAACGGTTGACCAAAGGCCAACAAAAAACATTGAAACTAATTAAATAAATCATTTTGCAGCCAAACCGTTGATAATAATTAAAGGAACCTGTTAACTTCATTGTCGCGCTCAACCTCGCTGACTTCCGAATAGAATTGTTTAAGTAGAAGATCTTCGACGGCGGTCGAACCAGCGGCGGCGTCACCCATCGCAATTTTGTCACGAATTAGTTCTCCATTCTGATTGCAATATGAAGCAAACTAGTCGAACAAGAAAAGATAACCAAGCTATTGGGCTTGAAGATTGAAAGTGGGCCCAACCCAATTCTCAGGCACAATTTATCAGGATTACAATTTTGTAGGCTTTTTGATTCAGGCATAAGGCCCAACCAATATCGAAGTTGTGCAGTTTGTTTCAAATGAGTCGGGCTTTTTTTAATCCATAAAATACATTGGGAAATTTACATTTAAGTACTCTTACCAAACAAGTTTTTGACATAAATCTCCATTTTTAAAAAGTGTACAAATAAATGCAGGGATGAAAAATATATTTTCACATAAGTCCATTTTCCAAACTTTGTTTCAAAAAAGGTCTTTTCTCATTCCCTAAATACCCTTACTTTATGCAATCTCTCTCCTACTTTTTGCATTCTCTCGCTTCCTTTTTAAATTTTATATACCCTTTTTTAAACCTACGTTTTGTTTCTCTCACCTACTTTTTGCATTCTCTCTCCTCTATTTGCCATTAATTTTTTTAAAAAAAGATATTTACGATTGCCATTAAAATTTTAAAAATAACCGGCATGCGCATGTAAATTATAACTGGTACAAAATTATAATGGTACATGTAAATTATAATTGATGCATGTAATTTTATATGTTGGATCGTAATCATAACTGATGCATATAAATTATAAATGGTGCATTTAATTATAACTGATACATGCAAATTATAACAGGTGCATGTAATTATAACTGGTGCATATAATTATAACTTATACATGCAAATTATAACAGGTGCATGCAAATTATAACTGGAGCTTGCAAATTTAAACTGGTGCATGTAATTATAACTGGTGCATGTAATTATAGCTCGTGCATGAATTATAACTAGTGCAAGCAAATTATAACTGGTGCATGTAATTACAACTGGTGCGTGTAATTTATAATTGGTGCATATAATTATAACTGGTGAATGTAAATTATAACTGATGCATGCAAATTATAACTGGTGCATGTAATTATAACTGGTGAATGCAAATTATAATAGGTGCATGTAATTATAACTAGTGCATGTAAATTATAACAGATGCATGAAAATTATAACTGGTGCATGTAATTATAACTGGTGCATGCAAATTATAATTGGCGCATGCAAATTATAACTGGTGCATGTAATTATAACTGGTGCATGTAAATTATAACTGGTGCATGTAAATTATAACTGGTGCATTGAATTATAACTGGTGCATGCAAATTATAACTCGTGCATGTAGTTATAACTGGTGCATGTAAATTATGACTGATGCATGAAAATTATAACTGGTGCATGTAATTATAAATGGTGCTTGCAAATTATAACTGGTGCATGTCATTATAACTGGTGCATGTAATTATAACTGGTGCGTGTAAATTATAACTGGTGCATGTAATTATAACTGGTGCATGTAAATTATAACTGGTGCATGCAAATTATAACTGGTGCATGTAATTATAACTGGTGCATGTAAATTATAACTGATGCATGTAATTATAACTGGTGCATGTAAATTATAACTGGTGCATTCAAATTATAACTGGTGCATGTAATTATAATTGGTGCATGTAAATTATAACTGATGCATGTAATTATAACTGGTGCATGCAAATTATAACTGATGCATGTAATTATTACTGGTGCATGAAAATTATAACCGGTGAATGTAATTATAACTCGTGCATGTAATTATAACTGGTGCGTGTAAATTATAATTGGTGCATGTAAACTATAACTGGTGCATGAGAATTATAGCTGATGCATGTAATTATAACTAGTGCATGTAAATTGTAACTGATGCATGTAATTATAACATGTGCATATAAATTATAACTGTTGCATGTAATTATAACTGGTGCATGTAAATTATAACTGATGCATATAATTATA
This sequence comes from Haberlea rhodopensis, assembly GCA_907163345.1. Lineage (NCBI taxonomy): Eukaryota > Viridiplantae > Streptophyta > Magnoliopsida > Lamiales > Gesneriaceae > Haberlea > Haberlea rhodopensis. Next base: position 1,068,478 of record CAJQUN010000111.1, read on the forward strand.
ACTGGTGCATGTAAATTATAACTAGTGCATGTAACTATAACTGGTGCATGTAAATTATACCTGGTGCATGTAAATTATAACTGGTGCATATAATTATAACTGGTGATAAATTATAATTGGTGCATTTAATTATAACAGGTGCATGCAAATTATAACTGATGCATGAGAATTATAACTGGTGCATCTAATTATAACTGGTGCATGTAAATTGTAACTGGTGCATGTAATTATAACTGGTGCATGTAAATTATAACTGGTGCATTTAATTATAACTGGTGCATCTAATTATAACTGGTGCATGTAAATTGTAACTGGTGCATGTAATTATAACTGGTGCATGTAAATTATAACTGGTGGATGTAATTAAAACTGGTGCATCTAATTATAACTGATGTATGTAAATTGTAACTGGTGCATGTAATTATAACTCGTGATAAATTATAACTGGTGCATTTAAATATAACAGGTGCATGCAAATTATAATTGGTGCATGAGAATTATAACTGGTGAATCTAATTATAACTGGTGCATGTAAATTGTAACTGGTGCATATAATTATAACTGGTGCATGCAAATTATAACTAATGCATGAGAATTATAACTGGTGCATCTAATTATAACTGGTGCATGTAAATTGTAACTGGTGCATGTAATTATAACTGGTGCATGTAAATTATAACTGGTGCATGAGAATTATAACTGGTGCATCTAATTATAACTGGTGCATGTAAATTGTAACTTGTGCTTGTAATTATAATTGGTGCATGTAAATTATAACTGGTGCATGTAATTATAATTGATGCAACTAATTATAAATGGTGCATGTAATTATAACTGATGCATGTAAATTATAACTGGTGCATCTAATTATAACTGGTGCATGTAAATTGTAACTGGTGCATGTAATTATAACTTGTGCATGTAATTATAACTGGTGCATGTAAATTATAACTGGTGCATGTAAATTATAATCTGTGGATGTAATTATAACTGGTGCATGTAAATTATAACTGGTAGATGTAATTATAACTGGTACATGCAAATTATAACTTGTGCATGTAATTATAACTGGTGCATGAAAATTATAACTGGTGCATGTAATTATAACTGATGCATGTATTTTATAACTGGTGCATGCAAATTATAACGCGTGCATGTAAATTATAACTGGTGCATGCATATTTTAACTGGTGCATGAAATTATAATCGGTGCATGTAAATTATAACTGGTGCATGCAAATTATAACTGGTGTATGTAATTATAACTGATGCATGCAAATTATAAGTGGTGCATGTAATTATTACTGGTGCATGCAAATTATAACTGGTGCATATAATTATAAATGGTGCTTGCAAATTATAATTGGTGCATGTCATTATAACTGGTGCATGTAATTATAACTGGTGCGTGTAAATTATAACGGGTGCATGTAAATATAACTGGTGTATGTAAATTATAACAGGTGCATGCAAATTATAACTTATGCATGTAATTATAACTGGTGCATGTAAATTATAACTGATGCATTTAATTATAACTGGTGCATGTAAATTATAACTGGTGCATGCAAATTATAACTGGTGCATGTAATTATAACCGGTGCATGTAAATTATAACTGATGCATGTAATTATAACTGGTGCATGTAATTATAACTGGTGCATGCAAATTATAACTGATGCATGTAATTATTACTGGTGCATGAAAATTATAACCGGTGAATGTAATTATAACTGGTGCATGTAATTATAACTGGTGCATGTAAATTATAACCGGTGCATGAAATTATAACTGGTGCATGTAAATTATAATTGGTGCATGTAATTATAACTGGTGCATGTAAATTATAACTGGTGCATGCAATTATAACTGGTGCATGTAAATTATAACTGTTGCATGTAATTATAACTGGTGCATCTAATTATAACTGGTGCATGTAAATTGTAACTGGTGCATGTAATTATAACTGGTGCATGTAAATTATAACTGGTGCATGTAATTATACCTGGTGCATGTACATTATAACTGGTGCATGTAAATTATAACCTGTAGATGTAATTATAACTGGTGCATGTAAAATATAACTTGTGGATGTAATGATAACTGGTACATGCAAATTATAACTAGTGCATGTAATTATAACTAGTGCATTAAATTATAATCGTTGCATGTAAATTATAACTGGTGTATCTAATTATAACTGGTGCATGTAAATTGTAACTGGTGCATGTAATTATAACTGGTGCATGTAAATTATAACTGGTGCATGTAATTATAACTGGTGCATGTAAATTATAACTGGTGCATGTAAATTATAACATGTGGATGTAATTATAACCGGTGAGTGTAAATTATAACTGGTGGATGTAATTATAACTGGTACATGCAAATTATAACAGGTGGATGTAATTATAACTGGTGCATGAAAATTATATCTGGTGCATGTAATTATAACTGGTGCATGTATTTTATAAGTGGTGCATGCAAATTATAACTGGTGCATGTAAATTATAACTGGTGCATGCAAATTTTAACTGGTGCATGAAATTATAATCGGTGCATGTAAATTATAACTGGTGCATGCAAATTATAACTGGTGCATGTTATTATAACTGGTGCACGCAAATTATAAGTGATGCATGTAATTATTACTGGTGCATGCAAATTATAATGGGTGCATGTAAATATAACTTGTGCATGAGAATTATAACTGGTGCATGTAATTATAACTTGCATGTAAATTGTAACTGGTGCATGGAATTATAACTGGTGCATGCAAATTATAACTGGTGCATGTAATTGTAACTGGTGCATGTAAATTATAACTGGTGCATGCAATTATAACTTGTGCATGTAAATTATAACTGGTGCATGTAATTATAAATGGTGCATCTAATTATAACTGGTGCATGTAAATTGTAACTGGTGCATGTAATTATAACTGGTGCATGTAAATTATAACTGGTGCATTTAATTATAACTGGTGCATGTAAATTATAACTGGTGCATATAATTATAACTGGTGATAAATTATAACTGGTGCATTTAATTATAACAGGTGCATGCAAATTATAACTGATGCATGAGAATTATAACTGGTGCATCTAATTATAACTGGTGCATGTAAATTGTAACTGGTGCATGTAATTATAACTGGTGCATGTAAATTATAACTGGTGCATTTAATTATAACTGGTGCATCTAATTATAACTGGTGCATGTAAATTGTAACTGGTGCATGTAATTATAACTGGTGCATGTAAATTATAACTGGTGGATGTAATTAAAACTGGTGCATCTAATTATAACTGTGTATGTAAATTGTAACTGGTGCATGTAATTATAACTTGTGATAAATTATAACTGGTGCATTTAAATATAACAGGTGCATGCAAATTATAATTGGTGCATGAGAATTATAACTGGTGCATCTAATTATAACTGGTGCATGTAAATTGTAACTGGTGCATGTAATTATAACTGGTGCATGCAAATTATAACTAATGCATGAGAATTATAACTGGTGCATCTAATTATAACTGGTGCATGTAAATTGTAACTGGTGCATGTAATTCTAACTGGTGCATGTAAATTATAACTGGTGCATGAGAATTATAACTGGTGCATCTAATTATAACTGGTGCATGTAAATTGTAACTTGTGCTTGTAATTATAATTGGTGCATGTAAATTATAACTGGTGCATGTAATTATAATTGATGCAACTAATTATAAATGGTGCATGTAATTATAACTGATGCATGTAAATTATAACTGGTGCATCTAATTATAACTGGTGCATGTAAATTGTAACTGGTGCATGTAATTATAACTGGTGCATGTAATTATAACTGGTGCATGTAAATTGTAACTGGTGCATGTAATTATAACTGGTGCATGTAAATTATAACTAGTGCATGTAATTATAACTGGTGCATGTAAATTATAACTGGTGCATGTAAATTATAACATGTGGATGTAATTATAACTGGCGAGTGTAAATTATAACTGGTGGATGTAATTATAACTGGTAAATGTAAATTATAACTGGTGGATGTAATTATAACTGGTGCATGAAAATTAGAATTGGTGCATGTAATTATAACTAGTGCTTGCAAATTATAACTGGTGCATGTAAATTATAACTGGTGCATGCAAATTTTAACTGGTGCATGAAATTATAATCGGTGCATGTAAATTATAACTGGTGCATGCAAATTATAACTGGTGCATGTAATTATAACTGGTGTATGCAAATTATAAGTGATGCATGTAATTATTACTGGTGCATGCAAATTATAATGGGTGCATGTAAATATAACTTGTGCATGAGAATTATAACTGGTGCATGTAATTATAACTGGTGCATGTAAATTGTAACTGGTGCATGGAATTATAACTGGTGCATGTAAATTGTAACTGGTGCATGTAATTGTAACTGGTGCATGTAAATTAAAACTGGTGCATGTAAATTATAACTGGTGCATGTAATTATAAATGGTGCATCTAATTATAACTGGTGCATGTAAATTGTAACTGGTGCATGTAATTATAACTGGTGCATGTAAATTATAACTGGTGCATGTAATTATAACTGGTGCATGTAAATTATAACTGGTGCATGTAAATTATAACCTGTGGATGTAATTATAACTGGTGCATGTAAATTATAATTGGTGCATGCAAATTTTAACTGGTGCATGAAATTATAATCGGTGCAAGTAAATTATAACTGGTGCATGCAAATTATAACTGGTTCATGCAATTATAACTGGTGCATGCAAATTATAATGGGTGCATGTAAATATAACTGGAGCATGAGAATTATAACTTGTGCATGTAATTATAACTGGTGCATGCAAATTATAACTGGTGCATGTAATTATAACTGGTGCATGTAAATTATAACTGGTGCATGTAATTATAACTGGTGCATATAAATTATAACTGGTGCATGTAATTATAACTGGTGCATGTAATTATAACTGGTGCATGCAAATTATAACTTATGCATGTAATTATTACTGGTGCATGAAAGTTATAACCGGTGAATGTAATTATAACTGTGCATGTAATTATAACTGGTGCTTGTAAATTATAACTGGTCCATGAAATTATAACTGGTGCATGTAAATTATAACTGGTGCATGTAATTATAACTGGTGCATGTAAATTATAACTGGTGCATGAGAATTATAACTGGTGCATCTAATTATAACTGGTGCATGTAAATTGTAACTTGTGCTTGTAATTATAATTGGTGCATGTAAATTATAACTGGTGCATGTAATTATAATTGATGCATCTAATTATAAATGGTGCATGTAATTATAACTTGTGCATGTAAACTATAACTGGTGCATGTAATTATAACTGGTGCATCTAATTATAACTGGTGCATGTAAATTTTAACGGTGAATGTAATTATAACTGGTGCATGTAATTATAACTGGTGCATGTAAATTATAACCTGTTGATGTAATTATAACTGGTGCATTTAATTATAACTGGTGGATGTAATTATAACTGGTACATGCAAATTATAACTGATGCATGTAATTATAACTGGTGCATGGAAATTATAACTGGTGCATGTAATTATAACTGGTGCATGTATTTTATACTGGTGCATGCAAATTATAACTGGTGCATGTAAATTATAACTTGTGCATGCATATTTTAACTGGTGCATGAAATTATAATCGTTGCATGTAAATTATAACTGGTGCATCTAATTATAACTGGTGCATGTAAATTGTAACTGGTGCATGTAATTATAACTGGTGCATGTAAATTATAACTGGTGCATGTAATTATAACTGGTGCATGTAAATTATAACTGGTGCATTTAAATTATAACATGTGGATGTAATTATAACTGGTGAGTGTAAATTATAACTGGTGGATGTAATTATAACTGGTACATGCAAATTATAACTGGTGGATGTAATTATAACTTGTGCATGAAAATTATAACTGGTGCATGTAATTATAACTGGTGCATGTATTTTATAAGTGGTGCATGCAAATTATAACTGGTACATGTAAATTATAACTGGTGCATGCAAATTTTAACTTGTGCATGAAATTATAATCGGTGCATGTAAATTATAACTGGTGCATGCAAATTATAACTGATGCATGTAATTATAACTGGTACATGCAAATTATAAGTGATGCATGTAATTATTACTGGTGCATGCAAATTATAATGGGTGCATGTAAATATAACTTGTGCATGAGAATTATAACTGGTGCATGTAATTATAACTGGTGCATGTAAATTGTAACTGGTGCATGTAATTATAACTGGTGCATGTAAATTATAATTCATGCATTTAAATTATAACTGGTGCATGTAAATTATAACTGGTGCATTAATTATAATTGGTGCATGTAAATTATAACTGCTTCATGTAAATTATAACTGGTGCATGTAAATTATAACTGGTGCATGTAATTATAACTGGTCCATGTAAATTATTACCGACGCTTGTAATTACAACTGGTGCATGTAAATTATAACTGGTGCATGTAAATTTTAAATGGTGCATGTAATTATAACTGGTGCATGCAAATTATAACTTGTGCATGTAATTATAACTGGTGCATGTAAATTATAACTGGTGCATAAAATTATAACTGGTGCATGTAAATTATAACTGGTGCATGTAATTTTAACTGGTGCATGTAAATTATAACTGGTGCATGCAATTATAACTGGTGCATGTAATTATATTGGTGCATCTAATTATAACTGGTGCATGTAAATTGTAACTGGTGCATGTAATTATAACTGGTGCATGTAAATTATAACTGGTGCATGTAATTATAACTGGTGCATGTAAATTATAACTGGTGCATGTAAATTATAACCTGTGGATGTAATTATAACTGGTGCATGTAAATTATAACTGGTGGATGTAATTATAACTTATACATGCAAATTATAACTTGTGATTGTAATTATAACTGGTGCATGAAAATTATAACTGGTGCATGTAATTATAACTGGTGCATGTATTTTATAACTGATGCATGCAAATTATAACTGGTGCATGTATTTTATAACTGGTGCATGCAAATTATAACTGGTGCATGAAATTATAATCGGTGCATGTAAATTATAACTGGTGCATGCAAATTATAACTGGTGCATGTAATTATAACTGGTGCATGCAAATTATAAGTGGTGCATGTAATTATTACTGGTGAATGCAAATTATAATGGGTGCATGTAAATATAACTGGTGCATGAGAATTATAACTTGTGCATGTAATTATAACTGGTGCATGTAAATTGTAACTATTGCATGTAATTATAACTGGTGCATGTAAATTATGACTGATGCTTGTAATTATAACTTGTGCATGTAAATTATAATTCATGCATTTAAATTATAACTGGTGCATGTAAATTATAACTGGTGCATGTAATTATAATTGGTGCATGTAAATTATAACTGCTTCATGTAAATTATAACTGGTGCATGTAAATTATAACTGGTGCATGTAATTATAACTGGTCCATGTAAATTATTAACGGCGCTTGTAATTATAACTGGTGCATATAAATATTAACTGGTGCATGTAAATTATAACTGATGCATGTAAATTTTAACTGGTGCATGTAATTATAACTGGTGCATGCAAATTATAACTGGTGCATGTAATTATAACTGGTGCATGTAAATTATAACTGATGCATGTAATTATAACTGGTGCATGTAAATTATAACTGGTGCATGAAATTATAACTGATGCATGTAAATTATAACTGGTGCATGTAAATTATAATTGGTGCATAACTGGTGTAAAGGAAGATATATAATTCAAAAAGGAGAGAGAATGCAAAAAATAAGAGAGAGAATCTGAAAAGGATGAGAGAGAATCCGAAAAGGATGAGAGAGAATCTGAAAAGGAAGAGAGAGAATCCGAAAAAGATGAGAGAGAATGACAAAAGTATGAGAGATAAATCAAAAAGGGAGAGAATGAATTTAAAAGTAAGGGTACATTTGTCTTTTTGGTCCAAAGTGGACCTAAGTGATTTAATGTTTTTTTCCTTGACTAGGATCAACAATTTTTCAACATATTGTACCGGCCTGATTTTTTCCCAAATACATTTTAGGGCAAATTGCAACAATATCGGTTGGGGAAACTTTTTTTCATATGATATGATTTTGATGATGATGTGAGCATGTTATCACATGATTAGTGGTATCATATGCATGTGCATTCATGATACTACATTGTTGAGATGGATGCCACGATAGATGTGTAGTATATGCTTTGGCTGAGATCGGTGTCACGATAGATATGCCAGTGTTGGGAATATGCTTTGGCTGGGATTGTTGCCACGATAGATATGCTACATATGCTTTGGCATGAGAGATATACGCCGGTTGGGTATATGCTCTGGCTGTTATAACATGTTAGGACGGTACTATGATATGTGCTGCTAATATGAAGATGTGAGAGGGTTCCACTGACATATTGAGTTGAGATAGACATATCATATTGGTCTGGTTATAACAGGATGAGGAGTGAGACATGTCATGACATAATTGCATTTGATAGTGCATGATACAGGACAATCACATTTGTTATTCATAGTGCTTTATTGTTTATGTGTTTAATGATATCGCACTGGAAGGGTTGTTTATCTGTACTCATATTGTGTGATTGTTTCTGTAGGGACTCATAGACGTGGGAGGACGGGATTGTGAGTCTATTCCGCTGTGAGCTGAACCACTGCTTATGAGTTTTTGGTTTAGGTTGTTGTTATGTATATATGATGTGTAGTTTTGACATAGTTTTGTCAACTTGTAACAACCTACATAACTAAACTCTTAATCAGGTGTATGTTTTACTTAATTCTAACTCACTTATGTATAAATGAACTGATACATAACGGATTAAGTAACGAGGACCCCACAGATAACGAGATTGTGTTTGGTAATGTTATTGGATTTTTGTGAATTGGAATTGGGGTTGTGCAATTCTCAACTTTTGTTAGCATGTATGGTGTTTGTGTTTGTCATATCTTGGCTTTTTCACTTCAGCGTACCCTCATAAAACGAAAGAGATCAAACTCAATGATTTGCTGAAATTTCATGTATTTCTTCGATTTCATTGGATTTCGTTGTCATGTCTAATCATTAAGAATATGTGATATTGAGTTAATGCTTGTTATGTACACTTTTGGTAGTAAAGCAACTAACATTTATGAGAACCTAACACAGAACAAGACAGTGAAAGAAAACTTATAGTTTCCAATCACCAGTCTTAATAAGTGTTCTATTGTCAAAAAATGTAGTTCTAAAACACCAAACTATTCTCGTTCTAGGTTAACTCCTTGTAGTTCACCTATAACCCCCACTTTCTAACATTGCTTTGATATGCAACTGCAATAACAGAATAAACAAGAACGTATCTCGTAAATAAAGCAATTAAACAAGCATTTGCATTATCACGTGTTAAAAAAAATTCTCAAAATAAATTTTACTACATGATTGTTTAGAAAAACTGTAAACAACTAGATACAGCTCATCTCTCTCGTTTTTATCCCTTAACATATGGAGGCTTCTCAAACATATGAACATCGGCATATGTATTGACAACAACCATAGATAGTGGGTTAAGGCAATCATAAAACATCCCATGAGAACTAGGATTCAAGCTCACGAACATACTCCTAGCATGTTTCCTTGCATCATCTCACCACTAATCAATCATGCTCTACACAATTCTATGGATGTCTTTTTCCCATCCTTCCCCCCCTTTCAAAAAGAGTATGCCAATAACATGTCAATGACTTTATATATATGTCCTTTAATTAATAATTTAAACCTCACAAGCTGAAGGAATATGAGTATGTTGTTCGGATAGAGTGTCTATTGGATCCATCTTATAGATTAAATTCTTTAAATTTGATAAACATTGATCTCAGTTCATTTCTAGTACGGGTGCGTGCAACGATTGTTATATCTATACAAATGTGAGAAATATTATTAAAATTGGACTCAAAAGCCAACTAGAACAAATTACAATTATATTTGCTTTTGACAATTGAATATACTAGCTCATTCTGACAAACACGTATGAAATCACTTTTTCTGCAACTAAATAAGCTTTTATATTACAAGTATGCTAAATTTCACACTTAAATGGCCACCCATGAAGAAAAAAAGTTCTTTATTTTTGGGTAAAATTTCAGAATTTCTAATTAAAATGAATTTACTATTAATTTTCAACTAATTTAATCCTAATTAAATTATGAAAATTAATTTTAAATTACAAAAAAATCTGAAATTTCAAAATATGCATACTATAAATTTTTGGCTAAAAATGGCATGTGAAAATGTGCGTACTCATCACATAAGCATACCATGTGGCAGATCCAATGGTCGATGATGTGGCACAAAAGTGACCCATTGGGATTTGGCAGCCACGCGATGCTAACGTGTCAGCAACGTAACATTGATGTAGCCGCCATGTGGCGCTGATGTTGCCACCATGTGTCGCCACGTGTGCAGGCATTTTGCCACTTCACCTTACGTGGTAGTCTGTTATTGGGCCACATCGTATGACATGGCTTAAACCCCCATGAAAATTTCAACTACAACGCCACGCGCCGCCTTCGTAGCATTTGCTGGCGACTTTCGCCGGTCCGACCCCACTAAATCAATCCTCTTGAGTTCAATCTGATATAACTTTATGGATTCGACATCTCAAACCCTATGTTTACACACCATGCATCTTTAAGGAGAGTGAGTAATTATGATAATGTTCATCATGATCATTAATTTTTCAGAAACTATATGAACTTGATCACAACTTACAAAATTCATAACTTCTTCAATTTTGGTCCACAAATATCATGTCATATATGGACTCGAAACTATTTACATCTTTATATATGTAAAGAAAAGTTCATGAAACCGTGTCGATGTTTTGTAATTTACAGTCAAAGTTTTCGTTGAAATTATCTAACCAATTTTTAATAAAAAATGTGCGTCGAAAATTCATGAAATTTTCCAAACATGCTAATAACATATAAGGATCATGGGAAAAAAGTTTTGGTCAAAATTTCAAATATTCAAAAAGCGTATAATTTTCGGCTTTTTAACATGCATTTTTAATCACTTCTTTTTCAAAAATGTTTTAACATTTTGTGATGAAAATAGAAAGGTTTTGCACGAAAATCCACCATAAAACATGTCGCTGATACCAATGAAGGATTTTGATAACATTACATGCAGAATATAAATGATACTAAGTCGTTTGTTGGATCGAAAAATCGGCTTGAGATTACATCGTTGTTTTGGACCGTTGTCCTTGCTCGAAGTGTCAACAACAATCACTAAAATGTTTATTGTATTTGCACAAGCCAAGAACTCCGTTGAATGCTTAACTCTGATGTTTGGAATAGCCTAGATTGCTTTTCCAAATTTCTCTCAATTTTCTACTTTAAAATTGTGTATGCTTCACTTGTCAATATTGAAATGAATGATAGGTTATATGAAAATATGGGAGTTATTCAAGAAACTATTCCCTCCATGTTTGAAATTCAAATCAATGGATCCGGCCGGTTAGGCTTGTGGGTGACCCACTCATTTCCAGTTCCAACACCCCTCAAATATATATATATATATATATATATATATATATATATATATATATATATATATATATATATCATTGGGAAGGGGAGTTGTAGAACTCGAATTGAGTCTTCCCAATTGTTTGGGAGAGTGACAACCAATTGACTAAAACATTGGTGTCCCAACACCTAGTGACGGAAGTTTTATACAACCCAAAAAATTGAGGTTAAATATACAGCACATCCCAAATATTTTTATTTTTTGAGTGGCTTTCAAAACACTTCAAGTGCAGACTCAAAGTTCACTCACCATCATTCACAGCTTCACCATCGGTCATTCACTCATATTCATCGACTCGCCATCATCCATCCGATAATCAACCGATCAGGTAAGATTTCTTCAACTTCAAAGTAAGATTGCCCAAAAATCTATTTGATTTTAAAAATTATTTGCCAGAATCCATTACTTTGAGGTTGAGAGTTGAAATCTCATTTACCTCAAAATAATTTCGAATTTACTTATTTATCCAAAAATATATTTGATTTTAAAAATTATCAAATTAAAATAATTTTATATTATTAACATAAAACCAATAAAATATAGGTTTTGAATTCCTATATTTATATTTAATTTTCAAATGTAACACCATGAAAAAATAACTCAACGAAAGATTGAAATATCTATATTTTAACCTGTCGATTTTTATCAACGATTTTTTAAGCTTAATTAATAAGAAGTTTGGTGAACCCATTTGTGATTTTCCTCAGTAGGAAATGATGGGACCGAATGGACCAAGAGCAATGGATCTTCAAAAGTTCCGTCCGGAAGAATAGAATTGAGGAAAGAAACAGTAGTCAAAATGTAAAAATGCACAAGTAAATAACACAAGAAATCAATATAGGCTCAAATATGGTGGAATTATGAATCTAAATTGGAACTAAATTGTAAAGTTTAGTTGCCATATCATGCACATCCAATGGACAGAAATGAATGCGATGATGCATTACAAAAGAAATTGAGTTGGTTACAATTCAATCATCTGGTTCAAATCAGTCTCTAGATTCCGTAACAGAGTGAGATCAAACTGCTTCAATCTCCTTTCTTCTCCAAGATACACATACTATCGAGTGTTCTATCCAACCGAAGAAAGAGCTGCTGCGCGAAACAAATTCGTGCTGTAATCTAGTTGATGGAATTGTTGTACTCTGTGAGAATATGTATGTTGCAACATTTTTCGTGTTGGGTTTTCGTACGCCGGCGCCAGATCCAAACGCAGCGGAAATAATACAATAAACAGATCTGACCCGGGGACGGTCGATCGCGCCTGATTCATATATTAACAAGCAAATATCAAATATAAATGCACGAAAAGAGATTACCGTTCACCGACGTGAATCTGATAGCGGTAGTCCCTCGAGTCCAATCAACCTGACCAGATCTACAAGCCACCGACGTGAATCTGATAGCGGTAGTCCCTCGAGTCCAATCAACCTGACCAGATCTACAAGCCAACACTAGTGCTAGTTTGGCGTTGGCATTTCTATGAGAGTGAATGAAATCGTATGGAATGAATTGATTGAGAGTGATAGGTTCCCTTAACCCTATATACAAATGCCTATATTTATAGTTGTAATCAGCTAATTGGGCCAAGGTTAATATAAAGCCCATTGGGCCAACGTTTGGCTTGTAGGGCATTTATGCTAACAATCTCCCACTTGCCCAAAAGCCAAAACAAAACTACAAACTCATAATCCAAGTAACTCAATCAAATTGAATAACTTGATGTACTACTAATGTACATAATTATGAGACATAAATATATCAAACATTTTAATTTTAGAACTTTCTATAAATGAAACATTTTCAAATATAGAAACTCCACTAAATTGAGGAGCTTTCAAAAATTAAATTAATCTCTTCTAAATCACTCAATTTTGAGCACTTAACATTTAAGTCTCAATTCTCATCGATAGATCGGCGGCCGGTTGATTGTGACCCAGCGAGGCTCAAGTGTATCATAGCAGTAGGATCACAATCTTTGTGATTTTAGAAGTCAAACAACTTCTTTGGGCTTACCCTGAATGCCTCATTGTCAATTAAACCCTTTAATAGACAATGGCCGAAATATAATTCCAGCAACAACCTACCGATCGTGGGTAGCGCCTAGCATCTGCGCTTCACGAAGACCTAGATACAAATGACTAGCAACGTACGAGAACCTGTCAGCCATAGTTAGCGTGCAGTACATTCCTTTCATACAATATGCCCCGATTGAATCTAGGGCATTGGTCGGTCGAGGCCCTTATGATTTCAATAGCTATGTATTTGTTTCACGTTATATGATTCATTGTGTGCGTATATGAAAAACTCATTTTTCACAAGCACTACCCACTCTGGCCAGAGATTCCTCGAATCATATATAGAAAAACACATAGGACATCCTGGTTCATCAAGACCAGTGGTGACTCCCCAACGACAATCATAGGTCTCTGACAGCATCACTGAATACCCAAAATAATGACTTTATGACCCACATGTGATCAGTCATTAAATCAAAGTACACAGCTATCTATCAAGACCTCAATGACGCCTCGGGTCATGAGGAGTAATGGTGCACAACTATGACTAGAAATTCTATACTCGGGAAATGGTAACAACTTATAGAATTCCGAGTAGGGTCGTTCAGTGAACTCATTCCTAATGAGCACCTATTCATGTGTGCTGACTTCTCCAAGCCGAACGCCGATGAAACGCGGCGCACTACACTAGACACATCATGAATACCAGTCTCTAACGAGCATATATCGATATCCCATTCTCAAAGGCTCATCGACCAGGAACATTTAGAAATCGCAGTCGAGAATGTATTTCATGGTCACCATCATATGCGTAACCACATTCTATGGACTATAGCAATCTCAAGGACTTCATCAACACATCAAGATGCATGGGTAAACAGATGAAGAAGTGCCATATATGTTAATATTCAAACAAAGATATGTCATAATAAGATTACAAGTACAATCAATCAACTATTGATTTACTTAATCATGTATAACAACAATATCTTTCACTTTTCCAAAGCCAACTACTCATGTGTCTTAAGACCATCTTCCCAAGATGTCTAACAGACACCAATCCTTGTAAAGGCTTTGTCAGTGAATCCACTGTATTTTTCTGTTGAAGCGATTCTTGCGATAATAATGGCGCGTCTACCATCTCTCTCATTAGATGGTATTTTCTCAATATAAGTTTAGATACTGATGAGATCTTGGCTATTCATAATAGCTCAAATGTTGTCACAGTACCAGGGACTGTGTCAACCGCACTAGAAATTACACCCAACTCTTGGATGAAATTTCATATCCAAACTGCCTCTCAGCATCGTATGCTGCAATGTATTCAGCTCCAGTGGTGGAATCCAATGTGGTGTCTTGCTTGGAACGTTTCCAAGAGACATCACCATCATTGAGCTTAAATACAAATCCGAACATCGATATGGTATCATCTACATCCAATTTAAAAACCAGCATCAGCTTAGCCTTCAACTTTTATTTCTCCACTTACAGATCCAAAACCATGAACATATCATAAGTTCTTCATAAGAACTTGAGGATTATTTTCACAGTTTTTCCAGTGGCCTTCACCGGGATCTGTCTGATGTCTGCTCATTACTCTAAGAACATACATCAGGCCAAGTACATACCATAGCATACAGTATGCTATTAAAAGTAGAAATATAAGGTACTAATGTCATCTTTTCTCTCTCCTCATCAATCTTAAGACTCATTGACTCGAGAGTTGAATACAATGACATATTATGAAGTAACTCATTTTTCGACTATTCTATGCTAAACCCTTTTAGCACAATGTTTATGTACTTAGATTGAGAGATCTCAAGCATCCTTTAGATCTATCCCTATAGATCCGTATGCTAAGCACGTATGACGCTTCTCCCAATCTTACATAGAGAAATTAGTAGATAATCACGCTTTAATTGATTATTCCAACACCATTCACAATGAGCATGATATAATCGACTTAAAGCATCACAAATATAACCATGCTCCCACTAACCTTTTTGCACACACATGTCACTTCCGGATTTTTAACAAAACCAAACACTTTGATGATGTTATCAAAACGAAGGTTCAAACTTCGGGATGCCTTCTTAGGCCCGTAAATGGACCTCTGGAGTTTGCAAACCTTTTGTTCACTCCAAGAAGTTGTAAACACATCTGGCTGCTACATTTCTACCTCAATGCCACCACTGAGAAATGTTGTGTTCACATCCATTACTCATATCTCATATTCATAATATAAAGATATAACTAATAAAATCTAAATAGACTATAGCATCATAACCGATGAAAATTTTCTCATAAACAACTCTTTGCCTATGAGAATAATCGTTTCTCACCAGTCAAGCTTTGAAGGTCACTACCTTCCCATCCACTCCAAGCTTTCACTTATAAATCCATGCAGCCAATGGGAACAATTCCCAAGGATGATCTACTAAGGCCTATACCTTATTGGAGTACATGTAGTCCATTTCAGATTTCATGGCATCTTGCCAATGTCCCGAATCAATATCTGATATCGTCTCCTTGAATGTCCAAGGATCATATCCATGGTCTATATCTTGACTACTTTCAAGGAGTAGATTCATTCTATCAGGAGCTCTTGAAACATTTTCAAATCTCCTTGGTGTGTGTAAATCAAAGGTTGTGATTAACTAAATTAATTTCACCGTTTTCACTTTTCTAGTGGTTTGTGGTTCTTGAACCCTTTCAAGTTATATTATTTTGTCATCCTTTCTAATAGAAACATTTTCTCTAGAAAGATTGCACTTGCGAAACAAACTCTTTGCCTGCAATTGATAACATAAATTTCCACAAAATAACATAAGATGAATCAACTATCCAACTCATCTCCCACTGGCTGCTTCACATAAGCAGAACAATCTCAAAATAAAAATTTGGATTATTTTTCAGTCCATATCGTATATGGAGTTTTGGTCACTGCATTGGTATGAATTATATTCAACAAATATGTAACTTTAGAGAGTTACTCATAGAGAATCACATTCTCTTTAAGATAACGCAACATCATCTTGCACTAACATTTAGTGCTCCACATACGGCCATATGAATCAAATTCAATGGACATTCAGCACATGCTAAATTTATGTTTGATTTAAGTTATCATTCTTTTTATATTCTTTGAATATAATCATACTAATCATTCATAAGTTCACCAGATTCAATAAAACATACATTCTTAAAAATACTGCAAATCACATTCGCATATTTAAAAGAATATCATTCTCTATCAAAATATGAACAATGTTCATTATTAAATCTAGAACAAATAAATAATTGCTCAAACCAGTTCCTAACCAGTTCAAGATTTTATATTAAATAAATGTTTCAAACATCCTTTGCAACAACTATTGCTACAAAGCTTAGCCTTAGGTAGGTTTCACCTTCCTAGGGCTCTCTACTTCTTCACATCACATGCAACTCTTTGCAAAAATGCGAGCACAACTGGCATCATATACCAAAGAAGTAGAACCAATAGAAACATTTAATTTTAATATAAAACATACCCTTTCTAGAACGCTTTCTAGTCTAGGTATTCCTTACAATTTTGCGACAGTGACCAGCAGTGAAAACATAGATGCCTCTCCTTTCTTAGTTGCTACTATATCCTTTTTCGTCTTTTGAGGTTGGGAACCATTTCCCTTCCTCTTCTTTATCCTTGAACACTTCCTACCATTGGTAGAAGATTCGACAAGAAGAACACGTTTCTCCTTTTGAATCAAGGGCTCATGAGTTTCCAACATTTGACTATTAGATCAAATCTACAGCCAGTTAATGAGGTATTGTCACATTCAGATTTTCCAATTTCTCAAGAAGAGATATTTTTCTTACACCATGCTCATATACCGAAGCCCCATCTTGCATGTGAAATGAAAATAGCTCTTTGAAGTCGTGAGTCTCAGTAATCACGTCTGTTCACCAAACAACATTTGTAGGTGTTGGAAAATATCAGCAATGTGAACAAATTTCTCATATCTGTGTTGAAACTCCTTGGTGACATTGATGCTATCATATAGCACCTAGCCGAGAGATCATCATCCCACCACTTCTCAAGTGTGGCAATCTCTTCATAAGACGAACCGGGAGACACTTCAACAGGAGGCTCCCACCAAGGGTATATAACAACTTTTCAGAAGCAATCATTATTTTTAAAATTAATAGCCAATCCTGGTGGTTAATTTGTTTATATCGAGATTTGATGTAATCGGATTCACGGCAATCACAATAATGAGAATAAACAGAAAATATAAGCAAACCGTTTGATTATTAATTATTCAAAAACTATGGACTTTAGTTATTGAATGCTCCCACTAAATTTTTCGAATTCATCACCCTCATGACAAATGAACGGAAAATCATATTTTCTTAGTGGGCTTGGAGTCCAACTAGTTCATTAAAACCCCGGACGTGGGCCCACCGGCTTCATAATACTAAATGTAGATCACAATTACATCATATGCAACCTCCAAGATATTTGTCTCGCGATTGGCATAACCCTACGTGGGCAGGACAATTATGCCTTCTCACGTCAAACTAACCCATCCCACGGATGGAAATGTCACGCCCAAAAGACCCCACGTGGGTGAGTAATCTAGAAGGTTAACATAACCGCACCCTTAATTAAGTGGCAGTTAAACACACAGCTTTCCCATGTCAGATGCCCCCCACGTGGGTGAGTAAGGCAATATGACACAAGTAGCGTCTCATGGCTTAACTGTTGATGGAAGACAGGAAGCAACAAACCCTTTTGAGCTCCCTTAGCAGTTTGATATTAAAATTTTTGAATCATATTCAAAAGAGGGATTTAATAATTTTCAAATCTCATCAAATACTCGTTTGTTTGTTTGCCGGATTCATGCAACTATGCTTTATTCATGCAATCATATGTACTAATAAAACATACAAACAAACATTTATCATACATCAAATGCATAATAAATATAAATATGGACGATTACGGCCTTTTCCTAATTGATCCACGTGAGCCATACGTGGATCACATGTCTGTCTAAGGTGATGCAGGTATGTAATGCAATCCTATTACATTTTTGCTTCCATTATACATGTCTTGATTCTTGATGCTCCATCTTCAATCTCGATCTCCCACTAATTCTAAAGTTTTTTACATTTAAATCGTGCAAACAAGAGAATAGGGATACAAATCCGGGGTGGGATACATCAGAAATAGAAAGAGCAGGCTCGCAGGCCCGATAACCAAAATCACAATAATAATGAAACAATAAAAACCTAAACATTCACCTAAACACATTGGTCAAGGCCCATAATCATCCATCATGCAATCACATCATATGTAATTAAACATTAAACTAAACAATTACATGATATGTAATTGTCCTAATTACATCACATGTAATTAGAGCACAATAATTAATTTATTCTATCGTTTCCCACTAATCGCATCATTAATTGAAAATAAAATTAACAAATTAAATAAAATCACTTTATTTAATTTCTAATTAATTAAATTTCAATTAATTGGTAAAATTCATATTTTACCTATTAATCATATACTAATCAAAAATAAAATTAACAAATTAAATGAAACACTTTCATTTAATTTTTAATTAATTAAATTATCAATTAATTGGTAAAATCACTATTTTACCTCAAATCATAATATTAGTCAAAAATAAAATTAATAAATTAAATGAAACATTTTCATTCAATTTTCAATTAATTAAATTTTCAACTAATTATAAAATCTCCATTTTACACTTAATAAATTAAAAATCATATTTTTAATAATTAAGTATTATGATTTATTATTTCAAAAATAATATCCGGATAAAACATTCAAAATGACCCAAATAATTTATGGACTCCAAACAATTTGGATCCAAAATTAGAAAATCAATTTTCAACCCCAAAATTACCCTATTTTTGGATTTTAAAATAATAATAATTTTTTTTTTTAAAATTCGAAAATTAGGGTTTGGCCGCCACCTACTGTTCATTATCTTCCCAAGTCTGAAATTAGGGTTTCCAAAAATTTGCTCGCGCCGCCACCGCCTCCTCTCGCCGCCAGCCTTCACGCCGACGGCTTCCCGATGCAACCAACACGCGGCGGCAGTCACAGGTTTCCGGAAACAATTTCCGAAAATTGGTTGCGATTTTCGTACTGATCTTCCATGGAGGTCTTGGTTTACGTCTGCAACAATTGCAGAAACCATTGTGGTTCGCGAATCCGCGCGCCCAGCACTACGTCCGTGAGCCGTACTCTGCGCGCTGCCGTCCGGACGAGGGAACCAGTTTCGTGCTGCCGTCTCCCGCCATGGCCGCCGTCTAGCGCGCCTGAGAGACGCCGGAAACACTTTCCGATCGGTTTTTGGGTCCGGATTAAAACTCCTTTTATTCCAATTTTCTATGTTCACCGGATTCAAAAATTTACGAAATCTCAAACACGATTAGTATTGATTGGAAACGATCTAATAAAATTAAGCATAAAAAATATGAATCAAAGCGACAACCTGGCTCTGATACCACTGTTGGGTTTTCGTACCCCGGCGCCAGATCCAAACGCAGCGGAAATAATACAATAAACAGATCTGACCCGGGGACGGTCGATCGCGCCTGATTCATATATTAACAAGCAAATATCAAATATAAATGCACGAAAAGAGATTACCGTTCACCGACGTGAATCTGATAGCGGTAGTCCCTCGAGTCCAATCAACCTGACCAGATCTACAAGCCACCGACGTGAATCTGATAGCGGTAGTCCCTCGAGTCCAATCAACCTGACCAGATCTACAAGCCAACACTAGTGCTAGTTTGGCGTTGGCATTTCTATGAGAGTGAATGAAATCGTATGGAATGAATTGATTGAGAGTGATAGGTTCCCTTAACCCTATATACAAATGCCTATATTTATAGTTGTAATCAGCTAATTGGGCCAAGGTTAATATAAAGCCCATTGGGCCAACGTTTGGCTTGTAGGGCATTTATGCTAACATTTCGATCATAGTGGGTTCATTTAAGAACTTCATCCCGAATCTTGGATGTAGGATGGTTAATATCCGAACCAAGTAAAGTGGTGTGTTCATGTTATTGATTTGCCATTTACATTGCTCTCTTGTTTTGGTTCGTTTCATTCTTGATTCAATTAGCCTGCGTTTATGAGCTTGATTCTTAACATCAACTAATCAACAATAGCACTAATTGAGGCATCCATCGATTCTCCAAGATCTTTTCCACTCATATTGTGGATCATAACACAATCCAAAGTCATAGCCCAAACTAGACCTGACCAAGGTCTAGAACCGTCGGTTAGACGGTTCAAAAAACATCGACCCTTAACATTAACCTTCCTTGACGGTTTCGGTTACGGTTAACCAACAATTACGGTTACGGTTTGACCCTTATTTTTTTAAAAAAAATAAAATATTATTAAAATTTGAAATAAAGTGTAAAAAGTGTTTGAATGTGTTTTCATCCATGGATTAAATATAAAATAACATGAAAAATAAATTTAAACTCAGATAATCAAATGTGTAAGATATATTTGTTTGGTTAATATATATAAATTATAACACTATATTTAGATCAACACGACCCTTATAGCTTAGTGATTGGAGCTACTTATTCAAGTTGAATGTCTTGAGTTCAATATACACCATAACATATATTTTAAATTTATAAATGTAAAAAAAATTAAAATAAACCATTGAACCGTCGGGTAACATACGGTTCACGGGTTAGCAAAATTATGACCTTTAATCTGCCCTTCTATAGACGGACCGGTTACGGGTCTGACCCTTCGATCCGCTGACCCGGTTAACCGATGACCACGAGCCAGTTCCGGGCCGGTTCAGGATTGACGACGACTCTTGATCGGGTCTAGCCCAAACACATCTCAAAATAATATATAAACAACTTATCGAAAAATATTTTTTTTTAAAAATGATGAATAACTATCTTCAAAATAGAAATTTAATATTCTAAATTTCGTTCAAGAAAATAAAACAATAACGATACAAAATCTCGATAAAACCAACCCATTATTCCATTGATATTCGAAGAAAATTGAGTCATTTCAATTCCATGATTTGGATGAATTTCTAGAAATGTATTCAAGAAAATCATTCATTCACTATCGATCATTCTTCTTGAAGAACTCCTCCAGAACCCATGCCACATCTCATTCTCCCACCCAACGGCGTCATTTTCAGCACTGTAATCCTCGCCTCCGGCCGACTCATCGTCATCTTCACATAACTTTGGCTGATTCATCTCCGTTTGTTTTGACGAACTTCTCCGATTTCTGGAAACATTTCTCCTTTCCTTCCTCCGCCAGATATATCTGGGGAGGCGATAGGCTGCGAGGAGGAAGAAGTGCACCACCGCGCAAGGGCCACAGCAGCAGACGGCGGCGCATTCTCCCGCCGCCTCCCCCATTCTGCTTGTCCTATTACTCCTACCACAGCCGCAGGTGTTAGCCTTTTCTGGCTTGATACGGTGGTTTGCGGATTTATATGTAAGCAACGGCTGCCTCCGCGTCGCCGGGGACTGTAACGAGCTTTTTTCCTCCATTTGGGCATCTACAGGGCGGGGGCATTAGAAAACCCTGATCAAATCCTTGAATGGAATGAAGTTAAAGATACCGTAACCGAAATCAAGATAGATTTTTACTGAAATTGAATGGAAGCCGAAGATAGAGGAAGAAATATAGAGGAGTCTTTACTTGAGTGGGAAAGCGCTCTATTTATAGGATTTGTAAATGTAATATTCCACCTGATCATTTTCAGTTATTCTTCATATATAATAAATTCTTTTTTTAAAATATTTTATAGTTCAAAATTTGACTTAATATTTTTAATTGCGTTTAAATTTGATATATATGACCAATATATTTTATACAACCTATAATTTGAGCTCAACTGTTTTTTTTTATTATAAAAAAGTCGACATGGATTCGATTCAGTTATCTTCTTAATAATGTTATCATTATTTTTTTTTTACGGAAAATATAAAAACAGAGTTAATAAAATTAAGTTTCATCTATAGCTTTTGGAAAATAATAGATAAATAAATTACCTTCAATTTTCTTTTTTATAAAAAAAGGTATATGAACACTTTTATCATGGGGAGGGGAGTTTTAGGGCTCGATCAAATTTGGGAGAGTGACAATCTATTGGATAAAACATTGGTGTCATATAAATACATATTTTGATTTTCCTAAAAAATTCATAGAAATTACATGATAATTAAAGGGAAAAATTGCATTTAAACCATGATGATAAGTAATATAATTTGTCCCTATTTTGTATAGTGTAAAGAAATTTAGAAAATAAAATTAATACGGTGAGGAAGAATGAATTTTATTGTATTTTAAAAGAGAAATATTAATCAAATTCTGTCATCCACCAATTTGTTGGTCAACTCTATCATTATATTATTAGGCAAAATGAAATAATGGATGTGATTTGGAATTCACTAATCTATAAATTTACAAAGAAATATTTTAATCATCATTATATAAAATGTAATTAAATGCGAGTCAACTTATACTAACTTCCAAATAACTACGACTTTCTAGAAACGAGACGACTCAACATTTTACAACTTTAGCTATGGATCGAAAGTTGTCGAGTTAAGTTGGGAATAGGATTTGATTATTTTACGTATAACTGGTTATCGGCAGCCCCCACGGGTAATTATCCACTAATGGTTTGAGTGTATAAAGCTCAACATGTCAATTTTTGGCTTATAGGGCATATATGTTAACAATCTTGCCCAAAAGCCAACACACGAACACTAAACTCATAAATCCGATTGAACAGCTTGAAGTACAACTATTGTACATAATTATGATACATAAATATATCAAACGTTGTAATTTTAGAACATTCTATAGATGAAACATTTTCAAATATAGAAATTCACTAAAGTGATGAGCTTTCAAAAATTAAACTCAGTCCTTAAACATCAATCACATCATCTTGAGCACTTAACATTTAAGTCTCAATTCTCATCGGCAGATCGGCGGCTGGTTGCTTGTGACACAGCGAGGCTCAAGTGTATCATATCAGTAGGATTACAACCTTTGTGATTTTAGAAGTCAAACAACTTCTTTGGGCTTACTCTAAATGCCTAATTGTCAATTAAACTCCTTTAATAGACAACGACCGAAATATAATTCCAGAAAACCTACCGATCGTGGGTAGCGCCGATCATCTGCAATTCACTAAGACCTAGATACAAATGACTAGCAACGGACGAGAAGCTATCAGTCATAGTTAGCGTGCAGTACATTCATTTCACTCATATGTCCCGATTGAATCTAGGGTATTGTTTGGTCGTGACCCCTTATGATTTCAATAACTATGTATGTGTTTCACGTTATATGATTAATTGTGTGCGTACATGAAAACCCCTTTTTCATAAGCACTACCCACTCTAGCTAGAGTTTCCTTGAATCATATACAGAAAAACACACAGGAGATCCTGGTTCCTCAAGACCAGTGGTTAATCTCCAACAACAATCATAGGCAACTGACAACATCATTGAATACCCAAAATAATAATTTTATGACCCGCATGTGACCAGTCATTAAATCAAAGTACATAGCTATCTTTCAAGACCTCAATGACGCCTCAGGTCATGAGGAGTAATGGTGCACAACTATGACTAGGAATTCTATACTCGACAAATGGTAACCACTTATAGAACTCGGAGTATGGTCGTTCAGTGAACTCATTCCTAATGAGCACCTATTCATGTGTGCTGACTTCTCAAAGCCAACGCCGACGAAAAGCGGCGCACTACACTAGACACATCATGAATACCAGTCTCTAACGAGCATATATCGATATCCAATTCTCGAAGGCTCATCGACCATGAACATTTCTATAAATCGCAGTCGAGAATGTATTTCATGGTCACCATCATATGTGTAACCACATTCTATGGACTATAGCAATCTTAAGGACTTCATTAATGCATCAAGATGCATGGGTAAACAGATGAAGAAGTGCCATATATATTAATATTCAAACAAAGATTTGTCATAATAAGATTATAAGTACAATCAATCAACTATTGATTTACTTAATCACATATGACAACAATATGGTAAGGACCCCGATACCCTTAACCCGCTATTAGTGTATTATCACAATTAATAGTGCATGCTTTCATAACATTAGGGAAACCCCGTATATACCATCTATAAAATTTTGACATTAATCCACTTAATGTTCAATTCCCTATACCGTCCCACTAGCATGAATATACACCCCATAATATACTAACGTGTACTCAATTCACCATGCATTACTCCATAATTAATTGCATGCAACCATATATGAAGAGAGAACTCTAGCAACATTTATACAAACCATATACACATATAGTAGTGCTCACATGCGAGCATCGAATGCGTGAATGTGTATCTAATGTATAAAGCACCCTACTCAATACCGATACTGGTACCTCGGCCCTGGAAGCACCTCCAATCAACAGCCCGAACTCAATTTCGGAGCCACTGATGTACCTGTTCCACCTGCCCCAACAGAGAAAACCCCACTCAGGGTGAGATACCAATACCATCATCTCAATAACAGTAATATCACAATTCATAATTTACATAATATAAAGCTGTAAACTTAAAAGATACTCCATGTATAGTATCGTCACCATATGGGATCCCCCATGTTGTTCATGTTCTCACAATAACCGAAATTATCAAACTCCAAAGTCAGTTAATCATTTCATTGATTAACTTTAACCACTCAAACCGATAATGAAATCAAATGTAATAAATCATTACTCTAATGATTTACAAATAACACATATATCTCTACCATGATTTCACAGTTCCATTACCTCGCACACTCAATGTGATACCCGGGGATTAATGGTGTTAATCCCGGTGTGGTAATAATCCTTAATGGATTTTATTTGTGCAATTATGAATTAATTACGGTTTCGAGACTTTCGGGGATTTTAAATACGACATTTGGAGTCGTTGGATCCAAGGGATGAGATTGCATTCTCATCGTGGTGATAACCTTGGAATTTGGTCTTTGGTGGGATTTGGGGCCCAGAGTACTTTGTACTGGGGCTGGTAATGGGAATTGAGGTTAGAGAGATGATTTTTGAAAATAGATGATTTTAAATGAATCATGATGTATTTGTGAAGGGATTGGTATTTTCGAGTTTTGGTACTACATATACCAATTGGACTCGGTATTCCGTCATTTGGCACGGAACCCTTCTCTCTCCCCCTCTCTCCACGCTCAAATCCTTCCCCCCATTTCCCCTCTTTTGCTCTTGGAAGCAAAACCGTTGGGGGCTCGTCTTGGGAGCCCGATTTCTTGAAGATAATCAGGTATTCATCTTCCCCTCACCATTATCTTCGATTTGGTAGTGGTATGGTAGTTTTTGGTTGAGGTTTTGGTTGGTTATGGGTTTTGGGGATTTTTGGTTAAAATCCAATGTTGAGTTTTTGGAGTTTTTATTGGTTTTAAATGGAGTATTTGAGGTGTTGAAGGTGTATGGGGTGTTGGATTTGAGTTTGGGTGTGAAAAACACCATGGAAGCTCAAAATGTTCGGAAAATCGCAGGTGGCGATCGATCGCCGAGGTGGGGCGATCGATCGTGATGTGCATGTGTTAAATTGGTGACGATGAACAGTGCAGGCGATCGATCGCGTGGTCTAGGCGATCGATCGCGAGCATGTTGGCGATCGATCACGAGGGGTGGCGGTCGATCGCGTGTAGGCGATTTTGCCCACTGGACAGGGGCGATCGATCACGCTAAATGAGGCGATCGATCGCCGCCCGTAAGGTTTTATTTTTTTGATATTTTGGAAAAATTGTCGGGATTTTGGAATCGGGGTTTGAGTCTACATTCCAATGGGAATGTTATACTTTTAAAATGGATTGGTTGGAACCGAAGTTAATTAAACGGAATTCTCGGTTGGGTTTTTGGCTACCTTTTGAACATATAAAATGTAATATTTGGGTATTATGCATGCTTAGCCGGGGGGGCGGGGGGCTTTTATTTTGGTAATCGTCATGGATAGACGATAGGTTTGGAAATTGTGAACGTGCTTGGGCACGCGATTGCATGCCTATGTTTAATTGAGAGTTCTTTGTGTGTTAGCACATAACTCATCGGACGTGGAACTAAGGCAAGGTTGGACTCAAACTACGAGATTATAAGGTACGTATGACGTACGAGCATAGCCCCTTAATATATTCACAATTGTTGAATGCTTGGAACATTGTATTACGATGAATGTATGTGAAAAGGCATGAATTATGGTATTTGCTACAAATGTACATAATATGCATTGAGAATTCATGTAGTGCCGCTTTTGAGCGAGCAATGATGGAATGTTGTCGCCTTGAGCGAACATCGGTTATGACGCCTTTGCTGTTGAGCATGCGTGAGAATGAAATGCCGCTATGGTAGAGCGAGCAATGAATTTGTGATATCCCCGAAATAATTAATTACAATTTGGGCATTAATTATGTTTATGTGATTATTTATGGTGATAATTAAATTATGTGTTGGAATTAATTATCTTGGTGAAATGCTTAGTCACATGGTATGCGTGACCCGGTGGTGCATTTCGGGGTGCATGTTATGCATCTTGGGATATTTGGTATTATTATGGTTTAATTATGATGGTTGATAATTATTTGGTCAAGCATGGATTTAATTGGAATTTTGATGCATTTTGCTAAAATGCTTATAAAATATCATGTTGGGGTATTTTATACATCATGGTAATTATTGGGGTACAATAATTATTGGGGTACAATAATTAATTAAACCCATTGAACTATTATTGGCTCATAATATTGGTTTGTGTGAATGTGTAGAACCATCCCAGGTGGCCACACAGCTTAGGAGATAAAGTCCACGACACAACACATTTTGGGACTAAGGTACGTAGTGAGACTTACGGGCATCGGACGGTAAAACGTATTTATACACATTGAATTGGTTATGCATTATGGTTGCATACATGGTCTTAGTTATGCATTATGGTTGCATACATGGTTTGGATATGCATTATGGTTGCATGTGTTTATTGGATGCAATGGTGCATGTGATTGTGAGTCGAGATTATATACCAGTGATGAAGAATACTTGCCGCCTTCATGTCGAAGCGATGATAGAATGCTTGCCGCTGTCATATTATAGCGATGAAGAATATTTGCCGCAAATATGTCGAAGCGAAGGATAATGCCGCTGTCATATTGATGCGAGGGATATTATGCCGCTAATATGTCGAAGCGAGGGGTATTAATGCCGCTGTCATGTAAACGCGATGGGTATTATGCCACTGATATAATAAGACTGGAACTGGCCATTGGTATACATGAAATGAATGCATGTCATGACATACATTATTGGAATTATAATCCATTGATTATGATTGTGGTACAGGGACAACCAAATGGAGCTTTTAAATGTATTAAATACAGGAAGTGAATCGCATTTATGGTTTATGCATTTGAATTACAATCATATTATTGTGAATATGATCTATATACATGCTCATGGTTTTGGGGTTGTTCCTGTAGGTACTTTTGGGCGGACGAGGTGATGTGACTAGAAATAGACACATCTATTGCGCTTAATTATTTACGATTTGGTATATTTTGATGGATAAAATATGCTACCTAATCGTATATTTGTGTAAATGTAGGGAAAGTTGAAGAAATCAAGCTAAAATGATGAAAGAAGCAATAAAGTTGAAGAAAAGAGGAAAAAAACCAGAATCCAAGACACATGTTGCTCCTTTCTCCTCAAATTTCTATATGTTCGAGCCATGTTTTGGAAATGTGGTCCATAGAAAAGTTGTAGAACTTTGAGTTATCTTCGCGTGGACAGCTGATTCATCGAATTCGGAGTTCGGACGAGAAAGTTACGGCCAAAATACGAAACTCGCCAGAAAAATTGATGACAGGCGTAATTACGCCATTTCAGGCGTACCTACGCCAGTGCTACGGGAATTTAGGCGTAGTTACGCCAGTTTAGGCGTAATTACGCCAATAGGATTTTGGAAAGTTAAAATTCTTGATTTCTTTCCTTCCCACATGGATTCTAACATACTCCATCAACCTCCCAATACATATATACTCGAAATTCAGACCTTTTAACCATCTAGATAGTTAGGGTAGAATAATTTTAGACTAGTTTTTTATTTTCTTTTCAATTTTGTTGAAGAACGTCTACGAAGATCGAAGCGAAGGCGGGATTGACACCTCGACGAGGGGAGATCGGATTAGTTTTCTTTCCCTTGTTTTTATTTATAGTTTTGTTTTAATTATGTGTAGCTAGTCTTAATTCTTGGTTGATGAAGACAAAACCTTGGATTTATTTATCTTGGGGAGATTCATACGCTTTTGTTGATCGATTTTATTGAATTCATTGTTTTTCTGATTTTGTTGATATGATTGATGTTTGTTTATTGGATTGACAACCTAGTAACTTGCATATAATCTATTGCTAATTGGATATCAAATAAGAGATTGTTTGAGTAATCTAATTGAAGAAGCAACTAAGATCGATAATTGCCTGCTGTTGGTGTTATTAAATTCTTAGAGAAAACCATTGACTAAATTATATAAACCGCTTGTGTTTATGTTGTTTAGATTCATCGCTCACTGGTTTTGAATGATGTCATGATTTTAATCTTGAATATGCATATAGAGATTGATTGATTGGTGAAAGTTAAATTAGAACGCTTGGACTAATTGACTATGAATAAGGTGAGGGAGGAATTAGATTTCCAATTGATGAATATTCAAGTAAAATTGAGTCTTTTGTGAATCGATGAAATAGATGATAATATCCAAGGTAGAGTCAACCGATACCAAGAATCGCTTTCATTAGTTAATCTTTGTTATTTAATTTTCATTAATATAATTCAACCTCACAACCCCATCCTTTATTATTCTTTTGTTTTGATTTTCATTAACACAAAGATTCACACCTCCTCGTGGGATCGATCCCTACTCACGCTACTACATTATTGTTATCAATCTTGAGGATTGAGTGGGGTTAATTTGGGCGTACACGATAAGCGCTACCAAATTTTGGCGCCGTTGCCGGGGAGGCGTTGTATATTTTTGTGTTAATATTTTCTGTTTTGTTTCTTTCTCTTTCTTTCCCCCCACCGCTACTCTTGTTTGTTCGTGCTTACAGGTTGATTTCTTAACAATCGGATCTTATCATGGAGGACTATAGGCGACTAGACGAATTGGAGTATCTTGTGCACCAACTTGGCGTAGGGAGTGGACAAAGTGCATACAACTCAAGTTGGAGTGATCATCCCAATCTCAACTATGACAATCAATGGATGAGCCCACCTCCACCTTACATGCAGTCCTATCTACCGCCATACATACCACAATATTCGCCATGGCCGCAACAACCTCAATACCTTACCCCTGGTGAGTCTTTAGAGAATCTTATTTTAACACTTAATGACAATACTTTGCAATTTCAACAGGAATTCAGGTCTAGCACTCAGAATTTGGGTAACCAAATCGAGCAACTTATTAAATCAGCCGATCAGATAGCAGCACAACCCACCGACTTTATACCCTCCCGGACGATGGAGGCACCACGAGAGAACATGGTTGCAATCGCCTCAAGGAGTGACGAAGAGGTAGGAACCCCGGGGGAGGTGGTACTGATGCCACCCAAGCTAGAAGAGGAGACACATGTGCCACTAGAAGAGGAGGAGCTTGCACATCATGCATCTCCACAAGGTTTGTCTCCAACAACCCCCTATGTTGAATATGATCATGAACCCTATGAAGAGAAAAAGGAACCGAAGGTCGAATACTGTGATGAAATGGACATGTTTGACGATTTTTTCTCCGACGATGAGGAGAAGGAAACCCCTACAAAATGCACGGATCCTGGTATGTTCACTGTCCCATGCATGATTGGAAATAATAGAATTGATAAGGCCATGCTAGACTTAGGAGCAGCAATAAATGTTATGCCTTATTCAATCTACACCTCTTTAGACCTAGGACCTCTTAAAAAATCTGAAATTGCTATTCAATTAGCAAATATGTCTACTGTGCATCCTAGGGGAATACTTGAGGATGTTCTAGTGAAAGTCGATAAATTGGTCTTTCCTGCTGATTTCTACGTACTTGACATTGAAAATGATAATAAAAGCAGCCCTATTCTGTTAGGGAGACCATTTTTGAAAACTTCCAAGTGCATAATAGATGTAAGTGGTGGTGCTTTTACTATGTAGTTTAATGGTGAGGTAGCTAAGTTCAATACTCATGTTCCCGTTCATCCTACTATTGGCATCACACATCACGTATCACTAGAAAAATCACATACTGTCACTGAGTATGAACATGGGGTAACTACTGATCGGCCTGTTGACGAAGGAGGTATGGGAGAAATTTTGACTGACACTTCATGTATTACTACTGCTTTACCAAATTCTCCTTTTAAAAATCTCAATTTTGAATTGCAGGTACCTGATGTTGAGCTGAAACTTCCTCCTGAACCTCACGATACATCAATAGAAAACGAGGGGATGCGAAAAGGGTTGAGGACCTCCAAGAAGTATAAGGCGAATAGGCATCGCCTTCGAGCTGTCAGAAGGATACTGAGGTGGGAAAAGGTGGCATTGGACACCAAACATGACCCACCATGAGCATGAGCATTGGAGTAGGGCCACCGACGTTAAACAGAGGCGCTGCTTGGGAGGCAACCCAAGGGGAGTTAGCTTCCCTTTTACCCTTTTATTTTTATTGCGTTTTAGTTGAACTTTTCTTTTCTC
This sequence comes from Haberlea rhodopensis, assembly GCA_907163345.1. Classification (NCBI taxonomy): domain Eukaryota; kingdom Viridiplantae; phylum Streptophyta; class Magnoliopsida; order Lamiales; family Gesneriaceae; genus Haberlea; species Haberlea rhodopensis. The sequence continues at coordinate 1,099,980 of CAJQUN010000111.1, forward strand.
TTGTCTTTTTGCCTTACATTGGGGACAATGTAAGATTTAAGTATGGGGGAGGGATCTTATTGAAAAAATACAAAAAAATCGAAAAATTTAAAATTTTGAGCTCATAGTTAGTAATGAACACATGCTTAGAATCACTAGCCCATGATGAAACCTAATTGATATCAGGCATGCTTTTGAACATAGGTGAATTGTTAACCTTGGAAAACTTTGAACTCTAATGCAAAGTGTACTTTGACTTAGTAAGTTGAATATTTTGAGCACATTATTGTCATGACTTGTGAAGTGTGCATAACTTAGTGAAGATTGTGTGAAGTTTGTGATAGTCTTAAGAAGTCTCTAATACATGCTAGAACTTAACTACATACTCTTTGAGGCGTATGTCTAGACTACTTGCGAACATGAAAGTGATATAGGCGATCTTTGATGCGTTTGTGCCTTTCAAGCCTACCATGTAAACAAAATCAATCTCTAGTACCCTTCTTTGAGCCTTAATGCAAAAGAATGGTAGTATGCTAAGCATACTAAAGACCACCATTCAACATTCTTTGACTAGCTTATCATCCTTCCCTAATGAGCCTAAATATGAGTTCTATCCATACCTTTGAAGGGAGTATGATGTGTTTCATTCACATGCACTTAAGTATTCAATGATTAAATTGTTTGTGAGCTTCATAAGGAAAAGAATGAAATGCATGAAAGAAAAAGGATGCCTTGAGAAAATAGATAAAATATGACTCCAAGGGGAGCCAAGGCACAAAAGAAGAAAAATGTTGAAACAAAAGTTGAAAAATTCAAGCAAGAAGAGAAGCTTTTAGTGTGCATATCATCATACTCTCTTACTTGATATATCCTTACCTTTCTTTCATAAGCCAATACCTAGGCCACACTACAAGCTAATAAAGACCTACTTGATTTATGTTTGCAAAGTGGCTAAGATAGTGGAGAAGAGTGTGCAAGTGAGCTTATACTTGTGTTAGTGTATGACTTGAACTATTGTGGATTTGCTTATATTGGATCTATAAATTGTACATGACACTTCTTTATGACCACACACACGTTCACTACTTTGTTGGGTACGAATTGTTTAGGGATTGAACTTGTTCCATTATTAACTTTTCACCGCCTTTCATTACTATGCATGTTTTAAATTGTTGAGGCATAAAAGTGAGGACAAGTTAGTTTGTTATGATGCTATAAGCCAAGCAAAAAAATATTGTAGTTTTGTCTGATTTACTCGAGGTCGAGTAAAGTTTAAGTATGTGGGTGTTTGATGTGACTAGAAATAGACACATCTATTGCGCTTAATTATTTACGATTTGGTATATTTTGATGGATAAAATATGCTACCTAATCGTATATTTGTGTAAATGTAGGGAAAGTTGAAGAAATCAAGCTAAAATGATGAAAGAAGCAATAAAGTTGAAGAAAAGAGGAAAAAACCAGAATCCAAGACACATGTTGCTCCTTTCTCCTCAAATTTCTATATGTTCGAGCCATGTTTTGGAAATGTGGTCCATAGAAAAGTTGTAGAACTTTGAGTTATCTTCGCGTGGACAGCTGATTCATCGAATTCGGAGTTCGGACGAGAAAGTTACGGCCAAAATACGAAACTCGCCAGAAAAATTGATGACAGGCGTAATTACGCCATTTCAGGCGTACCTACGCCAGTGCTATGGGAATTTAGGCGTAGTTACGCCAGTTTAGGCGTAATTACGCCAATAGGATTTTGGAAAGTTAAAAATCCTTGATTTCTTTCCTTCCCACATGGATTCTAACATACTCCATCAACCTCCCAATACATATATACTCGAAATTCAGACCTTTTAACCATCTAGATAGTTAGGGTAGAATAATTTTAGACTAGTTTTTTATTTTCTTTTCAATTTTGTTGAAGAACGTCTACGAAGATCGAAGCGAAGGCGGGATTGACACCTCGACGAGCGGAGATCGGATTAGTTTTCTTTCCCTTGTTTTTATTTATAGTTTTGTTTTAATTATGTGTAGCTAGTCTTAATTCTTGGTTGAGGAAGACAAAACCTTGGATTTATTTATCTTGGGGAGATTCATACGCTTTTGTTGATCGATTTTATTGAATTCATTGTTTTTCTGATTTTGTTGATATGATTGATGTTTGTTTATTGGATTGACAACCTAGTAAACTTGCATATAATCTATTGCTAATTGGATATCAAATAAGAGATTGTTTGAGTAATCTAATTGAAGAAGCAACTAAGATCGATAATTGCCTGCTGTTGGTGTTATTAAATTCTTAGAGAAAACCATTGACTAAATTATATAAACCGCTTGTGTTTATGTTGTTTAGATTCATCGCTCACTGGTTTTGAATGATGTCATGATTTTAATCTTGAATATGCATATAGAGATTGATTGATTGGTGAAAGTTAAATTAGAACGCTTGGACTAATTGACTATGAATAAGGTGAGGGAGGAATTAGATTTCCAATTGATGAATATTCAAGTAAAATTGAGTCTTTTGTGAATCGATGAAATAGATGATAATATCCAAGGTAGAGTCAACCGATACCAAGAATCGCTTTCATTAGTTAATCTTTGTTTTTAATTTTCATTAATGTAATTCAACCTCACAACCCCATCCTTTATTATTCTTTTGTTTTGATTTTCATTAACACAAAGATTCACACCTCCTCGTGGGATCGATCCCTACTCACGCTACTACATTATTGTTATCAATCTTGAGGATTGAGTGTGGTTAATTTGGGCGTACACGATAAGCGCTACCAACGGGCTAAGGCGGGTTGATGCGGTGAGCCAGTGAGGAGTACTGTTGGCATAGCAGGCTTAATTCTTTTGTATAGTCTCTACTCTAGGAGTAGTGTAAAACTATAGGATTAACATTCAATTGGTTGGGAATCTAATTAATCCCTTTTGGAAATTTCATTTTGGCCTGTAATCTTAACGGCTCAAGGCATCAACACGAACTTTATATTCTTAGATGCATGTTTAGCTCTATTACGCCTTTAATCCGCACTTAAGGAACTATGGTCCTTACATTAGTGGTATCAGAGCAGTGGTTAGAGAACCCGATAACGAGTGAAGGGTTGCCTTAGCATGATTGGCTAGGTGTTTACATTTGGGCATGTTTATGCATGTGGCGCATATTTGTGCATAAATTGTTATACTAACATGCTTATTATTGTTCATGTTATCTAACGGCATAACATATATATTGTTTGGAATTGTTGTTAACCCTTGTGTTACAGCATGGCGGCTATGAATTTGGGGAACCTCAATGAAGAGGTGGGTGATATTGGAAGCGTGAATGCTAGCATTGGTCAGACAAATCCTTTACCTCCACTTACTGTAGGCATAGAGCCGGTTGCTCAGCTGTTATTGCCAGGAGAACTTAGTCTGACTCAGTTTCTGACCTTCCACCCGCCCTATGTTTGAGGGGACAAAGACAGCGGAAGTAGCCGAAGAGTGGCTAGAGAGATTGGAACAGATATTTGTGTCTGCGTCGTGTGCTAGGACGGCATGGTTGAGACTGACAGAATTCCAACTGGCAAAGAAGTCTTCTATGTGGTGGAAGACGACTGTGATGGAGTTGAGGGCCCAAGGTATGGTGATTGACTGGACCTTATTTAGAACCCGGTTTCTAAACCGGTACTTCTCTGCTGTGGCTAGGCAAACTAAGGAGGATGAATTTACAAGCCTGAAGCAAGGGAGCATGACAGTCTCGGACTATGCCATGCATTATTCATCATTGTTGAGGTATGTTCCCCATATTGCAACAAACGGGCATGCCAAGATGAGACACTTTCTGAAGGGGCTGCGGCCAGAGCTATTTGATCGGGTTATCTCCAACAACCCCACATCTTTTGTAAGGACCCTAATCCTTAAGTGCGGATCAAAGGCATAATTAGAGCTAATATAAATGATCAGAGTGAATTAATCGTGTTGAGTCTATGAGCTTTAAGAATTACATGCCAAAATGAGGACTATCAATGGATTAATTACATTCCCCATCAAAAGAATGTATCAACTATAGTTTTACACTACTCCTAGAGTAGACACTATACAAAAATAATCCTGTCCTGTCTGGGTCAAAAGAATTCTCCACAAGCTCACCACCTCAACCCGTTTAGCCCTTCTATCATGCCAAAAGTGTACCTACAAGGACAACGCCCAAACATGAGCAATAATATCATCCATATTCAACACAATATGAATATAAAGCGTAAATGCATAAAGCACAATTAAAACACATTTCAAAACGCTTCCAGTTTGGTTGTCCCTGTACCATAACTCATGAGTATAATCAATAGATTATTTTTAATGGTCTAGACATGTCATGACACAATACCATCTCATCAATATCAAATATTGGTCACCATTCCCTAGTCTGTCCATCACAATGTATTTTAATGCCCCTCGCTTATTTACATATAGGCGGCATAGAATAACCTCGCTTCAATGGACAAGCGGTACTCCCACCCCTCACCTCACATTGAGCGGCAAATATCCTTTCCTCGCCCTATATGACAACCACGCTCAAATGTGACATGCGGCGCTCCCACCCCTCGCTTCACATTTAGCGGAACCAAAACAAATAGCGGCAAGCATTAAAATCATCAAGGGATGACCACGACTCATGGGATGTGCACCAATAATCATATGCATCTACAATCATCATGCATAATTCAACATGTATTTGCATCCACAATGCATAATCACATATATACTCGCATCCACAATTCATAAACAATGAGTATATTAGATACATGTATCGTTGGGTGCCCGTACGTCCTCTACGTACCTTTCCGAAAGTAGGATATTGTAGGACTTCAGTTCCTTGGCTGTGTTGCCACCTGGGATGGTTCTACACATTCACACAAATCAATATTAGAACCCAATAATAGTCCAATACCAAAAATCCTACAAAAATATCCAAAAACATCAATTTTGGTGTCTCGCGATCGATCGCCATATAGCCCCGATCGATCGCGAGACCTCACTGCCTCGCCCAACAAAAAAATTCAATCCGCGATCGATCGCCGAGTTTGCGCCGATCGATCGCGACCTCGCCGATCGATCGCGCCAAACTCGCGATCGATCGCTGAAGGCCACTGCCTCCAGCCCTGCAACTCGCGATCGATCGCTGGTGGCGCCGATCGATCGCCGAGCTCTGCATATCCGATTTTTGGGCACTATTCACCCTTCTCCTTCCCAAACCCAAACAAACTCATATAATCAAACACCAACCATACCAAATCACTACAAATCTTCCATAAATATCATCATACAACCATAAATCTAACACTCATCCAAAAATAACACCAACTCACACAAACCCATTTTAAAACCCTTCAAAAACATACCAAACTTAAACAAAACCTTACAAAATCAACAATGAGGTATCCATACCTCTTGGGGATCTCAAATCTCCCAATAATCTCCACAAATCCACTTTTTGCAAGGATTTCTCTCCACCCTTAAGTTCAAGAACGAAAATGAGAGAAAAAGAAGGGTTTGGGTGGTGAAATTTTGGGAAAGTGAAAAGTGATAGTGAAATGTATGGTGGGGGTTTGGGGTAATAAAGTGGGTTGGGTTAATTAAAAGCATTACACAAATCCATGGTGTATAAAACACCCCAACATGATATTTTTAAAAGCATTTATCCAAAATGCACCAAAATATCAATTAAACTCATGATTTCCAATTAATTGCTAACCAAGGCAAATAAATCATGCTAATAACAAATTTTTCCCAACATGCACAACATGCACCCTGAAATGCACTCCCGGGTCATCCTTTCTATGTGACCATGCATTTCCACACATTAAATAAAACCAGCACATAATCGATTAATTACCATCATAATTAATCATATAAACACAATTAATGCCTAAATTGCAATTAATCATTTCGGGGATATCACATCTTTTGATGATGCGCTTGTTAGAGCGGATTTAGCAGAGATAGGCGTGAGTGCTTATCCTGAAGCCGTACCCCCACCAGTTTCATCACAAAGATCTACATCTGAGAATCTGAGGCCCCGGGGAGGATCTTTTAAATCACGAGGGACTTCTTCTTCTTTTTCCCGGTTTAGCGGAAGGCGGCCGGATGGCCGGAAGCAAGGAGACTGGAGGGGTGGTGCATCTACTTTTGGGGGACCAACTCAAGCTAGTAGAGTTGGAGATGTTAAGTGCCACTTTTGCGGAGGGCCGCATTTGATGCGTGATTGTTCTGCGTGCTACATATGTGGCAAGCCGGGCCACATTGCTCGGCGTTGTCCCAATCGGGAAGGACAGACGGATCTTAGGGAAGGTCGAGGGAAGTTTTCTAGTGGGACGGTGCAACAGAGGCAACCGAAGGTGCCTCGACATATGGGAGGACAGGCGATGGGGCCACCTCATGGATATGTCTATGCATTGACCAGGGAGCATGCCGATGCAGCTCCAGAAGAGGTGATAGCTGGTACGTGCCTTTTATTTACATATTCTTCTTTATTTTGATAGACACAGGTGCTTCACACTCCTTTGTGTCTGCGGATTTTGTGGCCAGACATCATATGTGCATGTCTCCGTTACCCATGTCTCTATTGGTCTCGACACCCACGGGAAGAAACGTTGCTGCCGATCAGTTTCTGATGGACTGCCTCATTTATTTTGAGGGCACTGAGATAAAGGCAGATTTGATTGTTTTGGGTATGTCAGACTTCGACTACATTGTGGGCATCGACATTCTGAACAGATATCAGGCAGTGGTAGATTGTCGGCACAGGACAGTTCGGTTCAGATCCCATTTGGGAGTTCAATGGATTTTCTATGGCAACGGTTCTCGTGCGAAGATCCCGTTGATTTCGGCGATAAAGATGTCCCAATTATTGGAACGTGGACACACGGGCTATCTTATCTATGTTTTGGACACGCCGGGGAAGGGTAAAGAGTTGAGGGTAGAGGATGTGCCCGTGGTAGCAGAGTTTGCTGATGTATTCCCGGAGGAGATTCCAGATTCCCACCGGCTAGAGAAGTCGAGTTTGGGATTGAGTTATTACCGAGAACATCCGCTATTTCTCGTGCCCCTTACAGAATGGCACCGGCGGAGTTAAGATAATTGAAGGAGCAGTTGCAGGAGCTCCTTGACAAAGGATATATACGCCCTAGCGTATCGCCTTGGGGTGCACCTGTTCTTTTTGTGAAAAAGAAGGATGGCTCGATGCGTTTGTGCATCGATTACCGGCAACTGAATAAGGCCACGGTAAAGAACAAGTATCCTCTCCCAAGGATTGATGATTTATTTGATCAGTTGCAAGGCACGAAGCTGTATAGCAAGATTGATTTGAGATCCGGGTACCATCAGATACGGGTCAGGGAGGAGGATGTACAGAAGACAGCATTTCGGACTCGGTATTGGCACTACGAGTTCTTAGTGATGCCGTTCGGTGTGACGAACGCCCCTGCTGTCTTTATGAGCTTGATGAACCGAGTGTTCCAACCCTATCTGGATCAGTTCATCATTGTGTTTATTGACGACATACTCATCTACTCATGGAGTGAGGAAGAGCACGTGAGACACTTGAGGACAGTGCTCCAGATCCTCAGAGATCATCAGTTATTTGCCAAGCTCAGCAAGTGTGAGTTTTGGTTGAGCAGTGTAGTGTTTCTGGGTCATGTTATATCTAGCAGTGGGATATCGGTGGATCCCAGGAAGATTGAGGCTGTGATGGAGTGGGCTGCACCCACTTCTGTGCCTGAGATTCGGAGTTTTCTTGGTTTGGAAGGTTATTACCGACGCTTCGTCGAGTGATTTTCTAAGATTGCTAAGCCACTGACTCAGTTGACTCAAAAGGGAGTACCCTACTTTTGGTCAGAGGCTTGCGAGGAGAGCTTCCAAGAGTTGAAGCATCGATTGACCACGACGCCTTTGTTGGTGATTCCCACGGAGAACAAGAAGTTTGTTCTGTACACTGGCCCATCGCTACAGGGCTTGGGATGTGTATTGATGCAAGATAAGCATGTGGTAGCTTATGCATCGAGGCAGTTGAAGCCGCATGAGGCTAGGTACCCAGTCCATGATTTGGAATTAGCGGCTATTATCTTTGCCCTGAATATTTGGAGGTACTATCTGTATGGTACATCTTTTACCATATATACGGATCATAAGAGCCTGTTATTCTTGTTCACTCAGGCGGAGTTGAATATGCGTCAGAGGAGATGGATGGATCTACTCAAGGACTATGATTGTGAAATAGAGTACCATCCGGGAAAAGCAAACTTGACAGCAGACGCCTTGAGTCAGAAGGTGAAGAGAACTGCTGAGGATACCATGTACTTATTGGCTATGATGACTTCTTATTGCCATCTGGGCTATGATTTTGATGTGGATGCATCGCCGGTATGGGTATCGACTTATTGGCAGAGCCGGACATTTATGAGAATATCAGGAGAGCCCAGAAGACGGATGATGAGGTTCAGAGATGGTCATCATTGGTACTCCAAGGACAGCCATCAAAGTTTAGAGTGGCTGATGATGGTTCTTTGAGGCTCGGTAACCGATGGGTAGTTCCGTGTACGCTGAAGTTGCGTAGAGGGATCTTGGAGCAAGCTCATAGTAGCCGATTTAGTATCCACCCAGGGGGGAGGAAAATGTATAAGGACTTATGTGATCAGTTCTGGTGGAGACGGATGAAACGTGATACGATCGCTTTTGTCAAGAGGTGTTTGATTTGTCAGCAGGTCAAGGCAGAGAGGCAGAGACCTGGTGGCGAGCTGAGGAGCTTAGAGATACCGGAGTGGAAGTGGGAACACATATCTATGGACTTTGTGACCCACTTGCCGAGGACTACTTCGGGTTGTGATGCCATTTGGGTGATCATTGATAGGCTGACGAAGGTAGCTCACTTCATTCCCTACAGTATGACGTACACATACTTGAGGATGGCTCAGCTGTATGTCCGGGATATAGTGAGACTACATGGGATTCCAGTGTCTATTGTATCTGACCGAGATCCTCGGTTTACATCTCATTTCTGGGGAGGGCTTCAGTCAGCTTTGGGTACTGAGGTGAGGTTGAGCACGACATATCATCCCCAGACGGACGGTCAGACTGAGCGTACTATACAGACGCTCGAGGATATACTACGAGCCTTGGTATTAGAGTTTGATGCCTCATGGCAAGATTCATTGGCCTTGGTAGAGTTCTCATACAACAACAACTATCAGGCGAGTATTCAGATGACACCGTTTGAGGCTTTGTATGGTAGGCGTTGTAGGTCGCCATTATACTGGGATGACTTAACCAGTAAAGCTGTGGGAGGACCCGAACTGATTCGGGAAATGGAGGATAAGGTAAAGGTTATCCGTCAGAAAATGAAGGCAGCCCAGGACAGGCAGGCAGCCTATGCAAATAAACGGTGGAGACCGTTGGAATTTCAATTGGGAGACAGAGTCTTTTTGAAGATCTCACCTTTCAGGGGTATGGTTCGGTTTGGTATGCGTGGGAAATTGTCTCCGAGGTACGTGGGACCGTATGAGATTTTGTAGCGCGTTGGTACCTTGGCTTACCGTTTGGCACTGCCACCGTCGTTGTCTGGTATTCACGACGTGTTTCATGTATCTATGCTGCGGAAATATGAGCTGGATCCGTCGCATGTACTGTAGCCTTCTGAGATTCAGTTAGATTCTGATATATCCTATGAGGAATGGCTAGTCAGGATTCTGGATAAGGCTGATCGCAGACTTCGGAACAAAGTGATACCGATGGTCAAGGTTCAGTGGGATCGCATGGGTATCGAGGAGGCCACGTGGGAGACGGAGCGGCATATGATGCAGCACTACCCAGAACTATTTTCTGGTATGTGATTTATGTTCGGTTTCATTTTGGGTAAGTGCATGCGATTTCGAGGGTGAAATCTTTTAAGTAGGGGAGTATTGTGATATCCCCGAAATAATTAATTGTAATTTGGGCATTAATTGTGTTTATGTGATTATTTATGGTGATAAGTAAATAATGTGTTGGAATTAATTATCTTGGTGAAATGCTTAGTTACATGGTATGCGTGACCCGGTGGTGCATTTCGGGGTGCATGTTATGCATGTTAGGGTATTGGGTATTATTATGGTTTAATTATGATGGTTGATAATTATTTGGTCAAGCATGGATTTAATTGGAATTTTGATGCATTTTACTAAAATGCTTATAAAATATCATGTTAGGGTATTTTATACATCATGGTAATTATTGGGGTACAATAATTAATTAAACACATTTAACCCACTATCCTCCACTTTACCCATCACTTTACAAAATCCCCAATTCACCCTCCCAACCCTAACCCATTCACTATTTTCGTTTTGGCTTAAAAAGTGGAGGGGAAATCCTTGCAAAAGTCTTGTTTGTGAGATTATTGGTAGGATTTGGAGTCCCCAAGAGGTATGGATGCCTCCTTGTTGTTTTTATAGTGTTTGGTTTGGGTTTGAAATGGTTTTGGTTGATTTGGAAATGAGTTTGTTTTTGGTTGGGTGTTGGATTTTTGGGTTGTTTAAAGGTGTATTTTGAAGGTTTATTATGTTTTTATGTTGTTGGGTTGAAGGTATAAGTGTTGGTGTGGTTTGGGAAGAAAATGGTGTTAAAAAATGGTGGATTTCAAAGTGCAGGGATCGGCGATCGATCGCCCATTTCTGGCGATCGATCGCGACCCAACAGTGCGCTCCAGTAACAGTTGGCGATCGATCGGTGAGGTTGGCGATCGATCGCGCCAAATGTGGCGATCGATCGCCAAAGAAAGAAAAATTCGGCAGCGGGCAGAGTGATCTCGCGATCGATCGGGCCCTCGCGGCGATTGATCGCGAGATACAAAAAAATGTGTTTTTGGATAATTTTGTGGAATTTTTGGTATTGGACTATTATTGGCTCATAATATTGGTTTGTGTGAATGTGTAGAACCATCCCAGGTGGCCACACAGCTTAGGAGATAAAGTCCACAACACAACACATTTTGGGACTAAGGTACGTAGTGAGACGTACGGGCATCGGACGGTAAAACGTATTTATACGCATTGAATTAGTTATGCATTATGGTTGCATACATGGTCTTAGTTATGCATTATGGTTGCATACATGGTTTGGATATGCATTATGGTTGCATGTGTATATTGGATGCATTGGTGCATGTGATTGTGAGTCGAGATTATATTCCAGTGATGAAGAATACTTGCCGCCTTCATGTCGAAGCGATGATAGAATACTTGCCGCTGTCATATTATAGCGATGAAGAATATTTGCCACAAATATGTCGAAGAGAAGGATAATGCCGCTGTCATATTGATGCGAGGGATATTATGCCGCTAATATGTCGAAGTGAGGGGTATTAATGCCACTGTCATGTAAACGCGAGGGGTATTATGCCACTGATATAATAAGACTGGAACTGGCCATTGGTATACATGGAATGAATGCATGTCATGACATACATTATTGGAATTATAATCCATTGATTATGATTGTGGTACAGGGACAACCAAAGGGAGCTTTTAAATGTATTAAATACAGGAAGTGAATCGCATTTACGGTTTATGCATTTGAATTACAATCATATTATTGTGAATATGTTCTATATACATGCTCATGGTTTTGGGTTTTTTCCTGTAGGTACTTTTGGGCGGACGGGCTAAGGCGGGTTGATGCGGTGAGCCAGTGAGGAGTGCTGTTGGCATAGCAGGCTTAATTCTTTTGTATAGTCTATACTCTAGGAGTAGTGTAAAACTATAGGATTAGCATTCAATTGGTTGGGAATGTAATTAATCCCTTTTGAAAATTTCATTTTGGCCTGTAATCTTAACGGCTCAAGGCATCAACACGAACTTTATATTCTTAGATGCATGTTTAGCTCTATTACGCCTTTAATCTGCACTTAAGGAACTAGGGTCCTTACAGAATTAGAACCATGGATCCATAAATGAGATATATGGGATATTTGTAATCATTGTTAATGATTTGACATTATTGTTTATGATATCGGTATGTGGCAAATGAATTCGTTAATCAATGTAATGATTAACTGGCATTTGGGAATTTGATGGTTTCAGTTGTTTTGAGAATAGGGACAGTACAGGGAATCCCGAATGAGGATGTTACCATCCAGGGAGTACAATTTGTATTTCATAGCATTTATATTTTTTTTGTAAATTATGAATTGTGTTATTGTGATTATTGGATTTGGGACATTGGTATGCTCACCCCGTGTGGGGGCTGTCTCTGTTGGGGCAGGTTATTAGGTACATCGATGGCTTGGAGTTGAGCTCGAGCTCTGGATTTGAGGTGCTTCCAGGATCGAGGTACCAGTGACGGTATTGAGCATGATACTTTATACATTAGATACACACATACTTATTCGATGCTCGCATGTGAGCACTGTGATGTGTATATGGGTTGTATAAAGAAGGCAATGACCTTTCTCTTTTCATTTATGTGATGCATGCAATTATTTATTGAATTGCTAAATGGACTGAGAATATGTTAGTGTATTATAATGGTGCAAGATACGTATGTGAACTTGGTTGAGGAAACTAGACATTATTCCATATAATGTAAAGGAATTTTATTATTGATATGGTTTGTTATGATGTCAGGTGGGATTTTCCCCTACATATATAATCACATGCACTAAATGCTTGGGTTAATATACTAATAATGGATTAAGGGCACGGGGGTCCTTACATTAGTGGTATCAGAGCAGTGGTTTGCTCTTTGGGGCTGTTGAGGGCCTGGAACATGCTGATAGGAATGGGTAGCACATATTTATGCATGATGGTAGTTAGTGTTGTGTGACACAACTATTTGATTATGTGCTTTTATGATGTGGAATGTGGTATTGCTAACCATGATGGTTGCAGGATCATATGGAATACAATGAGATGAGATTGATGGGAACGGTTAGCGCTTGATATGAAAGTGTTTTAAGAATTTGATATTGTAGGAAAATCAGGAAATGAGAAATATTATACGCTGTCTAAGGACATGAATGGTGGATAACAGACAGTGGAACATTCGGGTATGATTTCCATATGATTATGAGATTTCAATTGAAATTGAGCATGCATATATATTGCAATTAGAGTCCTGCTATGGGTATATAATATTTGCCGCTCATATGTCGAAGCGATGGTTAATGCCGCTGTCATATCATAGCGAGGGATATTATTGAGCCGCCGATATAACGTAGTAGGATTTGTGGACTGTTGTGCTAACCTTGATGCAGGTGTATGGAAATGTCGGTGAGATAATACGGATGGGCATCACTTCTTGAGTAAAAAAGAAACAATGTACATTGTACGGGGTCACCTATTGCACCTACGGAGCATGTGGCACATGCATTGTACGGGGTCACCTCTTGCGCCTACGGGACATGTGGCACGTGCATTGTATGGGGTCACCTCTTGCGTCTATAGGGCATGTGACACGTGCATGGGAGGGCCTCTTGGGCCTGCGGAACAAGGCGATATTTCTGATTTTGCCGCTGTCGTGTCGAAGAGATGTACATGCCGCTGTCACGTCGAAGCGATGATACCACCGTCATGTTGAAGTGATGATACCGCTGTCGTGTTGAAGCGATAATACATGCCACTATCACGTCGAAGCCATGATGCCAGTGTCATGACGTAGCGATGCGGTCGGGAACAAAGTGCTGCATTTAATGTGAGCCACCTCTTGGGTCCGAAAGGAACAAAGTGCTACATGGATGTGAGTACCTCTTGAGTCCACGATTATACCGCTGATTTTATGGCGATGGTTCTTGCCGCCGATTGTATAGCGATGGTTTATGCCGCTGATTTTTGGTTATGTTTCATGCCACCGGGTATCTCTATAGCGATGGTTCATTCCGCTACATCTATTGGCGATGGTTAATGCCGCCCGGTATCTATATAGCGATGATTTATTCTGCTATTCTATTGGCGATGGTTCATGTCGCCGGGTATTCATAGCGATGGGTTATTCCGCTATTTTATTGACGATGGTTCATGCCGTTGAGTATTTTATAGCGATGGGTCATTCCGCTACATCTATGGCGATGGTTCATACCGCCGGATATCTATAGCGATGTTTTATGCCGCTGACTTTATGGGAAGGGATCCTGGTTTTATAGCGATGGGTTCTACCTCTATCTACATAGCACGAGATTGTACCGCTCACGAGCTATGGGTGTTGATTATGTACCACTATTGGACGACGGAGACAGGTATGCCGCTATTTTATTAGCGATGAGTTATGGTATATTACTGTTTTGTTAGCATTATTGTGGATACCATGTGTTGTTATATACCGTCATGTGTTTGACGATGAGGCTACGGATGTCGTGTTCGACATGTACCGTCACGAGTTGACGATGTTATATTGAATGTCATATGTTGACAGGTACAGTCACGAGATGACGAAGACATAGTGGATGTCTATGTAGACGCATAGCGTCGTTTCGATGATTAATACATTTATGTATTTGTATTTAGTCGTGTGGTTTGAGTGCCAATGGTGAGCACATGGTAGTATCTGGGTCACTAGTTGTCTAGACCTTTATGCCGAGCAGGTTTGCTCGAGGGATTATTGGATGCATTGCACCGGTGAGTGTACCACATCATGCAATAGAGATAAATAATTGTCGAGTAGTGGTACCTTCGGGTGTACTCGTTGTAATGGCTATGGCCATGTGTCTGGTAATATGAGTAGTTATTGAAGAAACTACTGCTTATATCAATGTGACATGTGGTGGACATGATCACACCATCCCTGAGGGTGTGGAAATAAATCCTACGGATTAGGATCGTTTTGTGGTTGGGCAAGGACACCGGGATGCCTTTGTGCATTGGTATTAGAGAAATATTGGGTAATGACCCGCTACTCTAATGGTTTGAACTGTATGGTATACTGGGATGGGACGTGTGTCACGTTGATAGGTTGGTATGAGATTATGGGGGCAGCTAATTGCTAGCCAGGTATTGTTTCAGTGTTATAGTGTGCTTGTTGGAGCCATTATACTGCATGTTGGGACCGAGTTCGGTGAATCGTATGCTGATACGATGAGGACTTATGGGAGACTCTCGTAGTCTCTATGTGGCATGATGATTGAGGCAGGGAATACCTCATGGGAACATTTATACGTCTATTGTTTTGAGGGACTTGTACTGGGACATCTCAATTTTGTTGGTAGTACCAACACGAGTGTCAACAAGTCGTTGTTAACTCTAGTTGAGCATCCTTGCATATAGAATGCAACGGGAGTCACAATTGGATTTGTGGAATATAGTTAGTGGGGTAACACTACTATATTGATTTTATCTCTTGGAGAGATTTGGATTGTACTGTCATGGAGACAGCTGGTATTGGTTGAGGGTTGATTGTGAATCAACCGGGGTAAGCCCTACTAGTGTGGACTAGGTGATGGCTTCGTACTTCCAGTGAGACGTTCGAGGAAACATTTCCGGGGTAATGCTCGAGTTTGTGGAGTACTATGTCATTAGTACAGGGCATCGTTAGTTTGAGTATACACGGCGTATACGGGTTTCGATTTGGTAATAGTGGTTTGATGCACTATTCTGAACCAGTTGCGTATTTTGGTTCTGGGATATGTTTTGGGCATAAATATATCCAGTTTTTCCGAACAATGGTTCGAGGTTAGAGGGTCATGGATTCATGACACTTTCCTTGTGAGGAAGGCAGTATTGATATACCTACTAGTTGAATCTTTTGGGAGATTCGTTGATTTGGTCGTGTAGTGTTGATGTTAAAATCACACTTTTCTTTTGGTTTGTCAACCATCATTCTCCGTGGAGTGAGAATAATTGAGGATTGACAGTTGGTTTTGAGATTTTGGGTATGATTGGAGATACCCGAGTCTATTGCATCGAGTATGCATGTGGTGTTAGTGCTTGGGCGTGTATGCCGGTGTGGGTATATGACTGCCAGCATTTTCTTGGTACTCGTCGAGCATCGGATTTATATGCTTTGATGAATGAATCTACGGTGTGATTGTGGCACCTTGAGTATTGTAATCTCGATGGCACGATGTATTATGAGGAATAATCGTGAGGTCCAATTGACTTCCCCTGAGGAGGGATTGTCGTGTTTTGGGACCGTGGTAATTCTTGTTGGTCAAATCGATAGCCTCCCTGTTTTAGGATTGTTGTATCCCAGGATAAACGAGGGATGGCCAGGATTCGGATTTGTTCAGTGTCGTGGTTGACACGTGTGGCGGGAATACAATTGATTGTTCTTGCATGTCCTTTCGAGAACTTGAGACCTTGTGGAGTCTCGATGGTGTGTTTGGGACCAAGATGTGATTTCTTGGAACACACGGATGTAGACATCTTTGGAGATGTGTTTTTGTGTCTATTGGTGACCGTGAGTTGTCCGATCCGCGTTGCAAGTGGTGAAACTACTCCCCTGTTGGAGATAGATTTGGAAATTGGGAACCGGATGTAGTTCAGGTACGCTGTGGTGTGCTAATGGTCACTTTGGTAACAATGTATGTTTAACATCGGTGACTAGGTCTTGGAGATATCATTGTGGCGATATCTATTTTAGAATCACGAATGATTCGTTTGGTTAGCAGTTACGGTTGGTTGACTGCCTTTGAGACGGTTAGTATCGGGGAATGCTGATGTCTTTCGTGGATTTGTGTCGGTTGGAGAGGTTACTCCATTCCAGGTTTGGTGCGAGGTCGGTATCCTCGCGGTTGGTGTGTCGTTCATGTTATGTTCATGATTCGACATCGTGGATCCGTTTGGATTGCGTGTTTTCAGCGTTACGCGGAGTACGCCGTGCAAATTTCAAGGATGAAATTTTATTAGTGGGAGAAAATTGTGATACCCGGGGATTAATGGTGTTAATCCCGGTGTGGTAATAATCCTTAATGGATTTTATTAGTGCAATTATGAATTAATTGTGGTTTCGATACTTTCGGGGATTTTAAATTCGACATTTGGAGTCGTTGGATCCAAGGGATGAGATTGCATTCTCATCGTGGTGATAACCTTGGAATTTGGTCTTTGGTGGGATTTGGGGTCCGGAGTACTTTGTACTGGGCTGGTAATGAGAATTGAGGTTAGAGAGATGATTTTTGAAAACAGATGATTTTAAATGAATCATGATGTATTTGTGAAGGGATTGGTGTTTCGAGTTTTGGTACTATATATACCAAGTGCACTCGATATTCCGTCATTTGGCACGAAACCCTTCTCTCTCCACGCTCAAACCCTTCCCCTCATTTCCCCTCTTTTCCTCTTGGAAGCAAAACCGTTGGGGGCTCATCTTGGGAGCCCGATTTCTTGAAGATAATCAGGTATTAATCTCCGCCTCACCATTATCTTTGATTTGGTAGTGGTGTGGTAGGTTTTGGTTGAGGTTTTGGTTGGTTATGGGTTTTGGGGATTTTTGGTTAAAATCCAATGTTGAGTTTTTGGAGTTTTTATTGGTTTTAAATGGAGTATTTGAGGTGTTGAAGGTGTATGGGGTGTTGATTTGAGTTTGGGTGTGAAAAACACCATGGAAGCTCAAAATTTTGGAAAATCGCAGGTGGCGATCGATCGCGATGTGCAGCTGTTAAATTGGTGACGATGAGCAGTGCAGGCGATCGATCGCGTGGTCTAGGCGATCGATCGCGAGCATGTTGGCGATCGATCGCGAGGGGTGGCGATCGATCGCGTGTAGGCGATTTTGCCCACTGGATAGGGGCGATCGATCGCGCTAAATGAGGCGCTCGTTCGCCGCCCGTAAGGTTTTATTTTCTTGATATTTTGGAAAAATTGTCGGGATTTTGGAATGGGGGTTTGAGTAGCCCGTTTCCGGGGCAATGTCTACATTCCAATGGGAATCTTATACTTTTAAAATGGATTGGTTGGAACCGAAGTTAATTAAACGGAATTCTCGGTTGGGTTTTTGGCTACCTTTTGAACATATAAAATGGAATATTTTGGGTATTATGCATGCTTAGCCGTGGGGGCTTTTATTTTGGTAATCGTCATGGATAGACGATAGGTTTGGAAATTGTGAACGTGCTTGGGCACGTGATTGCATGCCTATGTTTAATTGAGAGTTATTTGTGTGTTAGCATATAACTCATAGGACGTGGAACTCAGGCAAGGTTGGACTCAAACTACGAGATTATAAGGTACGTATGACGTACTATCATAGCCCCTTAATACATTCGCAATTGTTGAATGCTTGGTACATTGTATTATGATGAATGTATGTGAAAAGGCATGGATTATGGTATTTGCTACAAATGTACAGATATGCATTGGGAATTCATGTAGTGCCGCTTTTGAGCGAGCAATGATGGAATGTTGTCGCCTTGAGCGAACATCGGTTATGACGCCTCTGCTGTTGAGCATGCGTGAGAATGAAATGCCGCTATGGTAGAGCGAGCAATGAATTAGAACCATGGATCCATAAATGAGATATATGAGATATTTGTAATCATTGTTAATGATTTGACATTATTGTTTATGATATCGGTATGTGGCAAATGAATTCGTTAATCAATGTAATGATTAACTAGCATTTGGGAATTTGATAGTTTCAGTTATTTTGAGAACAGGGACAGTACAGGGAATCCCGGATGAGGATGATACCATCCAGGGAGTACAACTTGTATTTCATAGCATTTACATTTTTTTGTAAATTATGAATTGTGTTATTGTGATGATTGGATTTGGGACATTGGTATGCTCACCCCGTATGGGGGCTGTCTCTGTTGGGGCAGGTTATTAGGTACATCGATGGCTTGGAGTTGAGCTCGAGCTGTGGATTTGAGGTGCTTCCAGGATCGAGGTACCAGTGACGGTATTGAGCATGATACTTTATACATTAGATACACGCATACTTATTCGATGCTCGCATGTGAGCACTGTGATATGTATATGGGTTGTATAAAGAAGGCAATGTCCTTTCTCTTTTCATTTATGTGATGCATGCAATTATTTATTGAATTGCTAAATGGACTGAGAATATGTTAGTGTATTATAATGGTGCAAGATACGTATGTGAACTTGGTTGGGGAAACTAGACATTATATGGAATAATGTAAAGGAATTTTATTATTGACATGGTTTGTTATGATGTCAGGTGGGATTTTCCCCTACATATATAATCACATGCACTAAATGCTTGGGTTAATACACTAATAATGGATTAAGGGCACGGGGGTCCTTACACTCAACAACGGCGGCATCATAACCGATGTTCGCTCCATAGCGAAAACATCCCAACCATTGCTCGCTCCATAGCGTCACCGTATAATTGACAATACATACCAATTCATTGCACCCTAGTATATTATTTATTCTACAATGATAATAATATATAACACTATGCTCGTACGTTATACGTACCTCATAATCCAGCAGCAAGAGTCAATCTTTGCCATTGCCCCAAAATCCAGTGAATTATATGCTAAACACAATTAATGACTCACAATTAATTACGTGTACGGAACCATAAATCCTCCCCAAAACATAACAACCAAAAATCTCTCAAAATCCAAAAACTCAAACCCAACCCTATACTTGCCCATACCCTACAATACCACAATCAAAACGAAGATAAAAGAGAGGGGGAGAGTATTACCAAATTATTGGGTCGAGATTTCAGCTCCAACACCGAGCCCCGTCGATTTTCCTCCAAGGGAGAAAAGAGAGGGAAGGGAGGAAAGGGGAGGGAGGCGTGGAGTGAGGTAGAGAGGGGATAGGGAAAATGACTGAACACCGAGTCCACTTGGTATATATACACTACCAAGGCTCCAAAAACCAGAGTCTCAAATACTCGCACCCTGAATCATTAAAAATCATCTGTGTTCAATAATTATCTCCCACTCACTATTTTCATTACGAACCTCAAACCAAAGCTCCCCAGATCCTAGATCACATTACCAATACAAATCCAAGGTTTATCACCTTAATGAGAATAAATCTCAACCCTTGGGCCCAACGACCCCGATACCGGATAAAAATCCCAGGGAGCCTCAACATCGTAATTATCTCATAATTACTCCGAATAGAATCCATTAAGGATTATAATCACTCCGGGAGTATAATTTATTTTCCGAATATCACATTTATCCCCCACTAATAAAATTTCATCCTCGAAATTCGCACATGCGTACTCCACGTACCGCCGAGACCACACAACCCGATTCGGGTCCAACATCGATTCATGAATACATCATGATCGGAACACCAACCGCGATGACATCGACCTCGCTCCAAATCTGGAATGGAATTCTCCTCCCAAGCCATCACGACCTTAAAAGATGTTAACATACCCCGATGTTAACCATCCCAAAAGCAGTCAGTCAACCTTAACTGCTATCCAATCGAATCATTCCTGATTCCAACATAGATATCGCCTCAATGATATCTCTACAACTTAGTCTATGATGTCAACATACATCGCTACCAGTAAATTACCAGTATGCATCAGTATATCATACTAATCCCAGTTTCCATTCTCCAATCCCATCTCTAGTCAAGGAGTAGTTGCACCACTTGCAACTTGGATCGGGCAACTCACGGCTAACGATCAACACAAAACACATCTCCATAGATGTCCACATTCGTTTGTTCCAAGGAATCACACCTTGGTTCCAACACACTACCGAAAACTCCATAGAGTCTCAAAATCCCGTAGACACGACGTATACAAATTCCAACGATGCTCCACGCTAATATCATATTACTCACCGTTCTCGAGCATCTTTCCAAAGACGTCTTCTCTTACGTCGTCCATATGACGCAAATCCATTACCAGGTCTACCACCCGTAATGCTTACCATGGTTGATTCATAATCAACTCGCAACCTATACTAACTGTTTACACAACAGTATTGTTCCAAATCTCTCCAAGAGATACAACCAGTACAGTAGTGTTACCACACTAACTATATCCCAGTCCGGTTACGTTCGCCATTACATCCTCAATGTAAGAATTCTCAATCAGAGGTACCAATAACTTGTTAACCCTCTCGTTGGTCGACCAAGCCGAGCTGAAAGCTCCCTTGAGGTATTCCTCAACTCAACTCAAAGGCATCATAGTGACTACATGAGTCCACAATAACCTCTCATTGTAACATCATACGGGTCCACCACACCCGGTTCTGATAAGCAGTATAGTGGCTACAACAAGATCACTATATCATTGCAACAACAAATCACCATGCCTGGCTAGCAACTCGCAGCCTCCTAAGGTTTACATAAAACCTGCCAACGTATCATAGTTTCAATCCTGGTATACAATATCGTACCATCAATTAGAGTAATGGATCATCATCCAATATCTCTCTAATACCGATACACAAAGGACATCTCCATGTCCTCACTCAATCACAAATCAATTTTAACCCGTTAGGATCTATTTCACAATCTCATGTGTATGTGCGTCCACGTCCATCATACACCGCATCGACATATGTATGTAGTTCCCCCGACACTACATACACTACAAGTCGCTTGGCCGAAGCCAGCTCAACGAATATACCCAAAGGTACCACTACTCGTAACACAGGCACTTGAAAGCTTGAAAAAGGAGACTATTTGTGAGGACCCGTTAAGTGTTTAATTATCACACAATGATAATTTACTTGTACAACGGAAGATTTTTTTTTTAAAGGTCCTGCCAACAAGTGGCTCTAAAATTTCGGCATGATCTCAGCACACGAAGGACATACGAGAAAAAATGAAAAGCACAAAATGATATCCCATTGCAGTAAGTAAATATATAATACCATCTCATGCATTGTAGGCACCCAGCACATAAGTCGTACTAAAAATATTTACATCATACCATAGCATGCACAATATATCTCCAGCACACATTTCATACTCAAAATATTTACATAATACCATTAGCAGGAAGTAAAATAACGAATAATCACAAATAAGCAAGACTAGACGGAAATAAACTCAAATTACATAATTATACTATCCAGGACACACCCTGGTATAATTTAACTATCCTACGACTGGGATAGACAAAAGAAAAACAACACCAGGAAGACTTCTAGCGATCATTCCCTCTTTGGGATCCTGGTCACATATAATACCTGTCATTGCCACACACAAAGATAACTACAACCCCAACGGGGTGAGCCAAAGCCCAATATAAAGCTATCAAGTAATTACAACATGTATCTATAAAATCTGATAGATGATGCAATGCATGTCAGGTACAAGAAATCGAATCTCAAGATACCAAACTAACGGAATCCAAGGAAAGGTATCATCAATCAATATCAAGCTCGAGCAGAGGGTAACAACATACACACTTTGCGCTAGGAGAATCATCATGTGCTGTGCTCGTTATCCATCTTGTCTAGGCCCGGTAGCAACGCGCGTGACTATAGTCGCTACCTACACTGCCTGTCATCGTCGTGCCCGTCGTCCCCGACACTCCGAGTAAATCAACTCAGTTCATCAAGGATATCAAAGAAAATGGATAGATCAATATGATATGCACATGATGTTGGGATATGCCCTAAGACAACTCATTAGATGATTGTTTATGACATAGAATGTATTATGATTTTGTTAATGGCAATTCATTATTATATATTATTCGAGTATATGTGTAACATGAACTGATATATAAGTTATTGTCCTTAGAATAATATTGTATTGTTCTTAAAGATAGTCCCTAGTCAAGTATTATCATGAATCGGGATAATGATAATGCATTGAGACTAGTATGTTTTGATTGATGAATTGTTCATATGAGATATCAAATCAACACATGGGTGCATGTTAGAGAACGATGTACTGGACAGACCCACCATGAGAACGCTACATGGATAGTTATATGAACGTCATAAGAAATTCTCATAGTGATAATAATGTATGTTATCCTTACGACTTGAGATCACTAGAGATCCCAACATAAGGAGTCATGTATCTTGATATTGTCAAACGTTACCTGTAACAGGGTAAACTATAAAGACGATCATTGGATACATCACGAATTATGTAGAGGGATGTTGAGTGATCAAGAAAGGATTTGTCCCTCCTATATAACATGAGAAGTGTTCGGGCCCTTGATCAAGTAAGACTAAAATGCATGGCCATGCTCGAATGAGTCGATATGTGATATCGAGCTTATTCGTTTGTTCTAGTTCTACTTGGGGATAAAGAAATAAAAGATTGAATATGCGTGTATGACTATTCCATGACTCGTGTTCAATCTAAACACATTGGACAAAGGGATTAAGTTACATGGTTAATATTATCACAGTCCGTAGGTTATGTCGAGTCAATGACATTCTTGTAATTTGGGTAGCCTTGATGTGTTGCTAGATACCGCTCATTGCTTGTGACATAAAATTAGATTTTATGTCACTGCCAACATTGCAAGATCATGGAGGGTCGCACAAAAGATTAAATCAATAAAGGGAGATAAAATTCATTGGATGAATTAATTAATTAAGAAGAGTATTAATTACAAATATTAGATATATGGATTTAATTAATATATTGGGTATGGGCCAATAAGGCTTTTGGAAAGCCTTTTAATTAAATCTAATATATTATAAACTAATAAGGTTATGAGTGGGAATGAAGAGTTAATTATTATCAAACCTAATAGCCACCTCAAAATACCTCTCGGCCGCCGCCTCTTGCTCTCAATCTCACGCCGCCGCCGCCGTCGTGAATAGGGAGTTGAACGACCGTCGTTGATCGGTTTTGAACCGTGAGTTTAGTTTTGGTTTAAGAACGAGTCTAGCAACTTGTTCTTGAACACCCTTTCGATTTGATCGTGTGGATACCGTAGAGATGAAGGTGCAAATCTTTGTTCGTGACTCCTGGTATTGCAACGAGGATTCTGCTACAAACACGCTACAAGGGTATGATTCTTATCAATCTCAATATGATTACTTAGTATAGGTCCTTAGTAGGAATCAAATTTTTGTTTTCAGCTGTGTTTGCTTGATCGGATTCCAAACAGTGGTAGCAGAGCCAGGTTCAAAGCTCATATCGGATTTATGTGATTAATTGTTTAATCATGTTTTGAATCTTTTGAATGCTTTAAAACTGTATGATTCATATATGATATGTGTTAATTGATTTTGTGGAAATTATCGCAATATTATATGTGATATAATTGACGGATCGAAGTATACGAGAGTACGTGCTAAAAACCGAGCCATTGGCTCGCTAGAACCTCATGACCGCCGCATGCAAGCTAGGGTCTCGGACCCTTGGCTCGTGCATGGGCTGAGCCGCCACCGTTGGGCCAGGGTTTTGAACCCTAGGCTCCATGGCTCTCGGCCGCCGCCGTCTCGTGGCTAGGGTTTCGAACCCTTTTGGTTCGATGAGCTCCAAGCCACCGCCGACATGGCTAGGGTTTCGAACCCTAGTCTCGTGCATGGTTGGGCCGTGGGTTAGGCTAGGGTTTTGGAACCTTGGTCCAAGACATGGCTGCAACCGTGAAGGTTAGCAAGCTCACGGTTTGAGATGCACCAAGTATCCGTGGCATGTAATGTCCCGAGCGTACGATAATTTCATAAAATTTTATTTTACAGTTTTAATTGGAATTAAATATTAAAATGTTTAGAATTTAATTCATTAATTTTTATAGCATGTTTTATGTGTTGTTTGAGCATGGTGCATGGTTATAGCCCTATGACCTATTAGATAGGATTTTGTGAATGTTTGTAATTTAATACGGCATGCGTGTCGTGCCTTCTCTATTTTTATTAAATGTTATCCCTCCCCTATGTTCCCCTCGAATGTAACTCGAGGAATTCTCTATATCATGTAATTGTTATATAGTATAGTTTATTTTGTTGATGGAGATCAATGAAGATGGACCAAGGTGCCGGGATGAGGAGGCCATTCACAAAAGGGAGCCAAAGAGGTGCTTGAAGAAGTTACCTTAGGTTGACCTTTTAGGATTTTCTCATTGGCTTGAGAAAATCTTTAGTAGGGGCTATAACCATGTCACATTTATTTTATGTTGATGTATGAGATGCATGTTTATCGTTTTATTTAATATTGATGCTTGATATACATATATGTAGATATGTATATATGTACCAGACATATTTTCAATATTAATAAAATCATGAGATCAATAAATCCCTCTTATAATATTAAGTCAATCAAGATGCCTTCCAATTAAAAAATACTCGTCAAGACTTCGATTGAACATGTGTGGGTTTGCCAAAGCAAAGCACCGTGACAATCTTAGTAAGGCGCGAAAGGATAAAAGTTATATCCGTGTTATTTTAAAATTGGGTTCGACTTAACTAGCGTTATCTCAATAGGATTGGGAACCTAGAGGCATGTGGTTGGATATTAATTCATTAGATGAATTTGAACAAAGTGTTGTTCGTCCAACCATCCAAGAATTACATGTGATGTAATTGACAAAGTGTTGTCTACCTAAATAACCGAGTCTTGGGTGATTAGCCAAAGCTAACTCAAGATTAGGTGAAATATGGATCTTGGTCCACTAAGGTTTCGAGGGTTGATAATTTAAACAAAATAGTGGGAGTGCCATTTAATATAAGACCTTATTAAATGATTAAAATCATAAACTTATTTTACATATTTATATTGTAGATATCCATGGCATCAAACAACGTAACTAGCACACTATCATTGTGATCGGTCCTTGAGAAGGACAAACTGAATGGGACTAATTTCCTAGACTGGTATAGGAATTTGAGGATTGTCCTCAAACAAGAGAAAAAGCATATGTCCTAGAGGAACCCTTACCTGCTGAGGAACCTCCCTTGACGGCCGCTAAAGCCGATAAGGATGCTTATAAGAAGCATCAAAAGACGCACTTGATGTTGGTTGCCTTATGCTTGCCACCATGAACTCTGAGCTTCAGAAGCAACATGAGGAAATGGAGGCGTTCGATATGATCAAGCACTTAAAGCAACTCTACCAACAACAAGCTAGACAAGAGAGATATGATGTCTCTAGAGCGTTATTCCGGTGCAGAATGGTAGAAGGAAGCCTTGTTGGAACTCAAGTACTGAAGATGATTGGATATATTGAGAATCTTGAGAAGCTTGGTTTTCCATTGGACCAAGAGTTGGCCACTGACGTAATCTTGCAATCGTTGCCTGATAGCTACAATCAATTTGTCTTGAATTACAATATGATTGAAATCAAAAAGACTCTACCGCAATTGTTTGGTATGTTGAGAACATATGAAGCAAACTTAAAGAAGTCTAAGCCCACTAATGTTCTTATTGTGAATAAGAGCAAGGGAAAGGCTAAAGCGAAAGGCTTTAAGAAGAACAAGAAAGTCTTTGTTAAATCTAAGCCTCATACTTCTGCACTCAAGCCAAAGGGAGGAGTGGCTAAGGAAGGGAACTGCTTCCATTGCGGTGAAACAGGTCATTGGAAGAGGAACTGCAAGTTATACCTGGAAGATCTTAAGAAGACGAAGGGAAGTGTGACTTCTACTTCAGGTATTTTTGTTATAGAAGTCAATTTATCTACTTCTTCATCATGGGTATTAGATACTGGATGTGGTTCTCACATTTGTATTAATGTGCAGGATCTCAAAAGGAGTAGTATGTTGGCGAAAGGAGAGGTCTCCGAGTGGAAAATGGAGCAAGAGTTGCTGCATTAGCTATAGGAGATTACTCTTTAACTTTGCCTTCTGGTTTATTATTAGATTTATAAGACTGTTATTTTGTGCCATCTATTACTAGAAACATTATTTCAATTTCTTGTTTGGACAAGATTGGTTTTTCATTTATTATAAAGGACAAGTGTTGCTCCATTTATTTGAATGATATGTTTTATGCTAGTGCACAATCGATTAATGGTCTTTATGTATTAAATCTTGATATGCCTGTCTATAACATAAATACTAAAAGGATTAAGAATAATGATTCTAATCTAACTCATCTCTGGCATTGTCACTTGGGCCATATAAACGAGAATCGCATATCAAAACTTCATAAGGATGGAGTATTAGATTCATTCGATTTTGAATCATATGAAAATGTGAATCTTGTTTAATGGGCAAGATGACTAAAGCCCCTTTCAAGGGACATGTTGAAAGGACGAATGATTTATTGAGTCTCATACATTGTGATGTATGTGGACCAATAAGCACACATGCTAGAGGTGCTTTTCAATACTTCGTTACATTTACTGATGACTTCAGTAGATATGAGTATGTGTACCTAATGAAACATAAACATGAAACCTTTGAAATGTTCAAAGATTTCAAGAATGAAGTACAACCCCAACTTGGCAAAAGTATCAAAATCCTCCGATCAGATCGAGGAGGAGAATACCTAAGCCAAGAGTTTAATGACTATCTAAAGGAGTGTGGGATAGTCCCACAACTCACACCTCCGTATACTCCACAATGGAATGGTGTATCCGAAAGGAGGAATCGAACTTTGTTGGACATGGTTCGATCAATGATGAGTCATGCAGATCTTCCGACTTCCTTTTGGGGACATGCTTTAGAAACCTTAATATTTATACTGAACCGTGTTCCATCTAAATCAGTAGAAAAGACACCATATGAGATATGGACTAAGAAGAGTCCTAGTATGTCTTTTATGAAGATTTGGGGTTGTGAGGCTTACGTAAGACGTCACGCCTCCAATAAACTTGGACCCAAATCTGATAAGTGTTTATTTGTGAGGTATCCTAAGGAAACAAAATGATACTATTTCTATTATCCAACCGAGAACAAAGTAGTTGTTGCTCGGACTGGTGTCTTTCTTGAAAGAGAATTTATTTCGAGAAGAACCAGTGGGAGACAAATAGAACTTAGTGAAGTTCAACCACAAGAAAACATTGAACATGATATTGAGATGGAAACAGAGCATACACCACAAGCTGTTGTGGATGAAATGCCTGCTCAAGAGACACAAGCCCAGAGTAGGTCTGTAAGAGAACACCGTGAGCCATAGAGATATGGATTTCTTGTGACTCAACAAGGTGACTTACTACTTATTGATGAAGATGAGCCATCATCTTATCAAGAAGCTATAATGAGCCCTGATTCTGAGTAATGGCAAGAGGCCATGAAATCTGAGATGAAATCTATGTATGCAAACCAAGTATGGGCTTTGGTTGACACGCCTGAAGGGGTAAGACCCATAGGGTGCAAATGGATTTTCAAGAAAAAGACAGACATGGATGGTAATGTACAAACCTTTAAAGGTCGACTGGTTGCTAAAGGTTTCAAACAAATTCATAGTATTGACTATGATGAAACTTTTTCACCAGTTGCCATGGTTAAATCCATTAGGATCTTACTGCAATAACTGCATTTCATGATTATGAAATCTGGCAGATGGATGTCAAAACAGCTTTCCTTAATGGAAATTTACTTGAGGATGTGTACATGACACAACCTGAGGGTTTTGTCGATCCAAAGGATGCTGGAAAGATATGCAAGCTACAACGATTTATTTATGGATTGAAGCAAGCTTCTCGGAGTTGGAATCTTTGTTTTGATGATGCAGTCAAAGAGTTTGGTTTCATCAAAAACGTAGATGAACCTTGTGTCTACAAGAAGGTCAGTGGAAGCATAATCATCTTCCTAATATTGTATGTAGATGACATACTTCTCATTGGGAATGATATCCATGCCTTACAATCTGTAAAGATTTGGCTAGAGAATTGCTTTGCTATGAAAGATTTAGGTGAAGCCACCTATGTATTAGGTATCAGGATCTATAGAGATAGATCAAGAAGATTGCTTGGCCTAAGTCAAAGTACATACATAGACAAAGTGCTAAAACGGTTTAGCATGCAAGAATCAAAGAAAGGATTCGTGCCTATGACACATGGGATACATCTCTCGAAGGATCAGTGTCCTTCAACACCAGATGAGAGACAACGCATGAGTAAGATTCCACATGCGTCTGCTATTGGATCTATCATGTATGCCATGATATGTACTCATCCCGAGGTCTCGTATGCCCTGAGCATGACGAGCAGATATCAAGTTGATCCAGGTGAATGTCACTGGATTGCTGTCATGAATATTCTGAAGTACTTGAGAAGAACTAAGGATACATTCTTGATTTATGGAGGTGATGAAGAACTCAATGTAATATGTTACACTGATGCAAGCTCCAAACCGACAAAGATGATTTACGATCGCAATCAGGATATGTGTTTTGCCTAAATGGAGGTGTTGTAAGCTGGAAGAGTTCAAAGCAAGAGAAAGTAGCCGATTCTACAACTGAAGCTGAATACATTGCTGCCTCAGATGCAGCAAAGGAAGCTGTTTGGATCAAGAAGTTCATTTCTGAACTTGGGGTGATGCCTAGCATACTAGATCCGATTGAACTTTATTGTGGCAAATATGGAGCCATCGCATTGGCTAAGGAACCTAGATCTCACCAAAGATCCAAGCACATACTTCGGCGCTTTCATTTCATTCGAGAAATCGTTGAAAGAGGAGATGTAAAAATATGCAAATTACCAACTGATGATAATGTATCTGACCCACTGAGGAAACCACTATCACAGCAGAAGCATGATCATCATACTAGATCTCTAGGCATTAAGTATATGTCTGATTGGTCTTAGTGCAAGTGGGAGATTTGTTGGGATATGCCCTAAGACAACTCATTAGATGATTGTTTATGACATACAATGTATTATGATTTTGTTAATGGCAATTCATTATTATATATTATTCGAGTATCTGTGTAACATGAACTGATATATAAGTTAATGTCCTTAGAATAATATTGTATTGTTCTTAAAGATAGTCCCTAGTCAAGTATTATCATGAATTTGGATAATGATAATGCATTGAGACTAGTATGTTTTGATTGATGAATTGTTCATAGATATGAGATATCAAATCAACACATGGGTGCATGTTAGAGAACGATGTACTGGACAGACCCACCATGAGAATGCTACATGGATAATTATATGAATGTCATAAGCAATTCTCATAGTGATAATAATGTATGTTATCCTTACGACTTGAGATCATTAGAGATACCAACATAAGGAGTCATGTATCTTGATATTGTCAAACGTTACCTGTATCAGGGTAAACTATAAAGACGATCATTGGATACATCACGAATTATGTAGAGGGATGTTGAGTGATCAAGAAAGGATTTGTCCCTCCTATATAACAGGAGAAGTGTTCGGGCCCTTGATCAAGTAAGACTAAAATGCATGGCCATGCTCGAATGAGTCGATATGTGATATCGAGCTTATTCGTTTGTTCTAGTTCTATTGGGGATAAAGAAATAAAAGATTGAATATACGAGTATGACTATTCCATGACTCGTGTTCAATCTAAACACATTGGACAAAGGGATTAGGTTACATGGTTAATATTATCACAGTCCGTAGGTTATGTCGAGTCAATGACATTCTTGTAATTTGGGTAGCCTTGATGTGTTGCTAGATACCACTCATTGCTTGTGACATAAAATTAGATTTTATATCACTGCCAACTTTGCAAGATCCTATCGGGTCGCACAAAAGATTAAATCAATAAAGGGAGATAAAATTCATTGGATGAATTAATTAATTAAGAAGAGTCTTAAGTACAAATATTAGATATATGGATTTAATTAATATATTGGGTATGGGCCAATAAGGCTTTTGGAAAGCCTTTTAATTAAATCTAATATATTATAAACTAATAAGGTTATGAGTGGGAATGAAGAGTTAATTATTATCAAACCTAATAGCCACCTCAAAATACCTTTCGGCCGCCGCCTCTTGCTCTCAATCTCACGCCTCCGCCGCCGCCGTGAATAGGGAGTTGAACGGCCGTCGTTGATCGGTTTTGAACCGTGAGTTTAGTTTTGGTTTAAGAACGAGTCTAGCAACTTGTTCTTGAACACCCTTTCTATTTGATCGTGTGGATACCGTAGAGATGAATGTGCAAATCTTTGTTCGTGACTCGTGGTATTGCAACGAGGATTTTGCTACAAACACGCTACAAGGGTATGATTCTTATCAATCTCGATATGATTACTTTGTATAGGTCCTTGGTAGGAATCCAATTTCTATTTTCCGCTGCGTTTGCTTGACACATGAATCAACTCAATATGTCATGCAATCTCATGTGTATGTCATATATCGATGTATATTTATCAAAATGATGTGGGTTAACAAAATATTTATTTTCATACATCGATATGCCAATTATAAATGCTATGAATGCTCCTAATTCAATTAAAATCACATAGTCAAGTAATTTCACGTAACTCACGTAAGTTCAGCAAACCATGTATCAAATAATACAGATACCTGTCGTATGTTACCGATTGCAACATACCTATTTCTTTCTTTTCTAAAGGATGGATGTCGTCCTTGTAGCTCGTGGAGCTCCAATGTCATATGCTAATCTATAAAATCCGTACAATAACATCATTTATATTTATCTATTTGCTAAACTCTTCTTAATTCACAAGATAAAAAAGTGAGGAATATTATAGCTTTCTTTTATGTATTTCTAGTAATCCTTATTTTTCTCTGTTGTTTCTTCTTCAATTTGATAGTATGGTGCAGTGATAAACTTTATACGATTCCAATCACCCAATTCAATAAAATAGTTGGCCTCAACATTTATTCTAGTTTCTCAAGTTTTATGCAAACCTTTCATGATTTCTAGAGTTACATCTACAACGCCCGTACATATCCTGTTATAGCGTAAATCTTAACAGCTAACCATTTTAGGTTCAAGTATTTATCTAGAACAAGAATTTTTTTATATCTCCCACATAACGACTAAATCGAACCATTAAGCAAGATATTTGCACCAATATATCATCATATTTCCAAACATACAGCATATTTTTAAACTCAATCAACAATGATATTGCAATTTTATACAATCCTCTCCTATATGATTAATCCAATTAAAGCATGATTTAAAATGGGTTAACATCGATTCAGAACCTAATTTCCGATTTTTCCAACTCAAAAACAAAACAACTAGTTCAAAGTTCCTACAATGCTCTAATACATGATTCAACAAGCTAGAACATGGTCTAAGATTGTTATTTCTTGCCCACCTAAAAACTTTGAATCTTCATCCTTAAACCAAGAAAATCGATCAAGAACAAAATTGGAACAGGTTCACATTTTCATGCACAATTCGATCGATCCAGCAACAACAAAATCAACCAAAATCCAACATGCAATGCAAGAATTCCACTATACTAAATCTCCAATATATTCCCAACACTTTGTTCTGTCCAAATAACTCCAAATGCATCAAAATCAATAGCTACCAATGCTGGAAATTCGAACTCACCTAGCTCTCTGCTCTTGAACAGTAACCGCAACCTTGCATGCTCGATTTTCGGCGACTCACGGTGGCGGGGAGGCGGAGACCAGGGGAAAATGTCGGTCTAGGTGAGGGGAAGATTTCGCACAACAGAATTCAAACAAAAATAAGGTCAGGAAAATGAAATCGAACGAAAATGTGATGAACCCTAAAATCACTCACCGTTCTTGGGAGAAATCCGAGGAATCTCGAAGCTTTCACCGTCGATTCTTGGTGTGGAAAGTTGCACCGTTGAGTGAGGAAGGTGGTGGTGGGTCGAGCTCGGCGAATGGCGGCCGGACGGCGACTAACACACAGCTTTTATCGGAGGAGGTCGGACGAGCGCGAGAGAGCAGCCGAGAGAAAAGGGAGGGATCGGGTTTGATGTGTGTGTGTTTTCATGTTTTAGTGTGTGAAACATGAGCTGAATGCATTTTGATATGCATTGTTTCCAGTCCAGTTATGTACATCAGAGTGTCACCGGTGCACTGATAAATTAAATTTATAGTCAACAATTGAGATTTATGCCCACTACTATAATACAAAATTAAATTCTTCATTTTAATTAAATTATCCATTTTAATAACTTGTCTCTAAAATATTATTGGAGTATATTTTACAATTTCAAAACTATGTCATGTTCCAATTAAATTGTCAGTTGACCTTCATCTGGTCAATTTCACTTCTAATTAATTAATTAATTATAAAATAAATTAAAAATAAATTCCCAAATTAATTATAAATAATTTCCCAAATTATAATTAATTAACGGTCTTACACTATCGTCGAG
The DNA here is from genome assembly GCA_907163345.1 of Haberlea rhodopensis. Taxonomy (NCBI): domain Eukaryota; kingdom Viridiplantae; phylum Streptophyta; class Magnoliopsida; order Lamiales; family Gesneriaceae; genus Haberlea; species Haberlea rhodopensis. Next base: position 1,133,035 of record CAJQUN010000111.1, read on the forward strand.
CTGACAAAGGAGGATGTACATGATACATCAAGAGAAGACATCAAAATAGCAAGTCCAGCTCTTAAAGCATTGCCTGGGCACCTATCTTATGTCTGCTTGGGTGAGAATTCGTCATATCCGGTAATTATATCTTCATATCTTACTTCTGTTGAAAAGGATAAATTACTATGAATCTTGAGGACTTTCAAATATGCTTTGGGTTGGTCAATTTCTAATATAAAGGGGATTAGCCCGTCTTTATGCATGCATAAAATTCTCATGGAGAAGTCATATACTCCTTATATTGTTCATCAAATGCGGTTGAATCTGGCAATGAAAGAGGTTGTGAAAGCAAAATGCTTAAATTATTAGATGATGGGATTATCTATGACATTTCAGACAGTGCTTGGGTCTCACCAGTTCAGGTTGTGCCCAAGAAAGGAGGGATGACATTGGAGAAGGTTACAAAAGTTAAGCTTATGGGAAGCTGCTTCCAATTATTATCAGTTATTCCTACACAAGCCCCTGGGTAAAGAGCGAGGATTAGAATTACCGCAGTCTGCCCGTCCTCCAGGAGGCCGAAAGAAGGGGATGGTTACAGTTCTTGAAACAACCCTCTGATGTTGTAGTTCCCGTGGTTAGGGAGTTTTATGATAGAAAGGGCTTTTCTCGCTTGTTTAGTAAAGTCAAGTTTTTGGCCAACTCTTGCAGGTGACGACGACGTCGAGCTATCTTGTTCAACTCTGTGGATAATTCCTTATCGGTAGTTCGTGTGTCCACTTTGTTGGACCGGCTGGATACACCAGTCCGAAATGTGGCGCTTACTCTGGCGTATCAAAGCGACTAAGAATACAACGCTTTCTATTAAATGTGAGAATGAGGATGATGAGGAATTAAATCTAAAAAATAGCAACGAGGATTCTATGAGACATGTCAGGAACAAGTTCATCAATTTCCAACCATATAAATGTTGTTTATCAAATGCCCACCATCGAAAATGATGAGTACTCAACCTTTAGTGCACAACCACAAGATTATGATGTGATTATCACCACTCTATGCCAAGAGGGAGCTACTTGGACTGAGAACTGCGAGGGGTGAGCCGCAAACCTTCAAGATATCCGATCTACTTGATGACGCCAAGGGATGGTATTCATTTATAGCTGCGAGAGTGATGCCCTCCAGTCACACTTCCGAAGTCACTAAAGATAGAGCTACATTGGTGTATGCTAATTTCACAAAAAAAATTATAAATTTGGGCAAACTCATTCAGCATTCCATTAATAAAAGTGTTGAGGGAAGCACGACCGGAGAATTGGCACATACCGCGCTCATAACTAAACTCTGTCAGTTGGGAGGAGTTAAGTGGACAAAAGATAAAGAAATCCTGAAACCTCTAAACGCCATCGTCATGCCATTTTAGCAAACACCACAAAAACCTACAAGATCTTCATCATCCACCAGACCTCGACGAACTCCAATCACTCGATTCACTAATGAGCAATTTCAGACCTTGGACCAACAATTAGCAGCCCAACAACTGATGTTGGAGGCTCAACAACGAACGCTGGATGAACAGTTTCAACTTGTGACTACCACCCGTGATGAAGTCTTCCACCGTCGCCAATATGTTTCAGTACACCACCTCACTATCACATCACTTTCCTGACTTTATTCCACCACAGCCACCGACTCTACCACCATACCCACCACAAGATGACGATATGGACGACCCCTGACGATCTTCGTAACAGGTATGTATGTTGTTCTTATTTTCACGGTTTAGCACATTGAGGACAATGCACAACCTTAAGTTTAGGGGGGTCACATGAATTATTTACCTGAATTTCTGATTAGTGGTTTTGATTATCATTTATAGGATGTCTAGTTAGTTGTTGAGTCATAAGTTGTGTATGATTGAATTGTGAGGCCGATGATGAGAATCGTTGATTAAATGTGAAAATTTTGAGCACTTAGTTCTCTATGTGGCGGATCTTATGATTTTATTACCCAATTGATTGTCACTTGAAGTTTAATGTGATCCAAGTGAGCATATAAATGATATAGGCAATCTTTGTAATTGATTTGGGCTTTTATTCATTGATATAAACTACCATAGTAGCCCTTTTGAGCCTAAAAGTAAAAGAATGTGACTTGATGAATTGCATATGTATTGTAGAGTTCCATTCAATAATTCTTGGAAGTATCTTTGTTTACACCCTGGTTTTGAGACAATAATCGAGCACGATAGTCACCTCATACAATTTGAATGTGAATTTATAATAGTCTAGAACTTGCTTGAATACCCTTCGAGGCGGAATACGGACATTATATGGCTTAGGAATCATTTAGGCAATTTTTGAAAAGCTTGAGCCTTTCGAGCCACCTAATAACATCATTTATTCCTTAGTAACCCCTTTGATCTTAATGAAAAATCAAACGGCTATTAGGCACATGATTAACCCCCATTCGGCATCATTTCAAATCCTACAGCAACCACCCCATTTCTAGCTTATACACTATTTCCTACCCTTGATTGAGTAAGCCCTGCTGCGCGTTAACACTTTGAAAATCTCCCAATGTTCATGATTGAAAATAAACCAAAGGGAGAAAAGATGAAAAAGGGTTGAATGAATTGAAAAACGATGGCGGAAAGTAGTGGATGAATTGAATATGCAAAAGAAAATGAGGTGTTGGATAAGGGATAAATTTATGGAGGGGTGAAAGTCAAGAAAAACGTGATGAATAAGAAAAAGGGGAATGAAGAGTGAACATGGAGTGCACAATAATGTATATCTGACTCACTGTCTCATTTGAATTCTTTATCTTTTGTTGAAGCAGGCCATACAATATAAGCCAATTAAGACCTATTGACCGAGCCATGTTCGTCCAATATACTAGTGGATAAGGTTACAAAAGTTAAGCTTATGGACTCTCGAGATACACGTTTGATGAGTATGCGTTGACATTCACACACACACGTCTCATTACCTTGATTGATATTATCCATTCTTATTATAAACCTATCATTCTATTGGACAATAAGTTTGAAACCAAAATGATACCGTGAAAAGCCCTATTGATATATGTGAACCAAAATCTCTTTTGATTGAGGGTGGCATGAAAATCGAGTTAAAAACTAGACCATGAATCTCTGAGGCCAATCATGTTGATCGTTGCACACTTGAGTCTTTTAAATTTGTTTGTTTTCATGTTTTTGTTTTTCTTTTATTCTTAATTTTGCTCAGGACTAGCAAAAATCTAAGTTTATGGGGTTTGATAAGTGCGTTTTTGCACTTATTATTTCTTTCGTTTCTTTTGGATTGATGTTGATTTTTTGATTTGAATTATGTGTTTTGTATTGTTTTTTCTTTTGTAGGAAGTTATGTGAAGATGAATGATAAGATGATGAAAAGAGCATGAAATAACAAGAAAATGGTGGAACAAGGTGAAGGCAAGGCAAATGAATGATGAAAAGTTGAGACAATAACAAGATTTGGAGTAGAGATCAATCTCTACAAATACAGAGATCGATCTATGTAGTCAGAGTGTTGGAAACAATTCTTGCGATGTGGCGATCGAACCCTGTGAAAGAGGCGATCGATCTCCAAAACAAAATTTCAGAAAAAAGGACGCGGTGAACGATCGCCATAAAAGGTGATCGATTGCTGCGTAATTAAGCCCATTTAAAATTAGCGGATCCAATGGTTAAATGGAGGCTACCCTAATCTTTTTGGGTGACTTTTGACACTTTTTCAAGGGCAAGACACATTGAGAAGGCTGCTAGGATTCCAAGGGCAATGATTTCATCACAAAACGAAGGTGGCTTTCACCTGGGGACGGAGAATTGCTTCCATATCGTCTTGTATCTCTTACTTTCGTTCGTTTATGAATTTCTCAAACATGTCTATGTGTTTTATGAATTCTAGGATGAACTAATCCTTTTTTTCTAGGGGGAAGACGTAGCTTGATTGTATATTATGTTTTTGTTTGATTGATTTACATATTAGGATTTATCACATGGTTTATTTTTGTTTTCTTGCTTTGACTACAATTTAATTGATTGTCCATTGATTTAATTATAATATTTGTTTGTGATCTATCACTTGGGAGAGAGGATTGTGAACAGGACATAGGACAACACATCGTGGATGTTTATTCATCGACAGACGTATAACTCCATTGAAGCCTTTGAAAGAATTATTGTGCAATCAGTATGTACTATCACTTGGGAAAGGGAGTAGAAAACACTTAAGAATTCTTGGCTAATAAACTAGATAAATCTCTAATATTGTAATTGATCATAAGAAACATAGTTGATAATCAACTGAAATCGGACCTCTAGAATCCTTCTCATAATTAATTCTCTTGAATTGTTGCAACTGTTAGTTAGTGATTTACGTTATTTGACAACCAACAACACTACTCGTTTTTTCCAAATAGGATTAAGACCATCTAGCACAAGTATTTAATTAATACTATAGACCACTCCTTGTGGGTTTGACATCTGTATTCATATCCATATACTTAAACTTGACATCGTACGCTTACGATATATTCTACATGCAACACAAGTCAATTACAATGTTTAAATCCATTCAAAGGTGATTAGTCCTTTGAAAGCATTAAAAACAATAATTATGCTCATAGAATTGTAAGAATCAATCAAAACTTAATTTAAATAATGGGTTCAAAACATGGGATCCCCTATGTCTTGACAACAAAACTTAGCCAACAATTGTCATCAAATAATAATGCATAAATTTTTTTTTCAACAATCGAAACATTAAAAACTGATAATAATGAAGAACAAAAGTTTAGAAATACGAAAATAACGCTAACAATTGACTCCTCGCGCTACTGCGTCGTCCCGTCTCTCCCGGATTGTCTTCTTCTTCAATGGTTGTGATTGTATGGATGAAGGTTGGGGATGGAGTTGAATGGAGGATGATATTGTAGGGTGAATTATGAGCCAAAGGTCCCCCAAATTCGTCCATCTCATGTCCTTAAATAGTGGGAGAAGAGTTTACATGTTTTTTGGACACAAAATATCCAACAAGGAAACAAAATTTCGATTTTTTCGCGTCTGGCGATCGATCGCGACATCGTGCCGACGATCGCCAAAACATTCTGATTTTATTTTTCAAAATTTTAACATCCGCGATCGATCACCGTGAAATGGCGATCGATCGCCAAAACGTTCTGGACAACGCGATCGATCGCGGTGAATTGCCGATCGATATTTAGTCTTCAAATTCACTTTTTTGAGATTTCATCCTTCCTTCGACGTGTTCGCTCGGTTTGGCTATTTTTCATCATAATTAGCACATTTCTTCCACTTTTATGCTCTTGGACCTAGATTCCTGAAATCAATAAATATATACCAAAAAGTGTAAAATCGTCAAGGAATCCATACAAAACGCACATAATTCCATAGCAAAATAAGTGTAACAATCACACTTATCACTAACCCATTAGAAAGTTCTCTATAACATCGAAATGTCTGGTAATTGCTGCTCTTCCATTGTGATATCAATCATGTAATTCATATATCCTTAGTTTTCAAAGGATAACAACCGAAGCATATTCATCGTCGATGCTAACAGTAATAGCCTGGCACACTCAGCCCTAGAAATTTCACTTAGAGCCATTATATGATCGAAACGGTACTGTACCCTTGAAACAATGCATAGTATCTGGATAACTCGTGAAAGGATTCACTCAGATTGGCACGCTGTAGCACCATCAAGTTCCTGGTCCTGAACTCTCATCATAATGTGGTATACAGTTAATGCACCATAACTAGTTTGAGTGAAGCTATCAGCTGATGTGATAGCTGAAGTTTCTTGTATCAAATAAACTCGTTTAGTGCGATCAAAATTAAAACATATACTTGGGATCACACTTCCTGAAATCTTTCTAACTCGATCCTCTGTCAAAGCGAACACCTTGGCTTGCCGAGGGTTTTGGGAAAAGCTGTAGAGTATTACTCCCACTCTGCGATTGACTGAACTACTGGTAGAACTTAGTGGATCAAAACCAAGAGCCACTTTCAAAAACCACCTCCAACAAAGAGTATCTGCTACTGTGGTTGTATCCATCATAACGGTCAACTCTGGTATAATACTCTGACTGGCCACAGTCTTACAAGACTTTCGAACCCCTACACATTGATCCGTATGTTGTTTTCATCCTCAATGATCCAGCAAACGACCCATAATCACTCTTAGAACCCCTAATTCATGATGATTTGAATTAATATCTTCGCAGTCTTAGTATGTTTGGATTTAAACCTTTGCGGTTTCCTAAAATTATTACGGCCTCTGTTGTTATTGATTTTACTATTGGAGCTGCTGTTGAATTGTTTCCAACATGAATATCCGGCTTCTGAGACAACTGAGGAACAACTAAGTGCTTCCTCTAATCAAATCGATCTCAGCTTTCGATCTATAGGTTAAATTGGCTCAAGTCGGAACCCCTCTATAAAGAATCTGTCGTTACGGGTTCGTCCTTAATACTCGATATGGTACTAACAAATTCGTCCTCCAAAAAGTACAACTTGTCACTTACGAGTTCTCTTCCCAGGTAGTCCTCCTTTTGTGAGATACACAACCACAAGGGTCCAACTCCTGAAAAGTATGCAAAAAGAAAGATTCTAATTTATTGGAGTCACTCGATAAAATCCAATAAGAAATGGTTCAACAGCGAGTCAATAAAATTTGGGTAGACGCAAATACAGGAAATAAAGCACAATGTTTCTCAATCTGAGGAATTTAAATGAAATATATATGGAAATAAAATACGACGATCTTCACATACAAATTCTCGATTTGTCAAGAGCCTAGCTCTATATTATCGTCTCGGCATGTAGCGGAACTTGACGAACATTTCTGCATATACTCTTGCCTTATCGGTTTCTAGTTCTCAAATTCAATCGACAAAACACATGGTTAATTACTTTCGGTGTAATTTTACTTGACACAAGGGTTAAATCTAAAATTCATAGATAAAAAATCCCAGATTTAGATGTTATACTTTTCTATAAGAGATAAGGATTAAATTCCGAAATCTCACCAAATTATAAACCCAATCTATCAATCAAGAGTTTACCGGTACAGTTCTATGCTATTAACGTCTAATATGCCTGAATTTTAAATTTTCTATGATAACAACATAGCAGGCAATAGCATATAAGGAACGTAGACAAACACATGCACACACATTTTATTTGTGTCTAGACTCAGTGTCCTAACTCTTGTTCTAGCATATCCCAAATTATGCTCTGTTACCAACTATGAGGGCCCGATCCTAATCATTGTTTAGTTAACAAACAATGATTATTTTGCGTAAACAACGGAAGATTTAATTAAAATGTATCAATAATTGGCCCTAAAATTTTTTCGCTTTTCGATGTTACATATATAATGATACTGAAAATATGTACAATTACGTATTCAGTTCACAGACAATACAACATTCATTATTCAACATAACACCTAAAGTCTTTGAAAATGTCATAATTCAAATACAACATATGCGGGGCATACCCCGGTAAATTTATTTCTTAAAAATTTTAGTACTTCTGGGAATAAAACACCATGCATAAACCTGAGCTCGCTCATCATAGAGCTCGGTTATCTCTAGATGCATCACCGTCAGCATCAGAACCTTGTCCTCCTGCAAACCCTATCATGCTCGAACTACAAAAGACATGACAGCCCCACAACGGGGTTCAATACACCAGTACGAGAAATAAATAAAATAATGTCAAGAATGACAAAGTATCATGCAATTCATATCATGTATAAATGCGATGCATGAATGTGTATAAAGAATCGAATCTAAAGATACCAAATATCGAAGTCCAAAAAGGTATCATCAATCAAAATCAAGCTCGAGCAGAGGGCGACGACACACACACATTGCGCTAGGAGGATCATCCTGTGTTATGCCCAACATCCCTCGTGTCTACGTCCAGCGACAACGTGTGTGACTACAGTTACTACCTAGACTGCCACTCATCACTGTGCCCAATTTACCCATGACTTTATAGATCTCAATCATAATAAAAGGGTATCAAAGAAGTAGAAAATGTCAATATGGTATGCCCAATGAATCATTTATGCATCATGTGACATATGCAACTCAGTATGTCATGCAATCTCATATGAAAGTCAATATATTTCATGCAATTCACATAAGAAATCAAATATCACATATAAATCAAGTATTGACATATAAGATCATACATTAGCATCATTACACGTCTTTGCCAGATGTCATGATAAAACTCATTTCTACGTACCTCAGACCAATGCTAAATCTACAAAATACTCCTCGAATCAACATCGAGATCTATTAACATAATCAAACAGTTCCAAGAGCAATATAATGTCACATACTAGCTTAAAACTCGACAACATATTAGTCAACTTGGACCCAATACCGATTTCTACGTTTCGGCTCGTACGACCGTAAATCTCGTCTCGTAACTCATCCGAGACTTAACCAAAACTCAAGGGTCCAGTGTAGTCTAAAATTTAACTTAAAATGAAAATTTCATCAGTTCAACTCATCTTCAAATTCATTCATATAGCCTATGAAAAATGTCCAAGAACAATCTGTTAGAAAAACAGGGGAATTACCATTTTCCAACTGACCCATTTTCGTAGAAAAATCATATAAAATTCATACAATGTTAAAATGACTTATTTTTAGTGCTCAAAGTTCAATAACTCAACCGACTACAATTCATCTTCTATGATGTTAAGCTGGTTCATCCATCTAAAAGGGGTTTGAAAATAAAAACGTAACATTTAAAAAATCTGTTTTTCAGCTTGAGCAGTGCTAGTAAAAATACCATAACATTTTCGTTTTATATTCAAATTGAGTGATTCCAGTGGAAAATGATAGCTAACTCAAAGCATACAACTCTTATTTCATGACAATTTTCGGAATTCTAAGCCAAAAATGCTCAGGATCCGAAGAACACACTGCATGGGTATTTCTGCCCACATGCAGGGCTCAGATTGTGCACTTTTAGTATAAATATTATAATTCCTTCAATATAAGTCCAAAATGAGTCCTATTTTTTTTATAAATTGGATAACATTTAAAGATCTACAAATTTTATTTGAAGATCGACATCAAATTCGAAACAAAATTTTCACAGAAACTCGAAGAAGGTGAACTCGCATGCATTTCATTTTCCAGATTGCATAGATGTTGGTAGAATTAGCATAACTCTTTCATATCTACTCCAAATTGAATACATTGTTTTTTAAAACACATAAAATTTGAATATCTACAATTTTATTCACAACACAAAGTCAGATTCGGACTCTAAGGGAATACTGCACGCAACATCAGTTATGCAGATTTATTTTGGCAGGAAGTCTTTCCATGAATAAGCACCAAAATTCGACCCTTAACACTCACACCCAAGTAAATAAGACTTGAAAAGAAGGTTATACCATCATATATCTTGAAGATTTGAGTCCAAATCACCAACCAAAATCGACCAAAGATGGATACACGAACCACACACAGCCTCTTTCAATCTTCTTGCTCAAACTTCCACCATTCCAATTCATATGCTTGTTCTCTCCAAATTTCCTATTGCATGTGGGTTTTAATCAAGATTGAAGGATGAATTTAGAGCAAAATTTCGAATTCTTGGAGGAGGAGTGAAGGAAAAACAGTGGAATGAGGGAGAGTGAAGAATCAATGGTTTCTAGGTTGCTTGGAGGATTTTTTTTTAGTTGTGTGTATATGGTGTATTACACCATGCACTATATAGAATTTATTTATATACATATATGTAATTTATATATTTCAAATATAATTTGTCGTGGTTTGGAACACATTATTTCGCAGTCCACAGTTTTAATTATCCGCGTTTTCTCGAAATTCCACTAACTTGTTTATTTCCTTCAATCTCAATTAAATTATCCAAATTCTTAACTAATTAGTCATTCGGGTTTACATAATCGTCGTTAATCCGGATTAATTAGCAATGAGGCTTACATAAATTAAATTGTTTACCAAAATAACTCACATTGATTTAGAAAATTGATGTCGCCATCTCAGATGGCGACCACATTTTAAACAATAATTTTTTGATGGGTGTCGCCATGTCCAATGGCGACACCAATAAAAAATAACTTTTTAATTGGTGTCGTCATTCCACCCTAAACCTAGCTCTTTATACACGCCCACCCCTCTTTCTCTTCCCCAATAATTCAGATGCAGCCGAGAGCAAAATTCTCCTTCACTTTCATTTCTCACCTTCCAAATATTTTGCCCAATTATCCATAATTATAAGGTAACTTATTTCCATTACTTTGATTATTTGATGTATATTTGATCTGAAAATATTTTTCATGGAGTGAAATATTGGAATAGGGGATGGAGCCGGATGACGTCTACCGACGCCCGTGGGACGACCGGTGGGTGGTGATTCAAAGTCTTCTCTGTTGATCTAGCATTAGGTAGGTGATCCCACTCCGTGACTGTGCCTATGTTCCATTTTTGCAAAGCTCCCATGTAATAAGGTAACTTATTCACAGAGCTCTCACATGTTTCATACACATTTTCAACTGCACATCTCAAACTATACCAACCTTTTGTATATGAGATCTCAAATTCATACTTATCTTTAACAGTCTGAATGACATACTTTATTTCATAGGCTGGATAATGTCGAACGATTCCCATTAACAAACTAGCAATCATATTATTTTTTTCCATAGTTGCATGATCGATCGATAAATCACTCAAAAAACAAGTGTGAGAACCTCCCATACTTTGATATTTTGAATAATCCATTTTTTTACTCAATGAGACGCGTAGAAACCATTTGCAAGGTGTACTTTGTTTGCACACCACTTTCCATAATGTTTTTGTACTTTTGACAACAAGATAATCACATTTTTCAATCCGTACAGAGTAATCATTCGAAGCTGTATGAAGATGACATTTTTCTTTAAAGACCATATTCAGATGGATATTTGATAAGGTTGATTATTACGCGTTTTTATGCTATGATTTGTAATGGTTTTCGTGTTGATTCTTGAATTATTTTACGTTTTATGGTATATATTTTTATATTCCAGGAATCAATGTTGAAATTCATAAAAGGTGAAGAAATCAAGCTAAAATGATGAAAAAATGAATAAAGTTGAAGAAAAGAGGAAAAAACCAGAATCCAAGACACATGTTGCTCCTTTCTCCTCAAATTACTATATGTTCGAGCCAGGTTTTGGAAATGTGGTCCATATAAAAGTTGTAGAACTTTTTCTTATCTTCGCGTGGACAGCTGATTCATCAAATTTGGAGTTTGTATGAGAAAGTTACGGCCAAAATACGAAACTCGCCAGAAGTTGAAAAAAGGCGAAGAAACTTACTGTGAAGCTCGATCGATCGAGAAAGGATTTCCGATCGATCGAGAAAGGCTGAAAAAAGCCACGAATTTCTACTGTCCAGCTCGATCGATCGACCCCTCTGTCCCGATCGATCGCCCAGAGTTTTGAAAAATATGGAAACTTGATTTCTTGCCTTCCAAGTTGGATTCTATTCCATCATCCTAGCCTCCAACCCTACATAGCTCGAAATATTGGCCAAAAAGGAGGAGATATCAGATTTTTAACCCTAGATACAACCTCCCTGTCACAGCCCCTTTCCTTCAATTCCAACTCACCATCCAAAAAACCCACGCCTTCCTTCACTCCCAAAACCATCCAAAATATAGGCTTCCATCATTCTTCCACTCACCATACACACGTCCAGCCTCCATCCTTCTACCATTCAACCTTTCTATCATCTAACCTTCAACCTCTCACCCTACGATTTTGGAACATCTCCAACAAGGCGATTGAAGAACACGATTGAGAAGGAAGCGAGAGAGGAAGCAAGGATCTACGAACGAAGTCGACATCGGGAGTTCTTCTTTGTCTTTAATTCTTAGTTTTGTTTTGCTTTTCACGTTACTATGTTGAACTAAGTTTATTTATCGAGGCTAGGCGATCCTTTGTTATGAACCTTCGATTTGATGATTTAATGATTGAATTCTTATAGTTCTTTGTGTATGTTTTATGTTCTTCAGGCTTTTAGAGGATTGATCACCTTTGAATGATGTTAGTATCGTAATTGAGATCGAGAGATGATTTTATGATACTGAATTAATAACTCATACCATGGATTTAAGACCGAGATCGAGAGATAACGTCAAATACATGCGTGATAGCTATAGATATCTAGTAATCGAAAGCTAGGAGTTTTCATGGATCTTATGCAATATCGAGTTGTTCAATGAGTGCACGAGAGTGACTTACTGCAATTTGATATTAGGTTTAACATAGCTCGAGAGAGTATATTAGATAAATTTGGAGAACTCGTCACCTTAGAAATATTTGAATGTTCAATCGAGAATTGTAGGGAATTGCATTGGTGAGCCAAAGTCTGGATAATCTTCTCTAGTGGATTTTTCTCGTTTACTTTTATTGACTTGGTTGGATTAGTATTTTATTTAATTAATTAGTCGTTAATTATAAATTAATTTCGTAGGTTAAATATAGTTAAAAGTGTCTTATTTGGTACTTACTTGTTAGTCCCTGTGGGTTCGACAGTCCGTTTCTTCCTATCTATACTAAAACTTGACACCGTGCACTTGCGGTCTAAAATCGCTAGATTGGAATTTTCTGTTTAAAAAATAAGCGATCAAGTTTTTGGCGCCGTTGCCGGGGACTAACTTTAGTAATATCATACTAGGTTCTTTGACTGTAATTTAACCATTTTTGTTTATTATTTCCAAAAAAAAAAATTATATATATTTATTTTGTTTTTGTTTTGTTTGTCTTGCGAGGTACTTGGAGATGCTACATCAACAAGCCTTCACAAGCTTTACCCAACAACGTTCCGAGCCGTTCTACGCTGTTTGGGAGAGATTCAATGAATTGGCCAACACATTCCGGTATCACAACTTTTCGAACTATACTCTCTTGCAATATTTCTTCAACGTGTTGGATGCACAGACACGAGAATGGGTATTGAGCGGAGCACTGGTGACTGGGAGTCCCCTGGTTGATAGAGATGAGAACAGTGTTGTAAGGACCCTAATCCTTAAGTGCGGATCAAAGGCATAAATAGAGCTAATATAAATGATCAGAGTGAATTAATCGTGTTGAGTCTATGAGCTTTAATAATTACATGCCAAAATGAGGACTATCAATGGATTAATTACATTCCCCATCAAAAGAATGCATCAGAGCTATAGTTTTACACTACTCCTAGAGTAGACACTATACAAAAATTAATCCTGTCCTTCCTGCCTCAAAAGAATTCTCCACAAGCTCACCACCTCAACCCGATTAGTCCTTCTATCATGCCAAAAGTGTACCTACAAGGACAACCCCCAAACATGAGCAATAATATCATTCATATTCAACACAATATGAATATAAAGCCTAAATGCATAAAACACAATTAAAACACTTCCTGTATTCCCATGCATTTCAAAACGCTTCCAGTTTGGTTGTCCCTGTACCATAACTCATGAGTATAATCAATAGATTATTTTTAATGGTCTAGACATGTCATGACACAATACCATCTCATCAATATCAAATATCGGTCACCATTCCCTAGTCTGTCCATCACAATGTATTTTAATGCCCCTCGCTTATTTACATATAGGCGGCATAGAATAACCTCGCTTCAATGGACAAGCGGTACTCCCAGCCCCTCGCCTCACATTGAGCGGCAAATATCCTTTCCTCGCCCTATATGATAACCACGCTCAAATGTGACATGCGGCGCTCCCACCCCTCGCTTCACATTTAGCGGAACCAAAACAAATAGCGACAAGCATTAAAATCATCAAGGGATGACCACGACTCATGGGATGCGCACCAATAATCATATGCATCTACAATCATCATGCATAATTCAACATGTATTTGCATCCACAATGCATAATCACATATATACTCGCATCCACAATGCATAAACAAAGAGTATATTAGATACATGTACCGTTGGGTGCCCGTACGTCCTCTACGTACCTTTCCAAAATGTAGGTGTGGTAGGACTTCAATTCCTTGGCTGAGTTGCCACCTGGGATGGTTCTACATATTCACACATTTCAATATTAGAACCCAATAATAGTCCGATACCAAAAATCCTACAAAAAAATCCAAAAACACCAAATTTGGTGTCTCGCGATCGATCGCCATATAGCCCCGATCGATCGCGAGACCACACTGCCTCGCCCAACAAAATTATCCAATCCGCGATCGATCGCTGAGTTTGCGCCGATCGATCGCGACCTCGCCGATCGATCGCGCCAAACTCGTGATCGATCGCTGAAGGCCACTGCCTTCAGCCCTGCAACTCGCGATCGATCGCTGGAGGCGCCGATCGATCGCCGAGTCTTGCACATGCGATTTTCGGGCACTATTCACCCTTCTCCTTCCCAAACTCAAACAACCTCAAACAATCAAACATCAACCATACCAAATCCCTACAAATCTTCAATAAACAACATCATACAACCATAATCTAACACTCACCCAAAAATAACACCAACTCATACAAACCCATTTTAAAACCCTTCAAAATCATACCAAACTTAAACAAAACCTTACAAAATCAACAATGAGGTATCCATACCTCTTGGGGATCTCAAATCTCCCAATAAACTCCTCAAAACAAGATTTTTGGAAGGATTTCCTTTACCCTTGAGCACCAACTCGAAAATGGACAAGGAAGGGTTTGGGAGGTGTTATTTGGTAAAGTGAAAAGTAAGAATGAGTGTTGTGGGGGTTTGGGGTAATATAATAAAGTGGGTTGGGTTAATTAAAAAGCATCCCACAAACCCATGGTATATAAAACACCCCAACATGATATTTTTAAAAGCATTAATCCAAAATGCACCAAATATCAATTAAACTCATGATTCCCAATTAATTGCTACCCATGGCAAATAAATCATGCTAATAACCATTTATCAAACATGCACAACATGCACCCTGAAATGCCCTCCCGGGTCACTCTATCATGTGACTAAGCATTTCCATAAGATTAATAAATCCAACACATAATTAATTACCACCATAATTAATCATATAAACACAATTAATGCTCAAATTGCAATTAATCATTTCGGGGATATCACAATACTCCCCTACTTATAAGATTTCGTCCTCGAAATCACATGCACTTACCCCCAAACAGAAACTAAACATAATCACATACCAGAGAATAGTTCCGGGTAGTGCTGCACCATATGCCGCTCCGTCTCCCACGTAGCCTCCTCGACACCCCTGCGATCCCACTGAACCTTGATCATAGGTATCACTTTGTTCCGAAGTCTACGGTCTGCTCGATCCAGAATTCTGACAGGCCGTTCCACATAAGACACATCGGACTCTAACTGAACTTCGGAAGGCTGTAAAACATGCGACGGATCCGGCTCATACTTCCGCAGCATAGACACATGAAACACATCATGTATACCAGATAAAGAAGGCGGCAGAGCTAGTCGGTAAGCTAAGGTGCCAATGCGCTGCAAAATCTCGTACGGTCCAACATACCTCGGAGACAGTTTCCCGCGCATCCCAAATCGCACAACTCCCCTGAAAGGCGAGATCTTCAAAAAGACCTTATCTCCCAACTGAAATTCCAACGGTCTCCGCCGTTTGTTCGCATAAGCTGCCTGTCTGTCCTGTGCTGCTTTCATTTTCGGCCTTATCATCTTTATCTTCTCTTCCATCTCCCGAATCAATTCCGGTCCTCCGACCGATTTGCGGTCCAAATCATCCCAACACAAGGGTGATCTACACCGTCTGCCATAAAGAGCTTCAAAAGGAGCCATCTGAATACTCGCCTGGTAGCTATTATTATAAGAGAACTCTACCAAAGGCACTGAATCTTGCCAAGAAACATCGAACTCCAAACACAAGCTCTCAACATGTCCTCGAGCGTCTGGATAATACGCTCGGTCTGGCCATCCGTCTGAGGATGATAAGCAGTGTCAATCTGACTTCAGTTCCCAAGGCTGACTGAAGACCTTCCCAAAAATGAGATGTGAATCGCGGATCTCGATCTGACACTATGAAAATGGGGATCCCATGCAATCTCACCACATCTCGAATATACAACTGCGCCATCCTCAAAAAGGTGAAAGTCATGCTATAGGGGATGAAATGAGCTACCTTAGTCAATCGATCCACTATCACCCAAATAGCATCAAAGCCTGAAGCACTCCTCGGCAGGTGAGTCACGAAGTCCATGGAAATGTGTTCCCACTTCCACTTCGGTATCTCCAAGCTTCTCAACTCGCCGCCAGGTCTCTGTCTCTCTGCCTTAACCTGCTGGCAGATCAAACACCTCTTAACAAAAGCGACGACATCAGATTTCATCCTCTTCCACCAAAACTGACCACGTAGATCTTTATACATCTTCTTCCCGCCTGGGTGGATGCTAAGCCTGCTACTATGAGCTCGCTCCAAGATCCCTCTACGCAACTCCGGCGTACTCGGAACCACCCAACGGTCACCCAATCTCAAAGATCCGTCATCGGCCACTCTGAATTTCGTTGGCTGACTAAGATGTACTAAAGATAACCACCTCTGAACCTCATCATCTGACCTCTGAGCCTCCTGATGTTCTCATAGATATCTGGCTCAGCTAACAAGGTCGATACATACACAGGTGATGCATCAATGTCAAAATCATAGCCCAGATGGCAATAGGAGGTAATCATGGCTGACAAATGGATGACGTCCTCAGCAGAACTCCTTACTTTCCGGCTCAAAGCATCTGCTGTCAAATTAGCTTTCCCGGGAAGGTACTCAATCTCGCAATCATAGTCTTTGAGTAAGTCCATCCACCTCCTCTGCCTCATGTTCAGCTCCGCCTGAGTGAATAAAAATTTGAGGCTCTTGTGATCCGTGTATATGGTAAATGAAGTACCATACAAGTAATGTCTCCAAATCTTCAGGGCGAAGATGATAGCCGCCAGTTCCAAGTCATGGACTGGGTATCTCGTTTCATGCGGCTTCAACTGCCTCGATGTATAAGCTACTACATGCCTATCTTGCATCAGTACACACCCAAGGCCCTGGAGTGATGCATCGGTATACAAAACAAATCTGGAGTTCTCCGTAGGGATCACTAACACTGGCGCCGTCGTCAAACGATGCTTTAACTCCTGGAAGCTCTCCTCACAAGCTTCTGACCAAAAGAAAGGTACTCCTTTCTGGGTCAACTGTGTCAATGGCTTGGCAATCTTTGAAAAGCCCTCGACGAAGCGTCGATAATATCCGGCCAAACCAAGGAAGCTCCGAATCTCAGGCACAGAAGTGGGGGCAGCCCACTCCATTACAGCTTCGATCTTCCTGGGATCCATAGATATTCCGCTGCTCGATATGACATGGCCCAGAAATACTACACTGCTCAACCAAAACTCACACTTACTGAGCTTGGCATACAACTGGTGATCTCGGAGAATCTGGAGCACTGTCCTCAAGTGTTTCGCGTGCTCTTCCTCACTCCGGGAATAGATGAGAATGTCGTCGATGAACACGATGACGAACTGATCAAGGTACGGCTGAAACACTCTGTTCATCAGACTCATAAAGACCGCTGGAGCATTCGTCACACCGAACGGCATCACTAAGAACTCATAATGTCCATATCGAGTCCGGAATGCTGTCTTCTGCACATCTTCCTCTCTGACTCGAATCTGGTGGTACCCGGATCTCAAATCAATCTTGCTATATAATCTGGTACCTTGCAACTGATCAAACAAATCATCAATCCTTGGGAGAGGATATTTGTTCTTTACTGTAGCTTTATTCAGTTGCCGGTAATCGATGCACAACCGCATCGAACCGTCCTTCTTCTTCACAAATAGAACCGGTGCGCCCCATGGCGATACGCTCGGGCGTATATATCCCTTGTCAAGGAGATCCTGCAACTGTTCCTTCAACTCTCTCAACTCCGCCGGTGCCATCCTGTAAGGTGCACGAGAGATAGCGGATGTCCCCGGTAACAACTCGATCCCAAACTCAACTTCCCTAGCCGGTGGGAACCCTGGGATCTCTTCTGGGAACACATCAGCAAACTCTGCTACCACTGGTACATCCTCAACTCTCAATTCCTTATTCTTCCCAGACGTGTCCACGGCATAGATGAGATAGCCCGTGTGGCCACGTTCCAACAGTTGAGTCATCTTGATCGCTAAAATCAACGGAATCTTCGCACGAGAACCGTTGCCATAGAAAGTCCACTGACTACCCAAATCAGGTCTGAACTTCACTGTCTTCTGCCAGCAATCTACCACTGCCTGATATCTGTTCAGAATATCAATGCCCAAGATGCAGTCGAAGTCCGACATACCCAATACGATCAAGTCTGCCTTCAACTCGTTGCCCTCAAAATAAATGAGGCAATCTGCCATGAACTGATCAGCAACGACATTTCTTCCAGTGGGTGTCGAGACAAGGAGAGGCGTGGGTAGAGAAGACGTGCGCATATGGTGTCTCTCCACAAAGCCAACAGATACAAAAGAGTGGGAGGCACCTGTATCTATCAAAATAAAAGCAGGGTACGTAAGTAAATGACACGTACCGGCGATCACCTCCTCTGGGGCTGCCTGGGCCTGCTCTCTAGTCAGCGCATACACCTGCCCCTGGGACGGTCCCACTGTCTGACCTCCCGATGGTCGAGGCCCAAACTGCTGCCTCTGGTGTACTGTCCTATCATCAAACCTCGGCCTGTTGCCCTGAAACTCTGACTGTCCTCCCCGGGTGGGGCAATACCGAGCGATGTGGCCCATCTTGCCACAGCTATAACAGGCAGGGCACTTACTTGAAGAATGTGGCCCTCCACAGTTGTCGCACCTCGGCTCTCCCGGCCTATTCCCTTGTGAAGACCCTCGATTGGCGGACCAATTGCTCTTCTTGTTCTCCTGTTTCTGACCAAAGTACTTCTTCCCACCAAACCGTGCAGATGAAGAGGCACCACGAGGTTTAAATGGCTCCCCTCGGGGCCTCAAACTGTCATTAGTCTGCCTCTGTTGTGGTACTGGTGGTGGCATAGTACTAGGATAAGCTCCCACTCCAAGCTCGGCAAGCTCCGCTCTTGTGAGAGCATCATTAAAAGAAGTTGGGTTATTGGTGATAATCCGGTCATAGAGCTCCGGTCGCAACCCCTTCATAAAACTCCTCATCTTTGCGTGCCCATTAGTGGCAATGTGGGGAATATACCTCAGCAACGAAGAGTACCGTGTGGCATAGTCTGACACTGTCATGTTCCCCTGTTTCAAACTCGTAATGTTCCCCTGTTTCAAACTCGTAAACTCATCCTCCTTCGTCTGTCTCGCCGCCGCGGAGAAGTACCGGTTCACAAACCGGGTCCTGAAGAGTGTCCAATCGATCACAGTACCCAGTGCTCTTAGCTCCAATACAGTTCCCCTCCACCACATTAAAGGTTTCTTTGCTAACTGGAACTCCGCCAGCCTCAGCCACGCTGTAACAGCACAAGGAGCCGATACAAAAATCTGCTCAAGTCTTTCTAGCCACTCCTCAGCTTCCTCCCCTGATTCTGTTCCCTCAAACCGGGGCGGGTGGTAAGATAGAAACTGAGTCAAGTTAATCTCACCGGGTAGCAATAACTGAGCTACTGGCTCCATGCCTACTGCTGGTGGAGGTAAAGGGTTCACTTGTCCAACGCTAGCGTTAACACTGCCCACATCGCCAACTTCTTCGTTAAGGTTCCCCGCATTCATAGCAGCCATGCTGTAACACAGAGGTTAACAACAACTCCAAAACAAATATACATGTTATGCCGTTAGATAACAGGAATGATAATAAGCATGTTAGTATAACAGAATATACATCAATATGCACCACATGCATAAACATGCTTCAAATGTAAGCACCTAGCCAATCATGCTAAGGCTACCCTTCACTCGTTCCCGGGTTCTCTAACCACTGCTCTGATACCACTAATGTAAGGACCCTAATCCTTAAGTGCGGATCAAAGGCATAAATAGAGCTAATATAAATGATCAGAGTGAATTAATCGTGTTGAGTCTATGAGCTTTAATAATTACATGCCAAAATGAGGATTATCAATGGATTAATTACATTCCCCATCAAAAGAATGCATCAGAGCTATAGTTTTACACTACTCCTAGAGTAGACACTATACAAAAATTAATTCTGTCCTTCCTGCCTCAAAAGAATTCTCCACAAGCTCACCACCTCAACCCGATTAGTCTTTCTATCATGCCAAAAGTGTACCTACAAGGACAACCCCCAAACATGAGCAATAATATCATTCATATTCAACACAATATGAATATAAAGCGTAAATGCATAAAACACAATTAAAACACTTCCTGTTTTCCCACGCATTTCAAAACGCTTCCAGTTTGGTTGTCCCTGTACCATAACTCATGAGTATAATCAATAGATTATTTTTAATGGTCTAGACATGTCATGACACAATACCATCTCATCAATATCAAACATCGGTCACCATTCCCTAGTCTGTCCATCACAATGTATTTTAATGCCCCTCGCTTATTTACATATAGGCGGCATAGAATAACCTCGCTTCAATGGACAAGCGGTACTCCCACCCCTCGCCTCACATTGAGCGGCAAATATCCTTTCCTCGCCCTATATGATAACCACGCTCAAATGTGACATGCGGCGCTCCCACCCCTCGCTTCACATTTAGCGGAACCAAAACAAATAGCGGCAAGCATTAAAATCATCAAGGGATGACCACGACTCATGGGATGTGCACCAATAATCATATGCATCTACAATCATCATGCATAATTCAACATGTATTTGCATCCACAATGCATAATCACATATATACTCGGATCCACAATGCATAAACAATGAGTATATTAGATACATGTACCGTTGGGTGCCCGTACGTCCTCTACGTACCTTTCCAAAATGTAGGTGTGGTAGGACTTCAATTCCTTGGCTGAGTTGCCACCTGGGATGGTTCTACATATTCACACAATTCAATATTAGAACCCAATAATAGTCCGATACCAAAAATCCTACAAAAAAATCCAAAAACACCAAATTTGGTGTCTCGCGATCGATCGCCATATAGCCCCGATCGATCGCGAGACCACACTGCCTCGCCCAACAAAATTATCCAATCCGCGATCGATCGTTGAGTTTGCGCCGATCGATCGCGACCTCGCCGATCGATCGCGCCAAACTCGCGATCGATCGCTGAAGGCCACTGCCTTCAGCCCTGCAACTCGCGATCGATCGCTGGAGGCGCCGATCGATCGCCGAGTCTTGCACATGCGATTTTCGGGCACTATTCACCCTTCTCCTTCCCAAACTCAAACAACCTCAAACAATCAAACATCAACCATACCAAATCCCTACAAATCTTCAATAAACAACATCATACAACCATAATCTAACACTCACCCAAAAATAACACCAACTCATACAAACCCATTTTAAAACCCTTCAAAATCATACCAAACTTAAACGAAACCTTACAAAATCAACAATGAGGTATCCATACCTCTTGGGGATCTCAAATCTCCCAATAAACTCCTCAAAACAAGATTTTTGGAAGGATTTCCTTTACCCTTGAGCACCAACTCGAAAATGGACAAGGAAGGGTTTGGGAGGTGTTATTTGGTAAAGTGAAAAGTAAGAATGAGTGTTGTGGGGGTTTGGGGTAATATAATAAAGTGGGTTGGGTTAATTAAAAAGCATCCCACAAACCCATGGTATATAAAACACCCCAACATGATATTTTTAAAAGCATTAATCCAAAATGCACCAAATATCAATTAAACTCATGATTCCCAATTAATTGCTACCCATGGCAAATAAATCATGCTAATAACCATTTATCAAACATGCACAACATGCACCCTGAAATGCCCTCCCGGGTCACTCTATCATGTGACTAAGCATTTCCATAAGATTAATAAATCCAACACATAATTAATTACCACCATAATTAATCATATAAACACAATTAATGCTCAAATTGCAATTAATCATTTCGGGGATATCACAAGTGTGGTGCACCTGTTCAATGATATTGCGGACTTCGATCATCACTGGCATTGGAATCCTTCACTGCAGGGTTGGAGCCACCAATACCCACCGGAGCCTCGCTACCCTATTGATACGCCACAACCATTTGAACATCTCGAAGAGAGGAGAGATAGTTCTGCAGATGTCACAACTCAGTTAGAAGATACCTTAATAAGATTCATAGCATCATCTGAGAGCAGTTTAGAGTGACAAACCAACACTATGCATCACCTGGAGCAGCAAATGGCGGTCCTCATGGAAACAATTTCAACTAGTTGCCAAGAGAAAGAGATGAGGCTACAAATCAAGAGGTGACGAATCGAGTTTGGTTATATGATGACGATTACTCAACCAACCAAGTTTGGGGGAGTGATCCGACTCATGTGGAAAAGTCAAGGGAACTTGAGCCTCTTCAAGAGATTGAGCCTACTTCAGAGATGTCATCCGAGGAGTTCCTATATGAAGATGAGTCGAGTGTGATATTGGAGAAGGAAGAGACTTTCGAAGATTCCGATCTGAGTCCATCGATGGAGACATGTTCTATGTCATATGTGGATCCGTATTTTTCATCGATGCCAACTTCACCGCACTACATCCTCCAAGATTTGAAGCCAAGTCAAGAGTCATTCTCCCATGCCTACCAATTCAAGAATGTTGTTGGAGCGACGAGCTTACACTGTTACAATCTTGCCAATCTTGAGGGCATACTGAATGAAGACCCATTAGTGGTATCATATTATACTTACTATGGGCGGCAGCCGCTCTTTGATGGTTGCTTCTGATGGTCAAGCCGAAGACCAAAAATCAGCTCTTCTTGGGAGGCAACCCAAGCGTATCCTTTTGTTATTTAGTTTTGTTTTATTTTTCAGTTTTCATTTTAGTTTTGTTTATCTCTCAAGTCGAATATTTTACCATATGCATTCTTCTCTTGCTAGGTACTTGGTTGGAGCGATGAACCCCTACAACAGTGGAGCTTTCAAAAGCAAATCTTCCTCAACCCTCATGCAAGCGTCTTGATCAGGGGAGTTCACTGTTTCCCTTTTGATTCTGTTAAACATTGAGGGCAATGTTTGATTTAAGTTTGGGGGAGTAGTAGCTTGCATGTCTTACTTGTTTTAACAACATGTTGTGTGCTTAAATGACACTTGAATCGTCCGATTTTTATGAGCTAAATTTTTTTTATGAGTTCAAACTTGAGAAAAGAATGAATTATAGTAGTGATTATTCAATGAGGATTTTGATCTCACTATGCATATGAACTTGATTTGTGATTGAACTTTTACATGAATATCCTAATTTGAGTTAGCAGGTCAAGAATGAGGAATACTTTGAGCACAATGAGTCATGATCTTGTGGATTGCATGTTGAATAGTGATAATTGTTTTGAACTTGATGATTTGTCTTGAGCATCTTAGAGTTATCCTAGAACTTATTTGATGATGACACTTTGAGGCGAAATTTTATAGTTACAAACTCGACTTGGAAATGATCTAGGCAATCTTTGACACGTTTGAGCCTTTCAAGCTTACCTAGTCTATATCAATCCCTAGTGTCCCATTTGAGCTTTATTGAAAAAAGAATGGTATATGCATTGCATATAATTAGACCCCATTCGACATTCTTGGCAAACTCATTATACTTACCCTTATTTGAGCCTAAATGAAAAAAAAGTTATCCTTACCCTAAGAGAGTATAATGAATTCCATTCGATGCACGTAAATTGTTATATCCTGATGAGCTTATTGAAAAAAATATTGATGAATGAGAAAAGAAAAAGTTAGACAAAAAGCCTTGAGAAAAAGATTGACTAAATAAGACCTAAAGTGGCCAAGGCTATAAAAGAAAAAGAAGAGAAGCTCGATGTGTGCGAACAATTTGAATTGTAAATGATTATACTCTATTCTTTGCGCTTATCCTATCTTTTCTTTGAAGCCAACACCAAAGGCCTTACATTACAAGCTTAAAAAGTCCTTTTGATCCAAGTCTAGGGAGTAACTATCATTAGTGGAGAAGTTGTTTGAAAATAGGCTTATGGGGTGCTTGATGATAATCTCGACTTTGAGTTGATTAGCATGATTTGATCTTGAATATGTGCATGAAACTTGAGAATGAAATTAGCACACACACACACATTCCGATTTAGAGATATGTTGCTTGAATTAAGAGAAAACATGTCTTGTCAACTTTTGTATATGTGCATGAGATTTCTGAGAATAGGCAAGTCATGAAATAATTGTTTCAAATATCAAGAATGAACTCTACCTTGTGATTTTAATGCTTAATCGATGACGATTAAGTGATAAGTTTGGGGGAGTTGATAGGGCTGATTATTACGCGTTTTTATGCTATGATTTGTAATGGTTTTCGTGTTGATTCTTGAATTATTTTACGTTTTATGGTATATATTTCTATATTTCAGGAATCAATGTTGAAATTCATAAAAGGTGAAGAAATCAAGCTAAAATGATGAAAAAATGAATAAAGTTGAAGAAAATAGGAAAAAACCAGAATCCAAGACACATGTTGCTCCTTTCTCCTCAAATTACTATATGTTCGAGCCAGGTTTTGGAAATTTGGTCCATATAAAAGTTGTAGAACCTTCTCTTATCTTCGCGTGGACAGCTGATTCATCAAATTTGGAGTTCGTATGAGAAAGTTACGGCCAAAATACGAAACTCGCCAGAAGTTGAAAAAGGCGAAGAAACTTACTGTGAAGCTCGATCGATCGAGAAAGGATTTCCGATCGATCGAGAAAGGCTGAAAAAAGCCACGAATTTCTACTGTCCAGCTCGATCGATCGACCCCTCTGTCCCGATCGATCGCCCAGAATTTTGAAAAATATGGAAACTTGATTCTTGCCTTCCAAGTTGGATTCTATTCCATCCTCCTAGCCTCCAACCCTACATAGCTCGAAATATTGGCCAAAAAGGAGGAGATATCAGATTTTTAACCCTAGATACAGCCTCCATCTCACAGCCCCTTTCCTTCAATTCCAACTCACCATCCAAAAAACCCACGCCTTCCTTCACTCCCAAAACCATCAAAAATATAGGCTTCCATCATTCTTCCACTCACCATACACACGTCCAGCCTCCATCCTTCTACCATTCAACCTTTCTATCATCTAACCTTCAACCTTTCACCCTACGATTTTGGAACATATCCAACAAGGCGATTGTAGAACACGATTGAGAAGGAAGCGAGAGAGGAAGCAAGGATCTACGAATGAAGTCGACATCGGGAGTTCTTCTTTGTCTTTAATTCTTAGTTTTGTTTTGCTTTTCACGTTACTATGTTGAACTAAGTTTATTTATCGAGGCTAGGCGATCCTTTGTTATGAACCTTCGATTTGATGATTTAATGATTGAATTCTTATAGTTCTTTGCGTATGTTTTATGTTCTTCATGCTTTTAGAGGATTGATCACCTTTGAATGATGTTAGTATCGTAATTGAGATCGAGAGATGATTTTATGATACTGAATTAATAACTCATACCATGGATTTAAGACCGAGATCGAGAGATGACGTCAAATACATGCGTGATAGCTATAGATATCTAGTAATCGAAAGCTAGGAGTTTTCATGGATCTTATGCAATATCGAGTTGTTCAATGAGTGCACGAGAGTGACTTACTACAATTTGATATTAGGTTTAATATAGCTCGAGAGAGTATATTAGATAAATTTGGAGAACTCGTCACCTTAGAAATATTTGAATGTTCAATCGAGAATTGTAGGGAATTGCATTGGTGAGCCAAAGTCTGGATAATCTTCTCTAGTGGATTTTTCTCGTTTACTTTTATTGACTTGGTTGGATTAGTATTTTATTTAATTAATTAGTCGTTAATTATAAATTAATTTTGTAGGTTAAATATAGTTAAAAGTGTCTTATTTGGTACTTACTTGTTAGTCTCTGTGGGTTCGACAGTCCGTTTCTTCCTATCTATACTAAAACTTGACACCGTGCACTTGCGGTCTAAAATCGCTAGATTGGAATTTTCTGTTTAAAAAATAAGCGATCAATATTCCCTTTGGAATAGTAATACTAAATCCCCAACTTACCAGTTGGAAGGTCGATCGAATCTCCAAATACGTCTGAATGTCTTGTGGAGAGAAATGGGATTGTTGGATATAGGTCACCGTCATTTGTCGTGGTTGTGTCTTCTACATTAACTGACACTTCTTCAATATCAACATCATCTTTATCTGCCTCATCCTCAGATGGAATCCACTTAGATTCAGACTGAATATCATCTGCAAAATTGTCTGCTAGTGGCTCGGCAATAATGTTGTAAGCAACTATATGAGCATCATCTTAAATCCTAGAGGTAGTTGGTCTTTTTGTAACTACATGATAAATATCTACAAATGGACTACTACCACTTGTTGTCATTTCTATAATAAAATCATAATCCATTGGTTCTGTTTGTATATACATCTCCAAACAACTATGATTATGTTTAGAATCCAATAACCATGCTAAATTATAATCATTGTTAAAGGCCAAAATAATATCTCATCCCCGAAAATCATTGAATATATATTATATCATTCAATAACTGCAAATAATTAATTGTGCGATATATTGTCATGCTCTTGATAGACCAGTCATATCTAGTAGATTCCAAATCATGTAATATATCTTCTTCTCAATACAATAAAACTTATATCTTAAAAAAAAAAAGACAAAATGTATAAATTATGACAAGTAATAATAAAAACCAAATCTAAATTTTATGTATACAACCAAATTATAAAAAGTTAGATTGTTAATATTATATTAAAATATAATAACAAAATTATTCTTTTAAATTTTTTAATAATGACGAACTTGCGCAATGTTACATTGCTTGGAGGAATGGTGCCAAATGAATGAAAATTTTGTAAGATGTATACTGAATGTGCATGTTGGGATATGGATGAATATATATTCGGAAAATGGGTTATTGGTATCGCCATCGGAGATTGCGACATCCATTAAAAAATGTTATTTAATCAATGTCGCATTCTGAGATGACGACAACG
Source organism: Haberlea rhodopensis (assembly GCA_907163345.1). Classification (NCBI taxonomy): domain Eukaryota; kingdom Viridiplantae; phylum Streptophyta; class Magnoliopsida; order Lamiales; family Gesneriaceae; genus Haberlea; species Haberlea rhodopensis. The sequence continues at coordinate 1,160,143 of CAJQUN010000111.1, forward strand.
ATTAAAAAATATTTTTATTCGTTGTCACCATGTGCAGACATCGATAAAAAAAATTTAATTGATGTCGTCATGTGAGATGGTGACAATAACAATTAAAATCTTTTTTTAATGATGTCGGATTCTCACATTGTGACATCCATTAAAAAAAATTATGAAGTCTCCATGTCAAATGGCGACTTCAATTGAAGTCGCCAACTGACATGATGACTTAGGTTAGTTTTATGATAAAAAAGAATTTTGAGTTAGTATGGTAAAGAGTTTTAAAACTAGGGTTAAATAATTAAAAAAAACCCTGAAATTTGACAATATAAAATGCCAATTGACAGTTGGATCACAACATGGTGAATTTACAAATATATGTTCGAAATATTCGAATTAACTCCGATATTATTTTAAAATAATTTATTAAATATTAAATATATATTAAATTGATAGATTTAATTTTACTGATTTAAATAGGGACATGAAGCCATGTGTGGATTGTACATATAATGTGTCAGTATACACCGGTGACACCCCGATGTTCATAGTTGGTCGAGAACTAATATATATGTGTAGGACGTAAAACACATAGTAAAACATGAAATACACACACAAAAATCGCAAAATATGTAGTATAACGTGTGAAAACATGCACTTCTTGCGCGACCACCGCTGATAAAACCGCTCCGTTCGTCGTCTTCCGACAACCTCTCGGCGAGATTGACCTACCATCGTCTTCACAACTCGCCATCGCACCTTTAAATACCAAACAATCAAGATTTAAGCTTCAAAAAGCTGTTCTATTTTGGTCGGGAATGAAGAAAATCGTGCGAGCTAGGGTTTAGCCGATTTTGGTTCAATTTCGTTGATTCTACCACAAATTGGACGAAGCCCAAACATTGATTCTCTTCCCCCCACCTTGGCCGATCTTTTGACACCCTCCACCACCCCTTTCGTCATCGAAGTTCACCGGAATCGGTAGAAAACCACATGTGTATTGTGCACGAGTTGGGTAAAAATGTGATGTTCGAATTTACGACTTTGCTTTGATATTTACCAGTTTTGGACTATAATTGTTCGATAATAATTTGAATTGGGGGAAAATAATTTAACAAATTAAATTATGGTGTGATCATATCAATTTAATTATCCTAAATTGGTTAATCGTTTACTAAAACTGATAACTTAGTGACTAGTTTACTGAATTGTGAATTTTTATTGGTGTACAGTGAATAAGTCAACCCTACAAGCTCAAATCGATCCTAATATGTCGAGAAGTATATGTATGATGCAATCTGGTAACATATGACAAGTCTATATCATTTCATATATGATTTGATGAATTCTGTGAATTACATGAGATTATGCGACTACATGATTTTATTTAAATTATGTTCATACCATTCATAATTGGAATGTCGACGTATGAAAATAAATATTTTGTTAACACACATCATTTTTACACATACATTGATGCATGAGATACAAGTTGAGCTACGACCCTTCGATACCTGTTGTTTTGGATTCTATCAATCTTAGGGATTGTACACGGTACTATGAATGACATTATGTGGTCTAAAAAGTATAGGGATTTACTGCCCCCTCTAATTTATATGATTGGTTGATATGGTGATTGGTGGCGTATTACTGACGCCAGTCTTTGGATTATCTCCAATCTACTGTGATGGGTGGCGGCTTGTGACGCCAACTGCATGATATGAAGTCAGGATCTGGGATGTGGTGAGCTTCACTGATGCTCCGTATTGATAACCCCGTGCTTGACAGACTCGAGTTATTGAGATATATTGACTTTCATTTATTGGTTATGAGATACCCAGTGGATGGGTATACGATACCAACTGTATGTGTTAGGAATCCAACATGCATAACGCAGCGGAATAAAATAAAATTTGGATTCCAACATCCCTCTACATAATTCGTGATGTATCCAATGATCGTCCTTATAGTTTACCCCGTTACAGGTAACGTTTGACAATATCAAGATACATGACTCCTTATGTTGGAATCTCTGGTGATCTCAAGTCGTAAGGATAACATACATTATTATCACTATGAGAATTGCTTATGACGTTCATATAACTATCCATGTAGCATTCTTATGGTGGGTCTGTCCAGTACATTGTTCTCTAACATGTACCCATGTGTTGATTTGATATCTCATATCCATGAACAATTCATCAATCAATACATACTAGTCTCAATGCATCATCATTATCCTAATTCATGATAATACTTGACTATGGACAATCTTTAAGAATAATAATATTATTCTAAGGACATTAACATATATATATATATATATATATATATATTCATATTACACAGATACTGGAATAATATATAATAATGAATTGCCTTTATTAAAATCATATTACATTGTATACCAAAATCAATCATATATATATATATATATATTCATATTACACAGATACTGGAATAATATATAATAATGAATTGCCTTTATTAAAATCATATTACATTGTATACCAAAATCAATCATCTAATGAGTTGACTTAGGGCATATCCCAACAAATCTCCAACTTGCACTAAGACCAATCAAACATGTACTTAATGCCTAAAGATCTAGTATGACGATCATGCTTCTGCTGTGACAGAGGTTTCGTCAGTGGGTCAGATACATTATCATCAATTGATACTTTGCATATTTTCACATCACATCTTTCAACGATTTCTCGAATGAAATGAAAGCGCCGAAGTATGTGTTTGGATCGCTGGTGAGATCTGGGTTCCTTAGCCAGTGCGATGGCTCCATTGTTGTCACAATAGAGTTCAACCGGATCTAGTATGCTAGGCATAACCCCAAGCTCAGAAATGAACTTCTTGATCCAAATGGCTTCCTTTGCTGCATCTGAGGCACCAATATACTCAGCCTCAGTTGTAGAATCGGCTACTGTCTCTTGCTTTGAACTCTTCCAGCTCACAGCACCTCCATTTAGGCAAAACACATATCCTAATTGCGATCGGAAATCATCATTGTCAGTTTGGAAGCTTGCATCAGTGTAACCTATTACATTGAGCTCTTCCTCACCTCCATAAATCAAGAATGTATCCTTAGTTCTTCTCAAGTACTTCAGGATATTCTTAACAGCGATCTAGTGACATTCACCTGGATCAACTTGATATCTGCTCGTCATGCTCAAAGCATACGATACATCGGGACGAGTACATATCATGGCATACATGATAGATCCAATAGCTGACGCATATGGAATCTTACTCATGCGTTGTCTCTCATCTTGTGTTGAAGGACACTGATCCTTCGAGAGATCTATCCCATGTGTCATAGGATGAATCCTTTCTTTGATTCTTGCATGCTAAATCGTTTTAGCACTTTATCTATGTATGTACTTTGACTTAGGCCAAGTAATCTTCTTGATCTATCTCTATAGATCTTGATACCTAACACGTAGGTGGCTTCACCCAAGTCTTTCATAGAAAAGCAATTTCCTAGCCAAATCTTTACAGATAGCAAGGAAGGGATATCATTCCCAATGAGAAGTATGTCATCTACATACAATACTAGGAAGATAATTATGATCCCGCTGACCTTCTTGTAGACACAAGGTTCATCTACGTTCTTGATGAAACCAAGCTCTTTGATTGCATCATCAAAATGAAGATTCCAACTCCGAGAAGCTTGCTTCAATCCATAAATGGATCGTTGTAGCTTGCATATCTTTCCAGCATCCTTTGGATCGACAAAACCCTCGGGTTGTGTCATGTACACATCCTCAAGTAAATTTCCATTAAGGAAATCTGTTTTGACATCCATCTGCCAGATTTCATACTCATGAAATGCAGCTATAGCAAGTAAGATCCGTATGGATTTAACCATGGCAACTGGCGAAAAAGTTTCACCATAGTCAATACCATGAATTTGTTTGAAACCTTTAGCAACCAGTCGTCCTTTAAAGGTTTGTACATTACCATCCATGTCGGTCTTTTTCTTGAAAATCCATTTGCACCCTATGGGTCTTACCCCTTCAGGTGGGCCAACCAAAGTCCATACTTGGTTTAGATACATGGATTCCATCTCAGATTTCATGGCCTCTTGCCATTTCTCAGAATCAGGGCCCATTATAGCTTCTTGATAGGATTACGACTCATCCTCATCAATGAGTAGTAAGTCACCTTGTTGACTCACAAGAAATCCATATCTCTGTGGCTCCCTGTGTACTCTTACTGACCTACGCTGGGCTTGTGTCTCTTGAGCAGCTATTTCATCCACAACAACTTATGGTGTCTGCTCTGTTTCCATCTCAATATCATGTTCAATGTTTTCTTGTGGTTGTACTTCACTAAGTTCTATTTGTCTCCCACTGGTTCTTCTAGTATCCTTTCGTTTCCTTAGGATACCCCACAAATAAACACTTATCAGATTTGGGTCCAAGTTTATTGGAGGCGTGACGTCTTACGTAAGCCTCACAACCCCAACTCTTCATAAAAGACATACTAGGACGCTTCTTAGTCCATATCTCATATGATGTCTTTTCAACTGATTTAGATGGAACACGGTTCAGTATAAATATTGATGTTTCTAAAGCATGTCCCCAAAAGGAAATCGGAAGATCTACATGACTCATCATAGATCGAACCATGTCAAACAAAATTCGATTCCTCCTTTCAGATACGCCATTCCATTGTGGAGTATACGGAGATGTGAGTTATGGGACTATCCCACACTCCTTTAGATAGTCATGAAACTCTTGGTTTAAGTATTCACCTCCTCGATCTGATCAAAGGATTTTGATACTATTGCCAAGCTGGTTTTGTACTTCATTCTTGAAATCCTTGAACTTTTCAAAGGTTTCATGTTTATGTTTCATTAGGTACACATACTCATATCTACTGAAGTCATCAGTAAATGTAACGAAGTATTGAAAACCACCTCTAGCTTGTGTGCTTATTGGGCCACATACATCACTATGTATGAGACTCAATAAATCACTTGCCCTTTCAACATGTCACTTGAAAGGGGCTTTAGTCATCTTGCCCATTAAACAAGATTCACATGTTTCATATGATTCAAAATCAAAGGAATCTAAAGCTCCATCCTTATGAAGTTTTGATATAAGATTCTCGTTTATATGGCCCAAACGACAATGCCAGAGATGAGTTAGATTAGAATCATTATTCTTAATCCTTTTAGTATTTATGTTATAGACAGGCATATCAAGATTTAAAACATAAAGACCATTAATCAATTGTGCACTAGCATAAAACATCTCATTCAAATAAATGGAGCAACATTTGTCCTTTATAATAAATGAAAAACCAATCTTGTCCAAACAAGAAATTTAAATTATGTTTCTAGTAAGTGACGGCACAAAGTAACAATCTTGTAAATCTAAAATCAAGCCAGAAGGCAAAGTTAATGAATAATCTCCTATAGCTAATGCATCAACTCTTGCTCCATTTCCCACTCGGAGGTCAACTTCGCCTTTAGCCAAAACTCTACTCCTTTTGAGATCCTGCACATTAACACAAATGTGAGAACCACATCCAGTATCTAATACCCATGATGAAGAAGTAGATAAATTGACTTCTATAACAAAAATACCTGAAGTAGAAGTCACACGTCCTGTGATGACCAGGGATTATAGGTGTTAATCCCGTAGTATTAATAATCCCTAAAGTGGTTTACGTGGCGATTTGGGATTTAATCGAGGTGTTGGGCCTTCTGGGCTCGTTTATTTGGGCAGTTGGGATCGTTGGATCCAGAGGTTGAGATTGTATTCACATTACGGTGTAAAACCTAAGAGTTGGGTTTTTGATGTGTCTCGGAATCTCGGGTGCTATGTGAGCACCGGTAGAGGGTTTTGGAGTTAGAGAGAGAGTTTTTGAAAACAGATGATTTTTAAGGAATCATGAGGTATTTGTGGGGCTATTAATTTTTCGGGGTATTTTTGCTATAAATACCATTTGAACCCAAGATTTTAAGAGAATTTCATTTAAGCCCCAAAGTTTTCCTCCCTCTCTCTCCCGCGCGATTCCCGTCTGCTACAGGACCCCCGCCGTTTCAGGCGCTCCGCCAGCCGCCGTCCGGCCGCCGATCGGCGCGTCCGACCTACCCCCGTCTTCGTCTCGACGAGGCGCTTCTTTCCCCTCCATCAATTCGAAGTTTCGTCGCGTTTCTCGTTCGAATTTGGCTGGAATGCGTCGATCCCCAAAAGTTAGGGTTCTTCGATTTTTCGTCCGATTTCTTCCGATTTCGTTGGGTAATCTCCCTTAACCCTTGTTTGTCTTTTTCGTGCATTTCCCTGCTTAAATTGGTGATTATGGTTCGAAATTATTTTCGAAAATTGTAGGGTTTGATTTCGAATTTTTGGGGGTTTTTGGCAGGGGTATTATTTCGTGCAATTGATCGATTATTGCATGTTTTAAGAGTATTATGATGCTTGATTGAGATTGAATTGAGAAGCTTTGGTTCGAATTTGAAGGATTTTAAGGGTTTGAATTTAAGGGCTTGTTTGGATTCGAAATTATGGGGGTTGAGTTCGAAAATGGGGAGTTTTTGTCAAGGGATGTTGATTCTTGCTTGGTTAGCTTAATTGACATTTTAGATGAATTGTGGTATTTTATTGGGTTCGAATTGTGAGATTGAGGTTCGATTTTTGTAGGGCATTCTTGAACAAATTTCGATTGTCTCATTTATTCCTTCCCTGCATGTACCCTGCCCCGGGTCTTTTAAGAGGATAATTGTCGTGTATTGACAATGTTGTGAGGGATATGGGTGTGCTTGAGCATAGGTTGCGTGTTCGTAAATAATTGTGAATTATTTATCGTGTTAGCACATCATTCCTCGGGGCATGGAACTCGAGCAAGGCTTGGCTCGGACTTCGGAGATTAAGGTACGTGCGACGTACGAGCATTACTATATATATGTGAAATGCATAAGGTGTTTTTGATTGCATTGAATGTTTTGCGTATGGTTATACATATATGTTGATATAGCCAAGGAATGACCCAAATCTTGATATCGCCGCTTGTAGCGTGCGTGACACTAGAGTAGGATGACTCTTGCATGATATATGGGGTACTGGGTTTATATGACTATATTATGAGACATTTGAGATGTCTAGGTTTGTAGAATCATGCATTCTTCGTAAGACATTTGAGATGTCTAGGTTCGTAGAATCATGTATTCATTATGAGACATTTGAGATGTCTAGGTTTGTAGACTCATGTATTCATTATAAGACACTTGAGATGTCTAAGTATAATGAAGGATTGGTAAAATAAATGCTAAGGCATTTGAGCTATCTGTGATTGATAGCAAGGTTGTGAAATCAGTATTAGATATTGTGATATCTGTAATTGCATGTTTAATGAATTTGTAATCACTATATGTTGATATTCGAGGATCAGGCATGCGATGTGTAAATCAATGTGTTGATTTACTGATTTATGAGATTTGATGAGTTTGATGTTGTGAGAACAGGGACAGTACACGGAATCCCGGATGAGGATGTTGCCATCCAGGGAGTATCATTTAAATTCATTAGCATTTACCTTTGTTGTAAATTATGAATTTCATTATTATGATTATGGGATTTTGTGTATTGGTATGCTCACCCCGTTGGGGGCTGTCTCTGTTGGGACAGGTGGACAGGTACATCGATGGCTATGGAGCTGAGCTCGAGCTGTTGATTTGAGGTACTCCCAGGATCGTGGTACCAGGGCTTGATGGAGCACGGTATCGTATAGAGTACCTATATATATACACCTGAGGATTTATACATATTCATATTCATGATGCTCGCATGTGAGCACGATTATACTTGTATATGGATTGTATATAAAGGCATGAGCCTTTCTCTCTTTCATTTAAGGTTGCTTGCAATTAGGTTGAATTGCTAGAATGATATGAGAGTCATTGGTGTATTATGTGGGTGTTGGAACCCACTTTTGTTGACGTATGTGTGGTGTCTTCCCTGGCTGGGAATCTACTTGTATTACTGCTTTCTGTTGAGTATTATGTGTTCCCTGGCCGGGAATTTTGTTATGTGTTGTACTCTGTTTTGGGATAGCTCTATTTATGGGGAGACTCTGCCCAAATTTTTGTAAAAGTTTACAATGTGAAAAGTGGCACCAAGGGGTTGGTAAAGGGCAAACATATGAGTCTTTTATTGACAGGCAATGATTAAGTATCATCAGAGCTTCCCGATTGACATTTTATAGAAAGCATGTACCACACATAGTGGTTAATACACTAATCAAGGTTTTAAGGGCTTGGGGTCCTTACATTAGTGGTATCAGAGCAGTGGTTGCTCATTGGGGCTGTTAAGGGCCTAGGAAGTTATTGATAGCACATATTTATGCATGATGGCATTAATGTTGTATGACATAACACATTGTTTATGTGCTCTTATGATATGAAAAGTGGTATTGCTAACCATTGTGGTTGCAGGAATCGTGTGGAACACGATAGGATGACATTTATGGGGATGTCTGGCACTCCGTGTGTTATGTGCCAAGGAAGCTGGTGTTAAGAAAATCAGATAAAGGGATATTTCCGAGGTAACATGTATTTTACGTTGTCTTGTTGACACATGATGAATGCAAAGTGGTGCATTGAGGTTATGATATATGTTATTGTGCATTGTTTTTGCATATGCATGTCTTGAGTCAAAGTTATCTTAGTAAGGATTTTAATGGCTTATGCTAAAGTCCATATGAAGCGATGAAGAGTCCCGCTTATATGGAGTAGCAACGCTAAAGTCCATTGGAAGCGATGAAGAGTTCCGCTTACATGGAGTAGCAACGCTAAAGTCCAGTGGAAGCGAGGAAGAATTCCGCTTTCCTGGAGTAGCAAGAAGCATTAAAATGTACTAATGATAAGGGCTCAGGATGAAATAAGGATTTAAAGAAGGATATCATGACATTTATTTGTGAAACCATACATTCTCATAATGTGTTTTTATTATGAATTGAATGTGGATGCATAGCGTATATGGCTATTGTTGTTAACCCTGATGGTTGCAGGTTACAGGAAATATGGAGTATAAAAAGGAATGATGATTATACATTCCAGGAGTCCTGCTTATGACAGTGAGAATTTTTATACTTACGCTTGACCGCTAAAAATGTGGAGCGGGCGGGGATGCTCGCTTGCACATGGAGGCGGGGTATGCCATACGAAGCGAGGATGAGATACCGCTTGTATGAAGAAGCGAGGATGAGATGCCGCTTGTTAGGATGATGATTCATTCCTTTGTGATGACACGGATGATAGCGGTGATGTGTCCCGCTGTGTCGATTTATATTCATTTCTCTATGAGGACACGGTTTATAGCGATGGTTCATTCCGCTATATTTATTGGCGATGGTTCATTCCGCCAGGTGTATTTATAGCGACGGTTCATTCCGCTATATTGATTGGCGATGGTTCATTCCGCCAGGTGTATTTATAGCGATGGTTCATTCCGCTATATCTATTGGCGATGGTTCATTCCGCCAGGTGTATTGATAGCGATGCCTCTTTCCGCTACTATGTGGACGATGATTCATACTCAGGTGTATAGCGAGGTTTCATGCCACTTATTATATGACGAGGTGTCATGCCGTCGATTCTATAGCGAGGGATTTTGCCGCTATGTACTCAGCACAGGATTTTGCCGCCTTCGAGCGATGGGTGCTGATTACGCACTATTATTGAGCGACGGAGACAGGTATGACGCTATATCACTAGCGATGAGGTATGAGATATTGCTATTTTATTAGCTTTATTGTAGCTGGCATGCATTGATATACATGTTTATTATGCCTATTTTACTAGCATGTTAGTGGATGACATACGCTGATGTACATGTATCGTCACTAGTGGGCAATGTTTTAGATGCCATGAGTTGGCATGTGTCGTCACGGGATGACGATGACGATGGTGTAGGAGATGTCTTATTAGACATGCATCATCGTTACGATGATCGATGCGTTGAGTATACGTATTCAGTAGTATGCCTTGGGTGCCAGTACCGAGCACAAGGTGGTGTGTGCGACACCGATGGACGTGACCCTTATACCGAGCGGGTTGCTCGAGGAATGGTTGGATGCGCTGTACATGTGATTGTACCGCAGCTTACGATTGGGGGATCATTTTACGAGTGGTGATACCCTTGAGGTATGCTCGTTGGAATGGCTTTTGGCCATGTGATTTGACGACAGGAGTAATCATGGAGGAAAGTACTCGCTTGCTGTCGATGTGACATGTGGTGGACATGATCACACCACCCTTGAGGGTGTAGGATGGGTCCTAAGGGAGTAGGATCAGGTTATGTTAAGTACATAGGGACATTGGAGTGTCCAGGGTGTATCGGTATTGAGGAATGTTGGATAAAGACCCACTACTCTATTGAGTTTTCCTCCCATAGTTTGTTATACCATGTGGAAACGTCCGTCTTATTGGTAGGTTTGAGGTAAACCTAAAGAGGCAGAGACTAGGTTGTCTGCCGCGTGTGTGTAGCACCATGATGGGCTTGCTAGAGCCGTTACACTGCTCGTTGGAACCAAGTTTGGCAAATCGTAAGGTGATACGATGTGGATTGTGGTGGACTCTAGTAGTCACCATGTCATTGAGGTTAAGGTTGTTCGTGCCTCGCTGAAACGTGTATACGTTTATGTTTGAATCTTGGAGACTTGTCTGGGACAGCTCAGGATGTTGGAGTACCAACAAGAGAGTCATCAGGTTGTTATTGACTCAATCTAAAGGAACCCGTGTATTGGGATACAATGGGTGTTATTGTATCCAGTTTTTCCGAACGATGGTTCGAGACTTGTGGATCTCGAGTTCGATGGCACTTCCCCTGCGAGGAAGAAGGTAGTATTATACCTATTTGGGAATCTTTGAAAGATTCGGTAAGTTGGTACAAGTGGTGTTGATTTTGGGAATCACACCGTGTATTGTTAATCGTCGATTTTCATCCTCCACTGAGTAAGGAATGACTCAGAATTGACGGTTGTGTTTGGGGCTTAGGGATATGTGGTAGATACCCGAGCCGAGTGCATTGAGTATGCATGTGACATCAGTGCTTAGGCAGGTATACCGGTGAGTATACGGATGCCAGTTATTGATTTCCTCTCTGTTAAGCATAGAGTTATGCTATTTTTGGATGGTTAAATCTCTGATGTGAGATATGGAACACCTTGAGATTGGGAATCTCCATGGCACGATGATTATGAGGAATGATCGTGAAGTTAGTTGACTCCCTTGAGGAGGGATTTTCTTGTGAGGGTTAAGGTACTTCCCTTGTTGGTGTTTTCCTTCGAGTTATGCGACAGCCTTCCCAAGTTTGGATTGTTAAATCCGAGGATTTTCAAGGGATGGCAGGATTTCGGATTGGTTGAGTGTCGCTGACGACACAAGCGTTGCGGATGCAATGGGTTTATTGCATGCCCCTTAAGAAATGTAAACTCTGCGGAGTCTCGGTTGTTATTTATGATCAGGACGTGATTCTTGGAACATCCGGAGGTGGACATCTTGTGAGATGTCTTTTGTTTGAATTTGTGGCCGTGAGTTGCCCAAATTAAGTTGCAATGAGGCGACTACTCCTTCGATGGAGGAAGTTTGAAAGTGGAAACCAGGTTTGATATGGGTACACCGTGGTTGTACTAGTGTTTCCTTCGTAACGATGTATGTTAGACATCGTAAGTCATAGTAAAATATCATTGGATGATATCTTCGATAGAATCAAGAGCGATTCGAATCCTTGCAGTTTCAGTTGACTAACTGCTTTTGGACTGTTAGCGTTGAGTTGTGCTGACGCTCTTTGACGTTATGATGGATCTGGAAGTCTATTCCACTCCAGAGTTTGACACGAGGTCAACGTTCTTACGGTTGAGGTGTCATCGGGACGTGTTCGTACTGTTGTATTAGAACGAAGGATGACTGTCTGATCTACAGTCGTAAGTATTGGTTGATTTGCAGTCATGAGAGGCTGACTTTTGGGATGACCCGCATCGAGGTACGTTTTACCTCTTGGGTGTTATGTTGGTTTTGGTATGTCGCTCTGTTTCAGAGATTAGATGAGAGGTAAGTATCCTCGCGTTTATTAATACGATTCTGATATGGTCAGGAATCGATGTTATGGCTTCATGTTGTTGTGCAGCCTGGGTGTTACGTGATACACCAGTGCTAATTTCGAGGACGAAATTCTTTTAGTGGGGGATATTGTGATGACCAGGGATTATAGGTGTTAATCCCGTAGTATTAATAATCCCTAAAGTGGTTTACGTGGCGATTTGGGATTTAATCGAGGTGTTGGGCCTTCTGGGCTCGTTTATTTGGGCAGTTGGGATCGTTGGATCCAGAGGTTGAGATTGTATTCACATTACGGTGTAAAACCTAAGAGTTGGGTTTTTGATGTGTCTCGGAATCTCGGGTGCTATGTGAGCACCGGTAGAGGGTTTTGGAGTTAGAGAGAGAGTTTTTGAAAACAGATGATTTTTAAGGAATCATGAGGTATTTGTGGGGCTATTAATTTTTCGGGGTATTTTTGCTATAAATACCATTTGAACCCAAGATTTTAAGAGAATTTCATTTAAGCCCCAAAGTTTTCCTCCCTCTCTCTCCCGCGCGATTCCCGTCTGCTACAGGACCCCCGCCGTTTCAGGCGCTCCGCCAGCCGCCGTCCGGCCGCCGATCGGCGCGTCCGACCTACCCCCGTCTTCGTCTCGACGAGGCGCTTCTTTCCCCTCCATCAATTCGAAGTTTCGTCGCGTTTCTCGTTCGAATTTGGCTGGAATGCGTCGATCCCCAAAAGTTAGGGTTCTTCGATTTTTCGTCCGATTTCTTCCGATTTCGTTGGGTAATCTCCCTTAACCCTTGTTTGTCTTTTTCGTGCATTTCCCTGCTTAAATTGGTGATTATGGTTCGAAATTATTTTCGAAAATTGTAGGGTTTGATTTCGAATTTTTGGGGGTTTTTGGCAGGGGTATTATTTCGTGCAATTGATCGATTATTGCATGTTTTAAGAGTATTATGATGCTTGATTGAGATTGAATTGAGAAGCTTTGGTTCGAATTTGAAGGATTTTAAGGGTTTGAATTTAAGGGCTTGTTTGGATTCGAAATTATGGGGGTTGAGTTCGAAAATGGGGAGTTTTTGTCAAGGGATGTTGATTCTTGCTTGGTTAGCTTAATTGACATTTTAGATGAATTGTGGTATTTTATTGGGTTCGAATTGTGAGATTGAGGTTCGATTTTTGTAGGGCATTCTTGAACAAATTTCGATTGTCTCATTTATTCCTTCCCTGCATGTACCCTGCCCCGGGTCTTTTAAGAGGATAATTGTCGTGTATTGACAATGTTGTGAGGGATATGGGTGTGCTTGAGCATAGGTTGCGTGTTCGTAAATAATTGTGAATTATTTATCGTGTTAGCACATCATTCCTCGGGGCATGGAACTCGAGCAAGGCTTGGCTCGGACTTCGGAGATTAAGGTACGTGCGACGTACGAGCATTACTATATATATGTGAAATGCATAAGGTGTTTTTGATTGCATTGAATGTTTTGCGTATGGTTATACATATATGTTGATATAGCCAAGGAATGACCCAAATCTTGATATCGCCGCTTGTAGCGTGCGTGACACTAGAGTAGGATGACTCTTGCATGATATATGGGGTACTGGGTTTATATGACTATATTATGAGACATTTGAGATGTCTAGGTTTGTAGAATCATGCATTCTTCGTAAGACATTTGAGATGTCTAGGTTCGTAGAATCATGTATTCATTATGAGACATTTGAGATGTCTAGGTTTGTAGACTCATGTATTCATTATAAGACACTTGAGATGTCTAAGTATAATGAAGGATTGGTAAAATAAATGCTAAGGCATTTGAGCTATCTGTGATTGATAGCAAGGTTGTGAAATCAGTATTAGATATTGTGATATCTGTAATTGCATGTTTAATGAATTTGTAATCACTATATGTTGATATTCGAGGATCAGGCATGCGATGTGTAAATCAATGTGTTGATTTACTGATTTATGAGATTTGATGAGTTTGATGTTGTGAGAACAGGGACAGTACACGGAATCCCGGATGAGGATGTTGCCATCCAGGGAGTATCATTTAAATTCATTAGCATTTACCTTTGTTGTAAATTATGAATTTCATTATTATGATTATGGGATTTTGTGTATTGGTATGCTCACCCCGTTGGGGGCTGTCTCTGTTGGGACAGGTGGACAGGTACATCGATGGCTATGGAGCTGAGCTCGAGCTGTTGATTTGAGGTACTCCCAGGATCGTGGTACCAGGGCTTGATGGAGCACGGTATCGTATAGAGTACCTATATATATACACCTGAGGATTTATACATATTCATATTCATGATGCTCGCATGTGAGCACGATTATACTTGTATATGGATTGTATATAAAGGCATGAGCCTTTCTCTCTTTCATTTAAGGTTGCTTGCAATTAGGTTGAATTGCTAGAATGATATGAGAGTCATTGGTGTATTATGTGGGTGTTGGAACCCACTTTTGTTGACGTATGTGTGGTGTCTTCCCTGGCTGGGAATCTACTTGTATTACTGCTTTCTGTTGAGTATTATGTGTTCCCTGGCCGGGAATTTTGTTATGTGTTGTACTCTGTTTTGGGATAGCTCTATTTATGGGGAGACTCTGCCCAAATTTTTGTAAAAGTTTACAATGTGAAAAGTGGCACCAAGGGGTTGGTAAAGGGCAAACATATGAGTCTTTTATTGACAGGCAATGATTAAGTATCATCAGAGCTTCCCGATTGACATTTTATAGAAAGCATGTACCACACATAGTGGTTAATACACTAATCAAGGTTTTAAGGGCTTGGGGTCCTTACACGTCCCTTCGTCTTCTTAAGATCTTCCAGGTATAACTTGCAGTTTATCTTCCAATGTCCGGTCTCACCGCAATGGAAGCAATTTCCTTCCTTAGCCACTCCTCCCTTTGGCTTAAGTGCAGCAGCATGAGGCTTAGATTTGACAAAGACTTTCTTGTTCCTTTTAATTTTGGCCTAATTTTTCAAAGGCTGCTCGCACAGGGTTTAATTTTGGCCTAATTAGCTTAAACCCTCGAAGACCATTTTATTTCTCTTCTGATCGTGTAATGTATGTGAAGAATGCAAAGATAATTCTCAATTGTACACTATACGACACTATACAAATATATTTGATGGAGTGACACATGCCATCATAAGAATGTGACGATTCACTTCTTTCTCGCTAATTTTTCTATATTTTCAAACCATAGTTTGAAATATGTCTTTCTTATCTTAGCGTAGATAACTAATTCACTTGATCTTGACATCGAATGAAACATTATGACTAAAATACCCAACTACACCCCGATAATTATTTTTTTCTATACAGACCATTATCAATGATTTTTTTTTCTAATTTCTTTTTTATAAAATTAAGTGTCGTCTATTAATTTTCATGGCCTTTTAATATTTTTTAATCTCGGCCTCAGTCTTCACTCAATTACATATTATTTTCGACCCCGACACATCTCTCATATATTTTAATTTCTTTTAATCACAATCCGAACTCATTCCTAAATACCAGTTACGACCTAAAGTTTTGAATTTTGATCAATAATAAATATCATGATTACTATTGATCCAGAATCTGAACTTATCGAAGGACGGAAGTAAAGAGCCAAAAGTCACTTTCTGGAAGTGACTTTCAAAATAATTCATGCATAGTAAGTAATTAGGTTCAAGTGTATTTGTCGTAATTAGTCATGCATGTTAAGTAATTAGATTCAAGTGTCTTTGTCTTACTTAGAGTCATGCATGTTAAGTAATTAGGTTCAAGTGTATTTGTCTTAATTGGAGTCATGCATGTTAAGTAATTAGGTTCAAGTGTATTTGTGTTAATTAGTTTCATGCATGTGAAGTGTTAAAAAATCTTTAAATAGTTGCATGTATTATCAAAGCAAGGGGGAGACATGAAAGATATTAATCGTTTTGATTATTAGTGAAGATGAATTTCTTCTTATCAATTGTCATTTGGTGGATTCCTAGACATTGAATCATACACAAATTATACTAGTCTTAGGTGGATTCCTTTGACAAGTATTAGTTACTAAAAATCCTACGGATCCAAGTTCACATCATCTGTCCACAATCGACCATTACTTCTACACAATTCTCCACGCACCGTGAGCTACCCCTTTAAGCATCATTTAACGGTATCAATTGGTATCATAGCAAGGTTGTCGTCATGCCTCCTCGACGACAGGTCAACCCCAATGCACCTCCTATACGTGAACGAGCTCTCCATGACATTGAATTTGAAGAATTAAGGAGACAAGTGCAACAACTGGAACAACGCCTGAAGAACCACTTCATGAATCAGAATGCGATATTCAAATCAATTATGAAGAGGAAAACCTTTTTTACGAGGATGCAAGTGTTCATGCCAGACCACATCATCCTCGTAACCGAGGAGTTCAACCGAATTTCAATACTAGAGTGGACTTTCCTGAATTTGAAGGGAGAATTCAACCAGTGGAGTTCATTGTCTGGTTGCACACAGTAGATCGGATCTTCGATTATCATGATGTCCCCGATAATCGCAAGGTAAAACTAGTTGCTATAAAGTTAACAAAGCAGGCGTCCATTTGGTGGGAATACCTCAAAAGACAACGTGATCGAGAAGGAAAAGGACGGATTGAAACTTGGGAGAAGATGAAAAAAATGATCAAGCGAAAATTCTTACCTGAACATTATCGTCAAGCCATGCTCCTCAATTTCATAATCACAAACAACTGGAGAAAACAGTGGAAGAATATAGCTCTAAATTTGAATTCCTTATGATGAGGTGTGAAGTACTAGAGCAGGAAGAGCATATGATAGCCAGCTATCTCGGAGGATTATGACTCGAAGTTGCTAATGTAGTCCAATTACAACCATACTGGACGTTGATGTTTTCAAACTTGCTGTTAATGTTGAAAAGCAACTCAATGATGCACCACAACTGACCCACGTTCTTGGAACAAGGAAGGTTTTTCCAAAGGCAGTTCTTCCACAGCAAACCTTTCCAACCAAACAAAACAATTCCAACTAAGGTTCCTCCAAGGAAGAATGATGCAGAGAAGATAAGTCTTCCCAACACTTTTATGTCTAATTCCTGACAGTGCTATAAGTGCCATCGCTTTGGACATATTGCTGTTAATTGTCCAAAAAAAAAAAATCGTTTCACTCGTGGAACACGACGAGCCATTTGACGAAGGAGAAGCTACAGATGATGAAGCAGAAATGGAAGATGACGTTACTTATGCTGCTCAAGGAGAAAGCCTTGTGGTTAGAAAATGTCAGAGTGTTACTCAAGAAAAGGAGGATTGGCTTCCTCACAATATTCCACACCAAGTGCACTTCTGGTGGAAAAATATGCAGTATCATCATAGATGAAGGAATCTGTGAAAACTTGGTGGCATCGGAGGTAATGGACAAGTTGAAACTCCAAACAGAGGTACACCGTCGTCCTTATAAGCTTTCTTGGCTTAGCAACGGGAACAAGATCAAGGTTGACAAAAAGTGCATGGTACAATTCTCAATTGGTAAGAATTATCAAGATTCTATTTGCTGTGATGTTGTTCCTATGGATGCTTGTCATTTATTGCTTGGCCGCCCTTGGCAATATGATCGGAAGGTTATTCATGATGGCCACAAGAACACGTACCGTTTTGAGAAAGATGGAATGGAGATTATTTTGGGACCTACTAATCTGGAGGATGTCCCTAAATATTCTAAGGGGGATGGCACTCTTCTGCTATCAAAATCTCAATTTAATGCAGTTCTTGAAGAGTCTGATGAAGTTTTGCTCTTGTGGTTGTGGAAAAGAGTGAAGAAATTAAAGATATCCCTACAGAAATGCAGCTCTTACTTGATGAATTTCAGGATGTTATACCAAGTGAAATTCCAGCGGGTCTTCCACCCATGAGGGATATTCAACATTGCATTGATTTAATTTCTGGTGCGTCTATTCCAAACAAGGCAACCTATAGAATGAATCCCAAAGAGCACGAATTACAAAGACAAGTCTGAGATCTTATGGATAGAGGATTGTTACGGAAAAGCATGAGTCCATGTGCGGTCCCCGCTCTTTTGATCCAAAGAAAGATGGTTCTTGGCGGATGTGTATTGACAGTAGAGCGGTGAATAAAATCACGATCAAGTATCGATTTCCCATTCCGCGCCTCGATGATCTACTTGACCAACTCCATTGTGCATCAATCTTCTCAAAGATTGACCTTCGAAGTGGCTACCACCAAATACGAATGAGGCCCGGAGATGAATGGAAAACAGCATTCAAAATAAGGGATGGACTTTATGAATGGATGGTGATGCCATTTGGACTTTCAAACGCTCCGAGCACATTTATGAGATTGATGAATCAAGTTTTCAAGCCTTATATTGGTAAGTTTGTTGTTGTTTATTTCGATGATATACTAATCTTTAGCAAGGATAGTGATCAACACTGGGAGCATCTTCAGATGGTTTTCAACACCTTGAGGAAAGAAAAGCTTTATGTCAATCTGAAGAAATGTGAGTTCCTATTCACAAGCCTTATTTTTCTAGGCTTTATTGTATCCAGTGACGGCATAAAGGTGGATCATAGTAAAGTGGAAGCTATTTTCGAGAAGTCAGAAGCTTTCATGGCCTTGCTTCTTTCTATATGCATTTCATCAAGGGTTTCAGTACTCTTGTTGCTCCAATTGCTGAATGCTTGAAAGGAGAAAAATTTCAATGATCGAAAGATGCCCAGAAGAATTTTGATCTCATCAAAAGGAAGATAACTGAAGCTCATGTCCTTGCACTTCCTAACTTGAATGAAATTTTTGAAGTAGATTGTGATGCTTCAAATGTCAGAATTGGTGGAGTTCTTAGCCAAGGTGGAAAGCCCATTGCCTTTTACAGTGAAAAGTTGAATGGAAGTAGAAGAAATTATTCTACTTATGACAAGGAGTTTTATGCCATTATCAGAACATTGGACCACTGGAATCATTATCTCATGTCTAGAGAGTTCATCCTCTATTCGGATCATGAAGCGCTCAAGTACATTAATGGTCAACATAAACTCAACAGTGGACGAGCAAAATGAGTTGAATTTCTTCAAGCCTATACTTTTCACATCAAGCATAAATCTGGAAAATATAATCAAGTGGCCGATACTCTAAGTCGACGACGTTCCCTACTGTCCGTGTTGCAAGTCAAAATTCTGGGATTTGATGTTCTCAAGGAACAATACAAAAAATGATCCTGACTTTGGTAACATATGGAAAGAGTGCTTATATGGTCCATATAATCACTTCTTATTACATGATGGATTTCTATTAAAAAATAATCAACTTTGTGTTTCCCAAGGCTCTCTTCGAGAATCAATCACTAGGAAGCACATGGGGAAGGGCTTGCTGGGCATTTTGGAAAGGACAAGACTCTAGTTCGTGTTAAAGAAAATTGTTACTGGTTGAGAATGGACAGAGATGTGCCAAAAGCATGTGGAGCGTGTCGAATTTGTCATGTGGCCAAAACTCAAGGTCAAAATACGGGTTTGTACACACCTCTGCCCGTCCCAATAGCCCCATGAGAAGATATAAGTTTAGACTTTGTGGTGGGCTTACCAAGAACTCAGAGAAACAAGGATTCAATCATGGTAGTAGTGGATCGATTCTAAAAAATGGCTCACTTCATGCCATGCAACAAGACTATGGATGCTTCTAACATTGCAGATCTTTATTTCCGTGAAGTGGTGAAGCTACATGGTATTCCCAAGACTATGACTTCAGATTGCGATCCCAAGTTCATGAGTCATTTTTGGCGAACTCTTTGGCGAAAGATTGGAACCACTCTCCAGTTTAGTTCATCTCATCATCCACAAACTGATGGACAAATTGAAGTTGTCAATAGAAGTTTGGGGAATCTTTTGAGGAGCTTGGTACGCACTAATATTCGCCAATGGGATCTTAGTCTTGCCCAAGCCGAGTTTGCTTACAATCAATCAAAGAGTCAAACAACAGGTACTAGTCCGTTCTATGGTTGTAATCCTAATAGTCCGTTGGACGTGGTTCCTATTCCCACTACTCATTCTTATAGTGGAGATGCTGAAGAAAGGGCAAAAAACATTAAGAAGATACATCTCCAGGTGCATGACCGAATTGAGAAACAAAATGAGAAGTACAAAAATAAGGCTGATAAACACAAAAGACCAGCTGCCTTCAACGAGGGAGATTTGGTTTGGATACATCGTTGGAAGGAAAGATTTCCAAGGGGTACTCATGGAAAGCTTAATGAGCGTCCTGATGGTCCATTCAAGGTTCTCAAACACATTGGTGAGAATGCGTATAAGATTGAACTCCCAGGAAAGTATGGTGTCTCTGCAACATTTAATGTTGTTGATTTATCCCCTTATCACCATGATGAAGAAGACAACTCAGGGACGAGTTTGTTAGTAGCGGAAGCGAATGATCCAGAATCTGAACTTATCGAAGGACGGAAAAAGAGCCAAAAGTCACTTTCTAGAAGTGACTTTCAAAATAATTCTTGCATATTAAGTAGTTAGTTTCAAGTGTATTTGTCTTAATTAGAGTCATGCATGCTAAGTAATTAGGTTCAAGTGTATTTATTTTAATTAGAGTCATGCATGTTAAGTAATTAGGTTCAAGTGTATTTGTCTTAATTAGAGTCATGCATGTTAATTAATTAAGTTCAAGTGTATTTGTGTTAATTAGATTCATGCATGTTAAATGTTAGAAAATCTTTAAATAGTTGCATGTATTATTAAAGCAAGGGGGAGACATGAAAGATATTAATCGTTTTGATTATTAGTGAATATGAATTTCTTCTGATTAATTCAATTGTCATTTGGTGGATTCCTAGACATTGAATCATACACAAATTATACTAATCTTAGGTGGACTCATTTGAAAAGTATAAGTCACTAAAAATTCTACGGATCCAATTTTCCATCATCTGTTCCACAATCGACCACTACTTCTACACAATTCTTCACGTCCCGCGAGTTACCCCTCTCAAAGCATCATTTAACGGTATCAACTATTTTTTAAATGGATGGATTTGGCGTGAAATAAAACTCTAGATCCATATCTTTTATCAAAGTGTCAAACATAATTTAAAATCAATATGATAAAAAAAAAAAAAACAATCCAGTTCGAACTAAAAAAATTCAAAATTATATTCAAATTTAACTAAACTTACACCCAAATCTATATATTAAATAAACCTTATACCTATCAATCCACATGAAAAAACCTAAAGAAATAAACTACTAAACCAAACCCCACTAATTTGGTTGCGTCTCAAGTCCGAAGCCAAAAGCGAACAATGGATCATAATTCTCATCACCAACATTCATCGGCAGCTGATCCGCCGTCTTGAACCAAGTCCTCGGCAACTTTCCGGTGAATCCATAGTCTCCAAACAGGGCATCCGCCACCCCTTGGCCCTCGGATCCCGGTAGCCACGCGGCCACCAGAGAATCCATGGACGAAAGATAAGGCTCCACAACTAATGGTCTACCTGAAATCAGAACGACGACACATTTTGCACTACTGCACACATTTTGTATTGTGGTTAGGCCTGATTCAGGAATAGTCAAGTCTGCGTTGTCTCCTGCAGTTTCGGAATAAGCTGGCTCTCCCACAACAACAATGGCGTAGGAGAAGTTGTTCTGCTTGACAAAATCAGGTTCGGGGTACTCGCTGTAGACGATTTCGGTGCTAGGGTCGACTGCTGACGCTATTCCATTCAGTATGGTGGTTCCTAGGATGAAACATGAAGACTTGAGTTTAACTAAATGGACTAAGAATTGAACATTAGTTGTACTAAAGATGCATCCGATATGCAAACCCAAACGACTAGTATATATATTAACGAGGGTGTCATCGAAACTTATGTATCATATCAAAATATTTGTTTGTGTACTAATGTAGAATAGTAACATTGTCCATCTATTGAGAACCCGATGATTGTAATTACTAAATGCATTGTAGCGAAACGATGTGTGCGTGCGCGCATGAGCGTAAATATTTACCTGCGGTGAGGTTAGTGGTGTTAGATCCTTGCCAAGAAATAGTCCAGCCACCACATTGTAGTCCAAGATTGTTGGCATGGGTTCCAGCCACTAAGATTCTTGAAGTCCTTTTAGGGAGTGGAATCAAAGGGTCATCACCATTTTGTCCATTTTTCAAGAGAACAAGCGACTTTCTCACTGCCATTCTTGCCAAATCTCTGTTAGCCTGTCCAATTTATTTTAAGAAAACAATGTTAAAAATGACTATTTTTACTCGTACATATGCATATATTTTTTCATACACATCTCGTGCAAATTTTATGCTAACATGGGTAATCTTCATCTCATCTAACTAAAATAATTAGATTATATGGGTCACTATAGACAAATCGAAGTATGCATACGCAAGTACACAAATATATCATAAATGAGTGAGACTATCAAAATTACCTAGGATTTGCTGGGCTAAAGAACTGTCAAATTTTAAGAGGGTTGGTTTAAAAAACAAAAACTTCGGTAATTAACACTATTTTTTTTTTCTTTCAAATTTGCATGGAATGGCTCCGCCCATGGAGTGAGCCATTTTATTTTCTTGGGAAAAGAAGTGAAATATATATATATATATATATATACTCCCCCTAATTTCAAATCATCAATATACTTGATAATTGGTAAATATTAAAATTACCTGGCTCCCAAGATGATGAACGAAGCTATAGTCAGCCATAGGATTCTCAAAAAGACCCATAGTGAATTTCACCCTCAAAATTCTTCTAACAGCATCATTAATCCTGCTCATTGGGATTAAGTTGTTCTTCACATGGGATATCAATATCTCGCTGAATTCCGTGTGATTGTAAGGGACCATCACCTGCATATTTTTTAAGGCAGAAAAAATAAATTTTGAAAATTTTTATAGGGAAAAAATCACATTTTTCATATATTAAACTATGGCTAACCATATCGATGCCAGCATTGACAGCTTTCAAAAGGGAGTCCGAGTAGTTGGCATGCTCGGGATAAACAATCTTGTCTACTCCTTGCCAATCCGAGATAACAAAACCCTGAAAATTTTTGTGATGAAATGATATAGTTTATTTAATATTTGGCACAATCCAATTGTATTTTTTAGGTCTATCTGGAATTCTACGTACCCTGAATCTGAGAGTCCCCTTGAGAAAATCAGTGATAAGATCTCGATTGGCATGCATCTTAACTCCATTCCAACTCGAATAAGAAACCATGACAGTTGAAACACCCTTGATTATGGATTGATAGTAGGCGGGCATATGAATGCTAAGCAATCCATGCCAATCGATCACTGTGTTGTTCTCATTTATCCCATTGTTTGTCCCTCCATCACCAACAAAATGTTTTGCGCAAGCCGCAACCTTGTCCCTATTTTCAATAAACATTCACTAATCAAGCCAAGAAAACAAGAAAATCATGACATTTATTTTCTTCCTTGGGTGGTAGAAAATAATTTCTTGTGAATGATGATATATAAAATGTTGGGAAAATTATATAATTTGTCCTTGCTTCTTTTTTCCAATCTGAGTCATTTTTCAATCAGAATGATGAAGCGATATTGGTATTGTTGTCATCACACCAATCATTGCTAACGCTGTAACATATATTACTAATGGTCCGACTCCACCGTCAGTATTCCGGCAACATAAAAAATAAATTGGAAAATTACCAAAGTCAATGTATTAAATTTCAAAAATCAAAATTTTGACAAATTCTAAAATTATTTTAATTTTAGAAGTAAAGAAACTTACTTGCCACTCAAGTAGGGTACACCTTTTCTAGAATGGGGAGGGAGTTCCCCTTGCAAACCACGGATGATTTCTGTCATGTGTTTAACAACGTTGGGATCCTCGCTGTAACTCTCGTAGCACCTACCCCATTTTGGGTTTCTGCATACAGCAATGCAAGGAGCAAACACATATGGGATTCCAGTGGCTCTTGCTTCAAGTGCTGTGGCTGCACCAATTCTTCTCACAAGCTCTGGATCTCTGTGTGCATGCTCATATTTATCAAATCAAATACAGTATAATTTGGCTTTTTATATTATGATTTTTTTTAAAATTAATTAAGAGATTAAATAAGTATACAAACCTTGTCGCCCCAAGTCCAACATTATGTGGAAAAATCGTAGCTTTATACACATTATTATGTCCATGCACAGCATCGATACCATAAATCATCGGAATCCCAAGCCTACTCGACAACGACCCGTTTTGAAAATTATTCACCATATCCACCCACTCCTCCGCCGTGGCCCTCTCCCGGGGCACGCTTCCACCACCGCTGAGGATGCTTCCGATAGAGTGGTCCCTCATCATCTCCGCTGTCACCGCCACCCTGTCTAGTTGGGCCATCTGCGATATTTTCTCCTCCAAAGTCATCTGACTCACGAGGTTTCGGATCCTCATGTTCATTGGTCGGGTCGGGTCCTTGTAGATGGGGACTGTTGTCGGGTCCTGGGCCATGGCTACGACCCGAAGGAGCAGGAGGATGAAGAGTCCCAGAATTGTTGACTTCATAGCTGAATGGTCAAATTTGTTTACCTGGTTTGAATTCTGAAAAAAAAAAAACACATGTAATCTTATTAAAGTTTTTTAGTTAATAAAATTCAACAATAATAAGGGATTTAAAAATTATTACTATAAAATCGCGATAATTTGAAAATAATCTAAGTTAAACATTCTCTACGACATTTTTAAAGATTTTCTGGTATACAAATATCAAACAAAACTAAAAAATTTAAAAGATTATATTTAAAAATATTTGCAAACAAAGATCGTTTGTATAAATAATCCCTTATAAAATCATTGAATTTGATTCGAGGATGTGAAAATATTTAAGAAAAAATCATGTCATATAAACTTGTATTATCTTACTTAAAAAATTATATCCATCAACATTCCTTTTCTTTATGATGTTTTCTGATTTTTTTTAAGGAATGATCTAAAAATACACTTGATCAAATAAGGGTTATATTTTAAGTTTCTCCTCTTGAATTTGCATATCTCTTAATTGGAATGATTCCTTATTTAAAATTAATTAAAAGGCATAAAATCGAAACAAAAACACAAGTCCCAGTTCAATTATGGTCGAATGAACCCTCATCAAATTTTTAAAAATTTGATTGTTCATGAACTACTTCTCATGTACAGAAAAAAAAAAAGTTTCATATGTAAAACTATAATTAAAAATCAAACAAATCATATAATGCACATAATCGAAATATTAGTCGAATAAGCTAAATATTCGCAAAAAAAAAAAGTAAATAAAAAAAATAACAATATTAAAACAACTATTAATTTTTTTTTAAAATTATGACATATCAAGAAAAAATAGATTGAGGAGAAAGTTAAAACAATTACTAACCTAAGTAGTAAGAAAGAAAGGAAAAAGGTAAAGTGAGGATTGAAGTGTGACTTAGTGGCCTATTTATAGAATCGTAGGGTATAAGTTGGTGCTGGTGTTGTTCCTATACCAATAGGAATAGGAATCTGCGTTTATTAGGTCAACCGTAGGAATTACAAGTAATCTGGACCGTTGAATATGCCAGCATGTTCCCATGATGTAGCGTCTCATTAGGAGTGTTGTTCCACCAAATATTCGTGGATAAAATTAGTTGTGATTTATTCTTATCAAGAACTAAAAATAAAATCTTCTGGATCACTTGAATCTTAATTGCATACGTATTCACGGAAAATTTGACGCTACCCCACGGGTAATACTACAAGCTATATCAACCATTTTATCTAGAGTTGATATGAAATATTCCACATCAATGGTCCTTAAAAATAACATCAAACTAAGTCATATTTATATTCATTGGAGTAGAGCTATAGTTTTTAGGAAAATTCTCAGGAAAAACCCCTTAAGAAAAGTTTCATATTCATACCAAAAATATTATTATTATTATTGTTGTTTTTTTTTTTATTATTATTGTAATTATGCTTATGATACTATTATTATTAAATTTAATGCAAAAAAATCTAAAAAAATTACTCCAGACTACCCTTTCAAAATCTATTTTCCGAAAATCAATAGTTTGATCAGTTGATTGAAAAAAATTTAAGATGGGTCCTCAAAACAATATTTATGTACTTTTTTCATATAATTTAAGTATAAAGTGTAATCACAAATTCTACATAATTACATTAAAATTTGATTTATTAAATAAATTTTGGATAGTAAATTATTTAATTAATTATCTAGACTAAAATATTGTTGAGTATCAACCTCTCAGAATGACCATTTTTTGTTATATTAAATAGGGGAAATTGCAAATAGGTGTTGTTTACAGAAACTTATTACAAATAAATCTGCAAAAAAAAACTTCTTACCAAAAAATACACTTAGGAGAAAATTATATTCACATAAATCCAATTTTTTAACTATTGGTTTGAAAAGGTATTTTTTAGTTACCAAAATACCCTTCAGTTGAAAACATCCTAAACCTAATTTCAGATCTTAATTTTCTTCCTCATCCCGTCGCCCCACACCTTAAATTTTCTGCTGAAATTTTTCGGCGATTCTCAGATCATTATTTTCTTCATCATCTCGTCACCTCATCTAGTCGCTTCATCCCTAAAAAGTATTTGCTAAAATGTTCTGTACATGAAATATGTTTAAATCGAATCATCTAAATTTTCGTAGCATTTGGAATCATTTTGAATCGAAGAAGATCTCGGACTAGTATGCAATATAATTTTCGGATCTGCTGTGCGCATTTCATCATGTGTGTGTGTATGTTAATTATAAATTTGAACACTGATGCTAAATTATAGATATCGAAAGTCTGTTGGTATGTTTTTTTTTTGACTGATGCATATGGATGAAGAAGTAAGGTATGCATTGGTGTCCATGCTTGTTTGCTCATTTTCAAAATTTACAGTTTGACAGCATGATGTTGCAACGAAGAAGATGACCCAGAGAAAAAATAACTGGTGCACGAAAATTATAAAAAGTAATTGGTGCACGAAAATATAACCTTGGTGCACGAAAATCATAAAAAGTAATTGGTGCACGAAAATCATAAAATGTAACTGGTGCACGAAAATATAACCTTGGTGCACGAAAATCATAAAAATAACTGGTGCACGAAAATGATAAAAAAAGTAACTGGTGCACGAAAATTATAAAACAATAACTGGTGCACGAAAATGATAAAAAGTAACTGGTGCACGAAAATTATAAAAAGTAACTGTTGCACGAAAATATAACCTTGGTGCACAAAAATATAACACTGGTGCACGAAAATATAACCTTGGTGCACTAAAATATAACACTGATGCACGAAAATACAACACTGGTGCACGAAAAATAACCTTGGTGCACTAAAATATAACACTGATGCACGAAAATACAACACTGGTGCACGAAAAATAACCTCGGTGCACTAAAATATAATACTGATGCACGAAAATACAACACTGGTGCACTAACTTTGTGTAAATTTTCGTGCATCAGTAGCTGTTTTAGTTTTCGTGCATCAGTTACTGATTTTTTCGTGCATCAGTTACTGATTTTCAATCTTTTCGTGCACCAGTTACTTTTTAAAAAATTCCATGCACTAGTTATTTTTTATAATTTTCGTGCACCAATTAATTTTTCGCTGGGTCATCTTCTTCGTTGCAAGTTTCAGACTGTAAATTCTGGCAAGAGAGATTTACGAAGTGATTTGAATCGCAGTGGTGAAGGGAAGAGCTGGAACGTAGTGCTGAAAGGAAGAGATTGAAATTTTCTGAAATTGCCGCCTTTTCTTATTAATGACACTTTTGTCATTTTAACCTAAGGTGTACTTAAATGATTGCAAGTTTCTTTCCTGGACTAGGATGAATAAAGATTCAGTAAAAGGTACCGGCCTGAACTTTGCCCTATTAAATAAATAGACAAAAAGATGTTAGCTCAAGGCTACAACCGTAACCATATAATATATTTTTGTTAAAAATTTGATTTATAATTTTTTAAAAAATAAAATATAATTTTGTCTATTTATTTAATAGCCTTGAGTTACTAAATGATTGCAAGTCCTTGTACATCTTTTTCCCACCTGGATGTATGCTAAACCTGGTACTATGAGCACGATGCAAGATCCCTTGACGCAACTCCGGTGCCCTCGGCACTACCCAACGGTTACCAAGCCTCAATGAACCATCTTCTGCCACCCTGAACTTTGATGACTGACCCAGACGTAAATATGATAACCATCTCTGCACCTCAACGTCTGACATCTGAGCTTTCCTGATAGATTCAAAGATGTCCGGCTCTGCCAATAGGGTCGATACATGTTCCGATGATGTATCTACATCAAATTCATATCCCAGATGACAACAGGAAGTCATCATGGCTGATAGCTGAATAACATCCTCCGCGGTATACTTCACCTTCCTACTCAAGGCGTCAGCTGTCAGGTTCGCCTTCCCCGGATGGTACTCTATCTCACAGTCATAGTCCTTGAGCAAGTCCATCCATCTCCTCTGCCTCATATTCAGTTCCGCTTGGGTGAATAAGAACTTCAAGCTCTTATGGTCCGTATAAATGGTAAATTAAGTACCATATAGGTAATGCCGCCAAATTTTCAAGGCGAAAATGATAGCCGCCAGTTCCAAATCATGAACTGGATATCTGGTCTCATGGGGCTTCAACTGCCTCGAACCATAAGCCACCACGTGCTTATCCTGCATCAGTACACAGCCCAAACCCTGCAGTGATGCATCCGTGTACAAAGCAAACCTCTCGTTCTCCGAAGGAATCACCAGTACAGGTACTGTAGTCAACCGATGCTTCAACTCTTGGAAGCTCTGCTCACATGCCTCAGACCACAAGAACGGAACTCCTTTCTGAGTCAACTGCATCAACGGCTTAGCGATCTTAGAGAATCCCTCGATGAAACGTTGGCAATAACCCGCTAAACCAAGGAAACTCCGGATCTCGGGCACAGATGTAGGCGCAGACCAATCCATCACTGCCTCAACCTTCCTGGGATCCACAGATATCCCATTACTAGAGATCACATGCCCTAAAAACACCACGCTGCTCAACCAAAATTCACACTTGCTGAGCTTGGCGTACAACTGATTGTCCCTAAGAATCTGAAGCACTGCTCTCAAATGATTCTTGTGCTCTTCCTCACTCCGAGAGTAGATGAGTATGTCGTCAATAAACACTATGACGAACTGATCAAGGTATGGTTGGAACACTTGATTCATCAAGCTCATAAAGACAGCCGAGGCGTTTGTCACTCCAAACGGCATGACCAAAAACTCATATTGATCACAACGGGTCCGGAATGCTATCTTCTGCACATCTTCCTCTCTAACTCGAATCTGATGATACCCCGACCTCAAAATAATTTTACTATACAGCCTCGTGCCCTGCAACTGATCAAACAAGTCATCGATCCGCGGAAGAAGGTATTTATTCTTCACTGTGGCCTTGTTCAATTGTCTGTAATCGATGCACAGACGCATCGATCAATCTTTTTTTTCACAAATAATACAGGGGCACCCCAAGGCGATACGCTAGGGCGTATGTAACCCTTGCCAAGGAGTTCCTGTAGTTGTTTTTTCAACTCCCTTAACTCTGCCGGTGCCATCCTGTAAGGGGCACGAGAAATAGCGGGTGTTCCCGGTAGTAATTCAATCCCAAACTCGACTTCCCTAGCCGGTGGAAATCCGGGAATCTCCTCCGGGAATACATCGGTAAACTCCGCGACTACGGGTATATCCTCGACCCTTAACTCTTCCTTCTTTTCAGCAACATCAATGGCATAAATAAGATAACCCATTTGCCCACATTCCAATAACTGAGCCATCTTGATAGCCGATATCAATGGGATTTTTGAGCGGGAACCATCCCCATAAAAAGTCCACTGAACCCCCAAATCAGATCTGAATCGAACTGTTCTCTGTCTGCAGTCCACCACTGCCTGATACCTGTTCAGTACATCAATGCCCACAATGCAGTCAAAGTCTGACATTACCAGAACAATCAAATCCGCCCTAAAAATAAATGAGGCCGTCAACAACAAACCGATTAGCAATCATACTCTTTCCAGCGGGTGTCAAGACCAGAAGAGGCGTGGGCGACGGAGACGTGCATATGCGGTGTCTCTCCACAAAACTCCTCGACACAGAGGAGTGTGACACACCTGTGTCTATCAAAATAAAAGCAGGGTTTAATAAATGACACGTACCCGCTATCACTTCCTCTGGAGCCGTTGTAGCCTGCTCCCTGGTCAGAGCGTACACTTGCCCTTGAGGTGGCCCCAACGGCTGACCTCCCAATGGTCTCGATGCAAACGGTGGTCTTTGTTGCACTGCCTTGTCTAAAGGTCTCCCCATAGTGTTCTGTTGTCCTCCCCGATTAGGACATTCTCGAGCAAAGTGGCCATGCTTACCACATTCAAAACAAGCAGAACACTCTTTCACCGAGTGGGGTCCCCCGCAAAGGAAACATCTAACTATCCCATAATTACTTGCTTGTGACTGTCCCCTATATGACGGGCCATTATTCCCACGATTTCCCCTTCCACGCACATCAGGGGTCTACCACTGAATCGGGAAGCTGATGAGTTCCCCCTTGGCTTAAAATGGTCGCCCCTTGGTTTCAAGTTTTCAGGGGTCGATCTCTGTGGTGGTGATGGAGGTGGCGCTTGTAGGGTCTTCCTACCTTAACATCATCTTAAACACATATAACGGACTAAACATGCATTAATAGCGTCTTAAGGTTTCGGTTGTAATTTGAGCTATTAAGATTACAGGCCAAAAATGAAATTTCAAAACTTAATTAATTACATTCTCGAAATGAATGTTAAATCGATAGAATTATACTACTCCTAGAGTAGAGACTATCCCAAAAATCCTGTATCCTATCTTCTTCCATGCTCCTTTAGCTCACTGTCTCAACCCGACCCTTAACCCTGGTCCAAAAGTGTACCTACAGGGACAACACATCGTGAGCATATACATATTTACTTAACATCATAAAAGGAGACATAACAGTAAATGCATGAAATCTTGGTTAAGTAAACTTGCTGGTTATTCGTTAACTTCTTTTTGTTGACCCTGATTCACATTCATGCATATGGGTATCTTACCCTATCGTATGGCATCTTACCATATCGTGAACATCGTATGGCATCTTACCATATGGGCATCTTACCCTGTGGGCATCTTACCCTATCGTATGTCATCTTACCATATGGGCATCTTACCCTATCGTATGGCATCTTACCATATCATAAACATCGTATAAAACATTATCATAAACTTACTTATCACAATCATCATCATAAACATCATCATCATAAACTTACTTATCATAACCATCATCATAAACATCATATCATAAACTTACTTATCATAATCATCATCATAAACATCATATCATAAACTTACTTATCATAATAATCATCATAAACATCATATGTAGGAATATGGTTTACCGTCCGATGTCCGTACGTTTCTTACGTACCTTAATTTCCAAAAGTGGAGAAGTTGGAGAACTTTATCTCCTTGATGTGGTCGGTACCTGGGATGGTTCTACACAACCATACAAATCAATATTAGATGCTAAATAATAGCCAAATACCAAAAATTCATCAAAATTCATCATTTTCCACTTTTTAAGCAGCGGCGATCGATCGCTACACGAGGCGATCGATCGCCTCACTTTTTGCCTTGCGACGATCGATCGCTTCATTTGAGGCGATCGGTGGCCTCTTGCGTAAAAAAGCTACTGGCCTTCGGCGATCGATCGCCTGATTCAGGGCGATCGATCGCCACCTGATGGTGCGCGATTTCTCACCATTTTCGTGCATTTTCAAAGCTTCACCCCACACCATTCAAACCAAAACTTTCCTACCACCTCAACATCATCAAAACTCACTAAAACCCACATAAAACACTTCAAAAATCATACCCCAACCATAAATAACATATACCCAAAACAAACCCACATAAATCATCAAAAACTAACCCATTTCAACACCAAACATCATAAAAACTTTAGGAAGGGTTCCATACCTCTTGAAGACTCCAAATCTTAACCAAGATCTCAAAAACAAAGATTTTGTGGAGCTTCCTCCTTCCTCCTTTGAAGAATTTCGAAAATGGGTAAATGGGAAGGGTTTTGGGAATGAATTGGGGATTTTAGAGGGGAAAGGGTAAAGTGAATAAAGGTAGTGGGGTAAAGGGTATAGTGGGGGTATATGGGTTAATAAAATTGTACCCCATCAATTAACATGATGTATAAAACACCCCAACATGGTATTTTAAAAGCATTTACAAAAATGCATTAAACTTCCACTAAAATCATGCTTCCCTCATAATTGCCAATCAATACAATTAAATCATGTTAATACTTCATTACCCATCACATAAATTAATTACCATGATAAATAATCACATAACCATCATAAATGCCCAAATTGCATATAATTAATTTCGGGGCATCACAGCGCTACAGTCGGATATGCACCCACTCCCAATTCTGCCAGCTCGGCCCGTGCAAGGGCGTCATCAAAACAAGTAGGGCCATAAGTGATCACCCTATCATACAATTCATGACTCAAGCCTTTCATGAAGTGCCTCATCTTTGCTTGAGTATTTGTGGCGACATGAGGTACATATCTGAGCAAAGAACAGTAGTGAAGGGCATAGTCTGACACCGGCATAGTACCTTGCTTTAGGTTAGTAAATTCATCCTCCTTAGCTTCCCGTGCAGCAGCCGAAAAGTACCGGGTCAGAAATCGAGTTCTGAACAGCTTCCAGTTTATTTCATGACCTTGAGCCTCCTGTTCTATCACTGTGGTCTTCCACTACATAAGTGCCTTCTTGGCCAGTTAAAATTCTGCCAACCTTATCCAGGCCGACTTCGCACGAGGAGCCGCCACGAAGATTTGCTCCATCCTTTCTAACCACTCTTTGGCCTGTTCCCCTGTCTCATTTCCTTCAAACATCGGGGGTCGGTATGCAAGGAATTGAGTCAAGTTCAGTTCCCCGGGCAACAACTGCTGTTCAGACGGTTCTTCGCCCAAAGCTGGCAGTGGTAGAGGATTTGTATGCCCAACACTTGCATTAACACTCATTGCGTCTCCTATATCGATATTTGCTGCCATGCTGTAACACAAGGGTTAACAATAACACCAAAAATAGTTATATAATACGCCGTTAGATAACATGAGTAACAATAACAAAAACATGTTAGTATAACATTTATATACTCTATATGCACTAAACATGTTTAAAAAGAGCACCTAGCCAACCTATTGCTAAGGCTACCCTTCACTCATTCCCGGGTTCTCTAACCTGACTCTGATACCACTAATGTAAGGCCTCTCTACCTTAACAGTGTCAAATAAAATATAAATAGGGCTAACATGCATTAAAGACAGTTTATGGTTTCGGTTGTAGCCTTGAGCTAACAGGATTACATGCCAAAAATAAAATTCCAAAAGCTAATTAATTACATTCCCAATAATGAATGCTAATACTATAGATTTACATTACTTCTAGAGTAGAGACTATCCAAAAATCCTGAATCCTAATTCCTTAATGCTCCTCGTAGCTCACTGCCTCAACCCGGCCCATAGCCCTTCAAGTCCAAAAGGTGTACCTACAGGAACAACTCACCATGATCATATGCATCACTATCAACAAAATCCAAGCACAATAACATAAATAATTGCATGAGATATATATGTATGTATGCTCCCTGATTTACCACATTAGCACATTTTCATTGTTGTTCCTGTTTCATAAACTCATGCACAAAATCATTAGTTCATAATATAATGATCGATACCACGTTCCAGTTATAACCACAATATTCCACATTAATCATTAGAAATGTGACTGTTCCGGTCCTGTTACAACAACGGAATTTTAGGAACCCTCGCTTCGACATATAGCAGCATCATATGATATCCCTCGCTTCGACAATGACAGCGGCATGTACATCGCTTCGACATGACAACAGCAAATATCATATTACCATCGCTTCATATGACAGCGGCAAGTACCTCCCTCGCTCGTATATAACAACTACCGAACAATCAAGCATTTCCAACCACATATAAATAACCACAACACTTGAGTCCACAATCATAATGCATCACCATTATCTCAATATATATCAACACATTTCGTAATCCACACTTGTCCACGATATATATATATATAGCCAAAAGCGTAAGAACACATTTTACCGTCCGATGCCCGTACGTCTCACTACGTACCTTAGTCTCAAAAGTGGAGAAGTTGAAGAACTTTATCTCCTTGAAGTTGTTGGTACCTGGGATGGTTCTACACAACCATAC
Organism: Haberlea rhodopensis; assembly: GCA_907163345.1. Lineage (NCBI taxonomy): Eukaryota > Viridiplantae > Streptophyta > Magnoliopsida > Lamiales > Gesneriaceae > Haberlea > Haberlea rhodopensis. The sequence goes on from CAJQUN010000111.1 coordinate 1,194,535, forward strand.
AAATCAATATTAGAAGCCAATTATAGTCCAATATCAAAATTCCACAAAAAGACACCAAGAACACAAATTTTGTATCTCGCGATCGATCGCCACCAAGGCCCGATCGATCGCGAGATCATACTGTCCGCTTCTAAAATTTTCTGCTCTTGGCTATCGATCGCCACATTTGGCGCGATCGATCGCCAGCCTCACCGATCGATCGCCCAAATGTGGCGATCGATCGCCGAATGCTTCTGGAGCCTACTGGTTGCACGCAATCGATCACCAAAAACGGGCGATCGATCGCCGCTGTCTGTGTTGTGAGAAACACCATTTTTGCACCATAAATTCTTCACCAACCTCATATACCAACAAGCCAAAAACATAAAAACACCTTAAACCTTCAATATACACCATTAACAATCAAAAATCCAACTCCCAACCAATACCAATAGCAACCCAACACAAACCAATTTTAAAACTCAACATACCAAAACAAAAATCCAAACTAAACACCATTAAAGTATCAAGGAGGTATCCATACCTCTTAAGGACTCCAAATCCTTCCAAAGATCACTCAAATCAAGTTTTTGCAAGGATTTCCCTCTCCTTGAAGCCAAAAATCGAAAATGGAAGGGAAGGTAGGGTTTGGAGAGTGAGTTGGGGATTTTGATAAAGTGATTGGTAAAGTGGGGTAATAAGGGGTTGTGGGGGAGTTAAATTAAAAATTGAACCCCAAAAATTACCATGGTGTATAAATCATCCCAACATGATCTTTTAAAAGCATTTTACCAAAATGCACCAAAACTCCAACTAAAACCATGCTTCACCAAATAATCATCAACCATCACAATTTAAACCAACCATGATAATTAATTCCAACACATAATTTAATTATCACCATAATTAATCACATAAACATAATTAATGCCCAAATCCATATAATTATTTTGGGGGTATCACAGTAATGCACTACTCATTTTCTCAATTCATTATGCAATGTTACTCTTAAATAAATTGTATGCAATGCCCTAACTGACAAGAGAAATGTCAACGACATTTATACAACCCAAGTACACGTATCATGATGCTCACAAACGAGCATTTAATAATTCAATGTGTACCTACTTGTACTTATCGTATAACAATACCAATACTGGTACCTCGCTCTTAGAAGCATCTACATTCAATGGATTGAACTCATTTCCATAGCCGATGTGGTACCTATGGAAAACATTTCTAAGTTTTGGTGATAATAAAGGTCTAATGCTTGAAGCATCTATTCCATCGAAGAAGCCTACTGATGAAAAGAACCTTGATCAACTCTATAAAGGTCCACCGGATATTGAAATTAGAAAATGACATCTACCTGGTGTAAAGACATCTACTTGGTTTAAAGACATCTACCGTGTGTAAAGACATCTACCGGGTCCAAAGATTAAGAGTTATCATCTACCGGATGCAGAGAATGAACGTCAACTGGAACAAGGGTATATCCGTGAAATGTGCTAATATGTAGTAGATACCAGCAGACTATTAAGAAGACATTAGTTGACTTTTGTACAATAGAATAAGGAAATAATGATGACCAACAATGTAGTCAAGGATTAGTCAGCAGACATATAAGGCAACAAGACAAAACACGTACATGCTCACTCTGACAAAGGTACAATAGAGCACCGTACTGCTATGTCAGCGCCACCAATCGCGTCAGAGTAAACTAGTCGTTGATTAACAAAATTGGAAAGAAGACAAAAATAATTTGGAAGAAAATCATGAAGCTGATTTTACGCGATCCTTTCCAGTTAAAGAATAGTTGTAGTTAGACTTTTACGTCTATAAATACGTCGAAAAGAAAAGAATGGAGAATCCCTTCCTTTTTGCTAAGTTTTCAAGTCTTAGTCATCAGAAATCAACTTCAAGCAAAACATATGCAACATTCTAAAGTTTTGCAGAGCAGCACAAACACATCATTGTGATCTTGAAGATAAAAGCCTGCTGAGTCTGCTGCTGAAGAACACTTGGAGATCAAATATTTATATTGTGTGTGTGTTGTAAAAACATATTGTAAACAACTGTGATTGTTGTATTGCTAGGAGTTTAGGGAAATCTATGTGAGTGCCTAAGAATGTTGTATGCTGTAAAGTGTAAACCAAAGTCTTCTAGTGTAATAAACCTTCCTGCAAAGGGAGAAGGGGAGACGTAGAAGCGTTGTGCTTCGAACTTCCAGAACATATCTCGTGTCACTTACTTTCTGTATTTACCATTCAACTTCTTAATCTCACAAGTCCAGTAGACATCTTCCGTACTAACTCTAGTGTCTGCTGACTTTTTCATCAATTGAGATATTAATACAGTACTTAACAGTCTGCTGTATATTGAAGAATCCAGAAATTGAATCTAGTGTTTATTCAACCCCCTCCCCCTTCTAATACTACTCTTATCCTAACAAGTGGTATCATGGCAAGGTCTTCTCAATTGTCAGAATACTAAGAACTGATGGACTCATTTAGTAAGATTCTGATGTTAAAAAAGGATGAATATGATGACTGGAGAATTCGGATGCAAGCTCATCTAAGTGCTCAGGATGATGATATGTGGTACGTCATCACTAACAGACCAATGACGATTATGAAAGTCAACACAATAACGGCTATTGCTAGTGGTGAACCTCAAATGGTTGAAAATGATAGAGTGTCCTGGACCAATGAGGAATAGAAAAAAGCAAACTTAGACAACGTGTCTAAGGACATTCTATTTAAGACATTGGAAAAGAACATGTTCAATAAAATCAAAATGTGTTCTACTGCAAAAGACATCTGGGAAAAGATTGAACATGTATGTGAAGGAAATGATCAAACCAAGGAGAACAAGCTTACTGTCGCTCTACAAAAATTTGAGAAAATCAAGATGATATCTGGAGAAACTCTAAATGAATACGATGAAAGAGTGACAAGAATCATAAATGAACTCAATAGCCTGGGTAAGGAACTGTCAAACAGAGAAATTACTCTAAAAGTCATGAGGGGTCTTCCAAGGAATGGGATGTGCAGACCATAGCTATGAGGGAATCCTAAGATATAAACAAGATCGATCTGCACGATCTATTTGCTGACTTAAAGGATTATGAGTTTGATCTAGACATCTGGGTTGAAGATGAACCAAGTACCAGTCAACCAACGAAAGCCATTGTTGCATCAGAGTCCCTGTCCACCACAACAGAGATGATTGCTGAACAAATGTGTTATGATGCAGTGTCTTTGTTTGTCAAGAAATTTGGGAAGTTCATGAAAAAGAACCAGAAGACATACCAGTCTTATCCAAGGAAGCAGAAGTTCAAGAATAGATCAGAAGAAGATGATCGTGTTTGCTTCAACTGTCTTAAACCGGGACATTTCATCGCTGATTGTACTAAACTGAAGAAGGATGATCAAAAGAGAGCCTCCAAGGACTATAAAAAGTCTAAGGAGAAGAGAATACATAAGAGATAGATATCAGAAAGTACATGTTGCTGAGGAAAACAAGAGTAAAAGTGCTGATTCAGAATCAGAATCAGAAGAATCTTCAAGTTCTTCAAGTGAAAGGAAGATGAAGGAGTCCGCTGTCTCATGGCAAATTATGATAGTGAGGTAACTGATTCAAATCTCTCTGAATTTACACATACTGGACTCACTAATGAATTCAGGACATGATAAATGAGTATCAAGTATTGTATGAGTCCTTCGAGAACTACGAGACTCAAACTCACTAGCCCAATTGAACAACAGGATATAAACTTGATTGTGAAAAATCAAGGGAGCTTGAATGCTTAAGGGAAAAAGCAAGTCCTCGAGAAGAAAAGGACGAAGTTAAATGTGCTGACCAGAAACTTATCAAGTTGGTTCGCACATGGAACACATCAACCGCTAGAAAAGATGAAATACCAGAGTCGACAAGGCTTGCTAGTGATCTTGCCGGTATAGGCTATATCAACAATTACAGTAATATCTCTAGCACTCAATCTCAGTTGTGTCTGGTAAAGAACACAAGTCTCAAACAATGAACTTTGTTAGATCCAGCACAGTATATGAACAAGTGGGGAATGGAGCTGTTAAGCAAACAATTGTTAAGGAGCGGGCATCACATAAATGTATTTGTTATGTTAAGCAAGTAGAGAAAATTAGACCAGTACAACAGTCCAATCATGGACATAAGTCTACTGGTTAGGCAACTCGAGAAGCGAATCCTAACTGGTATTCTAATTGTATGCCTGTCCAAAAGAGATATATGCTTTCTAAGAGGAACCAAAAACCAAAACAACATGCATACACTCAATATCACATGCAACACCCTAGAACACCATCATCATATGCTGCACACGCATTTCAGGACACACACAGACCCAAAAGGTTCAGGGTTATCCAAGTATGGGTCCCAAAAGGACTAATCATGTTTGGACCCAAGTAGGATTGGTACAATGATTCCATCGCTTTAATTGCAGAGATTTAGAATCCAGCAAGTTCAAAGCTCGGAGTGGTTTCTGGACAGCGGGTGTTCTAGACACATGACAGGAAATGCTTGTCTACTATCCGAGTTAGTAGACTCCACTGGACCAAGAATAACTTTTGGTGATACGTGAAAGGTAGAACCATGGGTAAGGGTAAGATTATCCATGGTAACATTATTATTAAAGATACATTGTTAGTTGAAAATCTATCATATAACTTGATTAGCATTAGTCAACTATGTGATAATGGACATTCAGTAGAACTCAATCAGCACACATGCACAATAAGATCTGTTGATGATAGTATATTACTTGTAGGCAAGAGGCATGCCAACACTTATAAGATTGACTGGAATTTTGATCAGCTAGCCTCATCTACCTGCTTTGCTGCCCTAAATAATTCCAAAAATTGGCATTGTCACAAGCGTTTGAGTCATTTAAAACTATTGCCAGTCTGCATAAGCTTGATTTAGTTAATGGACTGCCCCAGAAAGAGTTCTCAAAAGACAAGATTTGCTCAGCTTGCCAGCTTCTTAAGCAGATCAGATCTACCTTTAAGAACATAGGTAGTAAATCTTCTTCTCGATGCCTAGAGTTGCTGCACATGGATCTTTTTGGTACTATACCAGTAACAAGTCTAGGGGGGATGAAGTATATACGTGGTCCTATTTCTAAGTGGCAATATCAAGCTACTCCAAAGCTGATCAAACTAGTGAAAATACTACAAAACAAGAAGTCGTGTGGGGTAGATTGCAGTGATAAAGGTACTTAGTTTACAAACCAGTCACTCGAATAATATCTAGATGACCTTGGTATTAAACACGAATACTCTGCTGCCAGAGCCCCACAACAAAATGGAGTTGCTGAGCGAAGGAACCGCACTTTGAAAGAAGCTGCACAAACTATGTTGCGAAGTCAAAATCTCTCAGAGGTTTTGGGCAGAAGCAGTTAATACAGCTTGCTATACGCAGACAGATTGATGATTAATAAACGAGCGAACAAAACACCTTATGAGATCTGGAATGACAGTAAACCAAATACTTCTTATTTTCATGTGATTGGTTGCAAATGTTTTATTCACAACAATGGAAAGACTCATGTCACCGCTTTTGATGCTAAATCTGATGCAGGAATATTTCTTGGCTACTCTGCTGTTAGTAAGGCATTTAGAGTATTTAATAAAATAACACATACACTATAGGAATCCATTCATGTGAAATTTGATGAATCCATTGATAATACTGCATCTAAACTGCAAATCAATAATCTGAGTAATCGATTAGAAAATACTCATATTGATAATGACTATGATGATGAGTTGGATTAGAGTACAAGGGTAGACTGCATTTTAAAGCCAAAAGTCCCGGAAGCACAAGCAGAGGTACCTGCTGGTCCACAAGAGCTGAACATTGCTGCGAGGATGCTGATATAAATAGCCTTACTGCAGTAGACATTGCAAATACCAATGATAGTCTATTGAGCTACCAACTCAAATTCCTACCGACGAAGTATCAAATCCTCTTGGACCTCCACTCTGGTAGAAGAATGATCATCCACCCTGGCATGTCATAGGTAACCCTACTGCTCCTCTATGCACCAGAGGACAACTGATTAAGGAGTTTCTTCATGCTGCATTTATCTCTCATATAGAACCCAAAAAAATAGATGATGCTATTTTAGATTCTAGCTCGGTAGAAGCTATGCAAGAAGAACTCAATCAATTTGAAGGAAATAAAGTTTGGCACTTAGTATCACGTCCACCGCATCACACTATTATAGGTACCAAATGGGCATTGAGAAATAAATTGGACGAGAATGGTTACTGTAATCAGAAACAAAGCAAGATTAGTTGCACTGGGATACAGACAGGAAAAGGGCATCGAATTCGATTAAACTTTTGACCCTGTACCCCAATTAGAAGCCATTCACATATTTCTTGCATTTGCTGCACAAAGACTTTAAAGTTTATCAGATGGACGTTAAGAGCGCATTTCTCAATGGCAAATGATGTGACTAGAAATAGACATATCTATTGCACTTAATTTTCTACGATTTGGTATGTTTTGATGGATAATTTGATATATATGCTACCTAATCGTATATTTGTGTAAATGTAGGTGAAATCGAAGAAATCGAGCTAACAAGGGCGAATAAGGATCAAGAAATGCATTGGAGTTGACAAGAAATCAAAGTAGACCAAGAAAAATGCACAAAAGTGGACAACGAAAGCCGGAATCAAATCGCAAAATGAAAGAAACCGAGAAACAAAACAAAAGGCTCGACGATCGATGGCACATTTTACCGATCGATCGCCGAATGTTACTAGGCAAAAAATTAAAGTCTCGCGATCGATTGGCAAAAGAGTGGCAATCGATCGCCGAAGGTTTCTGGCTGAAAAGGCTGGCGATAATCGATCACCAGCAGAGTTTTGGAAAGTTTGGATTCTTGATTTCTTTCCTTCCTGCATGGACTCTAACCTATCCTCCAAGCTTCCTCTACATATATGGACAAAAAATCAGACCTTTTAAACATCTAGATAGTTAGGGTAGAGTAGTTTAGGATGGTTTTACAAATTGGCTATCAATTTTGTTGAAGACGACTACGAAGATCGAAGCAAAGGCGAGATTGACTTTCTCGGCGGAGTGGAGATCGGATTAGTTTCTTTCCTTTCCTTTTATTTTTGTTTTTCTTCTTAATTATGTTTAGCTAGTTTCAATTCTTGGTTGAGGAAGACTAATACCTTGGATTTATTTATCTTGAGGAGATTCCTAGGCTTTTGTTTATCGATTTTATTGAATATCATTGTTTTTCTGATTTTATTGATCAGATTTGTGTTTGTTTATTGAATTAACAATCTAATGACTTGCATATAATATATTGCTAATTGGATATCAAATAAGAGATTGTTTGAGTAATCTAATTGAAGAAGCGACTAAGATTGATAATTGCCTGTTGTTTGTATTATTAAATTCTTAGGAAAATAATTGACTAAATTTATATAAACCGCTTGTGTTTATGTTATTTAGATTCACCACTCACTAGTTTTGAATGGTGTCACGATTTTAACCATGAATATGCATATAGAGATTGATTGATTGATGAAAGTTAAATTAGAACACTTGGACTAATTGACTAAGAATAAGGTGAGGAAGGAAGTAGGTTTCCAATTGATGAATATTCAAATAAAATTGAATCTTTTGTGAATCAATGAAATAGATGATAATATCCAAGGTAGAGTCCACCGATACCAAGAATCGTTTTCATTAGTTTAATATTTATTTTTAATTTATTTAGTATAATTCACTCACAACCCCATTGTTTAATTTCTTGTTTTTCTTTTGATTTTCATTAACACAAAATCGCACCTCCTCGTGGGATCGATCCCTACTCACACTACTATTTTTTTGTTATCAATCTTGAGGATTGAGTTGGGTTAATTTGGGCGTACACGATAAGCGCAACCAAATTTTGGCACCGTTGCCGGGGAGGCGTTGTATATTTTTGTGTTAATTTTTTCTTTTTCTCTCTTTCTTTCCTCCCCCCCCCCTAACCGTTACTCTTGTTTGTTCGTCCTTATAGGTTGATTTCTGATAAATCGGATCTTATCATAGTGGACTATAGGCGACTAGATGAGTTGGCATCTTGTGCGACAACTCAGCGTAGGGAATGGACAAAGTGCTTACAACTCAAGTTGGAGTGATCAATATGCCAATCAATGGATGAGCCCACCTACACCCTATATGCAAACCAACCTACCGCCATACATATCACAATATCCACGATGGACACAACAACCTCAATACCATAACCTTGGTGAGTCTTTATAGGATCTTGTTTCAAAACTTAACGATAGTACTTTGCAATTTCAACAGGAATTCAGGGCTAGCACTCAGAATTTGGGTAACCAAATGGAGCAACTAAAAAGATCGGCCGATCGGATAGCAGCACAAAGGGAGACCATGATTGCATTCGAATCATGGAGTGATGAAGAAGTGGAGACTATGGAGAAGTTGGTACGGATGCCACCCTATCTAGAAGAGGAGACACATGTGCACACAGAAGATCTCCACTGTCCAGAAATATTTCGTGATCAATCGGTAAGGAATGAAGATCGATCGCGGATATGTGCTTTTTGGTGGCCAGCTTCCAGTGGGGTTCAGCGATCGATCGGTAATTAATGAAGATCGATCGCGGATAGGAGTTTTATGGAAAAAAAATACTTTTTGAGTTTGGTTTAAGATGGACTCCTCCATGCACATCCTTCCTTATATATAGAAGACATAATGCACGAAAAAGAGGACCTTGGCACCTCTTTTATCATACCAAAGAGCAGCTCCCTCATCTACCATTCACACCAAAAATATCACAATTCATTGAAGAAGCAAGAACAAAACAAGAGACGGAATTACGGAGCGACGCACGGAGTGACACCCGCGTTTATTAGTATTTCTGAACTTATTTACTTTTGAATTTCAGATTTTGATGTTAATATTGTTGAAAGATATATTTTTGCATTATTATTTGATGATGGTAGTTGGCTAAGTTTTCTATCAAGACTAAGGGGGTCATTTGTATGAACCCATGATTTAAGTTTGAGTTTTTGAGTATGATTATGTTTTTAATGCTTTTCAAGGATTAGCTACCTTTGAATTGATTTTAGTAATTATAATTGACTTGACCATACGATATTATAATTTGACACGATAATTCATACCATGGGCTTTAGATTGAAACTGATCACATGAAATCTAGCACACTGTGATAGCTATAGATCTACCAAGATCGAAAGCTAGAAGTTTTCATAGAGCGTATGCAATGTTGGATGTTGAATGAGTACATGACCATTGACTTGTTACAATTCAATATTAGGTTCAATATAACTTGACCATAGTATATTGGATGAAATCGAAAAACTCGTCACCTTAGAACGTAGAATTTAAAGTCGTAACTAAAAGGAGAATTGTGGGGGATTATAAGGGTGAACCGAAGTCTTGATATTCGTCTCTATTAATTTCCGTATCTTTTCATTGTTTGTTTGTTTGGATTGACTAAATTTGTAGGTTTGCAATAATTAAATTTCACTCAATATTCGTAGGCTAAATATAGATAGGCTAATTAACTCTGGTAATTGCTACTAGCCCTTGTGGGTTCGACACTCGTACTTCTAATTTCATTATACTAAAACTTGACACCGTACACTTGCGCCGTTGCCGGGGACTAGTTTAAGTAATATCATAAGAGATTAGTTTACTATAATTTAGCCATATTTCTTTATTTTTACTTTTAGTACGGTTTATACGATTTCACTACTGTTGTTCCTTCGCTGTTTTGAATATTTTTTTTCAGGTAGTTGTCCTTGTAGCGCATGCTACGAAGTGACAAACCTATACTAGAGCCACTTGACTTAGAGATTGAACGAACTTGCCGTAGACTTCGGAAAGAAACTCGAGAAACGGCTGAGAATAATCAAAAGACGGAATGGTGAACAACACAACGAGGAAGTGCCAATTACAAGATCTATGATGGAGTATGCACAACCAACCTTTCAAGGCACTATGTCTAGCATCACTAGACCAAGGATTCATGCTAATAACTTCGAGATCAAGCCTGCCATAATTCAAATGATTCAACATTTTGTGCTTTGGAGGATTGCCTATTGATGATCCTAATGCTCATATGTCCAACTTCTTGGAAATATGACACATTCAAGCACAATGGCATCACTAACGACGCCATCAGGTTACGACTTTTTCCTTTTTCCTTAAATGACAAGGCTAAGAGATGGTTAAATTCATTGCCTACAGGATCAATCACTACTTGGGAGGGGATGGCTCAAGCCTTTTTATCAAAATACTTTCCCCCTTCCAAGATAGCTAAGATGCACAATGATATCACCACATTCGTGCAACATGATCCGGAGACACTGTATGAAGCTTGGTAGCGCTTCAAGGATCTACTTCGAAGTTGCCTTCATCATGGCCTTCCGATTTGGCTTCAGGTACCAACATTTTACAATGATTTATTTTCTGTTAATAGATCCATGATTAATGCAGCAGCAGGAGGAACCATTATGAGAAAGAAACCCGAGGAAGCTTCCACACTTTTGGAAGAGATGGCGTCCAACAGTTACCAGTGGCAATCCGAGAGGAATGTGCCCAAGAGACCAATGGGGTGCATCAAGTTGATGAGGTGACATCGATACAAGCTCAATTGGGGGCGTAGAATAATAAAATGGATAGCTTGACATGACAAGCAATGCAAGCTCAAGTGGTCATATGTGATTTATGTGGAGGCAACCATCCGAGCACGGAATGCCAGGTAGGTAATCCTTTTGTGCAATCTACTGAAAATGCTAACTTTGTAGGAAACAGGCCACAACAGGGTAACTCATACTCCAACAACTATAACCAACCGTGGAGGAATCATCCAAACTTCTCTTGGTCCAACCAAAAGAATGTTCTGAATCCACAACCTCCACCTGGTTATCCACCAAAGCCAAGTATGGAAAAGTTTCTAACCAAGTTCATTACATCCACGGAGAATAGAATGCAAAATAATGCTTCAATAAAGAACTTGGAAACTCAAGTGGGGCAGTTGGCAACTATGATAGCTGGAAGAACAGAAGGGAATCTACCTAGTGATACTGAAAAGAATCCGAAGGAGCAAGCAAAGGCAATTTCACTGATGAGCGGAAAAGAAGTTGGTCTGCAAACTGAAAACACCGAGGAGGAACACAATGCTGATGTAATTGAGAATGAAGTCCAACCACGCGACAAGGGTAAGTCTACTACTCCTACTTCACCTATCACACCACCCAAGCAGGTACAAATCCCTCTCCCATTTCCTGCTGCATTAAAAAGGGCTAAGGTAGATGCTAGTTTCGCTAAGTTCTTAGAGATCTTTAAGAAATTGCATATAAATATTCCATTTGCTAATGTCTTACTTCAAATGCCTAGTTATGCTAAGTTTTTGAAGGATATTCTATCGAATAAGAGGAAGTTGGGTGAGCTTGAGACAATAAAGTTAACTGAGGAGTGTTCTGCAATTGTGCAAAACAAATTACCTCCAAAGTTAAAAGATCCAGGGAGTTTTTCTATACCTTGCACTATTGAGTCTATTTCATTTGCAAAATCTTATGTGATTTAGGTGCAAGTATTAATCTTATGCCTTTGTCGATTTTCAGGAAGTTGGGGCTTGGAGAGCCAAAACCAACACGGATTCATTACAGTTGGCGGATAGGTCCATTACATATCAAAGAGGAATCATCGAAGAGTTTTAGTAAAGGTTGGCAAATTCATTTTTCCAGTAGATTTCCTGGTTTTGGATATGAAAGAAGACTTGGACACACCACTGATATTGGGGCGACCATTTTTAGCTATTGGGAAGGCATTGATCGATGTTCATCAAGGGAAACTGATCCTACGTATAGGAGAGGATCAAGTTACTTTTAATGTTTTCAAAGCTATAAAACATCCACATGATGATCGTATGTGTTTCAGTGTAGATATAGTTGATATGTTGTCTTTTAGTATGTTTCAGGGGTCACGAAAGGACGGGTTGGAAGCATGCTTGATCGATGATACGGATGAGCTTAAGGACAGTGACAAATTGAAGAAGATAGTAGCTCAGTTGAATGCTAATCCTCCTCACACATTGGGGCAAAGGGACATCAAGCCACAAAAGCCTTCAATTGAAGAACCACCCACTCTTGAACTCAAGACCCTACCAACTCACCTCAAGTGTGTTTATTTGGGTAATAATAATTTGTTACCAGTAATTGTGTCTTCATCTGTGACAAGTATTGACGAGGAGAAGCTCCTTAGGATTTTTAGGGAGCACAAGCAAGCCTTTGGATGGAAAGTGGCGGACATAAAAGGAAAGCCCATCGATGTGCATGCATAAAATTTTGATGGAGGACACTTACAAGCCTTTGGTGCAACCACAACGCCGTTTGAATGCAAAGATGCAAGAGGTAGTCAAGGCGGAAGTGATTAAGCTACTCGACGTAGGTATTATCTATCCTATCTCAAATAGTGCATGGGTAAGTCCGGTGCAATGTGTACCAAAGAAAAGAGGTATGACTATTATTACCAATGAAAATAATGAATTAATACCTACTAGAACAGTCACTGGTTGGAGAGTCTGTATTGACTATAGAAAACTTAATGAAGCTACAGGTAAGGACCACTTCCCCCTTCCCTTCATTGATCAAATGACGGAGAGACTAGCTGTGTATGATTATTATTGCTTCCTAGATGGTTATTCGGGATATAATCAGATAGCAATTGCACCTGAGGACCAAGAGAAGACCACCTTCACTTGTCCTTATGGTACATTTACATTTATTATGTAATGCACCTGCTACGTTTCAAAGATGCATGATGTCTATATTCCATGATATGGTAGAAATGTTTTTAGAAGTGTTCATGGATGATTTTTCTGTGTTTGGAAATTCATTTGATTCCTGCCTGCATAATCTTGATCTGGTGTTGACAAGGTGTGAGGAGAATAGCTTGGTATTAAACTGGGAGAAGTGTCACTTCATGGTACAATAAGGTATAGTCTTGGGCCATAAAATATCCCAAAAGGGTATTGAAGTGGACCGAGCAAAGGTACAAGTGATACCAGAACTACCTCCACCAGTATTAGTGAAGGGAATTCGCAGTTTTCTAGGACATGCTGGGTTCTATAGACGATTTATTAAGGACTTTTCTAAAATTTCAAAACATTTATCTCATTTGTTGACTAAAGAAGCACCATTTGATTTTAATGCTGATTGTTTGCAGGCATTTGAGACACTAAAGGAGAGATTGGTAACTACACCTGTCTTAATAGCACCTGACTGTGATCTGCCATTTGAGTTGATGTGCGACGTTAGCGACACAGCTATTGGAGCGGTATTGGGACAAAGAAGGAACAAGGTATTTCATACTATTTACTATGCTAGTAGAACTTTAAATGAGGCACAACAAAACTATGCCACCACTGAGAAATAACTTCTAGCATTAGTATTTGATTTTGATAAATTTCATCTTATCGTTGTCTATTGAAAGTAATTGTGTACACTGATCACTCAGCAATCAAATATCTTCTTGCTCAAAAAGACGTTAAACCATGTTTAATCCGATGGATTCTTTTATTGCAAGAATTTGACTTAGAAATTAAAGATAAGAAGGGTGTAGAGAACGTAGTGGCGGATCATTTATCTAGGATTGATAATGAGATTGAGAAACATGATAATGAAGTGGAAGAGATCAACGAAATATTTCCCGATGAATAGCTTTTTCAAGTTCTTGCATTACCTTGGTATGCCGATTTTGCAAATTATCTGGTTAGCGATATCCTCCCACAAATGACCTTTTATCAAAAGAAAAAATTATTATCTAATGTGAAACACTACACGTGGGAGGAACCATTGTTGTTCAAGGTTTGTGCAGACAATACGATCAGGAGGTGTGTTCCAGAAGATGAGATGGCATCCATCCTGAGCCACTGTCACGATCGCGAGGTAGGTGGATACATGGGTCCAACCAAAACTGTTGCGAAGGTACTTGAATCCAGCTTCTATTGGCCTACATTATTTAAATATGCATACAGGTACATTTCTGTGTGTGATAAATGTCAAAGGACAGGTAACATTTCTAGGAGGCATGATATGCCCCTAAACAGTATTCTTGAATGTGAATTGTTTGATGTTTGGGGCATAGATTTTATGGGACCATTTCCTAATTCGTGTTCAAATTATTATATACTTATTGTTGTTGATTATGTGTCAAATTGGGTTGAAGCTGAAGCTTCATGTACTAATGATGCTAGAGTGGTGGTGAAATTTTTGAAAAAGAACATTTTTACTCGATTTGGCACCCCTCGAGCAATCATTAGTGATGTGGGTCACATTTTTACAACAAACTTTTGAAAAACTTTTGAGCAAATATGGTGTCACCCACAAGGTTGCAACACCTTATCACCCACAAACTTGCGGAAAAGTAGAAGTTTCTAATAGAGAAGTGAAGCAAATTTTGGAAAAAACAGTCAATGAGTCTAGAAAAGATTGGTCTTCGAGGTTAGATGATGCTTTATGGGCGTATAGAACTGCTTTTAAAACACCAATTGGTACAACACCATATATGTTAGTTTTTGGGAAAGCCTGTCCGGTAGAACTTGAACATAAGGCATATTGGGCAATCAAAAGTCTAAATTTTTATTTAACTGTTGCAGGTGATAAACTCTTCTACACTTAAACGAAATGGAAGAGTTTAGGAACCAAGCTTAGGAGAATGCCAAGATCTACAAAGACAAGACCAAAAAATGGCACGATGCTCGGCTAAGTCAGCGAGATTTCCAAGAAGAAGATCTGGTTCTGCTATTCAACTCTAGATTGAGGCTCTTCCCAGGTAAGTTAAAATCTAGATGGTATGGCCCTTTTACGGTAACTAGATTATTCCCATCCGGTGCCATCGAGATCAATGATCCAACTAAGGGAACATTCACAGTCAATGGACAAAGACTGAAACACTATCTGTGATATCCCCGAAATAATAAATTGCAATTTGGGCATTAATTATGATTATGTGATTATTATGGTATTAATTAATTTAGTGTTGGAATTAATTATCTTGTTGAAATGCTTAGTCACATGGTATGCATGACCCGGTGGTGCATTCCAGGGTGCATGTTATGCATGTTGGGAAATTGAGGGTTATCATGGTTTATTGTGATGGTTGATAATTATATGGTAAAGCATGGATTTAATTGGGGTTTTGGTGCATTTTGGTAAAATGCTTTTAAAATATCATGTTGGAGTATCTTATACATCATGCTAATTATTGGGGTACATGTTTTAATTACAACCCCTTTATACCCCCACTACCCCCACTTTACCCATGACTTTACCAATCCCCAAATCACTCTTCCAAACCCTATCCCCTCACCATTTTTGAAATTGGCTAAAGGAGGAAGGAGGAAGGAGGAATCTTCACAAAAGCTCGGTTTGTGAGATTCTTGGTGAGATTTAGAGTCCATAAGAGGTATGGATACCTCCTTGAGGTTTTAATGGTGTTTGGTTTGGTTTTGAAATGGTATTTGAGGCGATCGAGCGCGCCAAATGTGGCGATCGATCACCGAGTGCAGAAAAGTTTGGTAACGGGCAGTGTGATCTCGCGATTGATCGGGGCCTTGCGGCGATCGATCGCGAGTCACCAAAAAATGTAATTTTGGTTATTTTTATGAAATTTTTGATATTGGACTATTATTGGCTCCTAATATTGGTTTGTGTGAATGTGTAGAACCATCCCAGGTGGCCACACAGCCTAGGAGATAAAGTCCATCACACACCACATTTTGGAACTAAGGTACGTATTGAGACGTACGGGCATCGGACGGTAAAACATATTTATACGCATTGAATTGGTTATGCATTATGGTTGCACACATGGAGTTAATTATGCATTATGGTTGCATACATGGTTTTGGTTATGCATCATGGTTGCATACATGGTTTGGATATGCATTATGGTTGCATGTGTATATTGGATGCATTGGTGCATGTGATTGTGAGTCGAGATTATATTCCAGTGATGAAGAATACTTGCCGCCTTCATGTCGAAGCGAAGATAGAATACTTGCCGCTGTCATATTATAGCGATGAAGAATATTTGCCGCAAATATGTCTAAGCGAAGGATCATTCCGCTGTCATATTACTATTGCGAGGGATATTATGCCGCTAATATGTCGAAGCGAGGGGTATTAATGCCGCTGTCATGTAAACGCTAGGGGTATTATGCCACTGATATAATAAGACTGAAATGGCCATTGGTATACATGGAATTGATGCATGTCATGACATACATTATTGGTATTATAATCCATTGATTATGATTGTGGTACATGGACAACCAAAGGGAGCTTTTAAATGTATTAAATACAGGAAGTGATTCGTAGTTACGGTTTATGCATTTGAATTACAATCATATTAATGTGAATATGGTTTATATACATGCTCACGGTTTTCGAGTTGTTCCTGTAGGTACTTTTGGGCGGACGGGCTAAGGCGGGTTGATGCGGTGAGCTAGTGAGGAGTGCTTTTGGTATAGCAGGCTTAATTCTTTTGTATAGTCTCTACTCAGGAGTAGTGTAAAGCTATAGGATTAACATTCAATTGGTTGGGAATGTAATTAATTCCTTTTGGAAATTTTATTTTGGCACTGTAATCTTAACAGCTCAAGGCATCAACATGAACTTTATACTATATAGATGTATGTTGGCTCTATTTACGCCTTTAATCCGCACTTAAGGAACTAGGGTCCTTACAGCAGTGGTATCAGAGCCAGGTTAGAGAACCCGGAACGAGTGAAGGGTAGCCTTAGCATGGTTGGCTAGGAGGTTACATTTGGGCATGTTTATGCACGTAATGCATATTGGTTTATACAATTGTTATACTAACATGCTTATTATCATTCATGTTATCTAACGGTATAGCATATGTATTGTTTTGGAATTGTTGTTAACCCTTGTGTTACAGCATGGCGGCTATGAACTTGGGGAACCTCAATGAAGAGGTAGGGGATGTTGGAAGCGTGAATGAAAGTATTGGTCAGACAAATCCTTTACCTCCACCGGCTATGGGCGTGGAACCGGTAGCCCAGTTGTTATTGCCAGGGGAGCTTAGTGTGACTCAGTTTTTGACTTTCCACCCGCCCCGATTTGAGGGGACAGAGACAGGGGAAGAGGCCGAGGAGTGGCTAGAAAGACTGGAGCAGATATTTGTGTCTGCGCCGTGTGCTAGGACGGCATGGTTGAGGCTGACAGAGTTCCAACTAGCAAAGAAGTCTTCCATGTGGTGGAAGACGACGGTGATGGAGTTGAGGGATCAGGGCATGGTGATCGACTGGACTTTATTCAGGACTCGGTTTCTATACCGGTATTTTTCTGCTGCTGCGAGACATATGAAGGAGGATGAGTTCACTAATTTGAAGCAAGGGGGCATGACTGTTTCGGACTATGCCATGCATTATTCTTCACTGTTGAGGTATGTTCCTCATATCGCAACAAATGGGCATGAAAAAATGAGGCACTTTTTGAAGGGATTGCGGCCGGAGCTATTTGATCGGGTTATTACCAACAACCCAACCTATTTTGATGACGCTCTTACTAGAGCGGAGCTGGCGGAGATAGGAGTGGCACTTATCCGGAAGCCGTACCCCCACAAGTTCCATCTCAAAGATCTACTTCTGATAATCTAAAGCCTCGGGGAGGATCTTTTAAGTCACGTGGGACTTCTTCTTTTTCCCGGTTTAGTGGGAAGCGGCCGGATAGCCGGAAGCAAGGAGATCGGAGGAGTGGTGTATCCACCTTTGGAGGACCAACTCAAGCTAGTAGAGTTGGAGATGTTAAGTGTCACTTTTGTGGAGGGCTGCATTTGATGCATGATTGTTCTGCGTGCTATAGATGTGGCAAGCCGGGCCACATTGCTCGGCGTTGTCCCAATCGGGAAGGACTGATGGATCTTAAGGAAGGTCGAGGGAGGTTTTCTAGTGGGACGGTGCAGCAGAGGCAACCGATGGTGCCTTGACAGATGGGAGGATATGCGATGGGGACACCTCAGGGACATGTCTATGCACTGACTAGGGAGCAGGCCGATGCAGCTCCAGAGGAGGTGATAGCTGGTACGTGCCTTTTATTTACATATTCTGCCTTTATTTTGATAGACACAGGCGCTTCGCACTCCTTTGTGTCTGCGGACTTTGTGGAGAGTCATCATATGTGCACGTCTCCGTTACCCACGTCTCTATTGGTCTCGACACACACTGGAAGGAATATTGTTGCTGATCAGTTTCTGATGGACTGTCTCATTTATTTTGAGGGCAATGAGATAAAGGCAGATTTGATTGTATTGGGTATGTCATACTTTGACTGCAATGTGGTCATCGACATTCTGAACAGATATCAGACAGTAGTGGATTGTCGGCAGATGATGGTTTCGTTCAGATCTGATTTGTTGATTCAGTGGACTTTTTATGGGAACGGTTCTCGTGCGAGGTTTCCGTTGATATTGGCGATTAAGATGTCCCAATTATTGGAACGTGGACACACGGGCTATCCTATCTATGCCGTGGACACGACGGGGAAGAATAAAGAGTTGAGGGTTGAGGATGTACCTGTGGTAGCAGAATTTGCTGATGTATTTCCGGAGGAGATTTCAGGATTCCCACCGGCTAGAGAAGTCGAGTTTGGGATTGAGTTGTTACCAGGGACATCCGCTATTTCTCGTGCCCCTTACAGGATGGCACCGGCAGAGTTAAGGGAATTGAAGGAGCAGTTGCAGGAGCTCCTTGACAAAGGATATATATGCCCTAGCGTATCGCCTTGGGGGCGCATCAGTTCTTTTTGTGAAGAAGAAGGATGGTTCGACGCGTTTGTGCATCGATTACCGGCAACTAAATAAGGCCACGGTGAAGAACAAGTATCCCCTCCCAAGGATTGATGATTTATTTGATCAGTTGTAGGGTACTAAGCTGTATAGCAAGATTGACTTGAGATCAAGTTACCATCAGATACGGGTCAGGGAGGAGGATGTGCAGAAGACAACATTTCGGACTCGGTATGGATACTACGAGTTCCTAGTCATGCCGTTCGGTGTGAAGAATGCCCCAGCTGTCTTTATGAGCTTGATGAACATAGTGTTTCAACCATATCTTGACCAGTTCGTCATAGTGTTTATTGACGACATACTCATCTACTCTTGGAGTAAGGAAGAGCACATGAAACACTTGAGAACAGTACTCCAAATCCTCAGGGATAATCAGTTATTTGCCAAGCTCAGCAAGTGTGAGTTCTGGTTAAGCAGTGTGGTGTTCTTGGGGCATGTTATAACTAGCAGTGGAATATCGGTGGATCCCAGAAAGATAGAGGCTATGATGGAGTGGGCTGCAACCTCTTCTGTACCCGAGATATGGAGCTTTCTTGGTTTGGCCGGTTATTATCGACTCTTCGTCGAGGGATTTTCAAAGATCGCCAAGCCGTTGACTCAGTTGACCCAAAAGGGAGTACAATTCTTTTGGTCTGAGGCTTGTGAGGAGAGCTTCCAAGAGTTGAAACACCGGTTGACGACGGCACCTGTGTTGGTGATTCCTACGGAGAACACTAGGTTTGTTCTTTATACCGATGCATCACTTCAGGGCCTTGGATGTGTATTGATGCAAGATAAGCATGTGGTAGCTTATGTATCGAGGCAGTTGGAGCCGCATGAGACTAGATATCTAGTCCATGACTTGGAGTTGGCGGCTATTATTTTTGCCCTGAAGATTTGGAGGCATTACCTTTATGGTACGTCGTTTACCATTTATACGGATCACAAGAGCCTGAAGTTCTTGTTTACTCAGGCGAAGTTGAATATGCGTCAGAGGAGATGGATGGTGGTAGCGTTTATCGAATACGCCCAAATTAACCCTCTCAAGTTAATAACAGTAATGAATGTAGTAGCGTGAGTAGGGATCGATCCCACGAGGAAGGTTATATCTTTGTGTTAGCTTATGCAAACGAAAATAAAAAGGGGTTTTGAAGTCAAAGTAATAATAATACGATGCAAAATTAAACTACTATGCAAAATTATCTAGATGAATTAACTTATGAGAAAAGTGCGATTCTCGTTTTTCGGTTAACTTTACAATTGGCGTTTACTATCTCGATCATCGATCTTCACAAATGGTTCAATTTCCATATGAATATTCATCGTGGATGTTTAATCCAATAATCAAAATCCTATCTCACCTTAAGTTTAGTTAAGTAGCCCAAGCGTTCTAGTTTAACCCTTATCACACAATCAATCAAAATACAAGCGATTAAGATTTAAATCGATGATAGCATATGAACTAGTGAGATCGATGAAGCTAAACAACATAATCCAAGCGTCTATGTTTAATTTAGTCAATTGCTTACCCTAAGAATTTAACAAACTCACAAACGGAATTTAATCAATCTTAGTTGCTTCGTAAATTAGAGGGATCAAACGATTCCGTATTTGATATCTAATTTAGCTTTAAATTGTATGAACAATAGCTAGGTGATCAGTCCAACAATCATGCATAACAATTATGACAATCAAATCAGAAAAACAATTGATACTCAATGCAAATCAACAATCAAAACTTATCTCACAAGAATCGTAAACATCCAATGTATCGTTTTCCTCAACCGAGAATCACAAAAGTATTTAGCTACTCATAACTAGATTAACAATAACCAAAATTAATCTAAAAAACATCAAACTAATAGGAGAAGAAAGAGTTACTAAAAGGAAGCACGATTCCGGCTTGTCGATTCCGTCCTCGTTCTTCGTTGTTCTTGAAGAAAACTTGAAAGCAAATTAATCTAAAACCTAAAATTATTCTAAGAGTATCAAAAACTATCAAAAAACTGCTGCTAATGAGGCTTAGTCTCTAGTTTTAGGGTATGAGAGTGATAAATATGGGATACAATCTTTTAAACATGGTAAAAGACTCAATTTCCAAATTTCCGGACTCCTCGGCGATCGATCGCCTGATGTGTGGCGATCGATCGCGAGGCTTTTATTTTTCAGAAAAACCCTTGAGGCGATCGATCGCTATAAAGTGGCGATCGATCGCCGAGCTCCAGTAGACTTTGGCGATCGATCGCCACTTCTTCGCGATCGATCGCTGGCTCTTCAATTTTGATGCAAATGTTTCTGTCCATAGGCGATCGATCTCCTCTTCGTGGCAATCGATCTCCTCCTTCAAAATTACATTTTTGCCCTTTTCTTGATCAACTTTTAGTCCTTGTCATGTCCATGTCTCTTCTTGGTCTTTACACATCGTTTTTAGCTCGTTTTCTTCGATTGTACCTACAATTACACAAATATACAATTAGATAGCATACGTATCAAATTATCTATCAAAACCTACCAAATCGTAGACAATTAAGCACTAAAGATGTGTCTATTTCTAGTCACATCAAACTCCCCCATACTTACTCTTTACTCGACCTCGAGTAAACAAATAAAACTACAATATTTTTGTTTGGCTCATAGGTTCATAACAAAGCCACTTGTCCTCACTTTAATGCCTCAACAATTTTAACATGCATAATAATGAACGGTGGTGAAAAGTTAACAGTGGAACAAGTTCAATCCCTAAACATTTCGTACCCAACGAAGTAGTGAACGTGTGTGTGTGGTCATAAAAAAGTGTTGTGTACAAATTATAGATCCAAAATATGCAAAGCCATAATAGTTCAAGTCATACACTAACACAAGTATAAGCTCACTTGCACACTCTTCTCCACTATCTTAGCTACTTTGCAAACATAAATCAAGTAGGTCTTTATTAGCTTGTAGCTTGGCCTAGGTATTGGCTTATGAAAGAAAGGGTAAGGATATTCAAACAAGAGAGTACGATGAAATGCACACTAAAAGCTTCTCTTCTTGTATGAATTTTTCAACTTTGTTCTTTTTCACAAGGTTTATTTCAACACTTTGCTTCTTTCGTGCCTTGGCTCTCCTTGGAGTCATATTTTCATCTATTTTTTCAAGGCATCCTTTTTTCTTTCATGCATTCCATTATTTTGACAATTAAGCTTACAAATATACTTCAATGATTCCCACGTGCATTTGAATGAAATACATCATACTCCCTTAAAATGTATGGATTAAAATCACATTTAGGCTTAAAGGGTAGGATGATAAGCTAGTCAAGAAATGTTGAATGGGGGTCTTTAGTATGCTTAGCATACTACCATTCTTTTACATTTAAGGCTCAAAATAGGTACTAGAGAATGATTTTGTTTACATGGTAGGCTTGAAAGGCACAAACGCATCAAAGATCGCCTATATCACTTTCATGTTTGCAAGTAGTCTAGACATACGCCTCAAAGAGCATGTAGTTAAGTTCTAGCATGTATTAGAGACTTCTTAAGACTATCACAAAGTTCACACAATCTTCACTAAGTTATGCACACTTCACAAGTCATGACAATAATGTGCTCAAAATATTCAACTTACTAAGTTAAAGTACACTTTGCATTAGAGTTCAAAGTGTTCCAAGGTTAACAATTCACCTATGTTCAAAAACATGCATGATATCAATTAGGTTTGATCATGGGCTAGTGATTCTAAGCATGTGTTCATTACTAGTTATGAGCTCAAAATTTTAAAATTTTTCGATTTTTTTTTGTATTTTTGCAATAAGAAAAACAATAACACACTACTAATCCCTCCCCCATACTTAAATCTTACATTGTCCCCAATGTAAGGCAAAAATACAAGAAAAGAGATCCAACTATGAAAGCAATAAAAATAAAAGGGAGAAAGGAAACTAACTCCCCTTGGGTTGCCTCCCAAGCAGCGCCTCTGTTTAACGTCGGTGGCCCGACGCCAGTTCATTCACGTGATGCTTGGTGGATCTTCAAGATCCACTTCTCCTTCTTTGGCGGCATGGAAACCTTCATAGTATGGTTTCAGTCTATGTCCGTTTACCTTGAATGTTTTATCTTTTGCTAGGCTTTGGACTTCAACTGCACCATGTGGAAAAACAGCAGTTACGATAAAAGGTCCAACCCATCGAGAACGTAGTTTACCTGGAAAGAGACGAAGGCGGGAAAGGTAGAGGAGGACTTTTTGACCAACGACAAATTCCTTCCTCGAGATTATCTTGTCATGAAATGTCTTCGTTTTTTCTTTGTAAAGCTTTGCACTTTCATACGCATCATTGCGGATCTCTTCTAATTCTTGCAATTGCAGCTTTCTATGCTCCCCGCTCTTGTCCATAGCCATGTTAAGGTGTTTGATGGCCCAAAATGCTCGATGCTCCAACTCTACAGGCAAATGACAGGGTTTACCAAAGATTAGTCTATAAGGAGACATACCTATTGGCGTTTTGTATGCCGTTCGATAAGCCCATAGTGCATCGTCTAGTCTCAAGCTCCAATCCTTTCTAGTGGGATTCAAAGTCTTTTCCAAGATAGATTTGATTTCTCGATTTGAGACTTCAGCTTGTCCATTTGTTTGCGGATGGTAGGCGGTGGACACCTTGTGTGTCACATGGTACTTCTTTAATAGACTCTCCACCGTCCTGTTGCAAAAATGGGTGCCTCGATCACTTATGATTGCTCTTGGAGTCCCAAACCTAGAGAAAATGTTATGCTTTATAAAACCTGCAACCACTTTCGAATCATCAGTACGGGTGGCTAAAGCTTCCACCCATTTCGACACATAATCCACAGCAAGTAAAATGTAAATGTGGCCAATAGATTGTGGAAATGGTCCCATGAAGTCGATGCCCCATACATCAAATATTTAACAATAAAGTATGGGTTGTTGGGGCATCTCATTTCGTCGAGATATGTTGCCTGTCTTTTGACACTCATGGCACGATTTGCAGAAATTATATGCATCATGAAACAAAGTTGGCCAAAAGAATCCACATTCTAATACTTTGTGTGCCGTTCTTTTGGCTCCAAAGTGGCCACCAACCTCATGGGAATGACAAAAATGGAGTATAGAAGATACCTCATTGTCCGGAATGCAACGCCTGATGACTTGATCCGCACAATGTTTCCATAAGTATGGCTCATCCCAAACATAATACTTGGCGTCGCTTCGAATTTTCCCGCGTTGATTCCTATTCAATCCATTAGGAAAAGTGTTAGTGGCCAAAAAATTAGCAATACCTGCATACCATGGTAAAATGTCGTGTACAGCAAATAGTCGTTCATCCGGGAATTCTTCTTTTAGACACGGTGTATCATTCACATTAACCAAACGACTTAGGTGGTCAGCCACTTTATTTTCTGCGCCTCGCTTATCTTTGATTTCAACATCAAATTCACTCAACAGTAAGATCCATCTTATTAGTCTTGGCTTTGCTTCCTTCTTTGTCATCAAGTACCGCAAGGCTGCATGATCAGAATAAATGACAACTTTAGCCCCGAGCAAATAAGATCGAAATTTTTCTAAAGAAAACACAACAGCTAATAGCTCCTTTTCTGTAGTGGAATAGTGCCTCTGAGCATCATTCAAGTTCATGGAAGCATAGTAGATGGCATGACAAATCGTCCAAATCTTTTGGCCCAAAACGGCGCCCACTGCATAGTCGCTTGCATCACACATGATCTCAAATGGCTTACTCCAGTCAGGAGGTTGGATAATGGGTGTGGATGTCAAGGATGTCTTTAATGTATCAAATGCGGTCTTGCATGCCTCATCAAATTCGAATGCCATATCCTTTTGTAATAGTTTGCATAATGGTGATGCTATCTTGGCGAAGTCCTTGATATACCTCCGATAGAAACCTGCATGGCCAAGAAAAGAACGTACATCCCGCACACAAATAGGATAAGGTAGAGACTGAATAATATCAATTTTTGCTTTATCTACCTCCATACCCTTTGATGAGACCACATGACCCAAAACAATACCTTGCTCTACCATAAAGTGGCATTTTTCAGAATTTAGCACCAGGTTTGTTTCTATGCAACGCTTTAGGACAAGGGTAAGGTTAGTTAGACAAGCATTGAATGAGTCACCATAAACAGTAAAGTCATCCATGAATACCTCTAATATGTGCTCAGTGAACTCAGAAAATATACTAACCATACACCGTTGAAATGTGGCCGGTGCGTTGCAAAGTCCAAAGGGCATGCGCCTATAAGCGAAGGTTCCAAAGGGGCATGTGAACGTGGTCTTTTCTTGATCTTCCGGAGCAATTGCAATCTGGAAATAATCGGAATATCCATCAAGAAAATAGTAATAAGAATGACATGCTAACCTTTCAAGCATTTGATCAATGAAGGGCAATGGAAAATGGTCCTTGCGGGTCACGGTGTTCAATTTGCGGTAGTCAATGCAAACTCTCCACCCATTCTGAATGCGGGTGGTCACTAATTCATCGTCTTTGTTCCTCACCACTGTAATGCCAGTCTTCTTTGGAACTACTTGGACAGGGCTGACCCACTGGCTATCAGAAATAGGGTATATCATTCCAACTGCAAGAAGCTTTAAGATTTCCTCTTTCACTACTTCCATCATCGGTGGGTTGAGTTTCCTTTGCGGTTGGCGTGTAGGTTTTGATCCTTCTTCAAATAGAATCCTATGCATGCATGTCGAGGGGCTTATTCCTTTGATGTCAGCAATGGTCCATCCTATCGCGGTCTTGTGCTCCTCTAGCACTTGAATGAGCTCCTTCTCTTTGCTATCTCCCAACTTGCTAGAGATTATCACCGGTAATGTGTTTCCTTCTCCAAGGAACACATACTTTAGGTGACTTGGTAACGGCTTCAACGCAATAGTGGGTGCCTGCGATACCGAAGGGAGAGGTCTAGAGTTAGGAATAGGCAATGACACAAATGAAATATTACCTTGTATCTCGGGCGTGGTATCCAGCGCATTGATGTTGTGTTCCACTTCATCTCCAAGTGGCAACTCGTCCTCAAAATGATCTAGAGGGGTGGTGAGGGCTATCTCCAACTCGTCTTTACCTGCAGTCTCAAAGATCCCTTGGGACAAGTAATCAATAATATCGATAGAGTAAACAGTATCATCATCATCACAAGGATATTTCATGGCATCATGTATATTGAATTTAACGATCTCACCATCAAACTCCATCGTAAGTGTGCCACTATGAACATCTATCTTAGTCTTGGATGTTTTCAAGAAGGGTCTCCCCAACAATATAGGACTATTATTGTCCCCCTTTGCCATATCAAGCACATAAAAATCAGCGGGAAATACCAACTCATTTACCTGTACTAAGACATCTTCTAAAATTCCCCTAGGGTATGCATTAGATCTATCTGCTAACTGAACAACTACCCTTGTGTCATTTAAAGGTCCTAGATTCAAAGAAGCATAGAGAGAGTATGGCATGACATTTATCGATGCTCCTAGATCTAGCATAGCTTTTTCAAGACGTGTTGTGCCAATTGTGCATGGAAAGTTGAACATACCTGGGTCCTTGCACTTGGTAGGGATTTTCCTTTGGATGACTGCTGAGATGTTCTCCCCCAACTCAACCTTGTGGCATCCTTTAAGCCTTTTTTTCCTCTTGGCGGTGCACAACTCCTTTAAGAACTTTGCATAGCGCGGCACTTGCTTTATCGCATCCAACAGTGGAATGTTCACCTCACATCTTCGAAATGTTTCGTATAGGTCCTTGATGCTTTCATTCCTCCTATCTTCCTGATATGCGAGAGGGAAAGGGGGTTCAATCTTATACTCACGGAGTGGAGGAGACTCACCTTTTGGTTCTTCTTCTTGCATGGAATTATTTCCCGTAGGCTTGATCTCTTTCTCTTCATCTTCTTTTTTGAGTTCTTTCCCACTCCTTAGTTTAATTGCACTTGCATTCTCCATTGGATTCACTACTGGTTGTGACGGGAGAGTGTTTGATCTTTGAGAATCAATGCGATTTATTGCTGTTGCCATCTGACCCATTTGAGTAGTCAAGCTTTGGATGCTTGCTCTTGTCTCCTGTTGAAATTTTAGAGATCCATTAGCAAGTTCCTTAACAATATTTTCTAAATACTCACCAGGTGTTGTGGTTGGAATGGCTTGTTGTGGCCTTTGGAATGGTGGCTTATATGGTGGTGGGTGTTGTTGCATCTGTGGCTCATTTGGATCCCATATCTCAAATTTGGATGATCTCGCCATCCTGGGTTGTAAGTGCTAGAATAGGGATCATACTTCCGTTGTGGTTGTCCCGGAAATCCGCCTGCCGCATTTGCTTCCTCAAATGAAGGTTCTTGAAGTTTGGGGCAAGTGTCAGTTGGATGACTCGGTAGTGCACAAATTCCACATACCTTAGCACTTTGTCCCATTCCGATCGCAAGTTGTTTCACAATACCTGTTAAATCAATCAATTGTTGTTCGAGGCTAGAACATTTACCTCGCCTTGCTTCCTAAGTTTATGGTCCGATCGAGCAGTTCCAAACTGTTGAGAGTTGGCTGCCATGTTCGCAATCAAGTGTCTTGCTTCCGTTGGCGTCTTATCTACAAATGCTCCTCCACTAGCAACGTCCACCAAATTCCTGTCATTTGGCAAAAGACCCTCATAAAAATATTGAATCAGTAAATGTTCACTTATCTGATGTTGAGGGCAGCTTGCACAAAGCTTTTTGAAGCGCTCCCAATATTCATGCAGTGATTCCTCTTGGAGTTGTCTAATGCCGTATATATCTTTGCGGATATTCGTCGCTCTTGATGCAGGAAAGTATTTCTCCAAGAAGGTTCTTTTCAGCTCGTTCCATGTAGTGATGGATCCAGAAGGTAAATAGAAGAGCCAATCTTTAGCCGCGTCCTTCAAAGAGAACGGAAAAGCACGTAATTTGATTTGTTCCTCGGTTATTCCAGTCGGCTTCATTGTAGTGCACACTACATGGAATTCCATCAAATGCTTATGCGGATCCTCACCTGCAAGGCCATGAAAAGAAGGTAAAAGATGTATTAGGCCAGATTTTAATTCAAAATTTATATTAGTAGCAAGTGTAGGAAAGGTTATGCAGAGATGCTGCTGATCCAAAGTAGGATTAGCTAGTTGTCGTAGGCTTTGATTCTCTGCCATGATGGTTCTTTCCTCTTCTTCTTTCACTTGTCTTCGATTTTCTCTTCTTAGGTGGTATAAAGTCCTTTCTATCTCGGGATCGTATTGATGTTCGTCCTCCTCGAATGAAAACTCGCCTGCGTGCATGAACAAACAGGTAAAAAGCACGGGAAGAAGAATATCAATAAAAGTTAACACAAATTAATAAAATTGCCTTCCCCGGCAACGGCGCCAAAATTTGGTAGCGTTTATCGCATACACCCAATTAACCCTCTCAAGTTAATAACAGTAATGAATGTAGTAGCGTGAGTAGGGATCGATCCCACGAGGAAGGTTATATCTTTGTGTTAGCTTATGCAAACGAAAATAAAAAGGGGTTTTGAAGTCAAAGTAATAATAATACGATGCAAAATTAAACTAATATGCAAAATTATCTAGATGAATTAACTTGTGAGAAAAGTGCGATTCTCGGTTTTCGGTTAACTTTACAATTGGCGTTTACTATCTCGATCATCGATCTTCACAAATGGTTCAATTTCCATATGAATATTCATCGTGGATGTTTAATCCAATAATCAAAATCCTATCTCACCTTAAGTTTAGTTAAGTAGCCCAAGCGTTCTAGTTTAACCCTTATCACACAATCAATCAAAATACAAGCGATTAAGATTTAAATCGATGATAGCATATGAACTAGTGAGATCGATGAAGCTAAACAACATAATCCAAGCGTCTATGTTTAATTTAGTCAATTGCTTACCCTAAGAATTTAACAAACTCACAAACGGAATTTAATCAATCTTAGTTGCTTCGTAAATTAGAGGGATCAAACGATTCCGTATTTGATTCTAATTTAGCTTTAAATTGTATGAACAATAGCTAGGTGATCAGTCCAACAATCATGCATAACAATTATGACAATCAAATCAGAAAAACAATTGATACTCAATGCAAATCAACAATCAAAACTTATCTCACAAGAATCGTAAACATCCAATGTATAGTTTTCCTCAACCGAGAATCACAAAAGTATTTAGCTACTCATAACTAGATTAACAATAACCAAAATTAATCTAAAAAACATCAAACTAATAGGAGAAGAAAGAGTTACTAAAAGGAAGCACGATTCCGGCTTGTCGATTCCGTCCTCGTTCTTCGTTGTTCTTGAAGAAAACTTGAAAGCAAATTAATCTAAAACCTAAAATTATTCTAAGAGTATCAAAAACTATCAAAAAACTGCTGCTAATGAGGCTTAGTCTCGAGTTTTAGGGTATGGGAGTGATAAATATGGGATACAATCTTTTAAACATGGTAAAAAACTCAATTTCCAAATTTCCGGACTCCTCGGCGATCGATCGCCTGATGTGTGGAGATCGATCGCGAGGCTTTTATTTTTCAGAAAAACCCTTGAGGCGATCGATCGCTATAAAGTGGCGATCGATCGCCGAGCTCCAGTAGACTTTGGCGATTGATCGCCACTTCTTCGCGATCGATCGCTGGCTCTTCAATTTTGATGCAAATGTTTCTGTCCATAGGCGATCGATCTCCTCTTCGTGGCAATCGATCTCCTCCTTCAAAATTACATTTTTGCCCTTTTCTTGATCAACTTTTAGTCCTTGTCATGTCCATGTCTCTTCTTGGTCTTTACACATCGTTTTTAGCTCGTTTTCTTCGATTCTACCTACAATTACACAAATATACGATTAGGTAGCATACGTATCAAATTATCTATCAAAACCTACCAAATCGTAGACAATTAAGCACTAAAGATGTGTCTATTTCTAGTCACATCAGATGGATTTACTCAAGGACTATGACTGTGAGATAGAGTACCATCCGGGAAAAGCAAACTTGATAGCAGACGCCTTGAGTTGTAAAGTGAAGAGTACTGCTGAGGACACCATGTACGTATCGGCTATGATGACTTCTTATTGCCATCTGAGCTATGACTTTGATGTGGATACATCGCCGGTACGTGTATCGACCTTATTAGCGGAGCCAGATATTTATGAGAATATCAGGAGAGCTCAGAAGGCAGATGATGAGATTCAGAGATGGTCATCACTAATACATCTTGGACAGCCATCGAAGTTCAGAGTGGCTGAGGATGGATCCTTGAGATTGGGTAGCCGTTGGGTGGTTCCGAGTACGCCGGAGTTGCGTAGAGGGATCTTGGAGCGAGCTCATAGTAGCAGGCTTAGTATCCACCCAAGCGGGAAGAAAATGTATAAGGATCTATGTGGTCAGTTTTGGTGGAAAAGAATGAAGCGTGATGTCGTCGCTTTCGTTAAGAGGTGCTTGATCTGCCAGCAGGTTAAGGCAGAGAGGCAGAGACCTGGTGGTGAGTTGAAGAGTTTGGAGATACCAAAATGGAAGTGGGAACACATATCCATGGACTTTGTGACCCACTTGCCGAGGAGTGCTTCGGGTTTTGATGCCAATTGGGTGATTGTGGACAGATTGACCAAAGTAGCTCACTTCATTCCCTATAGTGTGACCTTCACCTATTTGAGGATGTCTCAGTTATATGCTTGAGATGTGGTGAGATTGCATGGGATCCCTATTTCTATAGTGTCGGATCGAGATCCGCGATTCACATCTAATTTTTGGGAGGGTCTTCAGTCAGCCTTGGGAACTGAGGTAAGGTTGAGCACTGTATATCATCCCTAAACAGATGGCCAGACCGAGCGTGCTATCCAAACACTCGAGGACATGTTGAGGGCATAGTTTGATACTTAATGGCAGGATTCAGTGGCCTTGGTAGAGTTCTCATATAATAATAGCTACCAGGCAAGCATTCAGATGGCTCCTTTTGAGGCCCTTTATGGCAGACGATGTAGATCACCCTTGTGTTGGGATGACTTGGATCGTAAATCGGTCGGAGGACCAGAAATAGTTCGGGAAATGGAAGAGAAGGTAAAGGTGATAAGGCAGAAAATGAAAGCAGCATAGGACAGGCAGACAGCTTATGCTAATAAGCGGCGGCGACCGTTAGAATTTCAATTGGGGGATAAGGTCTTTTTGAAGATCTCACCTTTCAGAGGTGTTGTGCGATTTGGAATGCGCGGGAAACTATCTCCGAGGTATGTTGGGCCGTACGAGATCTTGCAGCGCATTGGCACCTTAGCTTACCGACTGGCCTTGCCACCTTCTTTGTCTGGTATACATGATGTGTTCCATGTGTCTATGTTGCGTAAGTATGAGCCGGATCCGTCACATGTGTTGCAACCTTCCGAGGTTCAGTTAGAATCCGATGTATCTTATGTGGAACTGCCTGTTAGAATTCTGGATCGAGCGGACCGCGGACTTTGGAACAAAGTGATACCTATGATTAAAGTTCAGTGGGATCGCAGGGGTGTCTAGGAGGCCACGTGGGAGACGGAGCGGCATATGGTGCAGCACTACCTGGAACTATTTTCTGGTATGTGATTTATGTTTAGTTTCATTTTGGTAAGTGCATGCGATTTCGAGGTCAAAATCTTAGAAGTAGGGGAGTATTGTGATATCCCCGAAATAATTAATTGCAATTTGGGCATTAATTATGATTATGTGATTATTATGGTGTTAATTAATTTAGTGTTGGAATTAATTATCTTGGTGAAATGCTTAGTCACATGGTATGCGTAACCCGGTGGTGCATTCCAGGGTGATGGTTGATAATTATATGGTAAAGCATGGATTTAATTGGGGTTTTGGTGCATTTTGGTAAAATGCTTTTAAAATATCATGTTGGAGTATCTTATACATCATGCTAATTATTGGGGTACATGTTTTAATTACAACCCCTTTATACCCCCACTACCCCCACTTTACCCATGACTTTACCAATCCCCAAATCACTCTTCCAAACCCTATCCCCTCACCATTTTCGAAATTGGCTAAAGGAGGAAGGAGGAATCTTCACAAAAGCTTGGTTTGTGAGATTCTTGGTGAGATTTAGAGTCCATAAGAGGTATGGATACCTCCTTGAGGTTTTAATGGTGTTTGGTTTGGTTTTGAAATGGTATTTGTTGTTTTTGAAATGGGTTTGTTTTGGGTTGGTATTGTTTTGATTGGGTGTTGGATTTTTGGTAGTATTGTGGTGTATGTTGAAGGTTTATGGTGTTTTTATGTTGTGGGGTTGATCGTATATGTGTTGGTGAAGTTGGGGAAGAAAATATGGTGCAAAAATGATGGGTTTTGAAGTGCAAGGAGCGGCGATCGATCGCCAGTTTCTGGCGATCGATCGCGCGCAGCCAGTGCGCTCCAGTAGCGCTTGGCGATCAATCGCCACTTTGGGGCGATCGATCGGTGAGGCTGGCGATCGATCGCGCCAACTGTGGCGATCGATCGCCGAGTGCAGAAAATTTTGGTAACGGGCAGTGTGATCTCGCGATCGATCGGGGCCTTGCGGTGATCGATTGCGAGTGACTAAAAAATGTAATTTTGGTTATTTTTGTGGAAGTTTTGATATTGGACTATTTTTGGCTCCTAATATTGGTTTGTGTGAATGTATAGAACCATCACAGGTGGCCACACAGCCTAGGAGATAAAGTCCCCCACACACCATATTTTGGAACTAAGGTACGTAGTGAGACGTACGGGCATCGGACGGTAAAACATATTTATACGCATTGAATTGGTTATGCATTATGGTTGCACACATGGAGTTAATTATGTGTTATGGTTGCATACATGGTCTTGGTTATGCATCATGGTTGCCTACATGGTTTGGATATGCATTATGGTTGCATGTATATATTGGATGCATTGGTGCATGTGATTGTGAGTCGAGATTATATTCCAGTGATGAAGAATACTTGTCGCCTTCATGTCGAAGCGATGATAGAATACTTACCGCGCGATGAAGAATATTTGCCGGAAATATGTAGAAGCGAAGGATCATTCCGCTGTCATATTACTATTGCGAGGGATATTATGCCACTAATATGTCGAAGCGAGGGGTATTAATGTCGCTGTCATGTAAACGCGAGGGGTATTATGCCACTGATATAATAAGACTGAAGTGGCCATTGGTATACATGGAATTGATGCATGTCATGACATACATTATTGGTATTTATTGATTATGATTGTGGTACAGGGACAACCAAAGGGAGCTTTTAAATGTATTAAATACAGGAAGTGATTCATATTTACGGTTTATGCATATGAATTACAATCATATTATTGTGAATATGGTTTATATACATGCTCATGGTTTTGGGGCTGTTCATGTAGGTACTTTTTGGCCGACGGGCTAAGGCGGGTTGATGCGGTGAGCTAGTGAGGAGTACTTTTGGTATAACAGGCTTAATTCTTTTGTATAATCTCTACTCTAGGAGTAGTGTAAAGCTATAGGATTAACATTCAATTGGTTGTGAATGTAATTAATCCCTTTTGGAAATTTTATTTTGGCACTGTAATCTTAACAGCTCAAGGCATCAACACGAACTTTATACTATATAGATGTATGTTGGCTCTATTTACGCCTTTAATCCACACTTAAGGAACTAGGGTCCTTACACTATCATGGCATGATTTCTATCCGCCCACACGGTCCATTTTGACTCCTAAGCGTAATTGGTGAACTGTCCAGCTTGGGACTATAAATCAAGATTTTTTTTCCCTTTTTATTCGTTTTAACTTTCTAGTTAGTTTTTGTTTTATTTGCAAACTTTTGTCCGAGGATTTACTCCGTGTGTCGATTTTCCAGAGTAGGTGGAGAAGAACTACTCCCAAGAAGAAGTGTTGATTTCTAAAAATAAAAAATAAAAAAAAATTCGGGCAGTGTGTTTTGGCGATCGATCGCCATAAACTCGCTATCGATCTCGACTTTTGGAAAAAAAGAAAAAAAAACAGAAGGTAATCGCGATCGATCGGCATAACACCACGATCGATCACGCTCTTCCAGAAAATTCTCGCGATCGATCAGCAACAAATCCGCGATCGGTCGCGAGGTGAGAATTTTCATTTTTATCAGATTCAAACTTACACTTTACACACACTCAACAAAAAAATTTCAAAACCCTCCCCTCTTTTTCCCATATTTCATCTCCTCTTCACCAATACTCCTCAAATTCTTCCCTTTTTCTTCCAATTTTTGAAATAATTGATAAGGATGAATATTACGTATATTTTTGCAATGATATGTATATATTTTCGTGTTGATTCCTGGATGATGTTACGCTTTTTGGTATTTATTTGTTTGTTTCAGGAATCTAGGTGGGAAGTGGAAGAATTAAGCTAGAAAGACGAAAACGGATCAAACCGAGGCATGAAGTGAAGAAGTTGGAATCTGACATAACCGATCGATCGGAAGCAGAGCGCGATCGATCGAAGGAGGCAGAGATTTGGCAAACAAGAAAAAGCAGAGTTCGATCGATCGGCAATTTAGCTCGATCGATCGAGCATGGCAGAGATTTATCAAGCGAGATTGAAGAGTGCTCGATCGATCGGAAGTTGATGCTCGATCGCTCGAGCGAGGCAGAAAAAGTTAGGGACAAGAAATCAGAGGGCTCGATCGATCGAGACAATTAACCGATCGATCGAGCAATAGAATTTTCAGAGAAAAAAAGAGTTGATTGAGTTTGATCTATTGGGAACACTTCCATCGACCTCCTCTTCTATAAATAAGAGACATAGGGAACAAAATCAAGGGACCCAATATCATATCACACACCATAAATCAGTGTCCTATCATCCTCCAACATCCATACAATTTAAGACAAAAAACCTTTGAAGTGCAAGGAAGGAAGCAAGGGAAGAAGTAACGTTTCAACGCACGGATTCAACTCCTACGTTATCGTACTTCTAAACTTTATTTATTTTGATTTTTGAATTTATTGATGTTTATGAGGTTGAGAAACAATTATTCATCATGTTAGTTTGATTTGAATATAAAATAAGTTTATTTTATCTAGGGAAGATTGTGATTGAGTTAATGATTTGAATGTTCATAGAGTGGATTAATTCTTTTGTGCATGATTTATACTTTTAATGCTATCGAAGCCTTGCTACCTTTGATTGATTTGTGAATTATAATTGAGATCGAAAGATAAAATTATAATACGCTATAATAAATCATGTTGTATGTTAAAATTTAGATCGAGAGATTAAATCAAATATGTGATCAATTTGAATTGAAAGATTTAAAGTTAACGGTTTCATCGAGATTTATGCAATATTAAATTGGTTTAAGTGAACAAGAGTTACTTGTTTCAATTTAATATTAGTTTCAATATAGCTTGAGAAAGTGTATTAATTATTTTACGGGAATCCGTCACCTTAAGAATTAATTGGTTAATAATTGTTTTTACAAACAAATCATTGACGATAGCACAAGTGGACCGACATCTTGATAAATTTCTCGAGTGGTATTCCTTCGCATCTTCAAAGGAGTTGATTTAATTTTGAGTTTTTAAGTTTTTATTTTAATTAGATAAATATTCATATATTTCGTAGGCTAAATATAATTTTTCTAATTTTATTTGGTACTTATACGTTAGTCCATGTGGGTACGACATCCCTATTTCTAAATCACTATACTAAAACTTGACACCGTGCACTTGCGGTATAAAATTGGTACACTGGAATTAATTGTTTAAAATAAATCGAGATCAAGTTTTTGGCGCCGTTGCCAGGGACTAATTTGTATAATATCATACGCGATTAGTTAATTGTAAGGACCCCCGTGCCCTTAACCCGATATTAGTGTATTAACCACTGTACTTAGTGCATACTATCATGTTAACAAGGGGAAAGTAATTACATGCAACTCTAGCATGAATGCCCTCTATAAAATTCCTTTACATTAATCGTGTAATGTCTATACTTTCCCAACATATTCCATAAAACATGTCATGCACCTTTCAACATACACTAATATACTCTCAATTTATTTAGCAATTCCACATTTAATTGCATGCTAACCGTAATGAATAGAGAAAAGCTGTAGCCCATTTATACATTCCATATATACGTAATATTTAGTCACATAAGAGCATCCAATGAATAAGCGTGTATCTAATGTATAAAACACTCTACGGGATACCATTACTGGTGCTTCGATCCTGGAAGCACCTCTCAAGCTCAACTCGATCTCGACTCTGGATCTGAGCGCCTATCCATCCAGCTCTGGTACCTCAATCCTGGAAGTACTTCAATCAACAGCCTGAGCTCAACTCCAAAGCTGCTGCTACACCTGTACCACCTGCCCCAACAGAGACAGCCCCCACACGGGGTGAGCATACCAATATCCCAATCCAATAACCACAACAATACAATTCATAATTTACAACAATGTAAATTGCTATGAATACAAAATATACTCCCTGGATGGCATCATCATCATCCGGGGCTTCCTGTACTGTCCCTGTTCTCAAAACACTGAAACCATCAAATTCCCAAATGCCAGTTAATCATTACATTGATTAACGAATTTATTAGCCATATACCGGTATAATAATCAATACTATCAAATCATTAAACAATGATTACAAATTCCCCATATATCTCACTTATGGTTCCATAGTTCTATTTCATAGCTCGCTCTACAACAGCGGCGTTCCATTTCCACGCATACTCAACAGCAACGGCGTCATAATCGATGTTTGCTCACAGGCGACAACATCCCAATCATTGCTCGCTCAAAAGCGGCACGATGTAATTCTCAATGCATATATAGACATTTGAAGTAAGTACCATAAACCATGCACTTCAATCTCCATTTATTGCTACTACCATGTGTCATGCATTTCCACACACATTCATTGCAATACTGTGTACCAAGCACTCAACAATTGCAATTATATTAACGGGCTATGCTCGTACGTCATACGTACCTTATACTTTCCGTAGTTCAAGTCCAAACCTTGCCTTGGTCCCGTGACCGATGAATTATATGCTAAACACGATAATAATCCACAATTAATCTCAAGCATGCAATCACGTGCCCAAGCACGTTCACAAACCCCAAATATATCGTCATCCATAACGATTAACCATTTAAAAAGGCCCCGGGCGAAGCATGCATTGAAAACTCAACACGAAATAATTCCCCCAAAAAAGCATTGGCGATCGATCGCCTCGCGAAAATAGGAACAGGCGATCGATCGCTCCTTTTCAGGCGATCGGTCGCCTCTTAGCGTAAATGGCCACTGCCTCATGGCGATCGATCGCTTCATTTGAGGCGGTCGATCGCCTCACTGTTCATCTTCCTGAAATTTCCAACAACGTCGCGGCGATCGATCGCCCTGCCCTAGGGATCGATCGCCTCGACCTGTAAAAGCCAAAAATGGCGTTTTTCTTGCAAAATTTTGCCCAACAACAATCCTCACACCCCTTACAACATTAAACCTCAAAATAAACACCAAAAAAACTCCTCAAACCAACCAACCCAAAATTCTTTAAAATTCCAAAACTCAAACCCAACCCATAATGCAACCAAACCACACAAAACCACATTCAAATCGAAGACAATTACGAGGGGAAGAAACTTACCAACTTATCTTCGAGAAATCCGGCTCCTAGGACGAGCCTCCAACGATTTGCCCATCAAAAGGGAAAGGGAAAGGGTTTGGGATGAGAGAGGCGTGAGAGGGAGAGGAGGGGAGAGAAATGGATTCCCAACGACGGAATCCCGAGTCCAACTGGTATATATAGCAAAAATGCCCCAAAATACCAATACCTTCACCAATACATCATGATTCATTAAAAATCATCTGTTTTCAAAAACTCTCTCTCCAACATCAAATCCCCAGACTGGCCCCAACATAAGGCACCCCGGACACCAAGTCCCACTAAAAACCCAACTCAAGGTTTTTCACCAAAATGAGAATACAATCTCATCCTTTGGATCCAACGATCCCAAATGCCCGATTTAACAACCTCGGGAGACACAAAACCGCAATTAATTCCTAATTGCCACAATTAAAAAATCCATCAAGGATTAATACCACACCGGGATTAACGCCATAAATCCCCGGACATCACAATTATCCCCCCACTAATAAAATTGCATCCTCGAAATTTGCACCGGCATACTCTACGTAGCACCAGGACTACACAAACAAAGTAAAGCCACAACCCCGATTCTGGACCACATTAGAATCGAATCATCAACTGCGAGAACACCAGTCTCGCACCAAGCTCTACAATAGAGCAAACGCCAAAACCAATGCAAACCCGAAAGATAACAACATACCTCGATGTGAATCGTCCCGGAAGTCAGTCCATCATGGCTGCAAATCAATCAAAACCCCAATGGTTCTAACATAGATATCTCTCATGATATCCACTACTCGCCCACGATGCTTGACACGCATCGTCATGATGTGGACCATTAGTATACAAAGTATACTCACAGAAAATCCGGTTTTCGCTTCCCGGTCCATCTCCTCCAAAGGAGTAGTTGCACCACTTGCAATCCGGATCGGGTAAACCACGGTAACTCCTCCACACAAAACACATCACTACAGATGTCTACAACCATGTGTTCCAAGAAATCCCATCTTGGTCCAAACCACACTATCGAGACTCCACAAAGTCTCAAGCTCCACAGGGGACATGCAAGACGAACAATTGCATTCCCAAACACGTGTCGACCGTGACACTAAACAAATCCGAATCCTGGCCATCCCTCATTTTCCCAGGGATTCAACAATCCTAAAACAGGAAGGCTATCGAATTTGCCAACAAGAACTACCATGGTTCCAAAACACGACAATCCCTACTCAGGGGAAGTCAAACGGACCTCACGATTATTCCTCAGAATACATCGTGCCATCGAGATTGCCAATCTCGAATTGCCACAATCTCCCACCGGAGATTCATCAAACCAAGCACACTAACCCGACGTTCAACAAGGAACAAAATAGAGTTGGCATTCGTATACACACACGGGTATACATGTCTAAGCACCAACACAACAGGCACACTCGAAGCAAAAGACTCGGGTATCTCCAAGCATACCCAAAGTTCCAAAGCCTACTGTCAAACCTCGATTATTCTCACTCCACGGAGAATAGTGGTCGACAGACCAAAGCCAAAGGGTGTGATTTCAACATCAACACCACACAACCAAAGCAACGAATCTCCCAAAAGATTCAACCGGCAGGTATATCAATACCGCCTTTCCCAAAAGGATAGTGTCATGAATCCATGACCCTCCAACCTCGAACCACCATCCGGAAAACTGGATATACATACCAACATATATCTCGGAACCAAAATATGTAATTGGTTCAGAATAGTGCATCGAAGCCACTATCATCAAATCAAAACTCGTATACGCCATGTATACTCAAACAACGATGCCCTGTACTCTTGCCATAGTACTCTACACTCGAGCATCACTCCAGAGACGTCTCCTCGAACATCTCACTGGAAGTACGAAGCCATCACCTAGTCCAACACTAGTAGGGCTTACCCTGGTTGATTCACGATCAACCCTCAACCAATACTAGCTGCCTCCATGACAGTACAATCCAAATCTCTCTGAGAGATAAAGTCAATATAGTAGTGTCACTCCACTAACTATACCACACAATTCCAATTGTGACTTCCGTCGCATACCATATGCAAAGATGCTCAACCAGAGCTAACAACGACTTGTCGACGCTCACGTTGGTATTTCCAACAAAATTGAGTTGTCCCAAAACAAGCCTCTTAAAACATTTGACGTATAAACGTCTCCGTGAGGTATTCTCTGCCTCAATTATCATGCCACAAAGAGACTACAAGAGTCTACCAAAAGTCCTCATCGTATCATCATACGATTCACTGAACTCGAATCACACGAGCATTATAATGGCTATCACAAGCACACTATAACACTGAAACAATACCAGGCTAACAATTCTCTGGTCCCTTAGGTTCATACCAACCTATCAACGTGACACGCATCCTATTCCGGTATACCATACCGTACAAACCATTCGAGTTGTGGGTCATCACCCACATATCTCTAAAACACCAAGCATAATGGACATCCCGGTGTCCTTGCTCAACCACGAAGCTATCCTAATCCATTAGGACTTATCCCACACCCTCAGGGTGGGTGTGACCACGCCTACCGCGGATCACAACAACAAGCGAGTAGTTTCCTCAATGTACTCTTACCACCAATCACTTGGCCTAAGCCAAACTAGCGAGTGTACCCAAGGGTATCATTACTCGAACAATATATACTCCAAATATGTGCTGCGGTACAATCCCTGTACGGTGCACCCAATAATTCTTCGAGCAACTTGCTCGGCATAATGGTCTCGTCAACTAGTGACCCAGACACTACCATGTGCCCACCAAAGGCACTCAAACCATACAACTCAATACATAAACATAAATGTATTAATCATCATAACGACGCTACACGTCTACACAGAACATCAACTATGTCATCGTCATCCCGTGACGGCATATGTCAACATATGACATCCAATTAACATCGTCAAACATATGACGGTACATGTCAATACACGACATCCATAATCTCATCGTCAAACACATGACGTATATAGCAACACATAGTATCCGCAATAATGCTAACAAAAGTAATATGCCATACCTCATCGCTATCAAGATAGCGGAATACCTGTATCCATCGTCCACCAGCGGTACACAAGCAGCACCCATCGCTCGTAGGCGACATAATCCAGCGCTACGCACATAGCGGTATAACCCATCGCTATAGAATCAGCGGCATGATCTCTCGTCATAGAGTCAGCGGCATAAGACATCGCTATAGATATCCGGCGGTATGAACCGTCGCCATAGGTGTAGCGGAATGACCCGTCGCTATTGTAGGGTCTACCTACCTCAACATCAGTTTAATAACGTATGATGAACTAAACATGCATTAGAGACATTCTTAGAGTACTGGTTGTTATGTGAGCTCAAGGTAATTACAGGCCAAAATGAAACTTCAATGCTTAGTTAATTACATTCCCCAAAAAGAATGTTAATGCTAACAAAATCCTGTATCTATCTTCTTATGTTCCTCAGCTCACCATCTCAACCCGGCCCTTAGTCTCGATCCAAAAGTGTACCTACAGGAACAACCCATCGTGAGCATGTACATCATGAGATAAAGGCATATAAATAATGCATGGGAATAATTGATAACATATACTTCCTGTTTAATAGTACTATCCTTCCTTGGTTGTCCCTGTGTCATAATTACGTATATGATCATTAGTTCAAGACATGAATGAATAACATCGTACTTCGTATAAGAGCTCACAACAATCCATGTTAATTAGAAATGGGACTGTCCGGGTACTATTATGACAGCGGCACAATTGGCCCCCTCGCTCGACATAACACATCTTATGATACCCATCGCTACGCCTTGATAGCGGATGTATCTCTTATTCAGCGGATGATACCCGTCGCTACACCTTGATAGCGGATGTACCCCATCGCTCAGCGGATGATACCCATCGCTACACCTAGCGGATGTACCCCATCGCTCAGTTATGTGAGCGGCAAGGCCTTCCTCGCTTGCCCATAATAGTCACCGGACATTCGACCACTCTAAGTAGCATAGTCAACATGTATCATCATCTTATAAGCATCATCATTCCAAACATCATCACCGTATCGTAATTGTTATCGTAACATCATATCATCTTCGTTTATCACAATATCATCATCAATAATCATCATAAACATCATAATCATCATCATAAACACTTACACAATTTAATGTATAGTCATAGTTGAGGAATATGTTACCGTTGATGCCCGTACGTTTCTTACGTACCTTATCAAAATGTGGCGAAGTCGTAGTACTTTATCGTCTCGAAGTTGTGGGTCCTTGGGATGGTTCTACACAACCATACAATTCAATATTAGAAGCTAATCATAGTCCAATATTCAAAATTCCCACAAAAATGCCAAAACACACTTTTGTGTGTCTCGCGATCGATCGCCAAGTCGTCCCGATCGATCGCGAGAACACACTGCCCGCATCAACAAAATTATTCATTCGGCGATCGATCGCCACTTTTGGCGCGATCGATCGCCAAGCTCACCGATCGATCGCCCAAAAGTGGCGATCGATCGCCGAAGGCTTCTGGAGCCTACTGCCTGCTCGCGATCGATCGCCAAAAACGGGCGATCGATCGCCAGCCTCTGTACATCGAAAAACTCCATTTTTGCACCTTAAAACCTCACCAACCTCAACCATCATTTATTCCAACAACTTAAAAACATTAAAACACTCAAAACCTTCAATACACATCATAAAACCATTAAAAATCCAACATCCCACCAAGAATCACACTAACCCAAACAAACCCATTTCAAACCCTTTTTAAAACCCTTCCAAAACTTAACACACACTTCATGAACATCAATAAGTGCTATATAAACATCATAGGCACTAAATCTTACCAAGAAATGCAAGGATGAAGCTTTGACAAGAATGTCTTCCCACCTTTAGGGTTAATTTCGAAAATGGGGGAAAGGGAATTTGGGAAAGTGGTTTTGGGAGTTTGAGTGTAAAAGTGAGGTGGGGTAAAAGTGGTGGGTTATGTCTTACTTTTAATTTGTACCCCAATAACAACATGATGTATTTAAAATACATTAACATGATAAGCATTTACAATTTGTAATCAACTTCATTAAACTCACATCATCCTCATACTTAAAATTAACATCCTTAAATCATGTTACTTCTTCATTTCCCAAACATGGCTTAAACATCATAATAAATCATCATATAAACATAATTAATGTTCAAGTTACCATCAATTAATTTCGGGGCATTACATTACTCCCCTACTTATAAGATTTCGTCCTCGAAATCGCATGCACTTACCCAAAAGAAACTAAACATAAATCATACCAGAAAATAGTTCCGGGTAGTGCTGCACCATATGCCGTTCCGTCTCCCACGTAGCCTCCTCGACACCCCGGCGATCCCACTGAACTTTGACCATTGGTATTATCTTACTTCGTAGCCTGCGATCCTCACGATCAAGGATTCTAACCGGTCGTTCAACATAGGATACATCCGAACTCAACTGAACCTCCGAAGGCTGCAATACATGAGACGGATCGGGTTCATACTTTCTCAACATGGAAACGTGGAAAACGTCATGAATACCGGATAAGGACGGTGGTAGAGCCAAACGGTAGGCCAAGGTACCGATACGTTGTAATATCTCATACGGTCCCACATATCTCGGAGATAACTTCCCCCGCATACCAAAACGAACCACACCCCTGAAGGGTGAGATTTTCAAGAAAACTTTATCTCCGACTTGGAATTCTAGCGGTCGTCGCCGCTTATTGGCATAGGCCGCTTGCCTATCTTGGGCCGCTTTCATCTTTAAGCGTATCGTCTTTATCTTCTCTTCCATATCTCTAATCATATCCGGCCCTCCAACCGCCTTACTAGTCAAGTCCTCCCAATACAGTGGTGATCTACATCGTCGTCCGTACAGAGCTTCAAAAGGGGCCATTTGAATGCTCGCCTGATAGCTGTTATTGTAGGAGAACTCTACCAGTGGTATAGATTCTTGCCACGGAGTGTCAAACTCCAAAACACATGCCCGCAACATATCTTCGAGCGTCTGTATAGTGCGCTCCGTTTGACCATCTGTCTGAGGGTGATAAGCTGTACTCAGTCTCACCTCGGTGCCCAAAGCTGTCTGGAGACCCTCCCAAAAATGAGAAGTGAACCTCGGGTCTCTGTCAGACACTATCGAAACCGGAATGCCATGCAACCTTACCACATCCCGCACATAGAGTTGGGCCATCTTTAAGTATGTGAAGGTCATACTGTAAGGGATGAAATGGGCCACCTTTGTCAGCCTGTCTACGATCACCCAGATCGCATCAAATCCAGAGGCTGACCTTGG
Organism: Haberlea rhodopensis; assembly: GCA_907163345.1. Classification (NCBI taxonomy): domain Eukaryota; kingdom Viridiplantae; phylum Streptophyta; class Magnoliopsida; order Lamiales; family Gesneriaceae; genus Haberlea; species Haberlea rhodopensis. Next base: position 1,238,395 of record CAJQUN010000111.1, read on the forward strand.
CAAGTGGGTCACGAAGTCCATAGATATATGCTCCCACTTCCACTTAGGTACCTCCAAGCTCTTCAGCTCGCCGCCAGGCCTCTGCCTTTCCGCCTTTACTTGCTGGCAGATTAAACATCTCTTAACAAAACTGATTACATCACGCTTCATGCGTCTCCACCAGAATTGACCACTCAGGTCCTTATACATCTTTCTTCCTCCTGGGTGAATACTGAACCGACTACTGTGAGCTCGTTCCAATATTCCTTTACGTAACTCTGGTGCATCTGGGACTACCCATCGGTTGCCCAGTCTTAATGAATCATCTTCAGCCACTCTAAACTTTGTTGGCTGACCTCGAAGTGCTATTGATAACCATCTCTGAACCTCATCATCCGACTTCTGGGCTTCCCTGATTGCCTCAAATACGTCGGGCTCGGCCAGTAAGGTCGACACTCGAACCGGCGACGTGTCCACATCAAAATCATAGCCTAAATGGCAGTAAGAAGTCATCATGGCCGACAAGCTCATAGTATCCTCAGCGGTGTTCTTCACCTTTCGGCTTAAGGCATCTGCTATCATATTCGCTTTACCCGGATGGTACTCTATCTCACAATCATAATCTTTGAGCAAGTCCATCCATCTTCGTTGTCTCATATTCAGTTCTGCTTGGGTGAATAAGAATTTCAAACTCTTATGGTCTGTAAAGATGGTAAACGTCGTACCATAAAGATAATGACGCCAAATCTTCAAGGCGAAAATGATGGCTGCCAGCTCCAGGTCATGGACTGGGTACCTCGTCTCATGAGGTTTCAGCTGCCTCGAAGCATAAGCCACCACATGCCTATCTTGCATCAACACACAACCCAGACCTTGCAATGATGCATCCGTGTACAAAGCAAACTTCTTATCCTCGGAAGGGATTACCAACACTGGCGCTGTCGTCAAGCGACGCTTCAACTCTTGGAAGCCCTCTTCACAAGCTTCTGACCAATAGAACGGAACCCCCTTCTGAGTCAGCTGGGTCAACGGCTTAGCGATCTTAGAAAATCCCTCGACAAAACGTCGGTAGTAGCCCGCTAAACCAAGGAAGCTCCGTATCTCAGGCACAGAAGTGGGTGCAGCCCACTCCATAACAGCTTCAATCTTACGGGGATCCACAGATATACCACGGCTGGATATTACATGACCCAAGAACACCACACTGTCCAACCAAAACTCGCACTTGCTAAGCTTTGCATATAGTTGATGATCCCTAAGGATCTGGAGTACTGTCCTCAAGTGCTCAATATGTTCTTCTTCAGTCCGAGAGTAGATGAGTATATCGTCAATGAAAACTATGACGAATTGGTCCAAAAATGGCTGGAACACCTTGTTCATCAAACTCATGAAAACAGCCGGGGCATTTGTCACCCCAAAAGGCATGACTAGGAATTCATAGTGCCCATACCTAGTCCTGAAGGCTGTCTTTTGAACGTCATCTTCCCTTACTCGAATCTGATGGTACCCCGACCTCAGATCAATCTTACTGTAGAGTCTCGTACCCTGCAACTGATCAAATAAATCATCGATCCTCGGAAGTGGATACTTGTTCTTTACTGTGGCTTTGTTCAGCTGTCTGTAGTCGATGCACAAACGCATCGAGCCATCTTTCTTCTTGACAAACAAAACTGGTGCACCCCAGGGCGATACGCTAGGTCGTATATAGCCCTTGTCAAGGAGTTCTTGCAACTGAACCTTTAACTCCTTTAACTCTGTTGGTGCCATTCTGTACGGGGCACGAGAAATGGCTGACGTCCCCGGTAGTAATTCAATTCCAAATTCGACCTCTCTCGTCGGAGGAAATCCGGGAATCTCTTCAGGGAATACATCAGGAAACTCTGCCACTACGGGCACATCTTCAACCTTTAGTCCTTCCTTCTTTCCAGAAATATCAACAGCATAAATAAGGTATCCCGTATGGCCTCGTCCCAATAGTTGTGTCATCTTGACCGCGGATATTAACGGAATCTTTGAACGAGAACCATCCCCATAGAACGTCCACTGAGCCCCTTCATCAGATCTGAAACGGACAGTCTTCTGCCTGCAGTTCACAACCGCTTGGTACTTATTTAGAACATCAATGCCCAAAATACAGTCGAAGTCCGACATCCTCAGAATGATCAAATCCGACCTTAACTTGTTATCCTCAAAATAAATGAGGCCATCATAGACAATCTGATCAGCAATCAAACTCCTTCCAGCGGGTGTCGAGACTACAAGAGGCGTGGGCGACGGAGCAGTGCATATGTGGTGCCTTTCCACAAAACTCGTCGACAAAAAGGAGTGTGACGCACCTGTGTCGATCAATATAAAGGCAGGGTGCGTAAATAAAAGACACGTACCCGCTATGACCTCCTCCGGAGCTGCTGTAGCCTGCTCCCTCGTTAATGCATACACTTGTCCTTGAGGTGGTCCCGCAGGCTGACTTCTATATTGCCTCGGTACATATGGGGGTCTATGTGGTGCTGCTCTGTCTGTCGACCTCCCAGTAGAATTTTGCTGCCTTCCCCTGTTGGGACATTGTCGAGCAAAGTGGCCTCTCTCGCCGCAAACATAACATCCGACACAATTCTTCGTCAAATGGGGCTGTCCACAAAGAGAGCATTGTACCTCTCCAACACTGCCTCCTCCCCGAGACTGTCCTCCTCTTGATGGAGCGTCATTCCTACGGTTTCCCTTCCATCGGTTATCGGGCCTCCTTCCACTGAATCTAGACGCTGAAGCGCTCCCTCCAGGCTTAAATTGATCACCCCTTGGTTTCAAATTGTCGGGAGTAGATCTCTGAGGGGGTGCTGGAGGTGGTACAGCATTAGGGTATGCACCAACCCCCAGTTCAGCCAACTCAGCCCGGTTAAGTGCATCGTCAAAGCAGGTAGGGCCATATGTAATTACCCTATCATAGAGTTCTGGCCTTAAACCCTTCATGAAGTTCCTCATTTTAGCTTGAGTGTCGGCAGCGATATGAGGTACATATCTGAGTAGAGAACAGTAGTGGAGGGCATAATCTGACACCGGCATAGTACCTTGCTTCAACTTATTAAACTCATCTTCTTTAGCTTGACGGGCAGCCGCTGAGAAGTAACGGGCCAGGAATCTTGTTCTGAACAGTTTCCAGTTTACTTCTTGACCTTGTGCCTCTTGTTCAATCACGGTGGTCCTCCACCACATCAGTGCTTTCTTGGCTAGCTGGAACTCTGCCAGCCTTATCCAGGCTGTCTTTGCACACGGGGCTGCCACAAATATTTGTTCTATCCTTTCTAGCCATTCTTCGGCTCGCTCCCCTGTCTCAGTCCCTTCGAATGTCGGGGGCCGATATGCTAGAAACTGAGTCAGACTCAATTCTCCCGGTAATAGCTGTTGTTCGGACGGCTCCTCGCCTAGGGCTGGCGGGGGTAGGGGATTCGTGCGCCCCGCACTAGCGTTCACACTTACAGCATCACCAATGTCGATATTTGCTGCCATACTGCAACACAAGGGTTAACAACAAAATCCAAAAGCAGTTCATATATACATCGTCAGAAACCATAACATGTTATCATAACAGTCATATACTTCATTTTGGCCTGTAATTACCTTGAGCTCACATAACAACCAGTACTCTAAGAATGTCTCTAATGCATGTTTAGTTCATCATACGTTATTAAACTGATGTTGAGGTAGGTAGACCCTACATTAGTGGTATCAGAGCAGTGGTTAGATAACCCGGGGATGAGTGAAGGCTACCCTTCACTCATCCCCGGGTTATCTAACCACTGCTCTGATACCACTAATGTAGGGTCTACCTACCTCAACATCAGTTTAATAACGTATGATGAACTAAACATGCATTAGAGACATTCTTAGAGTACTGGTTGTTATGTGAGCTCAAGGTAATTACAGGCCAAAATGAAACTTCAATGCTTAGTTAATTACATTCCCCAAAAAGAATGTTAATGCTAACAAAATCCTGTATCTATCTTCTTATGTTCCTCAGCTCACCATCTCAACCCGGCCCTTAGTCTCGATCCAAAAGTGTACCTACAGGAACAACCCATCGTGAGCATGTACATCATGAGATAAAGGCATATAAATAATGCATGGGAATAATTGATAACATATACTTCCTGTTTAATAGTACTATCCTTCCTTGGTTGTCCCTGTGTCATAATTACGTATATGATCATTAGTTCAAGACATGAATGAATAACATCGTACTTCGTATAAGAGCTCACAACAATCCATGTTAATTAGAAATGGGACTGTCCGGGTACTATTATGACAGCGGCACAATTGGCCCCCTCGCTCGACATAACACATCTTATGATACCCATCGCTACGCCTTGATAGCGGATGTATCTCTTATTCAGCGGATGATACCCGTCGCTACACCTTGATAGCGGATGTACCCCATCGCTCAGCGGATGATACCCATCGCTACACCTAGCGGATGTACCCCAATCGCTCAGTTATGTGAGCGGCAAGGCCTTCCTCGCTTGCCCATAATAGTCACCGGACATTCGACCACTCTAAGTAGCATAGTCAACATGTATCATCATCTTATAAGCATCATCATTCCAAACATCATCACCGTATCGTAATTGTTATCGTAACATCATATCATCTTCGTTTATCACAATATCATCATCAATAATCATCATAAACATCATAATCATCATCATAAACACTTACACAATTTAATGTATAGTCATAGTTGAGGAATATGTTACCGTTGATGCCCGTACGTTTCTTACGTACCTTATCAAAATGTGGCGAAGTCGTAGTACTTTATCGTCTCGAAGTTGTGGGTCCTTGGGATGGTTCTACACAACCATACAATTCAATATTAGAAGCTAATCATAGTCCAATATTCAAAATTCCCACAAAAATGCCAAAACACACTTTTGTGTGTCTCGCGATCGATCGCCAAGTCGTCCCGATCGATCGCGAGAACACACTGCCCGCATCAACAAAATTATTCATTCGGCGATCGATCGCCACTTTTGGCGCGATCGATCGCCAAGCTCACCGATCGATCGCCCAAAAGTGGCGATCGATCGCCGAAGGCTTCTGGAGCCTACTGCCTGCTCGCGATCGATCGCCAAAAACGGGCGATCGATCGCCAGCCTCTGTACATCGAAAAACTCCATTTTTTGCACCTTAAAACCTCACCAACCTCAACCATCATTTATTCCAACAACTTAAAAACATTAAAACACTCAAAACCTTCAATACACATCATAAAACCATTAAAAATCCAACATCCCACCAAGAATCACACTAACCCAAACAAACCCATTTCAAACCCTTTTTAAAACCCTTCCAAAACTTAACACACACTTCATGAACATCAATAAGTGCTATATAAACATCATAGGCACTAAATCTTACCAAGAAATGCAAGGATGAAGCTTTGACAAGAATTTCTTCCCACCTTTAGGGTTAATTTCGAAAATGGGGGAAAGGGAATTTGGGAAAGTGGTTTTGGGAGTTTGAGTGTAAAAGTGAGGTGGGGTAAAAGTGGTGGGTTATGTCTTACTTTTAATTTGTACCCCAATAACAACATGATGTATTTAAAATACATTAACATGATAAGCATTTACAATTTGTAATCAACTTCATTAAACTCACATCATCCTCATACTTAAAATTAACATCCTTAAATCATGTTACTTCTTCATTTCCCAAACATGGCTTAAACATCATAATAAATCATCATATAAACATAATTAATGTTCAAGTTACCATCAATTAATTTCGGGGCATTACAGCTATGTAATATCCGGTGGCACGAATCATCGTCAATGGAATACCCGGCGGCATGAACCATCGCCAATAGAATAGCGGAATGAGGCATCGCTATCAATATATCCGGTGGCATAAACCATCGCCAATCAACACATCTGGCGGAATGAACCATCGCCAATCAATATAGCGGAATGAACCGTCGCTATCAATATACCTGGCGGCATAAACCATCGCCAATCAATACATCTGGCGGAATGAACCATCGCCAATCAATATAGCGGAATGTACTGTCACTATCAATATACCTGGCGGCATAAACCATCGCCAATCAATACATCTGGCGGAATGAACCATCGCCAATCAATATAGCGGAATGAACCGTCGCTATTAATATACCTGGCGGCATAAACCATCGCCATAGAATAGCCGATCCCTAGTCATTGTCACGGTAGTATATTTTAATGCCCCTCGCTCAAATAAAACATACGGTACTCCCACCCCCCGCTTCACATATAGGCGGCATAGAATAACCTCGCTTAAATGGATATGCGGCGCTCCCACTCCTCGCTTCACATTTTAGCGGCAAATATTCTTTCCTCGCCTCATATGATAACCACGCTTGAATGTGACATGCGGCGCTCCCACCCCTCGCTTCACATTTTAGCGGCACAAAATAATAAGTAGCGGCAAGCATTTAAAATCATCACTCATCCATAACAATGACTCATGGGATAATCACCAAGTATTTCATCTATACCTGCATCACAAAGCATAATCCATATTCCAACATACATCATCATGAGTGTATTTTAATGCACCTCACTCAAATGCGACATGCGGCACTCCCACCCCTAGCTTCAACATTTGGCGGCAGAGCATTAAAACCATCACTCTATTGTACACATGCAACCATAATGCATAATTCCATGATGTATATAAAATGGCAGGTTACCGTTTCGTGTCTTTCAATCCTGGCCTTAGCCTTTCGCGTCATAGTGTCCCTACAGGAACAATCCCAAACCATGAGCATACGATAATCCATATTCTCCACAATATGATTATAATGAGTAAATGCATAAACTATGAGTACAAAGTACTTCCTGTATCCCAATGCATTTCAACATGCTCCATTTGGTTGTCCCTGTGTCACAACTCACAATCATAATCAACAAATTATATTATGATTCTATAGATGTCATGACATATAATCGTTTCACTATGATCACATATCACAAATGCACATAAGCAAAATAGTTGTGTCACACAACACTAACTACTATCATGCATAAATATGTGCTACCCATCCCTATCAGCGTGTTCCAGGCCTTCAACAGCCCCAAAGAGCCAACCACTGCTCTGATACCACTAATGTAAGGACCCTCAGGCCCTTAACCCGATATTAGTGTATTAACCACTGTACTTAGTGCATACTATCATGTTAACAAGGGGAAAGTAATTACATGCAACTCTAGCATGAATGCCCTCTATAAAATTCCTTTACATTAATCGTGTAATGCCTATACTTTCCCAACATATTCCATAAAACATGTCATGCACCTTTCAACATACACTAATATACTCTCAATTCATTTAGCAATTCCACATTTAATTGCATGCTAACCGTAATGAATAGAGAAAAGCCGTAGCCCATTTATACATTCCATATACACGTAATATGTACTCACATAAGAGCATCCAATGAATAAGCGTGTATCTAATGTATAAAACACTCTACGGGATACCATTACTGGTGCTTCGATCCTGGAAGCACCTCTCAAGCGCAACTCGATCTCGACTCTTGATCTAAGCGCCTATCCATCCAGCTCTGGTACCTCAATCCTGGAAGTACTTCAATCAACAGCCCGAGCTCAACTCCAAAGCTGCTGCTACACCTGTACCACCTGCCCCAACAGAGACAGCCCCCACACGGGGTGAGCATACCATATCCCAATATAATAACCACAACAATACAATTCGTAATTTACAACAATGTAAATTGCTATGAAATACAAAATATACTCCCTGGATAGCATCATCCTCATCCGGGGCTTCCTGTACTGTCCCTGTTCTCAAAACACTGAAACCATCAAATTCCCAAATGCCAGTTAATCATTACATTGATTAACGAATTTATTAGCCATATACCAGTATCATAATCAATACTATCAAATCATTAAACAATGATTACAAATTCCCCATATATCTCACTTATGGTTCCATAGTTCTATTTCATAGCTCGCTCTACAACAGCGGCGTTCCATTTCCACGCATACTCAACAGCAGCGGCGTCAGAATCGATGTTTGCTCATAGGCGACAACATCTCAATCATTGCTCGCTCAAAAGCGGCACCATGCAATTCTCAATGCATATATAGACATTTGAAGTAAGTACCATAAACCATGCACTTCAATCTCCGTTTATTGCTAATACCATGTGTCATGCATTTCCACACACATTCATTGCAATACTGTGTACCAAGCACTCAACAATTGCAATTATATTAAAGGGCTATGCTCGTATGTCATACGTACCTTATACTTTCCGTAGTTCAAGTCCAAACCTTGCCTTGGTCCCGTGACCGATGAATTATATGCTAAACACGATAATAATCCACAGTTAATCTCAAGCATGCAATCACGTGCCCAAGCACGTTCACAAACCCCAAATATATCGTCATCCATGACGATTAACCATTTAAAAAGTCCCCGGGCGAAGCATGCATCGAAAACTCAACACGAAATAATTCCCCCAAAAAAGCATTGGCGATCGATCGCATGATTTCAGGCGATCGATCGCCTCGCGAAAATAGGAACAGGCGATCGATTGCTCCTTTTCAGGCGATCGGTCGCCTCTTAGCGTAAATGGCCACTGCCTCATGGCGATCGATCGCTTCATTTGAGGCGGTCGATCGCCTCACTGTTCATCTTCCTGAAATTTCCAACAACGTCGCGGCGATCGATCGCCCTGCCCTAGGGAACGATCATCTCGACCTGTAAAAGCCAAAAATGGCGTTTTTCTTGCAAAATTTTGCCCAACAACAATCCTCACACCCCTTACAACATTAAACCTCAAAATAAACACCAAAAAAACTCCTCAAACCAACCAACCCAAAATTCTTTAAAATTCCAAAACTCAAACCCAACCCATAATGCAACCAAACCACACAAAACCACATTCAAATCGAAGACAATTACGAGGGGAAGAAACTTACCAACTTATCTTCAAGAAATCCGGCTCCTAGGACGAGCCTCCAACGATTTGCCCATCAAAAGGGAAAGGGAAGGGTTTGGGATGAGAGAGGCGTGAGAGGGAGAGGAGGGGAGAGAAATGGATTCCCAATGACGGAATCCCGAGTCCAACTGGTATATATAGCAAAAATGCCCCAAAATACCAATACCTTCACCAATACATCATGATTCATTAAAAATCATCTGTTTTCAAAAACTGTCTCTCAAACATCAAATCCCCAGACTGGCCCCAACATAAGGCACCCCGGACACCAAGTCCCACTAAAAACCCAACTCATAGGTTTTTCACCAAAATGAGAATACAATCTCATCCTTTGGATCCAACGATCCCAAATGCCCGATTTAACAACCTCGGGAGACACAAAACCGCAATTAATTCCTAATTGCCACAATTAAAAAATCCATCAAGGATTAATACCATACCGGGATTAATGCCATAAATCCCCGGACATCACATTAATTGTAATTTAGCCAATTTTTTTTTGTTTTGTTTGGTTGTCAATTTTGACTATTTGGTTTACTACATTTGTGTTTCTCCTTTTTGGGTTGATTTTTACAGTTAGTCATCTTCTTGGTGCATGGTAAGGAGTAGCAATCCCACACTCGAGCCTTTTGACCCAGAAATTGAGCGAACTTTTCTTAGGAAAATACGGGAAGCTCGAACAATGGCGGATAACAATCAAGAAGGAGGCGCGAATGATGAAGCACCGAATCCAAGATCTATGATGGACTTTGCTCAACCAGCTTTCCATGGATCACTGTCAAGCATTACAAGGCCAAGTATTCAAGCTAACAATTTTGAGATAAGCCTGCAATAATTCAGATGATCCAGCATTCAGTAATGTTTGGGGGAGTAGCCACTGATGACCCAAACGCTCACATCTCCAACTTCTTGGAGATTTGTGACACCTTCAAACACAATGGCGTTTCTGATGACGCCATCAGGTTACAGTTATTTCCCTTTTCATTAAAAGATAAAGCTAAAGCATGGTTAAATTCTTTACCTGCAGGATCTATTACCACTTGGGAGGGGATGACTCAAGCGTTCTTGTCTAAATAATTCCCCCTTCCAAAACTGCGAAGATGAGAAACAATATCACCACGTTTGGGCAATATGATCCTGAATCTTTATATGAGGCGTGTGATCGTTTCAAGGACTTGCTTAGGAGATGCCCAAATCATGGTCTTCCTGTTTGGCTCCAAGTACAGACCTTTTATAACGGTTTATTTTCAGCTAACCGTTCTATGATTGATGCAGCCTTAGGAGGATCCATCATGCGAAAAACACCGGAAGCAGCTTATGAACTCTTGGAAGAGATGGCTTCTAATAGCTATCAATGGCAATCAGAGAGGATGTGCTAAAGAAACTGAGTGTGACGACATCACCGCTCTTTCGGCACAGTTGGAAGCATTGAACAAAAAGATTGATAGCATGAGCATGACAGCGATGCAAGCTCAAGTTATCACTTGTGACTTATGTGGAAGCAATCATCCAAGCATCGAATGCCAGGCAGGTAATTCATTTACTCAGTCTAATGAGTCTGCTAATTATGTAGGAAACAGGCAGCCCAATAACCTGTACTCAAACACTTACAATCCGGGATGGAGGAACCATCCAAATTTGCAATGGTCCAACCAAAACAACGTGTTGAACCCACAACCATCACCGGGATATGTACCCAAGCCGAGTATGGAGGGGCTCTTGACCAAGTTAATATCATCAACAGAAACTAGGATGCAAAATCAGGATGCATCTATAAAAAACTTGGAGGTACAAGTGGGGCAACTTGCATCAATAATTCATGGATGAGCTCAAGGAACACTACCTACTGATACAGTGAAAAACCCGAAGGAGCAAGCAAAATTGGACCACTGAGAAGGAGGTGACAGTCCAGCTTGAGACTATAAATTAAGAACTTTCTAATCTCTATCTCTTGTTTGTTTTTCATTTTTTTTAGTTCATCTATTTATATATATTTTCTTTGTCCCGAGTTTAACTCCGTGAACTAATTTTCAGATGCAGAAAATGGAATAAATAAATTTTGGTGGGACGGATCGACAAAGGGTTACTAAGAAAAAAATTCTTCTTTCTGGTATTGTCGATCGATCGAGAGATCACGCTCGATCGATCGAGGATGGTTATTTAAAGAAAAAACTTTTCTGTCTCGCTCGATCGATCGAGCGAAAATCTCGATCCATCGAGCAACATAAATTTCGTTTTTAAAGGATCGGTTTCAGCAGAAATCTACAAAACCTTCTCAGTATTTTCATAGAGAAAAATCATTTTTTTTGCCCTAATCCCCAAATTCCTTCTATAATATTTCCCACAACTCACAGATCTTACAATTTATGCTTCAAAGCTTCTTCTATTTACACTTTTGCCATAGAATTGAAGATTCAAGAGCTGAATTGGGGCAATTTCATCAAAAGGAGGAACTCAAGCCAAATCTACAATATCACCTAGATTTCCATGGTATTTGGTTTCAACCCTTCTACATATCCATAAATCAGTGAATAATTATATCCATAAATCAGTGAATAATTTTTTGGGTACACAAAGATTGGAGTTTTGGTGTATTTGATGAAATTGAGATAGTTCAGTAGCTGATTTTGGGGAATTGAAGTATTGGTTGGTTATTGTTGGTGAGTTTTTTGTTGTGGTTGGGATTGAAGCGGTGTGAATTGTGAACTGAAAAAAATAAATGGCTTCGAAGAAAAAACAGAAGCAAGTCAAAGCCACCACTTTGTCTCAAGATTATGATGAGCTTTGATTTGTGAATTTCGTAGCAGCGGAATTATACCACAGTTATAACCAAAAATCCATCAGTTGCGAAAGGGGAATGAGTATAGAACAACTTGAATGCCCCGTGATTCAAGAAGCACGACAAAGAGGTTGGTTTTATTCAACAGCCTACTGATGCGGTGGTCCCTGTTGTGCGGGAATTCTATGCAAATTTAAGGACAGTCCACCGAGATTCAAGGGAGGTTGTGTTTGTACGGGGTAAAGATGTTGAATTTGATCAGTTCAAAATAAATGTAATTTTTTGGATGCCCTCAATAAAGAACAGTGAGTACAGAGCTTTCAGGAAAAGCCAAATCAACTACGATGAAGTACTCTCTGTCATCAGTGTTGAGGGGACCGATTGGCAAATGAATAGCAATGGAGAGCCCCAGTTGGTCCTAAAGAAACATTTGAAACCAGAGGCACAAGCATGGTTTTCCTTCATAGCCTCCCGGGTCATGCCATCGACCCACACTTCTGAGTTCACCAAGGAGAGAGCTGCCCTGGTATTTGCCATACTCATTGGGCAAACGGTGGATTTGGGGTACATTATAAATGACCACATCAGTGACATCGGCATGAGTCCGCCCACCTCCACATTACCTTTTCCATCTACTATCACTGCTCTTTGCAAGAGATGTGGAGTGAAGTGGGGTGCCGATGAAGAACTCCTACCACCAAAAAGCCCAATAGTGGTTGATGGACCACCACCACCTACAGGCCGACGTAGGGCCGAGCCATGGCCTTCGAGCAGCAGACTTGCTGGGCCGTCCTCATCTTCCACTGCAGAGTATTCATCTATCACCTTGGACTCCCTCTACAGGGATCTCCAAGACACACGCCTGGAGCAGCAGGACATCCAGAATTTGCAAAGGGAAATCTGGTTCGACCAAGAGCAGATGAGTCAGAGACATATGGAGTTCATGTATTATCAGTGTGCATGGAACACTGCCTTGGCCCAAGGTATCCCAGTTATCCAGTTTCCACCTTAGCCACACTTCCAGCCATAACAGCCATACCAACCACCACCACCTGATTATCCGCCATATCCACCGTACCAGCCAGAGGAGCCTTATTACCCAGTACCCCCACCGGAGCATGATGAGGACGACGATCACTGACGATCGTCGTCGAGGTACGTGTTTTGCTTTTGCGCTTATTGTTTACTGTACATTGAGGGCAATGCACATACTAAGTTTGGGGGATATTTACTGATATCTGCTGTTTTCTCTTGTTACTTAACTTGCATGCCTAGTCTATCATGAGATTAGATTGTTTTTAGCATAAAAAAAAATTGAAAAATGAGTTCATCATTAAGAAATAATGAATTAGACCTGCAGCAGTATTACATGATGATATTAATCCCCCATCTCAGCTAGAAGCTTGAAGATTTTTGACTTGTTTGTGAATATCTGTGGTTAAGTTAATATTTCAAAATTGAGGAATATCTTGAGCACTTTTGAGTCATGATTGAGGGAAATATATATTGGAAAAAATTTGTTAACTATGATTTGTCTTGAGGATCTTAAAGCACTCTAGAACCTATTCGAGGACACTTTGAGGCGAAATTTTATAATTAGGAACTTGACTTGGACATGATTTAGGCGATTTTTGGAACGTTTGAGCCTTTCAAGCTTACCTAGTCTATATCAATCTTTCGTGTCCAACTTTGAGCTTGATTGAATAAGAATGGAAAATATCCACCATTCGACTTTTGTTGATAAACTCATTATACATACCTTGTGTAGCCTAAACTGAATTTTTTTTAATCTTTACCCCAAGGGAGTATAATGAATCTCATTAGATGCACATAATGACTATATTTTAAGGAGCTTAATGTGATAATGATTGAGGATTGAGAAAAAGAAAGAAAAGAGAAGAGAAATCCTTGAAAAAACATGTATAAGACCCAAAGTGGCCAATGCTAGACAAGAAAAAAGAAGAGGAGTTTGAAATGTGCGAAAATTTGAACTACATAAGATTACACTCTCTTCTTTGCGATTATCTTATCTTTTCTTTGAAGCCGACACCCAAGGCCTGACATTATAAGCTTAAAAAGTCATTTTGATCCAAGTCTAGTAAATAATTACATTAGTGGAGAAGTGCTTGAAAGTAGGCTTATGGAGTGTTTAAAAGTAATCTTGACTTTGAGTTTTAATAGCATTATTGATCCTATATATGAAACTCAAGATTGACATTAACACACACGCACGTTCCGATTTTGCGATATATTGCTTGGCTTAGGAGAAAACACTTATTGTTGATTTTTGGATTGACTTATGGTTGTTGTGTTAGTGGGATTTCTGAGCTTTTACATTTGAGTTGCTAAGTTAATTCATTTAAAGTATTAAAGATGAACTTTGCATGTTGATCTTAATGCTTGCTCGAGGACGATCAAGTCTAAGTTTGGGGGAGTTGATAAGGATGAATATTACGTGTATTTTTGCAATGATATGTATATATTTTTGTGTTGATTCTTGTATGATGTTACGCTTTTTGGTATTTATTTATTTGTTTCAGGAATCTAGGTGGGAAGTGGAAGAAGTAAGCTAGAAAGACAAAAACGGATCAAACCGAGGCAAGAATGAAGAAGTTGGAATCTGACATAACCGATCGATTGGAAGCGGAGCGCGATCGATCGAAGGAGGCAGAGATTTGGCCAACAAGAAAAAGCGAAGCTCGATCGATCGGCAATTTAGCTTGATCGATCGAGCATGGCAGAGATTTATCAAGCGAGATTGAAGAGTGCTCGATCGATCGAGCGAGACAGAAAAAGTCAGGGACGAGAAATCAGATGGCTCGACCGAGACAATTAACCGATCGATCGAGCAATAGAATTTTCAGAAAAAAAGACTTGATTGAGTTTGATCTATTGGGAACACTTCCATCCACCTCCTCTTCTATAAATAAGAGACATAGGGCACGAAATCAAGGGACCCAATATTGTGATATCCCCGAGATAATTAATTGCAATTTGGGCGTTAATTATGTTTATGTGACATTGGTGATAATTGGATAATGTGTTGGGTTGTAGTTTTGGTAAAGCATGATTTTAATGGCAATTGTGGTGCATTGTGGTGAAATACTTTTAAAATATCATGTTGGAGTATTCTACATATCATGTTAATATTTTGATACACATTTTTATTCCAAAGCTGATAAGGAGCCACTTGCAATGCTTTACATCACATCACCCCCTCTCCATCAACTTTTTTATCCCTAAACCTCATCCACTCATCCAGAAGCTGCCATTTTCGTTTTTGAAACTAGAGTGGAAGAGTAAACTTGGAAAAAGGAGTCCTTTGTGCTTTTCTTACTTGAAACTTGGAGCTCTAGTGGTAAGCTTCCATCTTGGTAGAGTTTTGTTGAGTTTTGGTTGGGTTTGTGGCTTGTTTTTGGGGATATAAGGGTGGATCTTGTTCCATCATGTTGTTTATACTTGGGGGATGCATTTCCATCTTGTTTTGTGGTTATATGTTGAGCATGGTAGTTGTTCTTGGTTGTTCATGAGTGTATGTGTTGAGGGAAGCTCATTCAGGGAAGTTTCTCGCAGAAACAGGACTTATCGATCGATCGGGAAATGGGTCCGATCAATCGAGCAAGGCAGAGCCTGAACAAGGCATGAAATGAGCTTACCGATCGATCGGCGATTTTTACCGATCGATCGGTGTGATGTCTCGATCGATCGGTAAAACGGCTCGATCGATCGGTGGAGGCAGTACCTGGATGCTTATTTTTCTTGACTTGGCGATCGATCGGGGCTTAGGGCCGATCGATCGCAAGGCTTAAATTATGGATTTTTGGGATTTTGTTCTATATGGTGATGTTTTTGATAATGGTTCATTTATTGGTTTCTAATATGGATTCATGTGATTATGTAGAACCATCCCAGGTAGCCACACAGCCTAGGAGATAAAGTCCACGATATCTCCACTTTTGGAACCAAGGTACGTAGTGAGACGTACGAGCATCGGACGGTAAAACGTGCCATACCTTTGATATGTATATTGTGGATAGTGAATCCTTATACGTGATGGTATATATGAAATGACTGTGAATTACTGTGATAATGGAAACAACTATTGTGTTGGATTAATGTGATGGAATTGATGAATGTTCCGGTAGCCTTTATCTCCGAGCGAGGGAGGTACTTGTCGCTGTCATATGAAGCGATGGTAATATGATATTTGCCGCTGTCATGTCTAAGCGAGGTAACATGCCGCTGTCATTGTCGAAGCGGGGGATATCATATGATGCCGCTATATGTCGAAGCGAGGGGTCCTAAAATTCCGCTGTTGTATTGGGACCGGAACAGTCACAATTCTAGTGGTTAAAGTGAAATATTGTGGTTATAATTGGAAACGCGTTATCGATCATTATATTGTGAACTAATGATTTTGTGCATAAGCTTGTGAAACAGGAACGACAATGAAATGTGCTAATGTGGTAATCGAGGAGCATATCAATTAATCGTTTTATACGCTTAATTACTTTATTAAGTTGAATTGTGTTAATGATAATATATATATATATATGCTCATGGTGAGTTGTTCCTGTAGGTACGCTTTTGCACCAAGGGGGCTGAGGGTCGGTTGAACTGTGAGCTGTTGAAAGCATAAAGGAAGATAGAGTACAGGAAATTTTGGATAGTCTCTACTCTAGAAGTAGTTTAATGCTATCACTTAAACATTCATGATTGGGAATGTAACTGAATAATTGTTGAAGTTTTATTTTGGCCTGTAACCTAATTGAGCTCACATCAAACCAGAACCCTAAGATGTCTTTAATACATATTTAGCCCTATTTATATCTTGAATTCACTGTTAAGGTTTAGGGTCCTTACAAATATCATATCACACACCATAAATCAGCCTCCTATCATCCTCCAACATCCAAACAATTTAAGAGAAAAAGCCTTTGAAGTTCAATGAAGGAAGCAAGGGAAGAAGTAACGTTTCAATGCACGGATTCAACTCCTACGTTATCGTACTTCTAAAATTATAATACACTTTAATAAATCATGTTGTATGCTAACGATAGATCGAGAGATTAAATCACATATGCGATCACTTTGAATTGAAAGATTTAGAGTTAACGGTTTTCATCAAGATTCATGCAATATTAAATTTGTTTAAGTGAACGAAAGTTACTTTTTTCAATTTAACATTAGTTTCAATATAGCTTGAGAAATTGTATTGATTATTTTAAAGGAATCCGTCACCTTAAGAATTAATTTGTTAGTAATTGTTTTACAAACAAATCATTGACGATAGCACAAGTGGACCAACATCTTGATAAATTTCTAGAGTGGAATTCCTTCGCATCTTCAAAGGAGTTGATTTAATTTTAACTTTTTAATTTTTTATTTTGATTAGATAATTATTTATATATTCCGTAGGCCAAATATAATTTTTCTAATTTTATTTGGTACTTATACGTTAGTCCCGTGGGTACGACATCCCTATTTCTAAATCACTATACTAAAACCTGACACCGTGCACTTGCGGTATAAAATCGCTACACTTGAATTAATTGTTTAAAATAAATCGCGATCAATAATCCTCAAATCTAACATCAAGTTTCAATTTTTCACAGATATTGTAAAGGGAGAAGCACCCTACACTTCAATAGGAAGCCATGGAAAGCTAATAACTACCACATCTCCAAGCTTCAAATTTTTGAGGTATTTTAGCTTGGTTCTACATGAGCTATGATTTGTGCTTAAGTTTGTATTTGGGGTGTGAAAAAATAAGAAGTTAAATTTTGAGTTGGTGAAATTGGGATTGTTGTTCTTGATAAGTTTGGGGTGATTGGGTAATCTTGCTATTAAATTGGGTGGTGTTAAAATATTGCACTTGAATTGTATATTGTTGTTGTGGGAATTGTGGTGGATATTTTGTTGAGGTATGGCACCCAAAAGTAAACAAAAGCATGTAGCTTCATCCTCTCAAGATTTTGATGCATTCAAATTTTGTAATGAGGCTGCTGCTGAGTTTTATGAGGTATGCCGGAAAAAAACATATCATTAGAGAGCGTGGAATGGGCACCAGTAGTCTTGGGTGTGTGGTGATTACTGAAGCAATACGACGTGATTGGTTCACGTTTTCTGCCAGCCACGTGATGTGGTGGTTCCTCTTGTAAGGGAGTTCTACTCAAATCCGCGGACACAAACCCATCTTGAAACAAGCATAGTCACTGTACGGCAACAACCTGTTCACTTCTATTCCACGGCCATCAATTCCTTATACCACATGCCCAATATCACGGGGGATGACTATACAGTGTATTGTAAGTCACACATTGACTATGATGCAATTCTTTCCACCATCTGTATTGAGGGCACTGAATGGCGACTAGCAGCCGATGGAAAGCCATAGCTTGTATTGATTTCTGAGTTAAAGGAGGAGGCCAAGGCTTAGTTCTCATTTATAGTAGCTCGAGTCATGCCAGCGACTCATACATCTGAAGTCACGAAGGATCGAACTCTAGTTTATGCCATAGTTACCAGATTCACTGTTGATCTCTGACGCATTGACGAGGCATCCATCCAGAACTATACCAGTGGACCTCCCACTTCTGGCATGCCTTGCCTTCCACTATTACATCATGTGCAATTATGCGGAGGTTGTCTGGACCCCGCCGAAGAGGTGATTCCACCTAAATCTTCAATTTTTTGGTTGCTTACCCAGCACCACCCACAGGCCGACGAAGGGCACCACCATGACTTGGCAGCAGCCTTTCTACTGTACCATCATCATCGTCAGGCTCCCTCCACCGTGATCTTCAGAATATCCGACTTGAGCAGAGGGAGATATGAAATGAGCAAAGGGAAATTCGTTGGGACCAACAACAAATGAATCAGCGACATATGGAATTCATTCAATATCAATGTGCATGGAACACTGCTTTGGCCAAGGGTTTCCCAGCTTTCCTTTCCACCACATCCAGCTTTTGCACCATACCAACCGGATGAGCCATACTGCCCAACCCCACCACTAGAGCATGATGAGGATGACGATCACAGATGATCATCGTCGAGGTATGTGTTTTGTTATTGCGCCTATAAATTACTGTATATTGAGGGCAATGCACGTACTAAGTTTTTTTTTTTTTAGGACTAAGTTGTTCTTCAGCATAATAAAAAAAAAAATGGAAAATGAGTTCATCGTTAAGAAATACATGAATTAAACTTGCAACTGCATTACATGATGAAAATAATCTCCATCTCAACTAGAGTCTTGAAATTTTTTGACTTGTTTGTGAATATCTTGGTTGAGTTAATATGTCAAAATTAAGGAACATTTTGGGCACTTTTGAGTCATGATTGAGTGAAGTATATATTGGAAAGTGAAAAATTTTGTTAACTATGATTTGTCTTGAGCATCTTAGAGCACTCTAGGACCTATTTGAGGGCACTTTGAGGCAAAATTTTATAATTATGAACTTGACTTGGAGATGATTTAGGCGATCTTTGGACGTTTGAGCCTTTCAAATACCTTTTTTTTATTTATCATTAGTGTCCACTTTTGAGCTTAAATAAACAAGAATGGATAACTACCATTCGACTTTTATTGATGAAACTCATTATATCTGACTTTAATTGAGCTTAAAAATTTTTATCCTTACCTTAAGGGAGTATAATGAATTCCATGAGCAACTATGTTCTGGGCTATTATGTTTTCACGAACTATGTTGGGGCTATTACAAGAAAAAAAATTCAATGCCTAATGAAAGAGAAAAAGAGGCATAGTGAAAAAATAGCATAGTTTTGTGATGATGAACCACGTGGAGATCCGACATTGACTACATTCGGTGAAATCTAACGAAGCCCATGGTTCATAGAGATTAAAAGAAAAGAAAACATTTAGGAAGTTGATGATGTGCTGAGATGAAATTTACAAATTATACTCCCTTCTTTGATTTCCCTACCTTTTCTTTGAAACCGACACCAAAGGCCTAACATTATAAGCTTAAAAAGACCTTCTGATCCAAGAATAGGAGTAATTACATTAGTGGAGAAGTGCTTGAAAAGTAGGCTTATGGAGTGCTTGATAGTAATCTTGACTTTGAGTTTATTAGCATTGTTTGATCATGAAGATATGTATGAAACTCAAGATTGACAATAGCACACACGCACGTTCCATTTTTGCGATGCATTGATTGGCTTAGGAGAAAACACTTATTGTTGATTTTGGATTGACTCTTGTTAATGTGTTAGTGGGAATTCTGAGCTTTTACATTTGAGTTGCTAAGTTAATTCCTTTAAAATATTGATGATGAACTCTACTTTTTGATCTTACTGTTTGCTTGAGGACGATCAAGTCTAAGTTTGAGAGAGTTGATAAGTGTGAATTTTACACTTATTTTGCTATGAGTTTATATGGATTTTCGTGTTGATTCCCGGACGATTTTACGCTTTTTGGTATATATTTGTGTATTTCAGAAATCTAGGTCCAAGGGGATAAAAGTGAAGGAAACGAGCTAAAAAGATTGAAAAAGAACCAAACCGCGCGAAGACATTGAAGGATGGACCGGAATCTCAAAGATTGAAATTATACAGCTCGGTGATCGATCGGCATAACCAGCCGCAATCACTCGCGGAGCTGTAAATGGAGGAACCAAACAGATTATATTGGCGATCGATCGGTAACCAGCCGCGATCGATCGCCAGTGTCCAGAAATATTTCACGATCAATCGGTAAGGAATGAAGATCGATCGTGGATATGTGCCTTTTGGTGGCCAGCTTCCAGTAGGGTTCAGCGATCGATCGGGAATTAATGAAGATCGATCGCGGATAGGAGTTTTATTAAAAAAAATACTTTTTGAGTTTGGTTTAAGATGTACTCCTCCATGCACCTCCTTCCTATATATATAAGACCTAATGCACGAAAAAGAGGACCTTGGCACCTCTTTTATCAGACCTAAGAGCAGTTCCCTCATCTACCATTCACACAAAAAATATCACAATTCATTGAAGCAAGAACAACACAAGAGACAGAATTACGGAGCGACGAACGGAGTGACACCCGCGTTTATTAGTATTTATGAACTTATTTACTTTTGAATTTCAGATTTTGATGTTGATATTGTTGAAAGACATATTTTTGCATTATTATTTGATGATGGTAGTTGGCTAAGTTTTCTATCAAGACTAAGGGGATCCTTTGTATGAACCCATGATTTAAGTTTGAGTTTTTGATTGACTTTTCTACAATTTTTTGAGTATGATTATGTTTTCAATACTTTTCAAGGATGACCTACCTTTGAATTGATTTTAGTAATTATACTTGACTTGACCATACAATATTATAATTTGACACAATAATTCATACCGTGGCTTTAGATTGAAACTAATCACGTGAAATCTAGCACACTATGATAGCTATAGATCTACCTAGATCGAAAGCTAGAAGTTTTCATAGAGCGTATGCAATGTTGGATGTTAAATGAGTGCATGACCATTGACTTGTTACAATTCAATATTAGGTTCAATATAACTTGACCATAGTATATTGGATAAAATCAAAAAACTCGTCACCTTAGAATGTAGAATTTAAAGTCGTGACTAAAAGGAGAATTGGCGGGGATTATAAGGGTGAACCGAAGTCTTGATATTCGTCTCTATTAATTTCCGTATCTTTTCATTGATTGTTTGTTTGGATTGGCAAAATTTCTGGGTTCGCAATAATTAAATTTCATTCAATATTCGTAGGCTAAATATAGATATGCTAATTAACTCTGGTAATTGCTACTAATCCTTGTGGGTTCGACATTCGTACTTCTAATTTCATTATACTACACTTGCAGTACATAAATCGCTACACTAAAAAATACTGTTTAAAATAATAGCGATCAATGATGCACATTGTTAGGATCGGGGTAGTGTTTAGAGGGGGGGGGGGGGGGTTGAATAAACACTGGATTCAATTTCGATTTTGTTCGAGTTAACTGCATACTGTTAAATACTGCAGTAGCTTCTCAATATAAGGCAAGTCAGCAGACACGGAATATAGTGCGGAAGACGTCTGCTGGACTTGTGAGAGATGTAAAACTGAATGGTAAATAAGCAGTAAGTAAATGACACAGGTATTGTTTCTGGAAGTTCGAAGCACAACGCTTCCACGTCTCCTATTCTTCCTTTGCAGGAAGGTTACACTAGAAGACTTGGTTTACACTGTACAGTATACAACCTTCTTAGGCACTTACACAACTTGGCCTAAACTCCTAGCAATCACAAACTCTTGATTTGATTACAATAGTTTCTATAACACTCTCATAAAATAAACTATTTAGCTTCTAGTGTTCTTGAGAAGCAGACTTCAGTTAGAAATAATCTGTCACAGTTCAGTTGTTTTGCTTGTCTGCTCTTTGCTGAACTTTTAGAACATCAGTAAGTTGATTTTCTGTTTGCGATGAGGTGTTTCTCTTTGTTTGAATAAATCGTTCAGCTAACCTCTTCATTCTTTGCTTGGACGTATTTATAGGCTCAATGGTCCAACGGTAGCTTTTCTGTATTAGGAAGAGATCAGCTTTCCAAATTCAGATTGTCTTCTTTCCTATTTTGTTAAGAAACGGCTCTTTTATTTTGACGCCAATGGTGGCGGATATAGCACGGTGCGCCGCTCTGTTGTACCTTTGTCAGAGAATGTTGTACTTATTTTGTCTCGTTGCTTAATGCTCTTACTGGATGGTTAAACTTCTGCTGGCATTCTTTGTTCAACTGGTCGTTCATCCCTTTGTAACCAATAGATGTCTTTGCTCAATGTGAGATTATCCGGTTGATGGTTGTCCAGTGGATGTCCATCCGGTTGATGTTCATCCGGTAGATGTTTGTTCAGTTGATGTCCTTCCAGTTGATGTCCATCCAGTTGATGTCCATCCAGTTGATGTCTGTCCGGTTGATGTCCATCTAGTTGATGTCCATCCAGTTGATGTCTGTCTGGTTGATGTCAGTCCAGTTGATGTCCATCCAGTTGATGTCTGTCCGGTTGATGTCTGTCCAGTTGATGTCTGTCCGGTTGATGTCTATCATCCGGTAGGTCTTTGTTACCAGTTGATGTCTATCATCCGATAGGTCTTTGTCACCCGGTAAGTGTTCAACACCCGGTAGATGTCCATCCAGTTGATGTTTGTCATCCGGTAGATGTCCATCCAGTTGATGTTTGTCATCCGGTAGATCTTTGTCACCCGGTAAGTGTTCAACACCCGGTAGATGTCCATCCAGTTGATGTTTGTCACCACCAAAACTTAGAAATGTTTTCCTAATAATTTCCCCCTTTTTGGTGATGACAAAACTTAGTACTGGAGACTCTTGCTAGATCAAATATGAACAGTAACTCCTGTTTAAGACTTAGAGACAAAAACAAATGTAGACTTTGAAATTTGTTAGAATAAATAAGCAGATTACAAGACGTAATCAAACTGAGCCAATGAATGAATATCATTTTTATATAAAATGAATTTGATTACATATTACATCTTACAAATTACATCAAACATTACAATGATTACAATGAACATCTTACGAGTCATTTAGCATACCTAGTTTTACAATTTATCCAAATAGAGAAACATAGCCAGTATGGAGTGATCCGAGCTGGCTAGTTTCAGGGTTATAGACAAAGGGAGGGGGAGAGAAAGTGCATACATAAAATCTTAGAACAGAGAAAGGCCTAGAAAGAGTCCATTGTCTTCAAGGTAGTCCTCTGTTCATTTGGCAAGATCTCTGTCTTTAATAATGAGAATACTCTATCTCTGTCTTCCCCCTTTTTGTCATCAGCAACCTGGCATCTGCTGTTCAAAATTCCAGGCTGGTGGAGAGCACCAGAACTGGATCAAAAGAATGAGCTAGCAGGGATAGGTTAGATAAGTAATCAACCCATGTAGGGTTGATTTAGATAAGTAATAAACCCATGAATTTGTAAAAACAGTTGCAAGACTGGTAAGAATTGTAGTTAACATATGCATGATGGATGCGTTGAGTTAAAGAACTTAGCATGGTATTTATAGCAAAAAATGATCAAGTTGTAGTGTGAAGTGTCAGATCATGCACAAGAAAAGATTCAGATAAGATAGAGGTGAAATGACAATTCGGTGTATATAAAAAAAACTGATAATGATAAATACAAAACGACAAGAAAAGTTACTGTTTTCCCCCAAGCCAATGCGAGGAGTAGTCACGGGTGGAGGGTGGGGTGTCACCCTGAGTCTGTCTGGAGTTGTGGGACCTTTGCTGAGATGGAGGCCTGGACCGATTGGATCCTCCGGCTGCAGCAGATGTGCATTGAGCCAGATGCTGTTCTCTTTGGTGTTGAGGAGCAGGTCTGCTGGACTCTGGCAATCGTCTAACAGTTTGAGGTGCAGCAGGTAGGCTATTGTTCAAGTCTTGAATCTGTGAAGCAAAAGCAGTCTGCATAGTGGCCAGTTGATCTGATAATGTTTTCTTAGCGTCTTCTATCTTATCTTCAAGAGCCAGTGCGGTGGCAGCATGAAGATTTTCATTTTGCTGTGTGATCTGAAGACGAGCCTGCTCTATCTGAGAGAGTGAGTCTGCAAATGCATCCACAACAAAATTCTGAAGCCTGGTCACAGTGGTCGTTAGATTGTTGATGTCCCGATAGACATTCTGGATTTGAGAGTCAGTGTGCTGCTGCTGATTCCCAAAGATAAGTGCTGCAGAGCGTTCGTCCTGTTTGAGCTTGTTAACGTCACTTGCTAGTGCCGAGATGGCGTTGGACAGATGCACCAGCTGATCAACAATATTAGTCGACCCTTCCAAAGAAATATGCGTTGGGAATTCAAAGAAATCTTCAGGAGGATCTGGGGCCAAAGATTGATCCAGAGCAGCTGTTGGAGTGTTTGCAGTAGGAGTGAGAACGCTTGTATAACCCTCAAGACCAGCATTGGTCGGTAAAGCAGTTGGTTCAATTATTGGTGCAGCAGGTGCGTCGGCAGCAAAGACAACCATGCTGGTATCAGCTTGTTCCACTGCAGCTGCAGACGATTGGGTGTGGTCAGCAGAATGTGAGGAGGACTCGCTGGGTTCATGATTACCAGAGGAGATGGTAACTTGATGAACCACAGTCTGAATCACTGTGTCAACATTTACTTGATCAACGACCATCAGTTGTAGATCAGGTGCAGGAGTTGGAACGGAGGAGAGGAGCGGATCAGTGGTAGAGTTGATCTCTAGGTCAGTAGAGGCTATCTCCAAACCAGTTGGAGCATTACTTGCGTATCTGGAAACATCAGAGCAGGAGTGGATACCACTCGATATGCGGAGATCATGAAGAGCATGCTCTGCCATATCCAGCTTGAGTCCTAGTGCATTCAGAACCGCTCTATCATGATTCGCTGTTCTTGAATCACTATTGAATTGCTCAACTCGGGAAAGAACAAGAGCTTGAAGTTCTCTGACATAAGTTATCATGCGGAAGAGATCTCGTAGATTCAAACTTCTTTCCGTGTCGTGGTCCTGAAGACTAGCCAAAATGAAGTTCTCATCTTCCCTGGCTTGTTCAAAAATTTGAGGGAAGTCATCTAAGCGAACTTTGATGCGCACCTTCACCCATCAATAAAAAATGTCAAGCTGCAGATTCAGCTTGGTTTTGACTTCATCCATCACCATTTGTATCTCGAAGGCTACAGGGGTGGTCACCGGTGCCATAAGTCCTTTTCCCTTTCCAGTAGTGGTGTCCTTGGGATGACAGTAAGGACAGTTGGACTTTGGTTGCCTGAAACTGATTGAGCCAGGAGCTTGTTGGGTGCTCATCAGTTTGGAGGACTGTTCAGGTGGAGCCACTGGTGCAGCAGTTACCATAGCCATTGAAACAGCTGAGGCAGTAGGTTCCTCCGAAGGAGGATGTTCAGGACTTGCTGCCCTGCCAGTGATGACTATAGCTGGAACTGTAGTGGAGATGGTATCAGTGGCAGTAATGACTATCTTTCGAAGAGCAGGAGGGGCCCCTTTTCTGGTCCTGGGCTTCTTAGGAGGAGGAGGAGGAGGAGGAGGAGATGACTCAGCGGATTCAGATATGGTCTGTTCAGAATCGCTTACAGTTTGAGCTGTTCGGTGCTTTGTCAGACCAACCTCTCTGCCACTCCTTTGCCGGTGAATCTGGAGATATTTGGCAGTGATAAGTCTGCCTGGATGAAGTTTGGCAAGGGCCCCTGTCTTAATGTTCTTGCTGTCAAAAAGACTGCTTAGTGGTAGGGCAAAACCCGATTGAGCCTTTCCTGAAATAACGAGACCAGTAAGAACTTGAAATAGTACAACCGACCAGTTGACTTCCAAGCCTTTGAAATGGCGCTCATGACATCAAATTTTTCTGGAGTGATGATATCAAAAGATCCGGCTTTACACAGTAGCCCCTTGGAAATAACATCCGCCAGTTGACGGAAATGGCTCTTCATTAAAACTTTCTTGAAAGGAGGACGTCGGAGACGATCGTTTGAGTCCGAAAATATGATGCGCATTTCTTCCCTGACATCCACTGGAATGGTGGGGAAATCAGTAAGTCCTGTGGAGGGAAGACAAAGGTGAGTGGCAAATTCGGGTTGGGTGATGGTAACCAGTTGACCGGAGATGGATGCTACCACGGAGTCATCGACAACTTTTGCAGTAGCAAAGAACTCGTGTAATTCTTCCTTGTAGAAAGTTGGAGCCTGGTTGAGGATTACTAGAAGCCCTGATGTATCCAACTTGTGAAATAATTCATTTGTATCTTTATAAGATGTTGTGGAGATTGAGTGAAAATCCACATGTACAACATTTGTGATGAAACTTGGCTGAGTATTCTTCGACATTTTTGATGAATATGCAGAAAAGCTGCAATAATCCTGTTGAATAAAATTTCTATGAGGGAAGTTAACGTAGTAATTTTTTGGAAAAGATAAGAGTAAGAAACAAAATAATATTAATGGTGGTTAAAGAAAAAGTAGATGTAACGTCGTATTGTAGATGAGCGGACACATGGGTACGTGGCGATCATCTAACGATTGAAAAGATTTTAACAAAATAAATAAAAGGACAGGATTTGGGCGGGAGTGAAGTAGTTTATTTTTACATAAAAGAAAATTTTAATTCCGACGTTCCATTAGGTTAATGGTCCCCGAAGATTATTTTTGTCAAAGCATATTTGGTAAAGTCTGCTGGTATGTTGGGCCCGACTGGTAAGGAACATCTACTGGTATGTAGAGTCCTACTGGTACATACGCACCTACTGCAGCAGACCATTGTTTTACCAGCTGGGCTTAAATAACCAAGATAAAATTCTAACGGAAATTCCCACTTAATTCATGCGATATCCTGAGTAATTCCCCCTGAATTCATTATCCTTATAAATATAATCAAGGATTGATTTCAATTAAACCAAGAATATTGCGAAAGTAGGAAAACTTAGCATCCGGTAGAGGTTTTGTGAAAATGTCTGCTGCCTGTTGTTCGGTAGAAATATACTCCAACCGAATTTCTTTCTTCATAACATGATCTCTGATAAAATGATGACGGATGTCAATGTGTTTAGTGCGAGTATGAAGAACTGGGTTGTATGTAATGGCTATGGCAGACGTATTATCACAAAATATGGGTGCCTCAGTGGATTCAATTCCATAATCTCTCAGTTGTTGCTGAATCCAGAGCAGTTGAGCACAACATCTTCCAGTAGCAAGGTATTCTGCCTCTGCAGTAGAAGTTGCTATGGATGTCTGCTTCTTGCAACCCCATGAGATTAAGCGATCACCAAGAAATTGACAATATCCACTGGTGCTCTTCCTGTCAATTTTGCATCCAGCATAATCTGCATCTGAGTATCCGATAAGATTAAACGTTGAATCTCTTGGGTACCATAGACCGACATTCTCAGTGCCTTTCAGATATTTGAGGATCTTTTTGACAGCAGTGAAGTGCGACTGCTTGGGATTTGCTTAAAACCGGGCGCACATACACGCTGCAAACATAATATCTGGTCGGCTGGCTGTCAAGTACAGTAATGATCCGATAATGCCTCGATACATTGTAACTTCGACTGAATTCCTGAATTATCCAAGTCGAGTTTGGCAGATGAGCTCATTGGTGTGGCGGCAGCTGAGCTGTTACTCATTCCATATTTCTTCAGCAATTCTTTAGTATATTTAGACTGATTTATCAGAATTCCTTCACTGGATTGCTTGACTTGCAATCCTAAGAAAAATGACAATTCTCCCATCATGCTCATCTCAAACTGATCCTGCATAATTTTAGAAAATATTTCGCACAGTTATGAGTTAGTACTGCCGAAAATAATATCATCAACATAAATTTGAACAACGGAGTATGATCACCCTTTGTAAACTTGAAAAGGGTCTTGTCCACCATGCCAATGGTAAAGTTATGCTCAGTCAAATATTTTGATAAAGTTTCATACCATGCACGGGGAGCTTGCTTCAAACCATACAATGCTTTGTTTAGACGAAAAACATAGGAGGACTGCTGATGGCTTTCAAATCCAGGAGGTTGTTCAACGTAAACTTCTTCATGGAGTTTGCCGTTGAGAAACGCACTCTTAACATCCATCTGATAGACTTTAAAGTCTTTAAAAGCAGCAAATGCAAGAATTATGCGAATTACTTCTAGTCGAGCTACAGGGGCAAAGGTTTCATCAAAATAAATGCCTTCTTCCTGTATGTAGCCCTGTGCGACTATTCTTGCTTTATTTCTGATTACTGTTCCATTTTCATCTAATTTATTCCTAAATACCCATTTGGTACCTATTATAGTGTGATGCTGTGGTCGTGGTACTAAATACCATACTTTGTTTTGCTCAAACTGATTTAGTTCTTCCTGCATCGCTTCTACCCAGCTTGGGTCTAGCATAGCATCATCAATCCTCTTAGGTTCTAAGTGATATATGAATGCAGCATGAAGAAATTCATTAATCATCTGTCCTCTGGTGCGTAGAGGAGCTACAGGGTTACCTATGACCTGCTCGGGAGGATGATCCTTCATCCACCGGAGCGGAGGTCCAAGAGAGTTGAGCTCTTCATTTGTCTGGATATGAGTGGGCAGTTCAGAAGTTCTGATTGATGCATCTTTTCCATTTGTTCCTTCTACTGCAGCAGGAGTATGCGCAACATTGTGATTGTCAGCTGGATGCAGTGCTTGTTGACCAGCAGACTCCTCTGTTTGAGCTTCAGAAACTTCTGGTTCTAAGGAGCAGTCAGTCCTGTTTCTGTAATTTATCTCATCATCCACATTTTCATCAATGTAAGTGCTTTCCAGTCGATTGCTCAAATTGTTGATTTGCAGATTAGACACAGTACAGTCAGTAGGTTCATCAAATTTTACATGCACTGATTCTTCTACAGTAAGAGTTCTATTATGAAATACTCTGAATGCTTTACTAACTTTAGAATATCCAAGAAATATTCCAGCATCAGATTTGGCATCAAAAGCGGTGAGATGAGTCTTTCCATTATTGTGAATAAAACATTTACAACCAAACACATGGAAATAAGAAATATTTGGCTTACTGTAATTCCAGATCTCATAAGGGGTTTTATTTGCTCGCTTATTAATCATTGATCTGTTCTGCGTATAATAAGCTGTGTTGACAACTTTTGCCCAAAATCTCTGCGATATTTCTGATTCCGCAAGCATAGTTCACACAGCTTCTTTCAAAGTGTGGTTCCTACGCTCAGCAACTCCGTTTTGTTGAGGAATTCTAGCAGCAGAGTATTCGTGTTTAATACCAAGGTCATCTAGATATGATTCGAGTGACTGATTAGTAAACTCAGTACCTTTATCACTGTGAATTCTATCTATCCCACACGATTTCTCATTTTGGAGTCTTTTCAGTACTTTGATCAGCTTTGGAGTAGCCTGATCTTTGCCACTTAGGAACAGAACCCACGTAAAACGAGTGTAATCGTCTATTAACACTAGGGTATACTTCATTCCCCCTAGACTTGTTACTGGTATAGGACCAAATAGACCCATATGCAGTAACTATAGGCATCGAGAAGAAGATTTACTCCATTTGTTCTTAAAGGAGGATCTGATTTGCTTACCAAGTTGGCATGCTGCACAGATCTTGTCTTTTGAGAACTCAATTTGGGGCAGTCCAATGACTAAATCAAGTTTACACAGACTGGCAATAGTTTTAAAATTTAAGTGACTCAATCGTTTGTGCCAAAGCCAATTTTTGGAAGTATTCAGGGCAGCAAAGCAAGTAGAGGAGGTAGGCTGATTAAGATTCCAATCAATTTTATATGTGTTATCATGCCTTCTTCCTACAAGTAATATACTGCCATCAGTAGTTTGATTTTGCATGAGTGCTGGTTGAACTCTACAGAGTGACCATTGTCACAGAGTTGACTTATGCTAATCAAGTTATAACATAGATTTTCAACCAACAGAATATCTTTAATAATAATGTTACCGTAGATAATCATACCCTTACCCACGGTTCTACTTTTTGCGTTGTCTCCAAAGGTTATTCTAGGTCCGGTGGAGTCCACCAATTCAGACAATAAGCCAGCATTTCCTGTCATATGTCTAGAGCATCCGCTGTCCAGAAACCACTCCGAGCTCTGAACTTGATGCATTCTAGCTTTCTGCAATTTAAGCGATAGCATGATTGGTACCCAATACTACTTGGGTGCTGTTTGGGTCTGTGTGTGTCATGAAATGTGTAATGTGTGTGCATTATATGATAAGGATGTTCTTGGGTGATATGTGCTATAATGAGTGTATGCATGTTGTTTAGGTTTTTGGTTTCTGTTTGGAAGCATATATCTCTTTTGGATAGGCATACAATTATGTTACCAGTTAGGTTTTACCTCGCGAGTGGCCTGACCAGTGGGTTTATGTTTATTTCTAAACTTTTGCCCCTGTCTAGCCTTCTCTTTTGGCTCCACATAACCGATACCTTTGTGTGATGCCCGTTCCTTGAAGAGTATTGGCTCAACAGATTCCTTAACCAACTCACTTGGTTCATATACTGTGCTAGATTTAACAAAATTCATAGTTTGAATCTTGTTTCTTTCTAGACACACTTGACATTTGATGCCGGATGAATTACTATCATTGTTAGAGTAGCCTATGCCAGTTAGATCACCAGCAAGCCTTATTGACTCAAGCATGTCATATTTTCTGGCAGTAGATGCATTCCATGTGCGAACCAGCTTAGGATCATTTACCTCACAGTTGTCATTGGCCATTAGACAGTGAACTTCTTCATCTTCACTGTCACTGGATGAGCTGGAAGAAGTTTCTGATTCTGAGTCAGCCCATTTGTTCTTGTTTTCTTCCGCCACCAGTACTTTATGTTCTCTGTCTCTTCTGGATGATCTTCTATTCTCTTTAGACTTTCTATAATCTTTGGATCCTTTCTTTTGATCATCCTTCTTCGGTTTAGGACAGTCAGCAATAAAATGTCCTGTCTTGAGACAGTTAAAGCATACAAGATCATCTTCATCTGATCTATTTTTGAAGCTTTGTCTTCTTGGGTAGGATTGATAGGTCTTTTGACTCTTCTTCATAAACTTTCCAAATTTCTTGACAAATAGCACCATTGCATCGTTGCATATTTTTTCAGGGGTCATCTCTGTTGTGATAGGTGGAGCTTCAGATGCAGTAATAGCTTTGGTTGGTTGACTGGTGCTGGGTTCATCTTCAATCCGAATACCTAGTTCGAACTCATAAGCTTTTAACTCAGCAAATAAGTGGTGTAGGTCTATCTTGTTTAGATCTTTTGATTCTCTCATAGCAATCGTCTTTAAATCCCATTCTCTTGGGAGACCTCTCATAACTTTTAGAGTGACTTCCCTGTTGGATAGATCTTTACCAAGGCTATTGAGTTCATTTATGATTCCAGTTACTCTCTCATCGTATTCGCTGAGAGTTTCTCCGGACATCATTTAGATGTTTTCAAACTTCTGTAAGGCAACAGTGAGCTTGTTTTCCTTGGTTTGATCATTTCCTTCGCATAGCTGACCAATCTTTTCCCAGATGTCCTTTGTAGTGGGACACATTTTGATCTTGTTGAACATATTTTTGTCCATAGTTTTGAATAGTATGTCTTTCGCCACATTGTCCAGATTTGCCTTTTTCTTTTCTTCATTTGTCCAGAAGGATCTATCCTTTTCAACCATCTGAGGTTCACTACCAGAGATAACAGTTGCTGTATTGACTTTCAAGATCTTCATTGGTCCATCAGTGATGACGAACCACATGTCATCATTTTGGGCACTTAGATGTGCTTGCATACGAATTCTCCAATCATCATATTCATCATTCTTGAACATTGGAATCTTGCTGAATGAGGCCATCAGTTTTTGTAATTTCTCAAGATTGAGAAGACCTAAGCTCTGATACCACTTGTTAGGATCGGGGTAGTGTTTAGAGGGGGGGTGGGGTTGAATAAACACTGGATTCAATTTCGATTTTGTTCAGGTTAACTGCAGACTGTTAAGTACTGCAGTAGCTTCTCAATATAAGGCAACTCAGCAGACACTGAATATAGTGCGGAAGACGTCTGCTGGACTTGTGAGAGATGTAAAACTGAATGGTAAATAAGCAGTAAGTAAATGACACAGGTATTGTTTCTGGAAGTTCGAAGCACAACGCTTCTACGTCTCCCCTTCTTCCTTTGCAGGAAGGTTACACTAGAAGACTTGGTTTACACTTTACAGTATACAACCTTCTTAGGCACTTACACAACTTGGCCTAAACTCGTAGCAATCACAAACTCTTGATTTGATTACAATAGTTTCTATAACACTCTCATAAAATAAACTATTTAGCTTTGAGTGTTCTTGAGCAGTAGACTTCAGTTAGAAATAATCTGTCACAGATTCAGTTGTACTGCTTGTCTGCTCTTTGCTGAACTTTTATAATATCGGTAAGTTGATTTTATGTTTGCGATGAGGTGTTTCTCTTTGTTTGAATAAATCGTTCAGCTAACCTCTTCATTCTTTGCTTGGACGTATTTATAGGCTCAATGGTCCAACGGTAGCTTTTCTGTATTAGGAAGAGATCAGCTTTCCAAATTCAGATTGTGTTCTTTCCTTGTTAAGCAACGTCTCTTTTATTCTGACGCCAATGGTGGCGGAGATATAGCAGGGTGCGCTGCTCTGTTGTACCTTTGTCAGAGATGTTGTACTTATTTTGTCTCGTTGCTTAGTGCTCTTACTGGATGGTTAGACTTCTGCTGGCCTTCTTTGTTCAACTGGTCGTTCATCCCTTTGTAACCAGTAGATGTCTTTGTTCAATGTGAGATTATCCGGTTGATGGTTGTCCAGTGGATGTCCATCCGGTTGATGTTCATCCGGTAGATGTTTGTCCAGTTGATGTCCTTCCAGTTGATGTCTGTCCAGTTGATGTCTATCAAGTTGATGTATGTCCGGTTGATGTCCATCCAGTTGATGTCCATCCAGTTGATGTCTTTCCGGTTGATGTCTGTCCAGTTGATGTCCATCCAGTTGATGTCTGTCCGGTTGATGTCTATCATCCGGTAGGTCTTTGTTACCAGTTGATGTTTATCATCCGGTAGGTCTTTGTCACCCGGTAAGTGTTCAACACCCGGTAGATGTCCATCCAGTTGATGTTTGTCATCCGATAGATCTTTGTCACCCGGTAAGTGTTCAACACCCGGTAGATGTCCATCCAGTTGATGTTTGTCACCACCAAAACTTAGAAATGTTTTCCTAACACACATAATTATACTCTCTTGTTTGATACATCTTTACCCTTTCTTTCATAAGCTAATGCCTAGGCCATGCTACAAGCTAATAAAGACCTACTTGATTTGTGTTTGGAAGTGGCTAAGATAGTGGAGAAGAGTGTGCAAGTGAGCTTATACTTGTGTTAGGTAAACTTGAACTATTGTGAGTTTATATTAATTGGTTCTATAATTTGTGCACGACACTTGTTTATGACCACACACGCACGTTCGTTGCTTGGTTGAGTATGAGATGTCTAGGGATTGAACTTGTTCCACTGCTAACTTTTTATCGCCTTTCATTATTGTGCATGTTTATAATTGTTGAGGCATTAAAGTGAGGACAAGTTAGTTTGTTATGAACCTATGAGCCAACAAAACTATTGTAGTTTTGTCTGATTTACTCAAGGTTGAGTAAATATTAAGTATGGGTTTGATGTGACTAGAAATAGACATATCTATTGCGCTTAATTGTCTATGATTTGGTATCTTTTGATGGATAATTTGATACATATGCTACCTAATCGTATATTCGTGTAAATGTAGGTGAAATTGAGCTAACAAGGGCGAATAAGGATTGAGAAATGCATTGGAGTTGACAAGGGATCAAAGTAAACCAAGAAAAATGCATAAAACTGGACAATGAAAGCCGAGATCAATTGCAAAACAAAAGAAACCGAGCATAATAAATAAAGGCTCGGCGATAAATCGACACATTTTACTGATCAATCGCCGAATGTTACTGATCGATTGGTAAAAAAGTGGCGATCGATCACCAAAGGTTTCTGGCTAAAAAATAAAGGATGGCCATCGATCGCCAGCAGAGTTTTGGAAAGTTTTAATTCTTGATTTCTTTCATTCCTCCATGGACTCTAACCTATCCTCCAAGCTTCCCCTGAGTATATGGACAAAAATCAGACCTTTTAAACATTTAGATAGTTAGGGTAGAGTAGTTTATGTTAGTTTTACAATTTGGCTATCAATTTTGTTGAAGAAAACTACGAAGATCAAGCGAAGGCGGGATTGACAACCTCGGTGGAGTGGAGATCGGATTAGTTTTCTTTCCTTTTCTTTTATTTTTTAATTCTCTTATTAATTATGTTTAGCTAGTTTTAATTCTTGGTTGAGGAAGACTAATACCTTGGATTTATTTATCTTGTGGAGATTCCTACGCTTTTGTTTATCGATTTTATTGAATATCAATGTTTTTTTGATTTTATTGATATGATTTGTGTTTGTTTATTGGATTGACTACCTAATGACTTGCGTATAATCTATTGGTAATTTGATATCAAATAAGAGATTGTTTGAGTAATCTAATTGAAGAAGAGACTAAGATTGATAATTGCCTGCTGCTGGTGTTATTAAAGTCTCATGGAAAACAATTGACTAAATTTATATAAACTGCTTGTGTTTATGTTCTTTAGATTCATCACTCATTAGTTTTGAATGGTGTCATGATTTTAATCTTGAATATGCATATAGAGATTGATTGATTGATGAAAGTTAAATTAGAACGCTTGGACTAATTGACTAGGAATAAGGCGATGGAGGAATTAGATTTCCAATGATGAATATCCAAATAAAAATGAATCTTTTGTGAATCGATGAAATAGATGATAATATCCAAGGTAGAGCCGACCGATACCAAGAAAATCGCTTTCATTAGTTTAATATTTAGTTTTAATTTAATTAGTATAATTCACTCACATCCCCATTGTTTAATTTATTGTTTTGCTTTTGATTTTCATTAACACAAAAATGGCATCTCCTCGTGGGATCGATCCCTACTTACACTACTACTTTTTGTTATCAATCTTGAGGATTGAGTGGGGTTAATTTGGGCGTACACGATAGGTGCGACCAGCAAACTCCAGGATGAAGTTTATGTTGAACAGCATGCTGGGTTTGAAAGCCATCATCAATCTTCTTTTGTTTATAAATTGGACAAAGTGTTGTATGGTTTGGAACAAGCTCCCCTAGCATGGTATGAAACTCTTTCAAAATATCTGACTAAGCATGACTTTACCATTGGGACGGTGGACAAGACCCTTTTTAAATTGACAAAGGGTGACCATACCTTACTGGTTCAGATCTATGTTGACGATATTATTTTTGGTAGTACTAACCGAAAACTCTGTGAAAGGTTCTCTAAAATCAAGCAGGATCAGTTTGAGATGAGCATGATGGGAGAGTTATCGATTTTCCTAGGATTTCAAGTCAAGAAATCTACTGAAGGAATTCTGATCAATCAATCAAAGTACACCAAAGGCTATTAAAGAAGTACGGAATGAGTACTAGTTCAGCAGCAGCCACACCCATGAGCTCTTCTGTTAAACTAGATTTGGATGAAGTAGACATACCAGTAGAAATAAAAATGTATTGTGGTATTATCGGATCTTTAATGTATTTGACAGCCAGCAAACCTGGCATCATGTTTGTTGTATGTATGTGTGCTCCCTTTCAAGCTAATTCTAAGCAATCACACTACACTGCTACCAAGAGGATTCTTAAGTACTTAAAAGGAATTGAGAATGTTGGCCTCTGGTATCCCAAAGATTCAATGTTCAACTT
Source organism: Haberlea rhodopensis (assembly GCA_907163345.1). Taxonomy (NCBI): domain Eukaryota; kingdom Viridiplantae; phylum Streptophyta; class Magnoliopsida; order Lamiales; family Gesneriaceae; genus Haberlea; species Haberlea rhodopensis. Next base: position 1,274,444 of record CAJQUN010000111.1, read on the forward strand.
AGTTGGATATTCAGATGCTGACTTTGCAGGCTGCAAGATTGATAGGAAGAGTACCAGTGGATACTGTCAATTCCTAGGAGGTAGATTGATGTCATGGGGTTGCAAGAAGCAGACATTAGCCGCAACCTCTAATGCAGAGGAATAATGCCTTGCTGCTGGAAGCTGTTGTACTCAATTACTATGGATTCAACAGTAATTAAGAGATTATGGAATTGAGTCCAGTGAGGCACCAATATTTTGTGATAATACATCTACAAGAGCTATTACGTATACTCCAGTTCTTCATTCTCGGACCAAGCATATTGATATTCATCATCATTTTATCCGAGATCATGTAATGAAGAAGGAGATTCGGTTGGAATACATATCAACCGAACAACAAGTAGCAGATATCTTCAAAAAACCCTACTGGACGCTAATTTTCTTATTTTCGCAATATACTTTGTTTAATTGATATAACTAAGTTATCTTAATTGTTTAATTTCTCCAATATGATCAAGTAAGGGAAATTACATGTTAAATATTGCATGAATTTAGGGGGAATTTTGCGCTTTTCGAAGGTCTACAATTGCTTAGACGGTAAAAGAAGTATCTGCTGCAGTAGAAGCTACTTCACCAGTAGACTCTACATACCAGTAGACATTACCATATACGCTAAGTTATTAATTCTTTCCTTAATAAACCAATTGGAACGTCAGATTTCAAATTTAATGCTAATTCATATTGAGTTATTTCGGTCCCGCTTAAATCGTGTCCTTTTCAGTTTTATTTAAAAATTACTTTTGTTTCGATGAGCAACATGTGCCAATGTATCCTTTCATCTACAGTACGACGTTACATCTCCTTCCCTTTAACAGCCATTAACGTTTTCAATTTTCATTTTTCTCAAACCTATTGTGCTAACATATCTTCGAAGCATTTTTTTCATACTTCAAATTTCTCAGCGTCTCAGAAATCATTATATCGAAGACCAGCCAACCACGTTTCGTCACCAACGCTGTCCACATTGACTTTGATTCCATCTACACCTGCACCGATGATGAAATGATCAGTATTTTCTGATGTTTAGCAAACTTGGGGTTGTTGGTTTTGTTGGGTCTCACTCCGATGTTCTACAAAGAAACTCTCCAAGAGTTTTATGCTTCCGCAAGAGTAGTGAACAACACAGTGGTGTCCTCTGTCTCTGACCAAGCCGTGACAGTTACTCAAGAGGACTTCTCGACTCAACTGAGCCTTTCTTCTGCTGGGCTCAATGATCTCTCTGCCATCTCCATCTCCATTTGCGATGAGATGCGTACTTTGTTTTTGGAATTCGGTCAAAGGCTACGGACCCCTCCATTTAAGAAGATCTTGATAAGAATAACTTCAGAATGCTAGCACACATCATTGCAAAAGGTCTGCTGTGTAAAGCTGGGCATTTGACTTCATCACTCCGGAGAAATTTGAGGTGATGTGCGCCACTGTTAAGGGTTTGGCTGTCAACTGGTATGTGATACTTTTTCAAGTGCTAGTTGGGATGGTTGAGTCAGCCAAGGGTCACTCTAGATTTGCCCTCCCGCTCAGTCGCATTCTAGAAAGCATATTCCGGTGGGTACAATATTTGATCTTCATCAAGCTAGGCTCATAAATGCCAAGTACATGTGACGCATCGAAAACCCATCAGTGGAGAAGGAGGTCCCTCCAAGATTGTTCCCACCAAGAGAAGAAAGCCTCAAGTTGAGAGTGACTCTAAACAGACCATCTCAGAGCCTACTGAGTCATCCCCTCCTCCTCCACCCAACAAACCAAGAACCAAGAAAGGAAAATCTGTTGTCTCCAAAAAGTCAGCCCATGCTGTTGAAATGGAAGTCACAACAGAGGCAATTTCTGTTGATTCAATTACTGGCCCGAAAATTACTCCAACAGCTGATGTGATTGAGGTTGCTGCACCAGAGAATCCTGATGATGAACCTTCTAATCCTCTGAATTCGACTGTTTTCTCAACTACTGCAACTTCAGCACAAATGGACACTATCACTACTACGCCAGTACCTACTGCTCCTTCCGCTGCTGTATTATCGCTTAGTTCTCGACGAGGGGCAGGATCTTTTGCACTCAGTCTGAGACCACCAAGGATGGCATGCACTTACTGCTTTCCTCCTCAAACTCCCGAAGGAAGAGAAAAAACTCTTATGGAAGCAGTATCCGCTCCAGTAGCCACATAAATCAATTTGGTTCTGGATGAAGTGGAGACACGGGTGCAAGAACAGCTGGAGCGTTTCGATCAATGGGTAAAAACCCAAATCAAGATCCGGCTGAATGATTTAACAAGATTTTAAAACAAGCCAGGATAGAAAAGAATCGGATTCTTGAGTTCCTACAGACCCAGGACGTTGAAGAGGGTCTACATCAGTGGGAGGTCTACCACCTAATGAAGTTTATCAGCGGACTTGAGATTCTTGTCAAGTCAAGGCATAAGGAGTTTGAAACAACCTCTGGCACCGCTACCCGTGACATAGCAGTTGTCCACTCACTGGAAGCCGGACCAGAGAACTTTGCATGATCTCAAGGTCACATTGGGCCTGCACTCATGCTCTCACCAACTGGGTTTAGCTTCAGTAGAGGTTGATGATCGAAGGATGGTTGCAATGGAACTAACATAGGTATCCTTGGTAAGTGTTTCTCCTACCGTCTCTATAGACTCAAACCATACCCTAGCTGAACCCCTTGTTTTGTCTGAACAACATCCACCCCTACAGGATGTTGATCCCTTAAATGTTGACACTGTCATTGAATCAGTAGTTCATCAAGTCAACCTCACATCAGAGGATGATGATTCTACTGATAACATGTCTTTCTCAACAAATGCCTTAACCATCTCCTTCTCCTGCCCAAATCCAATTTACCTTTGACCAAAATTTTGCATCCACCTCTGCCCAATTCTTTTCAGCCCAACTGATAGCACCTTTGAACCAAGTCTCATTTGATTTTACAACTTTTTCCATACCAACAATTCACTTCTCTCCACTGCCTTCTAGCCTGGAGATCCTGTTGAGGAGTTGGTCACAAATGATGCTCCTGATGAGGTTCTGTTTCTGCTGATATTGCTCTGTCTGCTGCTGTTCCTACTGCTATATCTGCTGATGTATCTATTGCTATATTTACTGATGTCTCTGTTGCTCTTCCTTCTGCCTCATCACTCACTGCTATAGCCAAATCCGATCAAGCTGGTCCATCTACATTTGCACAGACTTTCGACAGTGATCAACCTGAGGATATGTTTAACTGCCCTGAAGTTGAAGTTGAAGATATGCCTTCTTCGGTGACTGGTTAGCTGAATCAGTTGTCAACAATCATTTCCAATCTTGCTAGTGAAATTCAAAAGCTAAAACAAGAAGAAAGAGATGCCAGTCACGCTATTGAAAATCTACGGAGACATACAGATGGTCAGTTTCAAGAAATCTTTACAGATGTTCGTAATCTTTTTGAGAAGGTAACAAACTTTCAAAAGTTTGTTGTGAACACATTCTCCGACTCCTTCTCCAAGTTAAACCAAGCTCGAACTCAATGACCAGAGTGCATCTCTTCATGCTGCTACAACTCTGGAGCTTGGAGGAAAGGTAGACGACATGTATCAGAAGTTTTCCCAGCAGCTGGCCAACATGCAGACAACCTTCTCGTCCCAATTGCAAGATTTGAGCAACAGTTTGCCCACTGTTAGACGCTCAGGACAAGGGCTACCGTCATTCAGCAGACAGCCAGAGCCATCCAGACAAGACCCAGTCCCAGCAAGGCAATCCTCTTCTGGAACCACAAAGTCGGCACAGACCTTCCTCTCAGCATAAAACACAAACTTCAAGACAACACCCCTGACACCTTTCAAAATGTTGACTACTCCAGACATTGGTTTGGACGCCCGTAGTAAAGTATTTTTGTCTTGACATACTTTTTTATTATTAGTTTTTCATAATAATACCCGTGCTTCCACTGATCTAAATCTTGTCTTCTGCTATTTTATTTAGCATTGAATGACACCAATGTGTCATATCACTCCAAAGTAGCTAACCTTGCCACATTTTGGCTACAAATATAACTCTTTTCACTGCATACTTACTATCTTTCCAGCATGACTTACTACATATTTAAATTTACAGTCTTGCATCTATTCTGCAATCCTAATTCATGGGTTTATTACTTATCTAAATCAATCTTACATGGGTTGATTACTTATCTAACCCACCTCTACTAGCTCTAGCTCGATATTCAGGTTTTGGTGTTGTTAGTCCCACTAGCCTGAAATTTCATAAAGCAGTCGAACGGGTGTTGATGACAAAAAGGGGGGGACAGAGACTATGTTGAACAGAATATTACTTTGAAGATAACGTAGTTTGTTTTCTAGGTCTTCTTTTGTAAGAATTCTCTGTATTATATTTTTCTCCCCCCTTGTAAAAACCCAAAACTAGCCAGTTCGGATCATTCTCTACTGACTATGTTTTTTTTTAGATTGTAAACATAGGATTGATGTGAGGATCGTAAACTGTAAGCATAAATCATTTTATATAAAAATGATATTCTGTGTTTATTGTTCAGCTTGATTTCTACTTGTAATCTGCTATTTATCTAACATAATTTGCTACTCTCAAATGCTATGTTTTTAAGTCGTAACATGTATATGTTGTTCTTTGTTCAAGCCAGAGTTTCCTCTACAAAGTTTTGTCATGACCAAAAAGGGGGAAATTGTTGGGAAAACATTTCTAAGTTTTGGCGATAACAAATGTCTACTGCTTGAAGCATCTACTGCATCGAAGAAGCGTACTGATGAAATGAACCTTGATCAACTATACAAAGGTCCACCAGATATTGAAATTAGAAAATGACATCTACCAGGTGTAAAGATATCTACTGGGTGTAAAGACATCTAGCGGGTGTAAAGACATCTATTGGGCCCAAAGATTCATACCGGATGCAGAGAATGAACGTATACTGGAACAAGGGTATCTCAGTGAAATGTGATAATCTGTAGGAGACATCAGACTATTAAGAAGACATTAGCTGAACTTAGTCCAGCAGACTAAGTAACTAATGATGACCACCAGATATACAATCAAGGAGAAGTCAGCAGATGTATAAGACAACAAGACAAAACATGTACAGACTCACTCTGACAAAGGTACAACAGAGCACCGCACTGCTATATCAGCGCCACCAATCGCCTCTGAGTAAACTAGCCGTTGATTAACAAACTTGGAAAGAAGACAAAAAGAATTTGTAAGAAAATCATGAAGCTGATTTTACGCTATCCTTTCCAGTTAAAGAATAGTCGTCGTTAGACTTTTACATCTATAAATACGTCGAAGAAAAGAATGAAAAAGCCCTTCCTTTTCACTAAGTTCTCAAGTCTTAGTCATCAGAAATCAACTTCAAGCAGAACATTTAAAATGCTTATTGCAACATTCTGAAGTTTTGCATAGCAGCACAAACACATCATCGTGATCTTTAAGATCAAAGGCTACTGAGTTTGCTACTCAAGAACACTCGAAGATCAAATATTTATATTTTGTGTGAGTGTTGTAAAAACACAATTAAACAACTGTGATTGTTTTATTGCTAGGAGTTTATGCAAATCTGTGTGGGTGCCTAAGAAGGTTGTATGCTGTAAAGTGTAAACCAAAGTCTTATACTGTAACCTTCCTGCAAAGGGAGGAGGGGAGACGTAGAAGCGTTGTGCTTCAAACTTCCAGAACAAATCTTGTGTCACTTACTTTCGGTATTTACTGGTAGCGTTTATCACGTACGCCCAAATTAACCCTCTCAAGTTAATAACAGTAATGAATGTAGTAGCGTGAGTAGGGATCGATCCCACGAGGAAGTCTATATATTTGTGTTAACTTATGCAAACGAAAATAAAAAGGGGTTTTTGAAATCAATTGAATTAACTACTACTATGATGCAAAATTAAACTAGATGAATTAATTTATGAGGAAAGTGTGATTCTTGGTTTTCGGTTAACTTTACAATTGGTGTTTACTATCTCGGTCATCGATCTTCACAAACTATTCAATTTTCATATGAATATTCATCGTGGACGTTTAATCCAATAATCAAAGTCCTATCTCACCTTATGTTTGTTAAGTAGCCCAAGCGTTCTAGTTTAACCATTATCAAACAATCAATCAAAATACAAGCGATTAAGATTTAAATCGATGATAGCATGTGAACTAGTGAGATCAATGAAGCTAAACAACATAATCCAAACGTCTATGTTTAATCTAGTCAATTGTTTTCCCTAAGAATTTAACAAACTCACAAGCTGAATTTAATTAATCTTAGTTGCTTCGTAAATTAGAGGGATCAAACGATTCCGTATTTGATATCTAATTTAGCAATAAATTGTATGAACAAAAGCTAGGTGATCAGTCCAACAATCATGCATAACAATTATGACAATCAAATCAAAAAAAACAATTGATACTCAATGAAAATTAACAATCAAAACTTATCTCACAAGAATCGTAAACATCCAATGTATCGTCTTCCTCAACCGAGAATCACAAAAGTATTTAGCTACTCATAACTAGATTAAAAACAATCAAAATTAATCTAGAAAGCATCAAACTAATAGGAAAAGAAAAAGTTACTAAAAGGAATCACGATTCCGGAGTGTGGCTTCCATCCTCGTTCTTCAAACGTTCTTCACAAAAATTGAAAGAAAAATCATTCTAAAATCTAAAAATTATTTCTAAAGTCTGAATTCTCCTCCAATGAGGCCGGAATTTCAAGTATAGAGGTTAGGAGGCTGAGGGATAGGTTAGAAATCATGTAGGAAGGAAAGAAATCAAGAATCCAAGCTTTCCAAAACTCTGATGGCGATCGATCGGCGCTGGCTAGCGATCAATCGCCAGCCTTTATTTTTCAGGCAGATTATATCGGCGATCGATCGCGGATTTTGCCGATCGATCGTGGATTTTTGATGTTTTCTGGCGAGTTTCTTATTTTGGCCATAACTTTCTCATACAAACTCCGAATTTGATGAATCAGCTGTCCACGCGAAGATAACTCAAAGTTCTACAACTTTTCTGTGGACCACATTTGCAAAACGTGGCTCGAACATATATAAATTTGAGGAGAAATGAGCAATATGTGTCTTAAATTCTGGTTTTTTCCTCTTTTCTTCAATTTTATTCATTCTTTCATCATTTTAGCTTGATTTCTTCACCTTTTCCTACATTTACACAAATATACGATTAGGTAGCTTATGTGTCAAATTATCCATCAAAACATACCAAACCGTAAACAATTAAACTCAATAGATGTGTCTATTTCTAGTCACATCATTTACCATTCAGCTTCTTAACCTCACAAGTCCAGTAGACATCTTCTACATTAACTCTATTGTCTGCTGACTTGTTCATCAATTGAGATATTAATGCAGTACTTAACAGTCTGTTGTTTATTGAAGAATCCAGAATTTGAGTGTAGTGTTTATTCAACCCTCCCTTCTAAACACTACTCCGATCCTAACCCTGCTTTAGCTGTTTCAACAGAAACAGCCCCCACACGGGGTGAGTATACCAATAGCATAATTATTATATCCACAATTTCATGAACAACAATATCAGTGAAATATAATACTGAAATTTAAAGAAATACTTCCTGAATACACCATACTCATGTGAGATCTCCCGAGTTGTTCTTGTTTTCACAGTATCAAAAATCATCATATCCATAATTGATAATAACCCATTATCGATAATAATTTAAATCATACACATTAAATCTCATAGTATCTCATCACTCGCTCAATAGCGACTGTACTATAACCCATCGCATGTTCAACATCAACAATATCACAAACAATCGCACGCTCAATAGCAGCAACATCATAAACCATCACACGCTCAATAGCGGCATCATAGTACGATATCAACATAATCCATAACGTATTCCAATTCAACACAACAATAATAATATTCTTTAAGCGTAACAATCATATAGCTACCTATGCTCGGGTATCTTAAGGTCGACGAAATGATTTGGACATCCTCGACAACCGGAGGCTTATCCAATGTTACTTGTTCATCGTATCCAGATTTCAAACGAATCCAAGCCTTGATTCTTCACCAAAATGGGAAAAGGGAAACATAGGGTTTGATGGTGATTTGTGTGTATTTTTGGTGAATCGTGTGAAGAGGAGTTGGTTTTATTAATTTAAATTTTGCAATTTAGTCTCCCAACTTTAATACACATTACAAATTTTATCCAATAATTATTTATCCCACAATTTCATAATTATGTTCAACTCCAATATTTACTTCCCAATGCATACTCATAGTTACTATCATAATTCATATAATTTATTTCAACCATTTAGAAATTCAACAATTCTCATAAAATTTCACTACACTCGATTTATCTTAAAACCAAGTCAAATGCAAAAAATAATTAATTATAATTATCCCTTAATTATCCTATTAATTTAATTAATCAAGATAATCAGATTTCAGGTATCACAAAGAATATTAGAATGAAAAATGGTATTTGAGAAAGAAATTTTGGTATATTTTAAAGACTAAATTAGATACTTTTGAATTTAAAAAAAAAAGATAAATTACTTTAATTGTATAAGTCATATATATACGTGAATTTGCTAATATATATATATATATAATTTACTTGTATTTTAGTTGTATAATTTAAATATTTCAGACAAAAAGTATATCTATAAATATTTTAAATTTAGGAAATATGTTTTAGACTTGGACATCTATATGCTTATGATCTTATTGACCAAATAATCTATTTACATAAAATCATGTTGAAATTTAAATAATTAATATATTTAAAACCATATAAATCAAAATTAATTCGTTGCCAAACAATCCCTTTACTTATGAAGGAAGATCAATTTTGAAAAGAAAAATACTAGAACTTTTATTTACTATGAATTATTGAAAATTAAATTTTCAAAATAATTTGAAAATGTATTTAGTTTATAGAACTTGATTTTCCACTCCACCGCTTTTACTGTTTGTTATTTTGAAACCATTTCCTCACACACGTAAACAAAAAACGTGTATTAAACAATATTGAAAGTAAAATTAAAACAATCTTTAATCGAATTGATTTTCACTTAATTTACAAAATTAATATAGGGATAATCAACTTTGACGTAATTACAGAAATCTCACATATGGTTTGAAAAATCCTCTAGTTACGTTAAACGTTACTGACAAGTCATGCCGTTAATAAAAATAGACGGTCGTTACAGAAATCTCCCATAATTTTATTAATGAAAATCCCAAATTGTCCAATCTCTATTCTGACCTAAAATTTTAGAGGGGGTGTCTTCGTAATTATGGTATTTTTAGGAGGTGTGATCATAATGAACTTCATTAAAAACTTTTGTTATTTCTAATGGCATTTTATAATATTTGGAATTAAATCGAATTGAAAGTCAAATTAAAGAATAATATGTTCGACTGCCATTTTTGAAATTGACGTCAATAAATATTGGTTCGCCAAAAAATACTGTAAAAACTTTATAAATATATAATCATCATACTTTCAATAAATGATTTAAAATGTAAATAATATATTATTACTAATTTGAGAAACGAGATAAAAATCTAACTTTGATAACAAACTACCAAAATGTGAGTTCTGGGGTGATCACTCGGTCAAAATTGAACTGACCGAATTTGTTTTTCAGCCATTATGGGTTATAACTATAATGTATAATATATTATAGAGGCTGTTGTTAGGATCGAAGTAGTGTTTAGAAGAAGAGTTAAATAAACACTAGATTCAATTTTCGATTCTTCAATATACAGCAGGCTGTTAAGTACTGCAGTAATATCTCAATTGATGAACAAGTCAGCAGACACTAGACTTAGTGCGGAAGATGTCTACTGGACTTGTGAGGTTAAGACGGTGAATGGTTAATACAGAAAGTAAGTGACACAAGATATGTTCTGGAGGTTCGAAGCACAACGCTTCTATGTCTCTCATTCTCTCTTTCCAGGAAGGTTACACTAGAAGACTTTGGTTTACACTTTACAACATACAACCTTCTTAGGCACTCACATAGATTTGCCTAAACTCCTAGTAATACAACAATCACAGTTGTTTACAATGTGTTTTTACAACACTCACACAAAATATAAATCTTTGATCTTCTAGTGTTTTTTAGCAGCAGACTCAGTAGGCTTTGATCTTCTAGATAACAATAATGTGTTTATGCTGCTCTTGCAAAACTTCAGGATGTTTCAATAAGCGTTTCAAAAGCTTTGCTTGGATTTGTATGAAGTTGGTTTCTGACTTCGAAATATTGATATTGTTGTTAGAGCTTTCTTCATTTTTCACTTTGACGTATTTATAGACATACCAGTCTAACGGAAACTATTCATCAATTGGAAAAATCTGCGTAAAATCGGCTTCCTGATTTTCTTCCAAATTCTTTTTGTCTTCTTTCCAATTCCGTTAATCAACGGCTAGTTCAATCTGACACTATTGGTGGCGGTGATATGGTAATGCGACGCTCTGTTGTACCTTTGTCAGAGTGAGCCTCTACATGTTTTATCTTGTTGCCTTATACCTCTGCTGACTTCTCCTTGACTTTATATCTTCTGGTCATCATTAGTTACTTAGTCTGCTGGACTAAGGTCAACTAGTGTTTTCTTAGACGTCAGTTGGTATCTCTTATGTATTAGCACATTTCACTGTGATTCCCTTGTTCCAATAGACGTTCATTCTTTGCATCCGGTAGATGATAACTCTTAGTCTTTGGACCCGGTAGATGTCTTACGCTCGGTAGATGTCCTTACACCCGGTAGATGTCTTTAACTTCAGTAACCGGTGAACCTTTGTAGAGTTAGTCAACATTTTCTTTATCAGTATGCTTTGATGCAATAGATACTTCAAGCAGTAGATGTTTGTGATCATCAAAACTTAGAATATTTACCCAACAATTTCCCCAATTTTGTGATGACAAAACTTAGCAGTGGACACTCTGGCTTGAACGTTGAACAACAGATACATGTAAGACTTAAAAACATAAAATTGGAGAACATCAAATATTGTTAGATAAATAAGCAGATTACAAGTAGTAATCAAGCCAAACATTAAATAAAGAATATCATTTTTAGTAAAAATGAATTATGTTTACTTTTTACAATTCTTACAACAATTCTATGTTTAATGGCTTTAATATCTGTTCAAGAGGGTAAAACCAACTTGAGAAACATAGCCAGTATAAAATGATCCGAGCTAGCCAGTTTTGGGGTTTATACAAGGGGAGAAAAAGTGCATACAGAGAATTTGTTACAAAAGAAAACCTAGAAAATAAACTACGTTATCTTCAAAGTAATCCTCTGTTCATTCTGTCCATCATAGTCTCTGTCTTCCCCCTTTTTGTCATCAACACCCAGACATCTGCTTTCCAAATTCCAGGCTGGTGGATGAACACCAAGACCTGACTGTCGAGCTAGAGCTAGCAGAGGTGGGTTAGATAAGTAATCAACCCATGTAGGGTTGATATAGATAAGTAATAACCCCCTGAAGTAGAATTACAGAAAAGGTTAACTGTAATTTAAATGTTAAGATAAGCATGTTGTAGTGTGAAGATGTGTAAGCAATGAGTAAGCTATTTATAGCCAAAAGTTGGCATGGTTCACTACTGTGGATTGATATGACACATCAACTTGTGGCATTCAATCCTGAATTAAATTGCAGAAGATAAGTATTGAATGAAAAAAACGTTATTTTATTGTATAAAGACAGAAGATAATAGAGTAAGACAAAGGACATTACTAAGGGCGTCCCAACCAATGTTTGGAGTAGTCACGATCTGAAGGGTTGTCAGTGGGTGATTTCCTTGAACTCTGTGTCCTCTGCTGGGAGAAAGATCTCTGATGGCTTGATTGATCATGTTCAGCAGATGATCGCCGCTCTGGGACTTGTTCTCTTCTGCTTGGCGGTTGAGGTTTACTGAGTGTCGGTAGCATTTAGACTGTGCGAGTAACAGTTGGTAAACTTTTGTTTAAATCTTCGAGCTGAGTGGCAAATGCTGCTTGCATATCTGTCATCTGCTCCGAGAACTTTTTGTGAATGTCATCAATCTTTTCTCCTATTTCCAGCGAAGTAGCAGCATGAAGGGATTTATTTTGCTGGCTCAATTCGAGCTTAGCTTGGCCCAGCTTGTAGAATGACTCTGAAAAGGCATTGACGACAAATTTTTGGAATCTTGTGACCTTCTTAGTCAATTGATCGACATCTCAATAGATGTCCCCGAACTGGGAATCAGTATGTCACCTTAAGTTTCCAATTTCGGTATTGGCGTCTCTTTCTTCTTGTTTAAGTTTTTGGACTTCGCTTGCAAGGATGGAAATAACAGCAGACAACTGATTCAGCTGGTCAGCAACAGTCGGAGACATCTCTTCACCATGATGTTTGGGAAAATAAAAGAGATCCTCATGTGGGTCATTAGCTAGAGTCTGTGCAAAAGTTAAGGTACCAGCTCTATCGGACTCAGCAGCAGTATTGACCAGACTGGTAGGAATAAAATCAGCAGATGTACCAGTAGATACACCAGTAGTCAGAATAGCAAGTGGAGCAACCTCAGCAGATACCTTGGCAGATGTAGCAACAGGGTCAGCAGCAGGTGTAGCATCTTTAACAGATACACAACAGATACATCAGTCGGTTCTATAACAGACGGATTAATCATAGTGGATACCGTCAACTCAGCAGTCATGCAAATTGGTACTATCGCCCCAGCGGGTATCTCGAGGATAGAGGACAGTGGGGATAGGTTAGTTGTGAGGATGAGAAGGTTTGTAAAGTCAAAGGGAATGGCGGTTAAACGTTCTATTGGGGCTGTAAAAGTGGGTTTAGTAGTCAGTTGTGTTTGTGTGGGTTGAGAAGGCGAGGGTATTACGGCTAGTGCAGTTGGTGATGGAGGCACGGAATCAACAGATTCACCAGCCTCTGAGGAGAGGTTTACCTGAAGTACTACTGATTCAATTACCGTATCAATATTAAAATGATTAGCATCCAGTAGAGGTAGATGTTGATCGGATACAGTAAGGGATTCGAGAGAGGGCGTAGCTTTGGCTATAGAATCAGTAAAGGGGACACTTACAGGAGATACATCTGTTGGGGCCATTACAACCATTCTCTATTCATTAGTCACTGCTGGAGCTGATTTCAGTTGGGCAGAGCATTAGTGCAATCCCATGGAAATTTTGAGATCATGCAATGTCCTTGCAGCTAAGGCAAGTTTAGCTTCCAAGGAATGTAGATAGTGATGGCGTGATTAGCAGTACCCGAGCTTGACTTAAACTCCTTATGTTTTGACTGTACAAGAGTGTCAAGTCCACTGACATACTTCATCAGTTGGAAGACCCCTCTCAGTTTCAGACCGTTTTCAACATCCTTGATTTGTAGATACTCAAGGATGATCTTTTCATCAATCCTTGCCTGCTTAAGAACCCGGGTGAAGTCATTGAATCTGATTTTCAGAGGAGCTCTCACCCATCTCTCAAATATCTCCAGGTGTGGTTGAAGTTGTGCTTCTACTACTTCAAGCACTAATGCCATCTCAGTTGCCACTGGAGTGGAGACGAGTTCCATAGCAGCTTTGCCTCGTCCTTCAGGAGTGTAAGGAGGATGGCAGATGGAGCAACAGATCTTCAGTGAGCCTACCCCTCGGTGAGAAGTTAGAGATAAGTCAGTGGTAGTGGAAGCAGTAGGTGCTGGCACAACATGGATGATGTCGATTGTTGACGCAATTTCAACTACTTCCTCAGGTGGAATAATTTCTGAGCTGATGCCCGGATCAACAGCTGTTACCACTGCTGGGACTTCTGTGGCAGCAGCAGGGATTTGCTTCTTGGAGACAACAAGATTCCCTTTCTTGGTTCTTGACTTCTTTTGTGGATGAGGAGGTGATGACTCAGCTGTGATGACCTGAGATTAGGGATGTTAATCCCGGAGTGTTAATAACCCCTAAAGTGGTTTTACGTGGCAAATTGGAGTTTAATCGAGGTGTTGGGCCCTCCGGGCTCGTCTATTTGAGTAGTTGGGATCGTTGGATCCCGAGGTTGAGATCGTATTCTCATTTCGGTGAAAACCTGTGAGTTGGGTTTTTAGTGTGACTCAGAATCTCGGGTGCTTTGTGTGGGCACCGGTAGGGGGTTTTTGAGTTAGAGAGAGAATTTTTGAAAACAGATGATTTTTAATGAATCATGATGTATTTGTGGGGCTTTTAGTATTTCGGGGTATTTTTGCTATAAATATCAGTTGAACCGAGATTTAATTATTGGAAGCCATTCTCCCCACCTTGCCCGCCTCTCTCTCCTCGCGTCCCTGCACCATTCCCGTCAACCTCGACCCACGCAGCTTCAAGCGGTGCGCCCGCCGCCGTCCGGCCACCGTTCGGCGCGTGCGACCCGCCGCCGGCTTCGTCTCGTCAAGGCGCAGCTATCCCCTCCGGCAATTCGAAGTTTGGTCGCGTTTCGCGTTCGGATTTTGGCAGAATGCGTCGATCCCCAAAAGCTAGGGTTCATCGATTTCGAACATTTTCCTTCCGATTTTCGATTGGGTAACCTGCCTTACCCCTTTTTCGTCATTTTCGTGTATTTCCCTGCCATTTTTGTGTTCAATTTGGTTCGAAATTCTTGCTGTTGGGCGTGAGGTTTGGTTCGAAAATTTGCTTGGTTTTTGGTTCGAATTTCTTGCTGTTTGAGGGGTTTGAGTTCGAATTTTTGGGGGTTTTGGCAAGGGGGTGATGGTTCTTGCTATTGATAGATTTAATTCATGTTTAGATGAATTATGATGTTTAGTTTGGGTTCGATTTGTGTTGTGAAGGTTCGAAATTTGTGGGGTGCTTGAGCAATTTTTGATAATGGTTAATTGTCGTGTGTTGACAATATTTTTGAGGGTTATGGGTGTGCTTGAGCATGGGTTGCATGTTCGTAATTAATTTTGAATTAATTTATCGTGTTAGCACATCGTTCCTCGGGGCATGGAACTCGAGCAAGGTTTGGCTCGGACTTCGGAAATTTAAGGTACGTGTGACGTACGAGCATTACTTTATATGAAAGCATTTGTGAAATGCATAATGTGTTTTAATTGATTAGATGGTGGTGGGTATGGTTATATATATATTTGTCGATATGACTATGGAACGACCTAGTCTTGATATCGCTGCCACAAGTGTGCGTAATACTAGAGTAGTATGACCTTATAATAGATATGGGGTACTGGGTCTATATGACTATTGTAGGGCATTCGAGATGCCTGAGAATGATCGTGGAATCATGTATTAATTATGAGACATGTGAGATGTCTAAGTGAAATGGAGAATTGGTAAAATAAATGCTAGGCATTTGAGCTATCTGTGATTGGTAGCAAAGTTGAAAATCATTATTAGATATCGAGATATCTATGTTTGCATGTATAATGAATTTGGAAACATTAATTATTGATACTTGAGAATCAGGCATGCTATGAGTTAAATCAATGTGTTGATTTACTGATTTATGAGATTTGATGAGTTTGATGATTGTGAGAACAGGGACAGTACACGGAATCCCGGATGAGGACATTGCCATCCAGGGAGTATCGTTTAAAATTCATTAGTATTTACTTTTGTTGTAAATTATGAATTTCATTATTGTGATTATGGGATTTTGTGTATTGGTATGCTCACCCCGTTGGGGGCTGTCTCTGTTGGGGCAGGTGAACAGATGCATCGATGGCTGTGGAGCTGAGCTCGAGCTGTTGATTGGATGTACTCACAGGATCGTGGTACCAGGGCTTGATGGAGCACGGTATCGTATAGAGTACTTATATACACCCGAGGTTTATATACACATTTATGATGCTCGCATGTGAACACGGATATTCTTGTATATGGGTTGTATATAAAGGCATGAGCCTTTCTCTCTTTCATCATATGTTTGCATGCAATTAGTGGTAGAATTGCTAAATGATTTGAGAGCCATTAGTGTATTGTGTGGGTGTTGAGACCCATTTCTGTCGTCTTATGTGTCGTGTCTTCCCTGGCTGGGAATTTACTTTGTGTTCTGTATTTTGTTGAGTATTGTGTATTCCCTGGCCGGGAATTATATTATGTGTTGTGCTTTCATTTCGGGATAGCCCTATTTATGGGGAGACTCTGCCCAAATTTTTATAAAAGTCCACAATGTAAAAGTGGTGTTAAGGGGATGGTAATGGGCGAACTCTATGAGTCTATTTGTTGTTAGGATGATGATCTTATAACATGGCATGTTAAAGAAAATTTTGGGATTGCCATTCAGTGGTAAATCATCATTTGAGTTTCCCGATTGATTTTTATTGAAAGCATGTGCCACACATAGTGGTTAGTACACTAATCAAGGGTTAAGGGCTTGGGGTCCTTACATTAGTGGTATCAGAGCAGTGGTTAGCTCTTTGGGGCTGTTAAGGGCCTAGGAAGTTATTGATAGCACATACTTATGCATGATGGCATTAATGTTGTATGACACAACTAGTTGTTTATGTGCTTTTTATGATATGAAAAGTGGTGTTGCTAATCAGTGTGATTGCAGGAATCGTATAGCATGAGATGGGATGGCATTAATGGTGATGTCTGGCCCTTCATGTATTATGTGCTAAGGGATCTGATTTTGTGGGAAAATCAGGAAAGGTGAGACGTACGGGCTTCGGACGGTAAAACGTGTTACACCTTTGATTATGTATATCGTGGGTAGTGAACCCTTACATGTGATGGTATATGTGAAATGATAGTGATATATATTGTGATAATGGAATCAACTGTTGTACTTGATTATTGTGGTAGAATTGATGAATGTTCCGGTAGCCTTTATCTCCGAGCGAGGGAGGTACTTGCCGCTGTCATGACTAAGCGAGGTAACATGCCGCTGTCATTGTCGAAGCGAGGGGTCCTAAAATTCCGCTGTTGTATTGGGACCGGAACAGTCACAATTCTAGTGATTAAAGTGGAATATTGTGATTATTGTGGAATATTGTGATTATAACTGGAACGTGATATCGATCATTATATTGTGAACTGTGGTATTAACCTGGATGCAGGTACATGGAGCTAGTGGGAGTTCCGGTAGTTGTTATATTCGAGCGAGGGAGGTACTTGCCGCTGTCATATGAAGCGATGGTAATATGATATTTGCCGATGTCATGTCTAAGCGAGGTAACATGCCGCTGTCATTGTCGAAGCGAGGGATATCATATGATGCCGCTATATGTCGAAGCGAGGGGTCCTAAAATTCCGCTGCTATAACAGGACCGGAACAACCACATTATCTATATTGATAGCGATGGTTCATGCCGCTATATTGATTGGCGATGGTTCATTCCGCCGGATATATTGATAGCGATGGTTCATGCCGCTATATTGATTGGCGATGGTTCATTCCGCCGGATATATTGATAGCGATGGTTCATTCCGCTATATTGATTGGCGATGGTCATTCCGCCAGATGTATTGATAGCGATGGTTCATTCCGCTATATTGATTGGCGATGGTTCTTGCCGCCGGATATATTGATAGCGATGTCTCATTCCGCTATTCTATTGGCGATGGTTTATGCCGCCGGGTATTGATAGCGATGTCTCATTCCGCTATTCTATTGGCGATGACTTATGCCGCCGGGTATTCATAGCGATGGTACATTCCGCTACATCTAGGGCGATGGTTCATGCCGCCAGATGTCTATAGCAAAGTTTTATGCCGCTGACTCTATGACGAGGGATTATGCCCCTGATTCTATAGCGACGGGTTATGCCGCTATGCACATGACGCTGGATTACGCCACCTACGAGCGATGGGTGCTGATTGCATACCACTGTTGGATGACGGAGACAAGTATGCCGCTATATTGTTAGCAATGAGGTATGGCATATTACTGTTTATTTAGCACTATTGTGGATATCATGTGTTGATTTACTTATATTGTCATGTGTTTGACGATTAGATTATAGACGTCGTGTATCGACATATACCGTTACGAGTCGACAATATTGTTTCAAAGTCATATGTTGACAGGTACCGTCACGGGATGACAATGACATAGTGGATGTTCTATGTAGACGTGTAGCGTCATTTTGATGATTAATACATTTATGTTATGTATTAGGTTGTATGGTTTGAGTGCCGATGATGAGCACATGGTAGAGTCTGGGTCACTAGTTGACGAGACCTTTTGCCGAGCAGGTTTACTCGGTGGAGTATTGGATGTATTGTGCCGGTAAATGTACCACATCATGTTTTAGAGTTAAATAATTGTCCAGCGATGATACCCTTGGGTATGCTCGTTGGTTTGGCTAGGGCCAAGTGATTGGTGGTAAGAGTAGTCATTGAGGAAACTACTCGCTTGTGTTGTGACGTAGGGTAGACATGGTTACACCCACCCTGAGGGTGTGAGATAAGTCTTAATGGATTATGATTGTATCATAAGTGAGCACGGACACCAGGTTGTCCATTGTGCTTGGTATTTTAGAGATATGTTGGGCGATGACCCATTACTCTAACGGTTTGTACGGTATGGCATACCGAGATGGAACATATGGTTTGTTGGTGGGCTTGATATGAGCCTATGGAGACAGCACTTTGCTAGCCAGATATCGTAGTGAAGATATAGTGTGCTTGTTGGGGCTATGATACTGCTCGTTGGAATCAAGTTTGGCAAATCGTAAGGTGAGACGATGTGGATTATGGTGGACTTTAGTAGTCACTACGTCATTTGAGGTTGAGGTTGTGCATGCCTCACTGAAACGTGTATACGCTTATGTTTAATCTTGGTGAGACTTGTCTGGGACAGCTCATAATGTTGGTACTCTCGATCTGGGGAATCCGTGTACTTGGGATGCAATGGGTGTTATTGTATCCAGTTTTTCCGAACGGTGGTTCGAGACTAGTGGATCTCGAGTTCGATAAGCACTTCCCTTGTGGGGAAGGAGGTAGTATTATACCTATTTGGGAATCTTTGAAAGATTCGGTAAGTTGGTACGTGTGGTGTTGATTTTGGGAATCACGCCGTGTTGTTGATCGTCGATTATCATTCTCCACTGCATGGGAATGACTCCGAATTGACAGTTGTGTTTGGGGCTTAGGGGCATGTTGTAGATACCCGAGCCAAGTGCATTGAGTATGCATGTGATGTCCGTGCTTAGGCAGGTATACCGGTGAGTATACGGATGCCAATTTTTTTTGATTTCTTTTTTTGGCAAGCTTAGAGTTATACTATTTTTGGATGGTTAAATCTCTGATGAGAGATATGGAACACCTTGAGGTTGGGAATCTCCATGGCACGATAAATTATGAGAAACAATCGTGAAGTTAGTTGACTCCCTTTGAGGAGGGATTATCTTGTGTGGGTTGAGGTGTTCCCTTGTTGGTGTTTTCCTTCGAGTTATACGATAGCCTTCCCAAGTTTGGATTGTTAAATCCTAGGATTATCAAGGGATGGTAGGAATTCGGATTTATCGGGTGTCGCTGTCGACACAAGCGTTGAGGATGCAATGGGTTTATTGCATGTCCTTTCAGAATTTGAACTCTGTGGAGTCTCGATGGTTTATTTATGATCAGGATGTGATCCTTGGAATATCCGGAGGTGGACATCTTGTGAGATGTCTTTTGTGTGAATCTGTGGCCGTGAGTTGCCCGATCCGAGTTGCAGAGGGTGCAACTGCTCCTTGGATGAAGGTGGTCTGTGTAGCAGGAACCATGTTTGGTATGTGTACATCGTGGCATACTAGTGTTTTCCTCGTGACGATGTATGTTAGACATCGTGAGTCATGATAGAGATGTCTTTGAATGATATCTACGATGGAATCGGGAGCGATTCGAATCCTTGCAGTTTCAGTTGACTAACTGCTTTTGGACTGTTAGCGTTGAGTTGTGCTGACGCTCTTTGACGTTATGATGGAATTGGAAGTCTATTCCACTCCAGAATTGACACGAGGTCAACGTTCTCACGGTTGAGGTGTCATTCAGGATGCGTTCTTACTAGTTGTATTAGAACTAAGGATGACTGTCCGATCTACGGTCGTAAGTATTGGTTGTTTTGCAGTCATGAGGGACTGACTTTTGGGATGAACCGCATCGAGGTATGTTTTGCCTCTTGGGTGATACGTTGGTTTTGGTATGTCGCTCTGTTTCAGAGTTTGATGTGAGGTAAGTATCCTCGCGTTTATTAAGACGATCCTGATATGGTCAAGAATCGAGGTTATGGCTTCATGTTGTTGTGTAGCCTGGGTGTTACGTGATACACCGGTGTTAATTTCGAGGACGAAATTCTTTTAGTGGGGGATATTGTGATGACCTGAGATTAGGGATGTTAATCCCGGAGTGTTAATAACCCCTAAAGTGGTTTTACGTGGCAAATTGGAGTTTAATCGAGGTGTTGGGCCCTACGGGCTCGTCTATTTGAGTAGTTGGGATCGTTGGATCCAGAGGTTGAGATCGTATTCTCATTTCGGTGAAAACCTGTGAGTTGGGTTTTTAGTGTGACTCAGAATCTCGGGTGCTTTGTGTGGGCACCGGTAGGGGGTTTTTGAGTTAGAGAGAGAATTTTTGAAAACAGATGATTTTTAATGAATCATGATGTATTTGTGGGGCTTTTAGTATTTCGGGATATTTTTGCTATAAATATCAGTTGAACCGAGATTTTAATTATTGGAAGCCATTCTCCCCACCTTGCCCGCCTCTCTCTCCTCGCGTCCCTGCACCATTCCCGTCAACCTCGACCCACGCAGCTTCAAGCGGTGCGCCCGCCGCCGTCCGGCCGCCGTTTGGCGCGTGCGACCCGCCGCCGGCTTCGTCTCGTCAAGGCGCAGCTATCCCCTCCGGCAATTCGAGTTTGGTCGCGTTTCGCGTTCGGATTTTGGCAGAATGCGTCGATCCCCAAAAGCTAGGGTTCATGGATTTCGAACATTTTCCTTCCGATTTTCGATTGGGTAACCTCCCTTACCCCTTTTTCGTCATTTTCGTGTATTTCCCTGCCATTTTTGTGTTCAATTTGGTTCGAAATTCTTGCTGTTGGGCGTGAGGTTTGGTTCGAAAATTTGCTTGGCTTTTGGTTCGAATTTCTTGCTGTTTGAGGGGTTTGAGTTCGAATTTTTGGGGGTTTTTGGCAAGGGGGTGATGGTTCTTGCTATTGATAGATTTAATTCATGTTTAGATGAATTATGATGTTTAGTTTGGGTTCGATTTGTGTTGTGAAGGTTAGAAATTTGTGGGGTGTTCTTGAGCAATTTTTGATAATGGTTAATTGTCGTGTGTTGACAATATTTTTGAGGGTTATGGGTGTGCTTGAGCATGGGTTGCATGTTCGTAATTAATTGTGAATTAATTTATCGTGTTAGCACATCGTTCCTCGGGGCATGGAACTCGAGCAAGGTTTGGCTCGGACTTCGGAAATTTAAGGTACGTGTGACGTACGAGCATTACTTTATATGAAAGCATTTGTGAAATGCATAATGTGTTTTAATTGCATTAGATGGTGGTGGGTATGGTTATATATATATGTGTCGATATGACTATGGAACGACCTAGTCTTGATATCGCTGTCACAAGTGTGCGTAATACTAGAGTAGTATGACCTTATAATAGATATGGGGTACTGGGTCTATATGACTATTGTAGGGCATTCGAGATGCCTGAGAATGATCGTGGAATCATGTATTAATTATGAGACATGTGAGATGTCTAAGTGAAATGGAGAATTGGTAAAATAAATGCTAGGCATTTGAGCTATCTGTGATTGGTAGCAAAGTTGAAAATCAGTATTAGATATCGAGATATCTATGTTTGCATGTATAATGAATTTGGAAACATTAATTATTGATACTTGAGAATCAGGCATGCTATGAGTTAAATCAATGTGTTGATTTACTGATTTATGAGATTTGATGAGTTTGATGATTGTGAGAACAGGGACAGTACACGGAATCCCGGATGAGGACATTGCCATCCAGGGAGTATCGTTTAAAATTCATTAGTATTTACTTTTGTTGTAAATTATGAATTTCATTATTGTGATTATGGGATTTTGTGTATTGGTATGCTCACCCCGTTGGGGGCTGTCTCTGTTGGGGCAGGTGAACAGGTGCATCGATGGCTGTGGAGCTGGGCTCGAGCTGTTGATTGGATGTACTCACAGGATCGTGGTACCAGGGCTTGATGGAGCACGATATCGTATAGAGTACTTATATACACCCGAGGTTTATATACACATTTATGATGCTCGCATGTGAGCACGGATATTCTTGTATATGGGTTGTATATAAAGGCATGAGCCTTTCTCTCTTTCATCATATGTTTGCATGCAATTAGTGGTAGAATTGCTAAATGATTTGAGAGCCATTAGTGTATTGTGTGGGTGTTGAGACCCATTTCTGTCGTCTTATGTGTAGTGTCTTCCCTGGCTGGGAATTTACTTTGTGTTCTGTATTTTGTTGAGTATTGTGTATTCCCTGGCCGGTAATTATATTATGTGTTGTGCTTTCATTTCGGGATAGCTCTATTTATGGGGAGACTCTGCCCAAATTTTTATAAAAGTCCACAATGTAAAAGTGGTGTTAAGGGGATGGTAATGGGCGAACTCTATGAGTCTATTTGTTGTTAGGATGATGATCTTATAACATGGCATGTTAAAGAAAATTTTGGGATTGCCATTCAATGGTAAATCATCATTTGAGTTTCCCGATTGATTTTTATTGAAAGCATGTGCCACACATAGTGGTTAGTACACTAATCAAGGGTTAAGGGCTTGGGGTCCTTACATCAGCAGACTCTGAGATAGTCTGATCAGAATCACTAACCACCTGAGGCTTCCTCCTCTTGGTGGGAACAGTTTTTGAGGGACCGCTTTCTCCACTGATCGACTTCCTGTGGATCAGCATATACTTGGCGTTTAAGAGCCTTGCTGGGTGAAGAGTGGAAATCGCCCCCACTGGTACATTCTTGCTCTCCATAATTCGACTGAGCGGGAGGGCCTGAATGTCTTTGGCAGATTCAAAGCCAATCAGTACTTGAAAAAGTACCACGAACAAGTTGACATCTATGCCCTTAACAACAGCACACATCACCTCAAACTTTTCTGGGGTGATGACATCAAACGACCCAGCTTTGCTTAGCAGACCCTTGGAAATGATGTCTGCGAGCAGTCTGAATCATCAGAATCTTCTTGAAAGGAGGGCTCCACAGTCGTAGGCCTGATTCTGAGAATACAGTACGCATCTCATCTTTAACGGATATGGAGATGGCAGAAAGATCAGTGAGCTCAGGAGTGGGGCTCAGTTGAGTAGAGAAGTCCTCTTATGTGATTGTGACAGATTGGTCAGAGATGGAGGACAACACTGTGTTGTTTACTACCTGTGCTGAGGCATAAAACTCTTGAAGAGCCTCTTTGTAGCACATCGGAGTGAGACCCAACATGATTAATAGACCCGAGTTTTCCAAACATTGGAAAATACTAGTCATTTCGTCATCGGTGCTTGTGTAGACAGAATCGAAGTCAATGTTGACAGCATTGTAACGAAACTTGGCTGGATAGTCTTTGACATCTTGATTTCTGGAGCGCTTAGAAACTGAAAAAAATTGCTTCGAGCAATCGTTAGCACAGTAACTTGAAGATGGTAAAAGTGAAAATTGAAAAAGTTAATGGTGGTTAAAGAGAAGGGAGGTGTAACGTCGTACTGTAGATGAGCGGACACATGTACACATGTCGATCATCTAACCAAGGAATTTTTTTGAAATAAACTGAAATGGACACGATTAAAGCAGGACCGAAATAATTCATATTAATGAAAATTAAGTTTGAAATCCGACGTTCCATTTAAATAACGAAGGTAAGTAACAACA
The DNA here is from genome assembly GCA_907163345.1 of Haberlea rhodopensis. NCBI lineage: Eukaryota > Viridiplantae > Streptophyta > Magnoliopsida > Lamiales > Gesneriaceae > Haberlea > Haberlea rhodopensis. The sequence goes on from CAJQUN010000111.1 coordinate 1,298,307, forward strand.
GAGCATATATGGTAATGTCCACTGGTATGTAGAGTTCACTGGTGAAGTAGCCTCTACTGCAGCATACAATTGTTTTACCAACTGAGCATCAGTAGTCCTTCGAAAACCACACAAATTCCCCCTTAATTAATATCCCCCCTAAATTCATGCAATATCTAAAATGTAATTCCCCCTTAATTTTGCATATAGGAGAAATTAAACAAGTAATATCACTTAGTTATATCAATTAAACCAAGTATATTGCGAAAGTAAGAAAACTTAGCGTCCGGTAGGGGTTTTGTGAAGATATCTGTTGCTTGTTGTTCAGTAGATATGTATTCCAACCGAATTCCTTCTTCATTACATGATCTCAGATAAAATGATGACGAATATCAATATGCTTGGTCTGAGAATGAAGAACTTGATTATAAGTAAGGACCCTAAACCTTAACAGTAAATTCAAGATATAAATAGGGCTAAATATGTATTAAAGACATCTTAGGGTTCTGGTTTGATGTGAGCTCAATTAGGTTACAGGCCAAAATAAAACTTCAACAATTATTCAGTTACATTCCCAATCATGAATGTTTAGGTGATAGCATTAGACTACTTCTAGAGTAGAGACTATCCAAAATTTCCTGTACTCTATCTTCATTTATGCTTTCAACAGCTCACAGTTCAACCGAACCTCAGCCCCCTTGGTTCAAAAGCGTACCTACAGGAACAACTCACCATGAGCATATATATATATATATATTATCACTTAACACAATTCAACTTAATAAAGTAAATAAGCGTATAAAACGATTAATTGATATGCTCCTCGATTACCACATTAGCACATTTCATTGTCGTTCCTGTTTCACAAGCTTATGCACAAAATCATTAGTTCACGATATAATGATCGATAACGCGTTTCCAATTATAACCACAATATTTCACTTTAACCACTAGAATTGTGACTGTTCCGGTCCCAATACAACAGCGGAATTTTAGGACCCCTCGCTTCGACATATAGCGGCATCATATGATATCCCTCGCTTCGACAATGACAGTGGCATGTTACCTCGCTTAGACATGACAGCGGCAAATATCATACTACCATCGCTTCATATGACAGCGGCAAGTACCTCCCTCGCTCGGAGATAAAGGCTACCGGAACATTCATCAATTCTACCACAAAATCAAACACAATTGATTCCAATATCATGATATAACACTATCATTTCACATAATCCATCACACATAGGGATACACTATTCACAATGTACATCATCAAAGTTGTAACACGTTTTACCGTCCGATGCTCGTGCGTCTCACTACGTACCTTGGTTCCAAAAGTGGAGATATCGTGGACTTTATCTCCTATGCTGTGTGGCTACCTGGGATGGTTCTACATAATCACATGAATCCATATTAGAAACCAATAAATGAACCATTATCAAAAACATCACCATATAGAACAAAATCCCAAAAAATCCATAATTTATGCCTTGCGTTCGATCGGTCCTAAGCCCCGATCGATCGCCAAGTTAAGAAAAATAAGCATCCAGGTACTGCCTCCACCGATCGATCGAGCCGTTTTACCGATCGATCGAGACATCACACCGATCGATCGGTAAAAATCGTCGATCGATCGGTAAGCTCATTTCACGCCTTGTTCAGGCTCTGCCTTGCTCGATCGATCGGACCCATTTTCCGATCGATCGAGAAGTCCTGTTTCTGCGAGAAACTTCCCTGAATGAGCTTTCCTCAACACTTACACTCATGAACAACCAAGAACAACTACTAAGCTCAACATATAACCACAAAACAACATGAAATGCATCCCCCAAGTATAAACAACATGATGGAACAAGATCCACCCCTTTTAACCTCAAAAAATAAGCCCCAAAACTAACCACAACTCAACAAAACTCTACCAAAATGGAAGCTTACCACTTGAGCTCCAAGTTTTTAGCAAGAGAGCACAAAAAGGCTCCTTTTTCAAAGCTTACTCCTCTCCTCTAGATGCAGAAACGAAAATGGAGTTCTAAGATGAGGAAGAGGGATTTGGGGACATAAAGTTGATAGAAAGGGGGGTGATGGGATGTAAAGATGTGAGCAAGTGGCTCCTTATCAGCTTTGGAATAAAAAAAAATGTGTATCATAATATAAGTATGATATGTAGAATACTCCAACATGATATTTTAAAAGTATTTCACCACAATACACCAAAATTGCCATTAAAATCTTGCTTTACCAAAACTACAACCCAACACATTATCTAATTATCACCAATGTCACATAAACATAATTAACGCCCAAATTGCAATTAATTATCTCGGGGATATCACAATACTCCCCTACTTATAAGATTTCGCCCTCGAAATCGCATGCACTTACCCAAATCGAAACCAAACATAAATCACATACCAGAGAATTGTTCCGGGTAGTGCTGCACCATATGCTGCTCCGTCTCCCATGTGGCCTCCTCGACACCCCTGCGGTCCCACTGAACCTTGATCATCGGTATAACCTTGCTTCGAAGTGTGCGATCTTCTCGATCCAGAATTCTGACTGGCCGTTCAACATAGGATACATCTGAACTCAACTGAACTTCAGAAGGCTGCAACACATGAGACGGGTCCGGCTCATACTTCCTCAACATAGAAACATGGAAGACATCATGTATACCAGACAATGACGGCGGTAGGGCTAGACGGTAAGCCAAAGTGCCTATGCGCTGCAATATCTCGTACGGCCCAACATACCTCGGAGACAACTTCCCCCGCATACCGAAACGAACTACACCTCTGAAAGGTGAGATTTTCAGAAAGACCTTGTCTCCTACTTGGAATTCCAATGGTCGCCGTCTTTTATTAGCATAGGCGGCTTGCCTATCTTGAGCCACTTTCATTTTCTGACGGATCACTTTGATTTTCTCTTCCATTTCAAGAATCAATTCCGGTCCTCCGACAGTCTTACTAGTCAAATCTTCCCAGTATAACGGTGACCTACAACATCGACCGTAAAGGGCCTCAAATGGAGCCATCTGAATGCTCGCCTGATAACTGTTGTTGTAAGAGAACTCTACAAGTGGCACTGAATCTTGCCACGGAGTATCGAACTCCAACACACATGCCCTCAATATGTCCTCAAGCGTCTGTATGGTACGCTCTGTCTGACCATCTGTCTGAGGGTGGCAAGCTGTACTCAGTCTAACCTCTGTACCCAAAGCTGATTGAAGACCCTCCCAAAAGTGCGATGTGAACCGCGGGTCTCTATCAGACACAATCGAGACTGGGATGCCATGCAATCTTACTACGTCCCGAACATACAACTGAGCCATTTTTAAGTATGTGAAAGTCATACTATATGGGATGAAGTGAGCCACCTTCGTCAGTCGATCCACAATCACCCAGATCGCATCGAATCCCGAGGCAGTCCTTGGCAAGTGGGTCACGAAATCCATAGAGATGTGCTCCCACTTCCACTCTGGTATCTCTAAACTCTTCAACTCGCCTCTGGGCCTCTGCCTTTCCGCTTTCACTTGTTGGCAAATTAGGCACTTCTTAACGAATGACATAACGTCTCTCTTCATCCGTCTCCACCAAAATTGATCACACAAGTCCTTGTACATCTTTCTCCCACCTGGATGGATGCTAAGTCTGCTACAATGAGCACGATGCAAGATTCCTTGACGCAACTCTGGTGCCCTCGGCACTACCCAACGGTTACCAAGCCTCAAGGAACCATCTTCTGCTACTCTGAACTTTGATGACTGACCCAGACGTATACATGATAACCATCTCTGTACTTCAACGTCTGTCACCTGGGCTTTCCTGATAAGTTCAAAGATGTCCGGTTCTGCCAATAGGGTCGATACAAACACCGGCGATACATCTAAATCAAAGTCATATCCTAGATGACAACAAGAGGTCATCAAGGCCGATAGCTGAATCACATCATCTGCTGTATACTTCACCTTCCTACTCAAGGCATCAGCAGTCAGGTTCGCCTTCCCTGGATGGTACTCTACTATCTCGCAATCATAGTCCTTGAGCAAGTCCATCCACCTCCTTTGCCTCATGTTCAGTTCCGCTTGAGTAAATAGGAATTTCAAGCTCTTATGATCCGTGTAAATGGTAAAGGAAGTACCATAGAGATAATGCCGCCAAATTTTCAAAGCGAAAATAATGGCCGCTAGTTCCAAATCATGGACCGGGTACCTGGTCTCATGAGGCTTCAACTGCCTCGATGCATAAGCCACCACATGCTTATCCTGCATTAGTACACAGCCCAATCCCTGCAGTGATGCATCCGTGTACAAAGCAAACCTTTCGTTCTCGAAGGGATCACCAGAACAGGTGCTGTAGTCAACCGGTGCTTCAACTCTTGGAAGCTTTGCTCACATGCCTAAGACCAAGAAAACGGAACACCCTTCTGAGTCAACTGCGTCAACGGCTTAGCGATCTTAGAGAATCCCTCGACGAAACGTCGGTAGTAACCCGCTAAACCGAGGAAGCTACGGATCTCGGGCACAGATGTAGGCGCAGACCAATCCATCACTGCTTCCACTTTCCTGGGATCCACAGAAATCCCATCACTAGGGATCACATGCCCCAAAAATACCACGCTGCTCAGCCAAAATTCACACTTGCTCAGCTTAGCATACAACTGATTGTCCCTCAGAATCTGGAGCACTGTCCTCAAATGATTCCTGTGATCTTCCTCGCTCCGAGAATAGATAAGTATATCGTCAATAAATACGATGATGAATTGATCCAAATAGGGTTGGAACACTCGATTCATCAAGCTCATAAACACAGCCGGGGCGTTTGTCACTCCAAACGGCATGACCAAAAACTCATAGTGACCATAACGGGTCCGGAACCCCGTCTTCTGCACATCATCCTCTCTAACTCGGATCTGGTGGTACCCCGACCTCAAATCAATCTTACTGTACAACCTCGTGCCCTGCAACTGATCAAACAAGTCGTCCATCCGCGGAAGAGGGTATTTATTCTTCACTGTGGCCTTATTCAATTGTCTGTAGTCGATGCACAATCTCATCGACCCATCCTTCTTTTTCACAAATAACACAGGCGCACCCCAAGGTGATACGCTGGGGCGTATGTAACCCTTATCAAGTAGTTCTTGTAGCTGCTCTTTCAGCTCTCTTAACTCCGCTGGTGCCATCCTGTAAGGGGCACGAGAAATAGCGGATGTCCCCGGTAATAATTCGATCCCGAACTCAACTTCCCTAACCGGCGGGAATCCGGGAATCTCCTCCGGAAATACATCAGCAAACTCGGCAACCACGGGTATATCTTCAACTCTTAACTCATCTTTCTTGCCAGCAATGTCAATGGCATAAATAAGATAACCGTGCCCACGTTCCAATAACTGAGTCATCTTTAAAGCCGATATCAACGGAATTCTTGAGCGGGAACCATCCCCATAAAAAGTCCACCGATCCCCTAAATCAGATCTGAATCGTACTGTCCTCTGACTGCAGTCCACTACTGCCTGGTATCTGTTCAGCACATCAATACCCACAATGCAGTCGAAGTCCGACATCCCCAAAACAATCAGGTCTGACTTCAACTCGTTGCCCTCAAAATAAATGAGGCCGCCATCAACAAACTGATCTGCATCACACTCTTTCCAGCGGGTGTCGAAACCACAAGAGGCGTGGGTGACGGAGTCGTGCATATACGGTGCCTCTCCACAAAACTCGTCGACACAAAGGAGTGTGACGCACCTGTATCTATCAAAATATAAGCAGGGTGCGTAAATAAATAACACGTACCCGCTATCACTTCCTTTGGAGCTGCTGTAGCCTGCTCCCTGGTAAGGGCATACACTTGTCCTTGAGGTGGCCCCAACGGCTGTCCTCCCAATGGTCTCGGTGCAAATGGTGGTCTCTGCTGTGCTGGCCTGTCTGAAGGTCTCCCCATAGTATTCTGTGGCCCTCCCCGGTTAGGACAATTTCGGGCCAAGTGACCATGTTTCCCACACTCATAACAAGCAGAGCATCCTTTCACTGAATGGGGTCCCCGCACAGAAAACACTTAACCTTCTCAAAATTGCTAGCCTGAGACTGTCCCCGATGAGACGGAGCATTACTTCCACGACCACCCCTTCCACGAGCATCTTGCCATCTACCACTGAATCTGGAAGATGATGAGTTTCCCTTTGGCTTAAAATGGTCGCCCCTTGGTTTCAAGTTTTCAGGGGTCGGTCTCTGAGATGGTGCTGGAGGCGGTGCCACAGTCGGATATGCACCCACTCCCAATTCTAACAGTTCAGCTCGTGCTAGGGCGTCATCAAAACAAGTAGGGCCATAAGTGATCACCCTATCATACAACTCCGGCCTCAAGCCTTTCATAAAATTCCTCATCTTTGCTTGGGGGCTAGAGGCGATATGAGGCACATATCTGAGTAAGGAACAGTACTGGAGAGCATAGTCAGACACCGGCATAGTACCTTGCCTCAAGCTATTGAATTCATCCTCTTTAGCCTGCCGTGCCGCTGCTGAGAAGTACCGGGTCAGAAATCGAGTCCTAAACAGCTTCCAGTTTATTTCCTGACCCTGAGCTTCTTGTTCAATCACTGTGGTCTTCCACCACATCAACGCCTTTTTGGCCAATTGAAATTCTGCTAGCAGTATCCAAGCTGTCTTTGCGCACGGGGCAGCTACAAATATCTGCTCCAACCTCTCTAGCCATTCCTCGGCCTTCTCCCCTGTTTCAGTCCCTTCAAACGTCGGGGGCCGATAAGCTAGAAATTGCGTCAAACTCAGTTCTCCCGGCAATAGCTGTTGTTCGGACGGCTCTTCGCCCAAGGCTGGCGGCGGTAGGGGATTTGTATGCCTAGCACTAGCATTTACACTCACTGCATCACCAGCATCTACATTTGCTGCCATACTGCAACACAAGGATTAACAACAATATCCAAAACAATTCACATAATACATCGTTAGAAAACCATAACATGTTAGCATAACAGTCACATACTTCATATGCGCACAACATGTTTAAAAGATAGATGCCTAGCCAACTTATTGCTAAGGCTACCCTTCACTCGTTCCCGGGTTCTCTAACCACTGCTCTGATACCACTAATGTAAGGACCCTAAACCTTAACAGTGAATTCAAGATATAAATAGGGTTAAATATGTATTAAAGACATCTTAGGGTTCTGGTTTGATGTGAGCTCAATTAGGTTACAGGCCAAAATAAAACTTCAACAATTATTCAGTTACATTCCCAATCATGAATGTTTAGGTGATAGCATTAGACTACTTCTAGAGTAGAGTCTATCCAAAATTTCCTGTACTCTATCTTCATTTATGCTTTCAACAGCTCACAGTTCAACCGACCCTCAGCCCCCTTGGTTCAAAAGCGTACCTACAGTAACAACTCACCATGAGCATATATATATATATTATCACTTAACACAATTCAACTTAATAAAGTAATTAAGCGTATAAAACGATTAATTGATATGCTCCTCGATTACCACATTAGCACATTTCATTGTCGTTCCTGTTTCACAAGCTTATGCACAAAATCATTAGTTCACGATATAATGATCGATAACGCGTTTCCAATTATAACCACAATATTTCACTTTAACCACTAGAATTGTGACTGTTCCGGTCCCAATAAAACAGCGGAATTTTAGGACCCCTCGCTTCGACATATAGCGGCATCATATGATATCCCTCGCTTCGACAATGACAGCGGCATGTTACCTCGCTTAGACATGACAGCGGCAAATGTCATACTACCATCGCTTCATATGACAGCGGCAAGTACCTCCCTCGCTCGGAGATAAAGGCTACCGGAACATTCATCAATTCTACCACAATAATCAAACACAATTGATTCCAATATCATGATATAACACTATCATTTCACATAATCCATCACACATAGGGATACACTATTCACAATGTACATCATCAAAGTTGTAACACGTTTTACCGTCCGATGCTCGTACGTCTCACTACGTACCTTGGTTCCAAAAGTGGAGATATCGTGGACTTTATCTCCTAGGCTGTGTGGCTACCTGGGATGGTTCTACATAATCACATGAATCCATATTAGAAACCAATAAATGAACCATTATCAAAAACATCACCATATAGAACAAAATCCCAAAAAATCCATAATTTATGCCTTGCGATCGATCGGTCCTAAGCCCCGATCGATCGCCAAGTTAAGAAAAATAAGCATCCAGGTACTGCCTCCACCGATCGATCGAGCCGTTTTACCGATCGATCGAGACATCACAACGATCGATCGGTAAAAATCGCCGATCGATCGGTAAGCTCATTTCACGCCTTGTTCAGGCTCTGCCTTGCTCGATCGATCGGACCCATTTTCCGATCGATCGAGAAGTCCTGTTTCTGCGAGAAACTTCCCTGAATGAGCTTCCCTCAACACTTACACTCATGAACAACCAAGAACAACTACTAAGCTCAACATATAACCACAAAACAACATGAAATGCATCCCCCAAGTATAAACAACATGATGGAACAAGATCCACCCCTTTTAACCTCAAAAAATAAGCCCCAAAACTAACCACAACTCAACAAAACTCTACCAAAATGGAAGCTTACCACTTGAGCTCCAAGTTTTTAGCAAGAGAGCACAAAAAGGCTCCTTTTTCAAATCTTACTCCTCTCCTCTAGATGCAGAAACGAAAATTGAGTTCTAAGATGAGGAAGAGGGATTTGGGGACATAAAGTTGATAGAAAGGGGGGTGATGGGATGTAAAGATGTGAGCAAGTGGCTCCTTATCAGCTTTGGAATAAAAAAAAATGTGTATCATAATATAAGCATGATATGTAGAATACTCCAACATGATATTTTAAAAGTATGTCACCACAATGCACCAAAATTGCCATTAAAATCATGCTTTACCAAAACTACAACCCAACACATTATCTAATTATCACCAATGTCACATAAACATAATTAACGCCCAAATTGCAATTAATTATCTCGGGGATATCACATTATACGTGATAGCTATGACAGATGTATTATCACAAAACAGTCAGTGCCTCAGTGGACTCAATTCCATAATCTCTTAGTTGCTGTTCAATCCATAGTAGTTGAGCACAGCAGCTTCCAGCAGCAAGGTATTCTGCCTCTGGAGTAGACGTTGTGATGGATGTCTGCTTCTTACAACCCCATGAAATCAGTCTATCACCTAGGAATTGACAATATCCACTGGTACTTTTCCTATCAATTTTACATCCTGAGTAATCAGCATCTGAATATCCATCTAAGTTAAATGTTGAATCCTGGTGATACCAGAGGCCAACATTCTTAGTTCCTTTTAGATGCTTAAGAATCATCTTAGTAGCGTGTAGTGTGTAGTGTGATTGCTTAGGATTAGATTGGAAGCGAGCATACATACAAACAGCAAACATGATGTCAGGTCTGCTGGCTGTTAAATACAGTAAGGATCTGATAATACCATGATACATTGTTATTTCAACTGGTATGCCTGCTTCATCCAGATCTAGTTTAGCAGAAGAACTCATAGGAGTGGCTGCTGCTGAACTAGTACTCATCCCGTAGTTCTTTAATAGTTCTTTGGTGTACTTTGACTGGTTGATCAGAATTCCTTCATCAGACTGCTTGACTTGCAATCCTAGAAAAAAATGATAACTCACCCATCATGCTCATCTCGAACTGATCCTGCATGATTTTGGAAATCTCTCGCAAAGTTTTGGGTTAGTGTTACAAAAAATAATATCATCAACATAATTTGAACCAGTAGAGTATGGTCACCTTCTGTGAATTTGAAAAAGGTTCTTGTCCACCGTGTTAATGGTAAAGTCATGCTCAGTCAAATACTTTGATAGAGTTTCAACCATGTCAGGGAGCTTGTTTCAAACCATAAAGAGCTTTGTTCAGTTTATAAATAGAGGAAAGCTGCTGATGGCTTTCAAACCCAGGAGGCTGTTCAACATAAACTTCTTCCTAGAGTTTGCCATCAAGAAAGGCACTGTTAACATCCATTTGATAGACTTTAAAGTCTTTGAAAGCAGCGAATGTAAGAAATATGTGAATAGCTTCTAATCGGGCTACATGAGCAAATGTTTCATCGAAATCAATGCCTTCTTCCTGTCTGTATACCTATGCAACTAATCTTGCTTTATTCCTGATTACTGTACCATTCTCGTCCAATTTATTTCTAATACCCATTTGGTACCTATAACAGTGTGATGTGGTGGACGTGGTACTAAGTGCCAAACTTTATTTCTTTCAAATTTATTAAGTACTTCCTGCATAGCCTCTACCCAATTTGAATATAAAATAACATCATCTATCTTCGTGGGTTCTATGTGAGAGATGAATGCACTATGAAGAAATTCCTTAATCGTCTGTCCTCTGGTTCTGAGAGGAGCAGTAAGGTTACATATGACCTGCCGGGTGGATGATCCTTCTTCCACCGAAGTGGAGGTCCAAGAGGATTTGATACTTCGTCAGTAGGTATTTGAATTGGTAGCTCAGTAGACTAGATTGATTCATCATTGGTATTTGCAATGTCTACTGCAGTAGGGTTATTTATATCAGTTTCATCGGCAACAGGGTTCAGCTCTTGTGGACCAGCAGATACTTCTGCTTGTGCTTTCGGGACTTTTGACTCTAAAATGCAGTCTACCATTCTACTGTAATCCAACTCGTCATCATAATCATTATCAATATGAGTATTTTCTAATCGATTACTTAACTTATTGATTTGCAGTTCAGATGCAATATTATCAATGGATTCATCAAATTTTACATGAATGGATTCCTCTACTGTCAGTGTTCTATTATTTAATACTCTAAATGCCTTACTAAGAGCAGAATAGCCAAGAAATATTCCACCATCAGATTTAGCATCAAAAGCGGTGATATGAGACTTTCCATTGTTGTGAATAAAAAACACATGGAAATAATAAATATTTGGCTTACTCCCATTCCAGATCTCATACGGTGTTTTGTTTGCTAGTTTATTAATCATTGGTCTGTTCTGCGTATATCAAGCTGTATTAACTACTTCTGCCCAAAATCTCTGAGAGGTTTTGACTCCGCAAGCATAGTTCGTGCAGCTTCTTTCAAAGTGCGGTTCCTAAGCTCAGCAACTCCATTTTGTTGTGGCGTTCTGGCAGCAGAGTATTCATGCTTAATACCAATGTCATCTAGATATGATTCAGTGATTGATTTGTAAACTCAGTACCTTTATTACTGCAAATTCTATCTATCACATACGACTTCTCATTTTATAGTCTTTTAGTATTTTGATCAGCATTGGAGTAGCCTGATCTTTGCCACATAGAAACAGGACCCACGTAAAATGAGAAAAGTCGTCTATTAACACTAGGGTATACTTCATTCCCCCTAGACTTGTTACTGGTATAGGACCAAAAAGATCCATATGCAGCAACTCTAGGCACCGAGAAGAAGATTTATGCCCTCTGTTCTTAAAGGTGGATCTGATTTGCTTACCAATCTGGCATGCTGAATAGATCTTGTCTTTTGAGAACTCTATCTGGGATCCATCTACTAACTCAAGCTTACGCGGACTGCCAATAGTTTTACAGTTTAAGTGACTCAATCGCTTGGGCCAAACCCAATTATTGGAACTATTTAAGACAACAAAGCAAGTAGGTGAGGCTGGCTGATCAAATTTCCAATCAATCTTATAAGTATTGTCATGCCTCTTACATACAAGCAATATAATGTCATCGACATATCTTATTATGCACATGTATTGGTTGAATTCTACTGAGTGATGATAAGTATTATTTTTACACTTATTTTACTATGATTTTATAGTGGTTTTTTGTAGTGATCGAGCGATAATATTATGCGTTTTGGTATATATATTTCAAGAATCTAGGTCCAAGTGCATAAAAGTTGAGGAAATAAGCTAAAAATGATGAAAGATGACCAAATCGAGCAAACACGTTGAAGAAAGGACGAAATCAAAAAAAGTTGAATTTCAAGAGTGGCGATCGATCACCAGTTCTTACCGATCGATCGCCACGTTCCAGAAACTTTTGGCGATTGATTGTCATTTTGTACCGATCGATCTCCGTTACGCAAACCTTGAAAAATAAAAGGCAGAATACATTGGTGATCGATCGGCCACTTCTCACGATCGATCGCCAGACCGAAAAAATCAAGATTTTGTTTCCTTGTTGGATATTTTGTGTCCAGAACTTGTTAAACTCCTCCACCACTATATAAGACATGACTTGGACGAAAAGAGGTACTTTTGCATCATATTTTCAGACCTACAATCAGCCACCATTCATACTCCATCCCCAACCTTCATCCATACTCTACAAAACATTGAAGAAGAAGATACGCCGGGAGATACAGGACGATAGAGGAATGCAAGGAGTCAACGCCTAGCTTTACTTTAGTATTTCTAACTTTTGTTCTCTATTTTTATCGGATTTTGATGTTTAGATTTGTGCAAAACAATTTTATGCATTATTATTGATGACAATTGTTGGCTAAGTTTGTTGTCAAGACTTAAGGGATCCCATGTTTTTAACCCATAATTCAATTAAGGTTTTTGATTGATTCTTACATATCTTTGTGTATAATTATTGTGATTCATGCTTTTGAAGGATTGATCACCTTTGATTGATTATTTATTGCATTGAATTGACCATAGGATATTGCAATACGATATAGTAATTTATGCCGTGGATTTCAGGCTAAGATCGAGAGATAAAGTCAAAAACACGTGTGATAGTAATAGATTTACCCAAATCGAAGGCTAGTAGTTTTCATAAATCAACATACAATATTGAGTGTTAAATAAGTGCATGACCATTGCCTTGTTGCATCAAAGTAATAGACTTGTTATAACTGGACAATAGTATAGCAAGTGCATTAGGAAAACTCGTCACCTTAGAACGTTTGAATTTAATTCTTAACTAATAGGCGAACTATGGGGGATTACATGTGGACCAAAGTCTTGATAATTGTCTCTACTGATCTTTTTCTTATTCATTCTTATTTGTTGGGTCGATATCGAGTTATTAGTCAAATTAGTATAATTTCCATCACTAATTATCATAGGCTAAATATAGTTACATTAATTGAGTTTGGTATTTATTTTCTAGTCACAGTGGGTTCGACAACCTTTTCTTAAAATCTATTATAGTAAAACTTGACACCGTGCCCTTGCGGTATAAAATCGGTACACTGGAATTTTCTGTTTAAATAAATAGCGATCAAGTGACCATTATCACATAGTTGGCTAATGTTAATCAAGTTATAGCAAAGATTTTCAACTAGCAGTAATAATATGTTACCATGGATAATCTTACCCTTACTCACGGTTCTATCTTTCGCGTTATGACCAAAAGTTATTCTTGGTCCGGTGGAGTATACTAGCTCAGATAGTAGGCAAGCACATCATGTCATATGTCTAGAGCATCCACTGTCCAGAAATCACTCTGAACTCCAAACTTGCTGGATTCTAGATCTCTGCAATTAATGCGATGAAATCATTGGTACCCAATTCTACTTGGGTCCAGACAGGATTAGTCCTTTCGGGACCCACACTTGGATAACCCTGAATCTTTTGGGTCTGTTTGTATCCTGAAATGTGTGTGCAGCAAATGGTGATGGTGTTCTAGAGTGTTGCGTGTGGTATTGAGTATATGCATGTTGTTTTGGTTTCTGGTTCCTGTTGGGAAGCATATATCTATTCTGGACAAGCATACAATTATAGTACCAGTTAGGTTTTGCCTCTCGAGTTGCCTGACCGGCAAACTTATGTCCATGATTGGACTGCTGTTTTGGTCTAGTTTTCTCTACTGGTTTGACATAACCATTATCGTTATGTGATGCTTGTTCCTTAATGAGTGTTGGCTTAACAGGTTCCATTCCCAAATTACTAGGTTCATATATTGTGTTGGATCTAACAAAGTTCATTGTTTGAAACTGGTTCTTCTGATCTGTTCTTGAAGTTCTGCTTCCTTGGATAAGACTGGTAAGTCTTCTGGTTTTTCTTCATGAACTTGCCAATTTTTTTGACAAAAAGCGCCATTGCATCATTGCACATTTGTTCAGGAGTCATCTCTGTTGTGGTGGACAGGGACTCTGATGCAGCAAGGGCTTTGGTTGGTTGACTGGTGCTGGGTTCATCTTCAACCCGAATGCCTAGTTCAAACTCGTACGCCTTTAAGTCAGCAAATAGATCGTGCAGATCGGTCTTGTTTAGAGCTCTGGATTCTCTCATGGCAATGGTCTTTACATCCCATTCTCTTGGAAGACCCCTCAAGCCTTTTATGGTAACTTCTCTGTTTGATAGATCCTTACCAGGCTGTTGAGTTCGTTAGTTTGATCATTTCCTTCACACAGCTGTACAATCTTTTCCCAACCTTCTCTGTGAAGGAAATGATCAAAATGTGTCCTAGTGCGGAAGATGTCTACTAGACTTGTGAGGTTAAGACGATGAATGGTTAATACATAAAGTAAGTGACACAAGATATGTTCTGGAAGTTCGAAGCGCAACACTTCTACGTCTCCCCTTCTCCCTTTGTATGAAGCTGACACTAGAAGATTTTGGTTAACACTTTACAGCATACAACCTTCTTATGCACCCACACATATTTGACTAAACTCCTAGCAATACAACAATCACAGTTGTTTACAATGTGTTTTTACAACACTCACACAAAATATAATCTTTAATCTTCGAGTGTTTTCGAGCAGAATACTCAGTAGGCGATCTTCTAGATCACAATAATGTGTTTATGCCGCTCTTGCAAAACTTCAGGATGTTTAAATATGCGATTCAAAAGCTTTGCTTGGATTTGTATGAAGTTGGTTTCTGACTTCAAAATATTGATTTGTTGTTAGAACTTTCTTCATTTTTCACTTTGACGTATTTATAGACATACCAATCTAATGGCAACTATTCTTCAATTGGAAAGATCTGCATAAAATCAGCTTCCTGATTTTCTTCCAAATTATTTTTGTCTTCTTTCTAATTTCGTTAATCAACAGCTAGTTCAATCGGACACTATTGGTGGCGATGATATGGTAATGCAACGCTATGTTGTACCTTTGTCAGAGTGAGCATGTACGTCTTTTGTCTTGTTGCCTCATAGGTCTGCTGAATTCTCCTTGACTGTATATCTGCTGGTCATCATTAGTTACTTAGTCTGCTGGACTAAGGTCAACTTGTGTCTTCTTAGACGCTTGTTGGTATCTTTTATGTCTTAGCACATTTCACTGAGATACCCTTGTTCCAATAGATGTTCATTCTCTGCATCCGGTAGATGATAACTCTTAGTCTTCAGACCCGATAGATGTCTTTACGCTCGATATATGTCCTTACTCCAGTAGATGTCCTTACACCCGGTAGATGTCTTTAACTTTCAGTAACCGGTGGACCTTTGTAGAGTTAGTCAACATTTTCTTTATCATTATGCTTTGATGCAGTAGATACTTCAAGCAGTAGATGTTTGTGATCACCAAAACTTTATGTTTTCCCAAAACAGGTGTATATGTAATGTTTTGATAATTTTATATTAAATATAATATAGGGGGTGTATCTGCAATATTTTGATAATTATATATTGCATACACAAGAGGGCAAAAACATCATTTTGCATGTTCTGTTAATGGTTTTTTACGGCGTTACAAAAATGGGAGGTCTCTGTAATTTTCCAAAGTCGAGGGGATGTTTCTGTAATTAGGCCAAATTTTAGGGGATTTACATGTAGTTATCCCAATAACATATTTACCTCCAAAAAAAGCATAAAATAAAATTCTTATTCTGTAAGGACCCTCGAGCCCTTAACCCATTATTAGTGTATACAATTATGTTAACAGGGGGAAAAGACTACATGCAACCGTGGCATAAAATATCATCTATAAAATTTCTTGCATCCTTTCATTAATATCCAGCTTTTCCCAACCAAATCTATTTAACATATCATGCACCCTTGTAATATACTAACACGTTCTCAATTCATTTTGCAATTCCTAATTAATTGCATGCAACACATAAATGAAAAGAGAAAGGCCCTTGCCTTTTTATACAAACCATATACACATAATAGTGCTCACATGCGAGCATCGAATAAGTATATGTGCATCTAATGTATAAATATCATACTTAATACTAGCTCTGGTACCTCGATCCTGGAAGTACCTCCAATCAACAGCTCGAGCTCAACTCCAAAGCCATCGATGTACATGTTCACCTGTCCCAAAAGAGACAGCCCCCACACGGGGTGAGCATACCAATACCACCAATCTAACAATCATAATATTACAGTTCATAATTTACTGAATGTAAATGCCATGAATTTTAAATGATACTCCCTAGATGGTATCATCCTCATCCGGGATCCCCTGTGTTGTTCCTGTTCTCAAAATAACCGAAACCATTAAATTCTCAATAGCCAGTTAATCATTTCATTGATTAACTAAATCCGTGTTCCAATTACCAGCTACATAATCAATGACCTTGATTCATTAATTAGGGATTATAGATATCTCATATATCTAATCACTGATTCTACAGTTCTGTTACCTGGCACTTACGTGCTAAACACAATTAATAACTCATAATTAATTACAATCATGCAACCACGTGCCCAAGCACGTTCACGACCTCCAAATATATCGTCAATCAATGATGATTAACAATTTAAAAAGACCCCGGGTGAAGCATGCATCGACTCCATAACAATAAAACAACATTACCCACAAAACAGAGCATCTTGATCGATCGGCCAAATGGGCTCGATCGATCGAGGCCCCAATACACGCGATCGATCGAGGCCCCAATACCGATCGATCGGCGAGCACTGGAATGGCCTAAAAATGGCGTTTTTGGGTTTAAAACTCCCAGAAAATAATCCCAACACCCATTATACCATTAATCCTCAACATAAACATCATAAAAACCTTAAACATCCAACCCCCAAAATCTTTAAAATTTTCAAAACTCAAACTCAACTTAATACCAAACCATACTCCACAACAATACTATCAAACAGAAGATAAATGCGAGGGGAAGGATAATACCTTATTATCTTCGAGAAATCCGGCTCCCAAGCCGAGCTTCTAGCCAATTCTTCCAAGGGAAGAAAGGAGGGTTTGGGGAGAGGGGAGGTAAACGAGTGGCAGGGAGAGAGAGGGAGAAAATCCGTGCAATGTCGGAACACCGAGTCCACTTGGCATATATAGTACCAAGGCTCCAAAATACCAAGTCCCCCACAAATACATCATAGGTTCATTAAAAATCATCTGTTTCCAATAATTACCTCTCAATCTCAATTTCAATTACCCGCCCCAGCACAAAGTACTCCGGACCCCAGATCCCAGATCCCACCAAAAACCAAATTCCAAGCTTTATCACCACAATGAGAATACAATCTCATCCCTTGGATCCAACGACCCCAAATACCGTATTCAAAAATCCCTGGAAGTCCCAACACCACAATTAATCCATAATTGCCACATTTAAAATCCATTAAGGATCGTTACCACGCAGGGATTAATACCATTAATTCTCGGGCATCACAATTATCCCTTACTAACAAAATTTCATCCTCAAAATTTGCACAGGCGTACCCCATGTACAACCAAAACCATACCATCCAAACGGATTCACGTCGTCGAATCATGAGCGCATCATGAACGACTCACCAATTGCGAGGACACCAACCTCGCACCAAATCTCTGGAATGGAGTAGACCTCCCAAACCATCATAAATCTTAAAAGACGTCAACAGACCTCGATGTGAGCTAACCCAGTAGTCAGTCGGTCTCGACTGCAAATCAAACGAATCATCCTTGATTCTGACATAGATATCATTCCATGATATCTTCACCACTTAGTTTACGATGTCCAACACATCGTTAAAAAAGAAACCACGAGTATACAATAGTATACACTCACTAACCCGGTTTCCGCTTTCCAAATCTATCTCCATCAAAGGAGTAGTTGCACCACTTTGCAACACGGATCAGGCAAACTCATGGCCACCGATCAACACAAGACACATCTCCACAGATGTAATAACTGTGTGTTCCAAGAAATCATGTCTCGGTCCGAACACACCATCGAGACTCCACCAGGTCTCAAGTTCTCATAGAGAACATGCAAGAAAATCAATTGCATTCTCGCCACCCGTGTCGCCAATGAAACCCAACAATTCAAAACCTGGTCATTCCTTGTTTACCCTAGGATTCAACAATCATGACACAGGGATGCTATCAAATTACCCAGTAATGATCTACCATGATCCCAATTACGACAATCCCTCCTCAGAGGAAGTCAACCCGACCTCACAATTATTCTTCAGAATATATCGTGCCATTGAGATTACCAATCTCAAGGTGCACAATCTCTCACCAGAGATTTATCCATCCAAGCATACTAGCCTGATGCTCGACAAGTACCAAATGCGGGCATTCGTATACATACACCGATATACATGCCTACGCACCAACACTACATGCATACTCAATGCACTCGGCTCGGGTATTTCCAATCATACCCATAAGCCCCAAATACAACTGTCAATCCTCAATTATTCTCACCCAGTGGAGAACATTGATTGACAACCCAACGACCAATGGTGTGATTCCAACGTCAACACCACACAAACCGACTCAACAAATCTTCCAAATATTCCCAATAGGTATATGAATACCGCCTTCCTTATAAGGAAAGTGTCATGAATCCATGACCCTCCAATCTCGAACCACCGTTCGGAAAACCTGGATATATTTATACCAAAATATATCCCGGAACCAATAAATGCACAACTTGTTCAGAATAGTGCATCAATGCCACTATTACCAAATCAAAATCCGTATACACAACGTATACCCATCTAACGATGCTCTGTGCTAATACCATAGTACTCCTCAAACCTCGAGCATCTCCCCAGAGACGTCTCTAGTACGTCTCGCCGAAAGTAAGAAGTCATTACTCAGTCCAACGCCAGTAATGCTTACCAAGGCTGATTTGCAATCAACCCTCGACCAATACCAGCTGTCTCCATGATAGTATGTTCCAGACTTTCCAAGAGATACTAACAATATAGTAGTGTCACCCCACTAACTATATTCCACACTTTTGATTGCATCTCCCATTGCATCCCATATGCAACGATTCTCAACCAGCTAACAACGACTTGTTGATACTCACGTTGGTATTCCCAACAAAATTGAGCTGTCCCAGTACAAGTCCCTCAAAATATTTGACGTATAAACGTTCTCGTGAGGCAATCCCTGCCTCAATCCTCATGCCACATAGTGACTACAAGAGTCCACCATAAACACTCATCGTATCATCATACGATTTACCAAACTCAGTTCCAACGAGCAGTATAATGGCTATCATAAGCACACTATAGCACTGCAACAATACCTGGCTAGCAAATCGCTGCCTCCTTAGGTTTATACCAAACCTACCAACGTTCATACGTTCCATCACGGTACACCATACCGTACAATCAATTAGAGTATTAGGTTATCACCCAATATTTCTCTAACACCAGTGCATAACGGACATCTCGGTGTCTTTACTCAACCACAAAGCAATCCTACTCCATTAGGATTTATTCCACACCTTCATATGTGGGTGTGATCATGTCCACCACATATCACCTCGGTATAAGCAAGTAGTTTCCTCAATAACTACTCTTACCACCAGTCACTTCGCCATAGCCATCCCAACGAGTATACCCAAAGGTACCACTACTCTTAGAATATTTACCTCAAATGTGTGTTGCAGTACACTTCCTGTACGGCACATCCAATAATTCATCGAGCAAACCTGCTCGGCATAATGGTCTCGTCAACCAGTGACGCAGACACTACCCTCTGCCCACCATTGGCACTCCAATCTTACGACTAAACACATATACCTAAATGTATTATTCATCGTAACGACGACACCCGTCTACATAGAACATCCACTATGTCATCGTCATCTCGTGACGGTACATGTCAACACATGACATTCATAATATCATCGTCAACCTGTGACGGTATATGTCAATACATGACATCCTTAATCTCATCGTCAACACGTGACAGTATATGTCAACACATGACATCTACAATAACATCGTCAACCCGTGACATTATATATCAACACATGACATCTACAATAACATCGTCAACCTGTGATAGCATATGTCAACACATGACTTTTACAATAACAATAACAAAATAGTAATCCACCATAGCTCATCGCTAATAAAATAGTGGCATACCTTTATCCATTGCCCATCACTGGTACGCAATTAGCACCCATCGCTCGGCACAATCCTGTGCTACATACATAGCGGCATAACCCATCGCTATAAAATTAGCGGCACGATCCCTCGCTATAGAACCAGCGGCATAAAACACTGCTATACAATCAGCGGCATAGACCCTCGCTATAGAATCAGCGGAATAGATCATCGCTATAGAGTTAGCGGAATAAATCATCGTTATAGATATCCGGTGGTATGAACCATTGCCATAGAATTAGCGGAATGGACCATCGCTATATAGATACCCTGCGGCATAAACCATCGCCACAGATGTAGCGGAATGAACCATCGCTATATATATGTACCCGATGGCATGAACCATCGCCAATAGACTAGCGGAATGAACCATCGCTATCTATATGTACCCGACGGCATGAACCATCGCCATAGATGTAGGGGAATGTACCATTGCTATACAATACCCGGCGGTATGAACCATCGCCAATAGAATAGCATAATGAACCATCGCTATATATTTTCAGCGGCAAGAACCATCAACATATAATCAGTGGCATAAACCATCGCTATACAATCGGCGACAAGAACCATCGCCATATAATCAGAGGCATAAACCATAGCTATACAATCGGCGACAAGAACCATCGCCATATAATCAGCGGCATAAACCATCGCTATACAATCGGCGGCAAGAACCATCGCCAAATAATCAGCGGCATAAACCATCGCTATACAATCGGCGGCAAGAACCATCGCCATATAATCAGCGGAACAATCGTGGACTCAAGAGGTACTCACATGCATGTAGCACTTTGTTCCTTTCGGACCCAAGAGGTGGCTCACATTACATGCAGCACTTTGTTCCCGATCGCGTTTCTACGTCATGACAGCGGCATCATCGCTTCGACGTGACAACGGCATGTATCATCGCTTCGACACGACAGCGGCATCATCGCTTCGACATGAAGGCGGCATAATAAAAAAGGTACCCAAGAGGTACTCCCATGCACGTGCCACATGCCCTGTAGGCACAAGAGGTGACCCTGTACATGTGCACATTGTCCTTTGGACTCCAGAGGTGATGCCCATTCCGCATAATCTCACCAATATATCCATACACCTGCATCAAGGTTAGCACAACAGTCCACAAATCCTACTACATTATATCGGCGGCTCAATAATATCCATCGCTATGATATGACAGTGGCATTAACCATCGCTTTGACATATGAGCGGCAAATATTATGATCCATCGCTGGTGATATACCGGTAGCAGGAATCTAATTGCAATACATTTGTATGTTCAATATCAATTGAAATCTCATAATCATATGGAAATCATACCCGAATATTCCATTGTCTGTTATCCACCATTTCTGTCCTTAGACCGCGTATCATGTTTCTCCTTTCCTGATCTTACTACAAAATCAAATTCAATAACACTTTTATATCAAGTGCCAACCGTTTCCATCAATCTCATCTCATCGTATTCCATATGATCCTGCAACCACCATGGTTAGCAATACCACATTCCATATTATAAAAGTACATAAGCAAATAGTTGTGTCACACAACACTAACTACCATCATGCATAAATATGTGCTACCCATTCCTATCAACAAGTTCCTAGGCCCTCAAAAGCCCCAAAGAGCAAACCACAACTCTGATCCCACTAATGTAAGGACCCTCGTGCCCTTAACCCATTATTAGTGTATTAACCCATGCAATTAGTGCATACATTTATGTTAACAGGGGGAAAAGACTACATGCAACCATTGCATAAAATACCATCTATAAAATTTCTTGCATCCTTTCATTAATATCCAGCTTTCCCCAACCAAATCCAATTAACATATCATGCACCCTTATAATACACTAATACGTTCTCAATTCATTTTGCAATTCCTAATTAATTGCATACAACACATAAATGAAAAGAGAAAGGCCCTTGCCTTTTTATACAAACCATATACACATAATAGTGCTCACATGCGAGCATCGAATAAGTATATGTGCATCTAATGTATAAATATCATACTTAATACCAGCTCCGATACCTCGATCCTGGAAGTACCTCCAATCAACAGCTCGAGCTCAACTCCAAAGCCATCGATGTACCTGTTCACCTGCCCAACAGAGACAGCTCCCACACGGGTGAGCATACCAATACCACCAATCCAATAATCATAATATTACAGTTCATAATTTATTGAATGTAAATACCATGAATTTTAAATGATACTCCCTAGATGGTACATCCTCATCCGGATCCCCTGTGCTGTTTCTGTTCTCAAAATACCCGAAACCATTAAATTCCCAATAGCCCGTTAATCATTTCATTGATTAACTAAATCCGTGTTCCAATTACCAATTACATAATCAATGACCTCGATTCATTAATTAGAGATTATAGATATCTCATATATCTAATCACTGCTTCTACAGTTTCGTTACCTCGCACGCTCAACAACGGCGGCATCATAATCGATGTTCGCTCCATAGCGACAACATCCTCAAACATTACTCGCTCCATAGCGGCACCATATAGTTTGTAATGTCAATCAAGTTATCGCAACTATATTATATCATGCACAATTACAATAATATATTTAAAGCTATGCTCGTACGTTATACGTACCTTATGATTCCGTAGTCCGAATCAAACCTTGCCTGAGTCCCACGACCGATGAATTACGTGCTAAACACAATTAATAACTCATAATTAATTACAAGCATGCAACCACGTGCCCAAACACGTTCACGACCTCTAAATATATCGTTAATCCATGACGATTGAACATTTAAAAAGACCCCTGTCGAAGCATGCATCGATTCCATAACAATAAAACCACATTACCCACAAAACAGGGCATCTCGATCGATCGGCCAAATGGGCTCGATCGATCGAGAGCCCCAGCAACAAATGCCTGAAATGCCTTCCTTGCTCGATCGATCGAGCATCACGCTCAATCGATCGATCGACCATCTCGATCGATCGAGCGTTTTGCTCGATCGATCAAGGCAACTGCTCATCGTCTTCACATTTTTGAAATACGCGCGATCGATCGAGGCCCCAATACCGATCTATCAGGGAGCACTGGAATGGCCTAAAAATGTCGTTTTTGGGTTTAAAACTCCCAGAAAATAATCCCAACACCCATTATACCATTAATCCTCAACATAAACATCATATAAACCCTTAAACATCCAACCCCCAAAATCTTTAAAATTTTCAAAACTCAAACTCAACTTAATACCAAACCATACTCCACAACAATACTATCAAATCGAAGATAAATGCGAGGGGAAGGATAATACCTTATTATCTTCGAGAAATCCGGAACCCAAGCCGAGCTTCCAGCCAATTCTTCCAAGGGAAGAAATGAGGGTTTGGGGAGAGGGGGGGGGGGGGGGGGGGGAACGAGTGAGAGGGAGAGAGAGGGAGAAAATCCGTGCAATGTCGAAACACCGAGTCCACTTGGTATATATAGTACCAAGGCTCCAAAATACCAAGTCCCCCACAAATACATCATGATTCATTAAAAATCATCTGTTTCCAATAATTACCTCTCAATCTCAATTTTCATTACCCGCCCCAGCACAAAGTACTCCGGACCCCAGATCCCACAAAAAACCAAATTCCAAGGTTTATCACCACGATGTGAATACAATCTCTTCCCTTGGATCCAATGTGATATCCCCGAAATAATTAAATGCAATTTGGGCATTAATTATGTTTATGTGATCTTATGGTGATAATTAGATTATGTGTTGGGACTAATTATCTTGGTGAAATGCTTGTCACATGGTAGGCGTGACCCGGTAGAGCATTTCAGGGTGCATGTTATAAATGTTGGGAAATTGGGTGTTATAATGGTTTAAATGTGTTGGTTTGTAATTTTTGGTAAAGCATGATTTTAATAGGGATTTTGGTGCATTGTGGTAAAATGCTTTTAAAATATCATATTGGGGTATTTTATATATCATGCTTGTGTTTTGATACACATTTAAATCACATACCATGGCAAGGGAGCCACTTGCACACACCTTTACATCCCATCACTCCTCTCTATCAGCTTTATGTCCCTACAACCCCTTCCATTATCCAAAAGCTTCCATTTTCGTTTCTGAAACAAGAGAGGAGGAGAAAGCTTTGAAAAAGGGGTCTTTTTGGGAGTTCTTGCTAAAAACTTAAAGCTCAAGTGGTAAGCTTTCATTATGGTGAAGTCTTGTTGGGTTTTGGTTGAGTTTATAGCTTGTTTTTGGGGTTAAAATGGTGGATCTTGGTCCAACATGTTGTTTATGTTTGGGGGATGTATTTTCATGTTGTTTTGTGGGTTTAATGATGTGTTGGGTGGTTGATCTTGGTTGTATATGAGTTTAGGTGTTGTTGGAAGCTCATACATGGAAGTTTCTCGCAGGAACATGGCTGCTCGATCGATCGAAAAATGGGTCCGATCGATCGAGCAGGGCAGAGCCTGAACAAGGCTTGAAACGAGCTCACCGATCGATCGGGAAAAAGTTCCGATCGATCGAAGTGTGATGTCTCGATCGATCGAGACAAAATCTCGATCGATCGGTGGAGGCAGTGCTTGGATGCCTATTTTTTCTTCACTTAGCGATCGATCGAGGCTTAGGGACCGATCGATCGCAAGGCTAAAAATGTGGGTTTTGGGATTTTGTTCTAAATGATGATGTTTTTGGTAATGGTTCATTTATTGGCTTCGAATATGGATTCATGTGATTGTGTAGAACAATCCCAGGTAGCCACACATCAAAGGAGATAAAGTTCCACGATATCTCCACTTTTGGAACTAAGGTACGTAGTGAGACGTACGAGCATCGGACGGTAAAACGTATTTATTACGCTTTGATTGGTTATGCATTATGGTTGCACACATGGTCTTAATTATGCATTATGGTTGCATACATGATTGGATATGCATTATGGTTGCATATATGGTTGGTTATGAATTATGGTTGCATACAGGGTTGGATATGCATTACGGTTGCATATATATATATATTGTGAGTCGAGATTATATTGTAGTGATGATAGAATACTTGCCGCCGTCATGTCGAAGCGATGATAGAATACTTGCCGCTGTCATATTTAGAGATGAAGAATATTTGCCACAAATATGTCGAAGCGAAGGATAATGCCGCTGTCATATTGATGCGAGGGATATTATGCCGCTAATATGTCGAAGCGAGGGGTATTAATGCCGCTGTCATATAAACGCGAGGGGTATTATGCCACTGATATAATAAGACTGGAAATTGGCCATTGGCATACACGGAAAGGATACATGTCATGACATGCATATTGGCACTATAACCTTTGATTATTATTGTGGTACAGGGACAACCAAGGGAGCTTTTAAATGTGTTAAATACAGGAAGTGAATTGCATTTACGGTTTATGCATTGAATTATGATCATATTATTGTGGATATGATTTATATACATGCTCATGGTTTTGGGGTTGTTCCTGTAGGTACTTTTGGGCGGAAGGGGCTAAGGCGGGTTGATACGATGAGCTAGTGAGGAGTGCTCTTGGTAGCAGGCTTATTCTTTTGCATAGTATCTACTCTAGGAGTAGTGTAAAGCTATAGGATTAGCATCCATTGGTTGGGAATGTAACTAATCTCTTTTGGAACTTTATTTTGGCACTGTAATTTAATAGCTCAGGGCATCAACACAACCTTTATACTCTGTTTATGCATGTAAATTTTTATTTACGCCTTTAATCCACACTTAAGGAACTAGGGTCGTTACATCCGACGACCCCAAATACCGTATTCAAAAATACCTGGAAGTCCCAACACCACAATTAATCCATAATTGCCACATTTAAAATCTATTATGGATCATTACCACACCCGAATTAATACAATTAATTCTCGGGCATCACATATTCAGATCCACTACCCCATTTTTTTTGTCCTGTTAAGTAATAAGTTAGGAAACCTCTTTGGATGAAACATTCATAATTATAATTGAAAAAATTATCTAAATTTATTATTATTATTATAAAAATATATCATAATTATTTTTCAATAATTAATAAATTAATTAAAATATGTAACATTTTAATTAAGCATTCACTAAAATTACATTAAATCTAATGTAAATCAAAATAAAGAACATACGCACATAAACAAATTGATTTGTTTTCTTAAATATATTTCACGTGTTTTTCTATAAGACAATTTATTGATTAAGTACAAGATGTAATTGACGCTAAAAATAAAGTTACAAAAGCAGAAACAAAAACAAAAACAAACCACAACATCAACCGGTCCAAATATAACGATAAAAAACGGTCGGGTTTACAAACAGTCTGTCAAAGCGTAATTACAGGAATCAAAACAACAAGAAATCCATGACCAAAATCTTACCTTCACTTCTCAATGAGCTTATCAATATTTTGATCAATACCTTGAAATAGAACACGATTCCTCAATTGCCAAATGCTCCAGACAACGCAATGCCACAAACCATTCCAAATTTTGTAATACTACTTTAAAGGGTGCATCCATTGGTGTCGGATCAGATGACTTACAATATTATAATGAAGCACCGAGGAGATACCAAACCACGAATAACAACTATTACATACACAAGTAGCAATAGGGCACGATGATAAATAAATGATTTCAATCCTTAACCTCCGAACCACACAGCACACGTACAACCCCACTTTACACATCCAAAATATTCCTCTTAATCAAATTACTTTTAGTAGGAGTTCTATTAAGCACCAACTTCCATACAAAACAACTAACCTTGCTTGGGACTCCTTTGAGTCAAATGAATTTATTCACATCATTTTTTTGTCCTGAGGGATCGAGCCAACCTCACTGCACAATAAGCCGAGTTTGTAGTAAAGTACCCTCCTGAGTCCAGAGTCCACTTCCATTGGTCAGGTACATCCACTTTAAAGATACATTCGTTCACCAAACAAGTTAGTTCAGAAAAAAAAAAAGATTCTTCCCATTCAAAAAATTGTCTTCGCCATCTCCAATCCCAACCAAATCCCTTCCATCCATCCCACCCAAACAATTAATAGAGCTATGTTTGCCCATCGAAATATTATAAAGCCTAGGGAATTTACTAACAAGAGTCTCACCACTCACCCAATTAATCGTGCCAAAATGAAGAAAGCACACTGTGATGCATGGAACTTAATTACCTTCGAGATAATGTGATAATTAAGAGGTAATTATGAATGAGTGCCATTTTGTATTCGAACTCAGTTTTGAAGTAAATCGAATGAGACTAATTATTATGTTTAAATCATAATTGTTGAAGAATTAATTGTGGTAATGATGATAATTAATTGAGATTTAGGGGATTATATCCGTTGTTGGAAGGGCTGGAATTTGGGAAACTTTGGTTTGAGGTTCGAAATATAATTGAGTGATTGAGAGTTAATTTATTGAATACTGTTGTTTTTTAGAATTTTGGTGTGAGTATTTGAGACTTGGGTTTTGAAGCCTTGGTACTATATATAACAAGTGGACTCAGAGACTCGGGTTTTGAAGCCATGGTACTATATATAACAAGTGGACTCAGTGCTCTCTCTCTCTCTCTCTCTCTCTCTCTCTCTCTCTCTCTCTCTCTCTCTCTGTAGGGTCTTCCTACCTTAACATCATCTTAATAACATATTAGGGACTAAACATGCATTTATAACCTCTTAGGGCACCGGTTGTAGCTTTGAGCTAATAAGATTACAGGCCAAAAATGAAATTTCAAACTTGATTAAGTACATTCTCAAAAATGAATGTTAAGACGATAGAATTATACTGCTCCTAGAGTAGAGACTACCCTAAAATCCTGCATCCTAACTTCCTTCATGCTCCTCATAGCTCACTGCCTCAACCCGGCCCTTAGTCCTTTAGTCCAAAAGCGTACCTACAGGAACAACCCTTCATGAGCATATACATCGTTACTTAGCATCATAAGGTAATGGCATATAAATAAATGCATGAAAGTAATTGGTAACATTTACTTCCTGGTTAATCATACTAACCTTCTTTGGTTGTCCCTGTTTCATAGTCATGCATGTAATCATTAGTTCTTTACATAAATGATTAAAATTGTACTTCACTTATATGCTCGTAATCGACAATGTTAATTAGAAATGGGACTGTCCTGGTTCTGTTATGACAGCGGCACAATTGCCCCCCCCCCCCCCCCCCCCCGCCTCGCTCGACATAAAGCGGAATTGTGATACCCCTCGCTACGCCTTGATAGCAGATGTATCTCCTCGCTTAGCGGAATATGATACCCCTCGCTACGCCTTGATAGCGGATGTATCCCCTCGATAGTAATGTGAGCGGTAAGTACCTTCCTCGCTTCCCCATAATAAACATCATATCATAAACATCATCATCTTATACACATCATCGTCTTGTAAGCATCATCGTCATATAGACATCATCATCTTATCATAATCGTCATCGTAAACGTCATATCATCTTCATTTATCATAACATCATCATCATAAACTTACTTATCATAATCATCATCATAAACATCATAAATACTTATGCAATCAACGCATAGTCATAGTTTAGAAATGTGTTACCGTCCGACGCCCGTAGGCTTCTTACGTACCTTAATTCCAAAAGTGGAGAAATTGGAGAACTTTATCTCCTTGATGTCGTTGGCACCTGGGATGGTTCAACACAACCATACAAATCGATATTAGAAGCTAAACAATAGCCAAATACCAAAAAATTCAACAAAAATAATCATTTTCCAATTTTTAAACAGTGGCGATCGATCGCTACTTGAGGCGATCGATCGCCTCACTTTTTGCCTTGCGGCGATCGATCGCTTCATTTGAGGCGATCGATCGCCTGCTACGCAAAATGGCTACTGGCCTTCGGCGATCGATCGCCTCATTTCAGGCGATCGATCGCCACCTGCTGGTGCGCGATTTTTCGCCATTTTTGAGCATTTTTCCAGCTCCATCTTAAACCATTCGAACCCAAACTTTCCTACAACAACAACAACATCATAACCCACTAAAACCCACATAAAACACTTCAAAAATCATACCCCAAACATATAAAACATATACCCAAAACAAACCGACATAAATCACTTTAAAATCATCCCATTTCAAAACCAAACATCATAAAAAACTTTAGGAAGGGTTCCATACCTCTTGAAGACTCCAAATCTTAACAAAGATCACACAAACAAAAGTTTTTTGAAGCTTTCCTTCTCCTTCCTTGGTGAATTTCGAAAATGGGAGAAAGTGTAGGGTTTGAGAGTGATTTGGGGATTTAGAGGGAAAGGTAAAGTGAGTTGGGTAAAGGGGGAAAGGTTATAAAGTTAATTAAAATTGTACCCCACCAATTAACATGATGTATAAAACACCCCAACATGGTATTTTAAAAGCATTTACAAAAATGCATTAAACTTCCACTAAATCATGCTTTCCTCATAATTGACAATCAATACAATTAAATCATGTTAACACTTCGTTACCCATCACATAAATCAATTATCAACATAATTCATCAGGGCTGCTGTAGCCTGCTCCCTCGTCAATGCATAGACTTGCCCTTGAGGTGGCCCCATTGGCTGACCTCCATATTGCCTCGGTGAAAAAGGTGGTCTGTGCTGTGCCGCTCTGTCCGCGGGTCTCCCCGCAGAGTTCTGTTGTCTTCCCCTGTTGGGACACTGCCGAGCAAAGTGACCTTTTTCACCACAAACATAACATCCTACGCAATCTTTCGTCATATGTGGTTGCCCACAAAGAGAGCACTGGACCATCCAAAACCTGCCTCCCTGAGACTGTCCTCTTCCTGATGGGGTGTCATTCTTACGGTTTCCTTTCCAACGATTCTTGGGCCTATTACCACTGAACTCGAAACCGAAGTATTCCCCCTTGGCTTGAACTGATCACCCCTCGGCTTCAAATTATCAGGAGTGGATTTCTGAGGGGGGTGCTGGAGGTGGCACAGCATCAGGGTATGCACCAACGCCCAGTTCGGCTAGTTCACCCCTTGAAAGTGCGTCGTCAAAGCAAGGAGGGCCATAAGTGATCACCCTATCATACAGTTCTGGCCTCAAGCCCTTCATGAAGTTCCTCATCTTTGCTTGAGTACTTGTGGCGATATGAGGCACATATCTGAGCAAAGAACATTATTGAAGAGCATAATCTGACACATGCATGTTACCTTGCTTGAGGTTAGTGAATTCATCTTCCTTGGACTGTCGTGCAGCAGCTGAGAAATAGCGGGTCAGAAACCGAGTTCTGAATAGCTTCCAATTAATTTCATGACCTTGAGCCTCTTGCTCTACCACTGTGCTCTTCCACCACATCAGCGCCTTGTTGGCCAATTGGAACTCCGCTAGTCTGATCCAGGCTGTCTTAGCACAAGGAGCTGCCACAAATATTTGCTCTATTCTTTCCAACCACTCCTCTGCCTGCTCCCCTGTCTCAGTTCCTTCAAATGTCGGAGGTCGGTATGCAAGAAATTGTGTCAAGCTCAGTTCCCCAGGCAACAACTGTTGTTCAGACGGTTCTTCGCCGAAAGCTGGCGGAGGTAGGGGATTCGTACGTCCAGCACTTGCATTAACACTCACAGCATCACCCACTTCTACATTTGTTGCCATGCTGCAAGACAAGGGTTAACAACAATACCCTAAAGCAGTTCATATGATACATCTTTAGAGAAACAAAACATGTTAGTGTAACATCATATACTTCATATGCAATACATGCACCAAAACCTGTTTAAAAAGAAGCACTTAGCCAACTTATTGCTAAGGCTACCCTTCACTCATTCCCGGGTTATCTAACCACTGCTCTGATACCACTAATGTAGGGTCTTCCTACCTTAACATCATCTTAATAACATATTAGGGACTAAACATGCATTTATAACCTCTTAGGGCACCGGTTGTAGCTTTGAGCTAATAAGATTACAGGCTAAAAATGAAATTTCAAACTTGATTAAGTACATTCTCAAAAATGAATGTTAAGACGATAGAATTATACTGCTCCTAGAGTAGAGACTACCCTAAAATCCTGCATCCTAACTTCCTTCATGCTCCTCATAGCTCAATGCCTCAACCCGGCCCTTAGTCCTTTAGTCCAAAAGTGTACGTACAGGATCAACCCTTCATGAGCATATACATCGTTACTTAGCATCATAAGGTAATGGCATATAAATAAATGCATGAAAGTAATTGGTAACATATACTTCCTGGTTAATCGTATTAACCTTCTTTGGTTGTCCCTGTTTCATAGTCATGCATGTAATCATTAGTTCTTGACATAAATGATTAAAATCGTACTTCACTTATATGCTCGTAATCGACAATGTTAATTAGAAATGGGACTGTCCTGGTTCTATTATGACAGCGGCACAATTGCCCCCCCCCCCCCCCCCCCCCCCCTCGCTCGACATAAAGCGGAATTGTGATACCCCTCGCTACGCCTTGATAACGGATATATCTCCTTGCTTAGCGGAATATGATACCCCTTGCTACGCCTTGATAGCGGATGTATCCCCTCGCTAGTTATGTGAGCGGTAAGTACCTTCCTCGCTTGCTCATAATAACCACCGGACATTCAACCATTCTTAATAACATAGTTAAACATACATCATCATCATCATATCATAAACATCGTCATCTTATACACATCATCGTCATATAGACATCATCATCTTATCATAATCGTCATCGTAAATGTCATATCATCTTCATTTATCATAACATCATCATCATAAACTTACTTATCATAATCATCATCATAAACATCATAAATACTTATGCAATCAACGCATAGTCATAGTTTAGGAATGTGTTACCGTCCGATGCCCGTACGCTTCTTACGTACCTTAATTCCAAAAGTGGAGAAATTGGAGAACTTTATCTCCTTGATGTCGTTGGCACCTGGGATGGTTCTACACTACCATAAAAATTGATATTAGAAGCTAAACAATAGCCAAATACCAAAAAATTCAACAAAAATCATCATTTTCTACTTTTTAAACAGTGGCGATCGATCGCTACTTGAGGCGATCGATTGCCTCACTTTTTGCCTTGCGGCGATCGATCGCCTCATTTCAGGCGATCGATCGCCACCTGCTGGTGCGCGATTTTTCGCCATTTTTGAGCATTTTTCAAGCTCCATCTTAAACCATTCGAATCCAAACTTTCCTACAACAACAACAACATCATAACCCACTAAAACCCACATAAAACACTTCAAAAATCATACCCCAAACATATAAAACATATACCCAAAACAAACCCACATAAATCACTTCAAAATCATCCCATTTCAAAACCAAACATCATAAAAACTTTAGGAAGGGTTCCATACCTCTTGAAGACTCCAAATCTTAACAAAGATCACACAAACAAAAGTTTTGTGAAGCTTTCCTTCTCCTTCCTTGGTGAATTTCGAAAATGGGAGAAAGTGTAGGGTTTGAGAGTGATTTGGGGATTTAGAGGGAAAGGTAAAGTGAGTTGGGTAAAGGGGGGAAAGGTTATAAAGTTAATTAAAATTGTACCCCACCAATTAACATGATGTATAAAACACCCCAACATGGTATTTTAAAAGCATTTACAAAAATGCATTAAACTTCCACTAAATCATGCTTTCCTCATAATTGACAATCAATACAATTAAATCATGTTAACACTTTGTTACCCATCACATAAATCAATTACCAACATAATTCATCATATAACCATCATTAAAGCCAAAATTGCATATAATCAGTTTCGGGGCATCACACACTCTCTCTCTCTCTCTCTCTCTCTGCCCCTTTTGCCTTGAAGGAAAATCTATGGGGCTCGGTTTTGGAGCAGGAATCTCGACCAAATAATTGGGTAATCTTTTTCCCCTCTCTATTGTCTTGGTTTTGATAGGAATTTTGTGAAATTTGGTTATGATTTGATTGGGATTTGGGTTTTTGGAGAATTTGTTAAATTGATGTATTTAGTGTTTTTATGTGCTTTAATGGAGTTTTTGAAGTATTGTGGGTGTTTGGGGTGTTGGTGTTGAGTTTGGGTTTGAATAACACCATGGAAGCAAAAAAATTTCGGAAAATCGCAGGTCGTGATGGATCGCAGATCATGCGCTGATCGATTGCGACGTAATGTGGAAATTTTGGAAGGCGGTGAATAGATGGGGTGGTCGATCTCTCGAAGCGACCGATCGATCGTGGGGGGTATGGCGATTGATTGCGGGGTCTCATCGATTGATCATGGAAGAAAGAAGTTTGGCAGTGAGTTCTCGCGATCGATCGCGCGATGACTAGCGATCGATCGCGGCTCGTTAATATTTTTTTTAAAAGTTTGTTAGAGTGTTGGGATTTTGGAAATGTAATATTTTTGGTACATTTTCATGATGATTTCTACCTTCCAGTGAAAATATTCTACATTAAAATTAAGTGGCATGAGTTGAACTTTAGCAAGATGTACTACTCGATCGGTTAGTTGATAACTCAATGAACATAGGATAAAATGAGATGCCTTGAGTATTATACATAGTTCAGTAATTGTGATTGGTCACGATATGATGCATGATGAATTTAGTAGGTAAATGATGACGTTGTTGGAAGTATTACTTGAGTAATATTGAATTGACATTCAATATAGATACTTCATGAACCTCCATAGATCAAGGATGATTAAATCACACTGTCGACTTTAAGACGTAGCAGGTATGCGTATTCTTAATTATGAACTTGATTCATAAAATTATGGAAATTGTTTATGTGATAAGATTAATGGATTGAGAATTCATGTTAGAATTCTAAATATTATTGTATGAGATGAATTGTGATAGAACCATATGATATTATGGTGCATGATGAACTATTGTGAGGCCGCTATTGAGCGTGCGTTGGTTATGGATTATTTTGCCGCCGCTATTGAGCCAGCGATGAGTAATGGTGCCACCGATATTGAGTTAGCGATGTGATATGAGGAGAATGTAATATGATGAGATTGTGTGATTAATTGGACATTGAAATATAAGTGATTTCAGTAATTATTGTGGTAATAAATTGCTCATTACAAATGAACTGATGATTATGAATACCAATACGGTAAATCATTATTGATGATTTAAATAATTTTGGAGTTGATGATTCTATATATTGAGAACATGAACAGCTTGAGACTTGTCACATGGCTGTGGTATACTCAGGGAGTATTTGTTTAAATTACAGCATGATATTCTGTTAATTATTAATTGTGAATACGAGACATTGAGGTTACGATTGTTGGTATGCTCACCCTTTGTGGGGGCTGTTTCTGTTGAAACATGTGGACATGTACGACATTGAATTGGGGAAATGAGTTCGGGCCGGTGCGTGAGGATGCTCCGGGAGTGAGGTACCAATGTTGGTATATAGTAATGCCTTTCATACAAATAGATATACATCATTTGTTCAATGCTCATCTGCGAGCATTTTGGCATGTATAATTGTTTGTATAATTGTGCTTGATAATTCTCTTTTCATTAGAGTATTGCATGCAATTTAAATGAGAGTAAATATTGCAGGATGAATTGAGAATATCATTATTGCAATAATGAGTGTATACTTATATGAATGGAGTATTGTCGAGAATTGGGAGGGATTCTGTTCAAAAAATTTATTGAAGACATGTTATAATAAAGAAGCATGTATGAGAATCCCTAGATGACATGAATATAATAATGAACAATGATAAATGCACTAATGAAGTGATTAGGAGCTAGGGTCTTACACACACCATGCCCAACCACCTCTCCACCCCTCTCTCGAACCACATCACCTCATTTACCTTGCTAGCCTTGATGATTAATGTTCATACTCTAAGTCACATAATCCTCCTACCCCCCTCCATGCACTGACGCTCCGGCCGAGAACTGACGAACTGGGTGCACGCGCGCCACATTAAGACGAATTAAGAATTTCTAGGTCGCGCTTTAAGATTACTAATTCGCGCACTATGATTTTATAATTCGCGCACTAAGATTTACTAAGTCGCGCATGAGTTACTAAGTCTTGTTAATCCTCTCCTTAATTCTCCGATTTTGTTTTTGTAATTATAAAAAACAATTCTTCGATTTTGGGTTTAGATGAATTTTCATGGTTTCTAGGTACTTCGGGTTGGTAAGAAAATTATATTATATGATAAATAGATAGATAATATTCATTATTATGTAATGAATAATGAAAAGAGATAATAACATATGAAAGATTAAAATATGTGATAAAAGAAGTAGGATAAATCTGTGATTTTGTAAATAATAATAATTTTGATATCTTAGTTTTTACATGAAAATTAATAGAATGAACTTTAAAAATAAAACTTTTATTTTTATTATGTTAATTTAAATGTTTATATTGGTCATTTCATAAGGTAATAATATGGTCTCCGTAAATAATATGAGTCATTCTTAATAAATTCATATTATTACCAAACATATTGAAGGAAATTTTAAGGTTAGAATTCGGCTCGAAATAAGTCTATTCGAGTTCGAGCTCGATTTGAAGCTCGAATAATTTAAAAAATTTGGCTCGAATTAAAGCTCGAGCTCGAGTTAGGCTCGAAAAATTCAAACATGCACGCGAGCTATTCAAACTATTACTTGAAAATAAATACTCGAAAGGCTCAAAATATATTATTTAATATAAAAGTATATATATTAAAAAAATATAAAGCTCGCGACCTATCGAACAAAATAATTTGAGCTCGAATTCGGCTTGAATTTGATAATTTCGAATATGAATCGAATATTTTTTGAGCCGGCTCGAAAAGCTCGCGAACATTGATTGGTTCGTTTACACCCCTAGGAAGGATGCCCCGATCGATCGGGCTATGTCGAGCCTGTTATTTGGTGATATACAGCTCCGCGATCGATCACTCGCGATCGATCATGAGCTAGGCTGCGATCATCACGGAAGGTCGAAACTTGAAAAACTTTTGGTTGAGCTCGCGATCCATCGCAAGTTGGGAGCGATCGATCACCAGGTGTAAATTTTCTTGAAAACTTGGTTAAGTGGTGGGATTTTTAAATGTGGTATTTTATGAATGATTTTAATGATAATTATGTTATTATATGGAGATCTTGCACAATGAATTAAGATTACGAATTAATAAAAGATGAACGTGTTGATAACTCGAATTAATAAAAGATAAATGTGATGGTTTGTGTAATATACGGAGTATGATAAATGGTAACCGATTAGAGTAGGAGGCATGATGAGTCTATAAGATAATTGATGTTATTACAAGAGTTATTGATGTGAAATTAATATTGAATTTGTGGGGTCTTCCCACCTTAACAGTGTTTTAGAGACATAAGAAGGACTAATCATGCATTAATAACATCTTAGGGTTCTAGTTGTTACATGAGCTAACAGAATTACAGGTCAAATAAAACTTCAAAGCTTATTTGTTACATTCCCTTAATGAATGTTAACATGTTAGATTTATACTACTCCTACAGTAGATACTAAACAGAAGATGAATCCTACACGTTCCTGTGTTCCTCGTAGCTCACTGCTCAACCCGACCCCTTAGTCTTTTAGTCCAAAAGCGTACCTACAGGAACAACCCATCATGAGCATGTACATCATTACTTAACATCATAAGGCAATGGCATATAAATAAATGCATGAAAATAATTGGTAACGTATACTTCCTGGTTAATCGCATTAACCCTCTTTGGTTGTCCCTGTTTCATAGTCATGCATAAAATCATAAATTCTTGACATGAATGAATAAATCATCATCTTATAAATATTATCATCTTATAACATCATCATCATATAAGCATCATCATCTTGTGTTAGGATCGGTCCGGAGTGTTTAGAGGGGGGGGGGGGGGGGTGAATGAACACTCCTTACAAAATTTATCCCTTGTGATTTCTTTGTGATTAGTGAAAGAAATCTGTTACTTAATCAACTCTTTGAACAGAACAGACCACTAATAAGTAAGTGCGGAAACGGTCTGCTCTTGTGTAAGTAAGAACGGCTCGATGGCTAAGTGCAGAAAGATAAGACACAGGATATGTTTCTGGAAGTTCGAAGGTGGTGTAATCCTTCTACGTCTCCCCTTCTTCCAATTAAGGAAGGTTTATACTAGAAGACTTTGATTTATACAATCCTGTTGTACAAACCCAATTCAGGCTGGATTTACCTCACTACCAGTCTGAAACTCCTAGTCACTCAACCTGCTCAGACACACTCTGTCTGACAGTTACAATATGTTGCTCACTTCTATTTTTCAATACACAATGCGCACAGTGATCCTACAATGATCAAATGTTACAAAGTAATTGCGCTTAAATAAATAACTTCAGCTCGAAAGCTTCTGAACTTTGTAAGCGTGTGTTGTTTTGCTTTCTTGTATATTTTTCAATTGATCAGCGTGAGTTGTAGAGTCAAGAGTCTTTTGCATCTGTTTGTTGCATCCTTTTATAGTTGAAGGTGGCAACGGCATTGTTTCCCTTAATGTGCAGCTATGACTCTTTTTAAACTCTGAGAAAGCTACAGTCTTCTTCTTCAGGATACTTGCCGTTCTGGTATATGCTTTCGGCGACTGTCAGGTAAGCTCTTCTTTGTCTTCTTACCTATTATGGCAATCTTCAGTCTTTGGTCCTTTGTAGCATTAATTGCAGCATTAAATGCTGCAATAAATATCCGTTGATGATTCGGACTGAGAAGCCATCCTTTATGTATCCTTGACTGCTCTGATCTGATAAAGGTTGAGATCGATCTGAAGCATCGATCTATTCAGTCTGGAATCCATCGATCCGGTCTGATATGCAATATTCTTTATCAGTTTGCTCTGATATGTCCGATCGATCTGGTATGCCTAATTTCCATCGATCCGGTCTGAAATGCTTTGCCATCTTGCTCTGTTGAGTCCGATCGATCTGGTCAATCTGATTTCTATCGATCCGGTCTGAACTGTTTTGTCATCTTTAAAATCTCATCGATAAGGTCCGGAACTAACAAATTCCCCCTTTTTGATGATGACAAAACCTAGCTACTAAGTCTTTTTAACCAGTCTTGATAAGAGCTCTGAAGCGAATGCTTTTCGGATCGATTACTTCTTTGTTCAAAATAAATGAACATTATTAAGTTTGATCGATTCAATCTTTTATTATTAAGCCTTTATTAAAGTTCAAAATAAATGAACAAGGACTTAATCAAAAGAGGATTTTATTGATCATCAAGAAGTCCTAAATACAGACAGTCTGATAAGTTAAAAGACTAAGACTGCTATCTTCTTGAGCTTGGAGGCGGCTTGAAGTCTGTCTTCTTTTCCCCCTTTTTGTCAGCAGCAATCTCTTGAAGGAATTCAACAACTTGGGCTAGCTGCGCGCTGATAGCGTCAAGACGAACGTCTTGAGCGCGGAGGGAGTTAGAAACAGATGCTCTGACTTCAGTGGCTAACTCGACCTGCTCTTTCCTCAGACTGTTCTTGTAGGAGGCTTGTTGAGAAAACAGATCGTTGATGCCGCGCTGGAGGCTTCCGATACTGGCAGTCATTTTTCTCTTTGAAAGAATTAAAGTCCAAAGTTGTGACTCTTTGACTTTGATGAACTTCGAGAATTCGTTGAGTTAATGACAGACAGTTATCAGAAAAATGCTGGATAGTCCGTGCCAGGGATGGAGGTGCATCAGATAGCTGGCTGGGAGAGTGATCTGATGATGACATAGCATGATCAACTTCTTCAGCAATCGGCACGATTGAAGAAATGGCAGCTTGATGACTTTCGGATCGGATCAGAGCGACCAGATCCAAAGAAAAACTATGAATAAATGCCAAATCTTCATCTGATGGTCCCGGAGGAGAGTGGGGACTGGAAGGTTCCTCATCTTGGAGAGCTGCAACCACTGAAGATACCACCAAATCCGGATCGATGAGGTCTGGTACTTCAGTTGGTGCACATGCCTCAGCTGGACTGTTGTGAGCATGGGAGGCTGATGACTTCAATGGGATAGATGTTGTCGGAGAGTCCAACAGAACATTCATTGATTCATCATCTGTTGCAGACGGAGCATTAGGCAATGGCTGCTCCGCTGTCGGTTCTGGTACGAGTTCTGCAGGCTGGTCTTCTGTCTGTTTTGCTTCAGCAGAAGGAATAACCTCGATAAAGGGTTCTGCCAGAGTCTTGCTGACAGAAGGATGATCCGGGCTGGTGGCTAGAGTGGAGATACCTAGCATCTGTCGTTGAAAGCGGACAGCTAGGGATAGAGCATGAATGTCCATCTCAAGTTGAGCAATCACAGCCCCATCATCTCTGGCAGTAGGAGCAAGCGGATCGAAGTTCTTCTTTTTGGCAGTGAGAAGCAGATTGACCAGTCTGAATCTGTGTTTTGCTGTAAATAGCTCTCTGCGCTGCACCGCAAGTCGAACATCATCAGTTTCTGTGCCTCTCAGAACCTCGTCTTCCATCTTCTTCAGTCTGTGCAACTTTCCGTAGAACATATCAATGTGGTGGACAGTCCGGTACTGGACATATTCATCAAAGACCACAAGGAGTTCAGCTAGCTTCTCATCAACATCCTCCATAGCGATGTCGATGGCAGTCTGTGCAGCAGATTTGGGTTTAGAAGAGATGGGTTCTGTGAGAATGGCTTTTCCCTTGCCGGTGGAGGAAGGGGACTTAATCCCTGATTGGGTATAGTCACCCAACTCAGTGATAACTATCCCTTTGACTACGGGATTGGCAGAGGGAATTCTAGGGGTGACTTTGGGTGCAGGGGTTGAGGCTTGAGAAGGCTGAGTGGGGGGTTGAGGTGCAGGGGTTGCTTTAGTGGGTGGCAGTATGGGTGGAGGTAGATGTCTGGTTGGTTTGGTAATCTGGGTTCGGGGCTTTTTGGGAAGTGGCTTGGTTGGGGATGAGTGAGCAGACTGGGTTTCTTCTGAGTC
The DNA here is from genome assembly GCA_907163345.1 of Haberlea rhodopensis. Lineage (NCBI taxonomy): Eukaryota > Viridiplantae > Streptophyta > Magnoliopsida > Lamiales > Gesneriaceae > Haberlea > Haberlea rhodopensis. The sequence continues at coordinate 1,338,485 of CAJQUN010000111.1, forward strand.
AGTCTGAATGGTCAGCTTCCGCTTGACCCGAGGTTTGCGCACATCAGCTTGTTCCTCGTCCTTCTCAATCTTGACTGAGACCAGAGTGGTAGGAGTAGGCGGAACACTCTTGGACTTCAGCAGTGCAAGCCCTTTGGAGTTGAGTACCTTAAAGGGGCGGAGAGCAGATGGCTTGCTCAGCTCGAGGCCTAGGACTCCAAGAGCTTGCTGAGAGGAACAGCAAAGCAGACGGCGTGCTTGGATGCAATCACCGTTTCCAGCAGTACTCCAAACAAAATCATGGACCAGTTTATCTTCTGTCCAGATACAATAGCTGCCATGGCCCTGAACTTCTCGGCGGTTACAGCATCGAAGCTTCCTGCTTTACCCAAAAGTGGCTTGGCTACCACTTCGCATAGCACCTGGAAATGGAAGAGCATTTCCTTCTTCTTAAATGAGGGTTGCAACCGGTGGCCAGAAATAGAGATCTTCCCCTGAAGATCTAAGAGAGATGCTGGAGGAGTCTGTCCGAACTCTGTCAGGCCGGAACTGGGGAGGCCAAAGGTCTTGGCCATTGTTGTTGGCGAGATCTCGAAAGATTTGCCCTTGATAGTGGTAGAGATGGATGACTTCCGGGAGACGGCGTTGGCGAACAGCTCGCGGATTTCTGGTTCATAAACAACTGATCCGCACTCCAAAAAATTCCGTAAACCAGATGATTCCAGGGCTCTGAAAATGGACACCATCGCAGCATCTTCTCCCCTGTAGATGTCATCAAACTCAACGGAGAGTGAGTTATGAGTGATGGTAGCCATATGAAAGGAGTTTAAGGAAGGTGCGAAGAGTAAGAGAGTAAGAGAGTGAGAGAGTAGAAAGCGGTAAACTGTAAAAAGTGAAAAAGTTATGAAATGTTCAGCCCGCTAAATAGGAGAGAGAAGACACGTGTCTTTATCTCCAAGACTGAGAAATAAACTATTCAAAATGAACGGTCAGGATAAAGAAAGATAAGGCGGTTAAAGTACAACTAGTTAAAAGGTTAATCAGTCCGGGCTGTTTTGTTTTATTTTAAAAACAGATTATTGTCCAATCAGATCATAGGATAAAATCAGACTGACAAGGATCGGTCTGAAAGTTCGGACCGGTCTGTGTCTTTCTGAACATTGTATTATCGATCTGTAGTGACAAAAATCTTTAAGATCGAAAAGAATAAAAACATCTAAACTAGTTAAGATAAGTCAATTAAACCAAGAATTTGACGGAAATAATTGAACTTAGCCTCAGGAAGTGGTTTGGTGAAGATGTCTGCTGCTTGCTGCTCTGTTGAAATGTGTTCGATCCGAATTTCCTTTTTGCCAACATGATCTCGAATAAAATGATGTCGAATATCAATGTGCTTTGTTCGAGAGTGCAAAACTGGATTATACGTTATAGCGATTGCACTTGTGTTGTCGCAAAATATCGGAGAGTCAACAGCTTGAATGCCGTAGTCTTTGAGCTGGTGTTGAATCCAGAGCATTTGAGCGCAACAGCTTCCAGCGGCAAGGTATTCTGCCTCAGCTGTGGATGTGGTAATAGATGTCTGCTTCTTACTGAACCAAGAGATCAATCTTTCACCTAGAAATTGACATGTTCCACTGGTGCTTTTACGATCGATCTTACACCCAGCGTAGTCTGCGTCTGAATATCCGATCAAGCTGAAGTTTGAATCTTTGGAGTACCAAAGACCAACGTTCTGAGATCCTTTTAAGTATTTCAGAATACGCTTGGCAGCAATGAAATGTGATTGCTTTGGTTCTGACTGAAATCTGGCGCACATACAGACTGAAAACATTATATCGGGCCGGCTCGCTGTAAGATATAATAGCGATCCGATGAGTCCTCTATACATGGTTACTTCAACTGCCGTTCCCCCTTCGTCCTTGTCTAACTTGATTGTTGGACTCATTGGAGTTGATGCAGTTGAGCATGTTTCCATTCCAAATCTCTTGAGGAGCTCTTTGGTATACTTGGTCTGATTGATGAAAATGCCATTGTTGAGCTGTTTTACTTGAAGACCCAGAAAGAATGACAATTCTCCCATCATGCTCATCTCGAACTGTCCCTGCATTAACTTAGAAAACTTCTCGCACAATTTGGGGTTAGTTGACCCAAAGATTATGTCATCAACATAAATCTGAACTAATAGGGTATGTTCCCCCTTAATGAATTTAAAGAGAGTTTTATCTACTGAACCGATCTGGAAGTCATGGTTCAGCAGAAATTGAGATAGAGTGTCATACCAGGCTCTTGGAGCTTGTTTCAGACCATACACTGCTTTATTCAGTAGATATACATGATTAGGATACGAATGGTTCTGAAATCCAGGTGGTTGCTCAATGTAGACTTCTTCCTGAAGCTTTCCATTAAGAAAGGCGCTCTTGACGTCCATCTGATATACTTTGAAGTCTTTAAAGGCAGCATATGCAAGAAAGATTCGGATTGCTTCAAGTCTGGCGACTGGTGGAAATGATTCATCGAAGTCGATTCCTTCTTCTTGTCTGAATCCCTGTGCCACCAGTCTTGCTTTGTTTCTAACCACAGTTCCATCGGCGTCTAGCTTATTTCTGAAAACCCATCTGGTTCCAATAACAGGCAGATCGCTTGGTCTGGGAGTTAGACTCCAAACTTGATTTTGTTCGAATTGATTAAGCTCTTCTTGCATTGCTTTAATCCAGTTGAAGTCAGTCAGAGCTTCATCGATCTTCTTGGGTTCCAGAGTTGAGATGAAAGCAGCATGAGTGAACTCATCCATCATCTGTCCTCTGGTTCTAATTGGTGCAGACGGACTACCAATCACTAGATTAGGTGGATGCTTCTTAGTCCATCGATAGCTTGACTCTGGATTGTCTGGTTCGGTCGGATGAATAGTAGCAGCATGATCTGCATCTACTTTAATATTTGAGTCAGGAGCATCTGGATCAGCTCGATCTGAAGAAGCTTCAATGGCCTGATCCGGTCTGTCTGGCACTTCTGGTTCTGGTGGATTGTCTCTTGACCTGTTAGCTACAATCTCATCATCACTGTTAGCTTCGAGATGGATATTTTCCATCTGATTTTGAATTGAATCCTTGTTGCCCTCAACACATAATGATTCATCAAAAACTATATGAACAGATTCTTCTACAGTTAAAGTTCGATTATTAAACACTCGATAAGCTTTGCTAATTGATGAATATCCTAAGAATATACCATTATCTGACTTAGCTTCAAATGCTGTAAGATGACTCTTACCATTGTTGTGAACGAAGCATTTACAGCCAAATACATGAAAGTGAGAAACAGATGGTCTGTTACCAGTCCATATTTCATATGGAGTGAGATTCAGCTTCTTGTTAATCATAGATCGGTTTTGAGTGTAGCAAGCAGTATTTACAGCTTCTGCCCAGAACTTTTGAGAGATTCCAGAATCAGCAAGCATTGTTCTTGCTGCTTCCTTGAGCGTTCTGTTTCTTCGTTCTGCAACTCCATTCTGTTGAGGAGTTCTGGCGGCTGAAAACTCATGCTTGATTCCATGATCTTCTAGAAAGGATTCAAGATTCTGATTTGAAAACTCAGTGCCTTTGTCACTTCGAATCCTGTCTATGCTGGATGATTTCTCGTTCTGAGTGCGTTTCAGCAGCTTGATCAACTTCGGACCGGTCTGATCTTTACTGCTCAAAAATATAGTCCATGTAAAGCGTGAGTAATCATCAATAACAACAAGAGTATACCGCATTCCCCCTAAACTTGTTATTGGTATAGGACCAAACAAGTCCATATGCAGTAATTCTAAACAGCGGGAGGAGGATTTGGCATTCTTGTTTTTGAAGGATGATCTGATCTGTTTGCCCATTTGGCAAGCTTCGCAGATCTTATCCTTGGCAAAGTCGATCTTGGGCAGACCGATAACTAAATCATGTTTACACAGGCTAGCAATGGTCTTAAAGTTGATATGATTCAAGCGCTTATGCCATAACCAGTGTTTATTATCATTGTTAGCGATGAAGCAAGTAGGATTATCAGGTTGAGCATGATTCCAGTTAATCTTATATGTGTTTCCATTCCTGATTCCTACGAGCATGGTTATACCGTCTGATGATTTAACAGTGCAAGTGTGTTTATGAAATTCTACAGCATAACCATTATCACAGAGTTGACTGATACTAATCAGATTATAGCACAGATTTTCAACTAACAGCACATCATTGATAATAATGTTACCATGGACAATCTTACCCTTGCCCACGGTCTTACCCTTTGAGTTATCTCCGAAGATGATCTTGGGTCCAGTGCATTCTGTGACTTCAGACAGCAGCTTGATGTTTCCAGTCATGTGACGAGAGCACCCGCTGTCCAAGTACCAATCTGATGCGAGATTCTTCTGTACCTGTCATCACACATATTTATTGTTGGTACCCAATCCTATTTGGGTCCAGAACGGATTAGCCCTTTGGGAACCCACACCTGTATCAGCTTTAGTGGCTTGTGTGTGTAGGGTGTGCTATGTGCTGGTCTGTCTCGATGTTGTGTGTGATAATGTGTGCGCTGTGAAAACCTTTGATTTTCATAAGGTAGTCTATATCTTCGTTGAATCGGTTTTGAGTTATAGTAATTGTATTGTCTTCCTTGCCTTAGATTTTGCACTTTTGGATTTGGTCTCACAGACACAAATCTTGCTGGTGCCTTATCGTTGGCTTGGTTGACATAACCAATCCCTTTTCTCAAATTTTGATTCACGTAAGAGACTCCTGTTTGAATCTTAGGTGCTTCAGTTTCATATACTGTGCTGGATTTAACAAATGTCATTTGTTTGACTTGATTCTTTACCAGCAACAGCTCAGACTCATCTTTGGTGCATTCTTTGGTGTCAAAGCCTATGCCGGTGAAATCACCGACATTTCTTTGAGCTTCTTGTAATTCTTCCAAGGATGTTCTGGATTTTGTCCATGTTTTGAATATATGTGAGAGCTTAGCATTTTGTGTGCTAATTCTCTTATTTTCTTCATGGAGCTGATCATAAGAGATTTTCAGCTTATTCAGCTCGTTCTGGAGATTTTTGCACTCACCCTGCTCAGAGCAGCTTGGTTTGTTGTGCTCATCCATTTGAGTACTGATTTTGGCTTTATTCTTCTCAAATGATTCAGCTAAGATCCTATAATCATTTGCCATGTCTTGCAGTGCGGACATGAGCTCTTCTCGTGTAAAATCATTTGATTCAAATTCGAATACCTCATCTGTCTGACTCATTTCTTCATCTGCCATCAGACATTGAACCTCTTCTTCGCTTTCGCTGGAAGAATATTCAGAGCTGTCTGAATCGGAATCAGTCTGAGCCCATTTGCTGTTTCCTTCCTCAGCAACTAAGACTTTTTGGGATTTTCCATGATTCTTGCGGTCTTGGTGGTGCTTCTTCTTTCTATCATCTCGATGCTTCTCTTTCCTTTCTTCTTTCTTCGGTCTGGTGCAGTCTGCAATAAAGTGTCCGGTCTTACCACAATTGTAGCAAGCCTGATCGTTAACAGTATCATCTTTTCTTGATTTATAATGATGAGAGGGTTTGAAGTTCCTCTTATTTTTAGACATAAATTTACCGAATTTCTTTATAAATAATGACATAGCATCGTTACTCATCTGTTCAGCAGATCGGTCTGATGTTGAAGCGATCTGGTCTGGGATGGCTGCCAGGGCCTTGTTGGGTTGAGAGATGAATGGCTCTGCTTCACCTCTGCTTATTAGTTCAAACTCATAGGCCTTGAGATCTGCAAACAGATCATGAAGTTCAACCTTGTTAAGGTCTTTTGATTCCCTCATGGCAATGGTCTTTATATCCCATTCCTTTGGCAGAGCTCTCATTACTTTCAGAGCGATCTCTCTGTTAGAATATTCCTTCCCCAGACCATTCAGTTCATTTATGATGCTGGTGACTCTTTCATCAAACTCATTTAGAGTTTCACCACTTTTCATCTTTATGCTCTCAAATCTTTGAAGAGCCACAGTTAACTTGTTTTCTTTGGTCTGGTCGTTGCCTTCACATAGCTGTGCTATCTTCTCCCAAATTTCTTTGGCAGTAGAGCACATTTTGATTTTGCTGAACATGTTCTTGTCCAAAGTTTTGAACAAGATGTCTTTGGCCACATTGTCGAGGTTTGCTTTCTTTCTATCCTCATTCGTCCAGAGGGATCTGTCTTTTTCTACCATTTGTGGTTCTCCACTGGTAGTGGCGACTGCTGTATTTATTTTTAGGATCTTCATTGGTCCATCGGTGATGACGAACCACATGTCGTCATCCTGAGCTGCCAGGTGAGCTTGCATTCTGATTCTCCAGTCATCATAATCTTCTTTTGAGAACATGGGGATTTTGTTGAATGATGCCATCAGCTTAATATTCTTTGTGCTGATTAAGATGACCTGCTCTGATACCACTTGTTAGGATCGGTCCGGAGTGTTTAGAGGGGGGGGGGGGGGGGTGAATGAACACTCCTTACAAAATTTATCCCTTGTGATTTCTTTGTGATTAGTGAAAGAAATCTGTTACTTAATCAACTCTTTGAACAGAACAGACCACTAATAAGTAAGTGCGGAAACGGTCTGCTCTTGTGTAAGTAAGAACAGCTCGATGGCTAAGTGCAGAAAGATAAGACACAGGATATGTTTCTGGAAGTTCGAAGGTGGTGTAATCCTTCTACGTCTCCCCTTCTTCCAATTAAGGAAGGTTTATACTAGAAGACTTTGATTTATACAATCCTGTTGTACAAACCCGATTCAGGCTGGATTTACCTCACTACCAGTCTGAAACTCCTAGTCACTCAACCTGCTCAGACACACTCTGTCTGACAGTTACAATATGTTGCTCACTTCTATTTTTCAATACACAATGCGCACAGTGATCCTACAATGATCAAATGTTACAAAGTAATTGCGCTTAAATAAATAACTTCAGCTCGAAAGCTTCTGAACTTTGTAAGCGTGTGTTGTTTTGCTTTCTTGTATATTTTTCAATTGATCAGCGTGAGTTGTAGAGTCAAGAGTCTTTTGCATCTGTTTGTTGCATCCTTTTATAGTTGAAGGTGGCAACGGCATTGTTTCCCTTAATGTGCAGCTATGACTCTTTTTAAACTCTGAGAAAGCTACAGTCTTCTTCTTCAGGATACTTGCCGTTCTGGTATATGCTTTCGGCGACTGTCAGGTAAGCTCTTCTTTGTCTTCTTACCTATTATGGCAATCTTCAGTCTTTGGTCCTTTGTAGCATTAATTGCAGCATTAAATGCTGCAATAAATATCCGTTGATGATTCGGACTGAGAAGCCATCCTTTATGTATCCTTGACTGCTCTGATCTGATAAAGGTTGAGATCGATCTGAAGCATCGATCTATTCAGTCTGGAATCCATCGATCCGGTCTGATATGCAATATTCTTTATCAGTTTGCTCTGATATGTCCGATCGATCTGGTATGCCTAATTTCCATCGATCCGGTCTGAAATGCTTTGCCATCTTGCTCTGTTGAGTCCGATCGATCTGGTCAATCTGATTTCTATCGATCCGGTCTGAACTGTTTTGTCATCTTTAAAATCTCATCGATAAGGTCCGGAACTAACATCTTGTAATTATCATTATCTTATAACATCATCATCATATAAGCATCATCATCTTGTAATTATCATTATCTTATAACATCATCATCATATAAGCATCATCATTTTATAGCATCATCATCTTGTAGCATCATCATCTTATAGCATCATCATCTTGTAGCATCATCATCTTATAGCATCATAACAAAATATAACAGTAAATGTACGACATCTTAATTAAGTGAACATGCTGGTTATTCGTTACCTTCTTCTTGTTGTTCCTGATTCATAATCATGCATATGGGCATCTTACCCTGTGGCATCTTACCACATTATAAACATCGCATGGCCTCTTACCATGTGGGGCATCTTACCCCGTGGCATCTTACCACAAATAAACATCGCATGGCCTCTTACCATGTGGGGCATCTTACCCCGTGGCATCTTACCACATATAAACATCGCATGGCCTCTTACCATGTGGGGCATCTTACCCCGTGGCATCTTACCACAAATAAACATCGCATGGCCTCTTACCATGTGGGGCATCTTACCCCGTGGCATCTTACCACAAATAAACATTGCATCACATCATCATATAAACATCATGTAAACATCATCGTATAAACATCATATAAACATCATCATATAAACATCAAAGTATAAACATCGTATAAACATCATCATATAAACATCGTATAAACATCATCGTATAAACATCATCATATAAACATCGTATAAACATCATCGTATAAACATCGTATAAACATCATCATATAAACATCGTATAAACATCATCGTATAAACATCGTATAAACATCATCATATAAACATCGTATATATTCATGCGATAAATGCATAGTCATAGTGTAGGGATGTGTTTTACGGTCCGATGCCCGTACGTCTCTTACGTACCTTTTCAAAAGGAGGAGGAGTCAACAGACTTATCTCCTTGATTGTGCTGGTACCTGGGGTGGCTCTACAAGACCACACAATACCATATTAGATGCCTCAATACCATCTCACATCATAAACTTAACAAAATAAAACATCATTTTATTTTTCAACATTCTACCTCTCTCGATCGATCGGCCCCGAGGTCTCGATCGATCGAGAAACTGTGCACAATAGTGCTCAACCATTCTGCCTCGATCGATCGATCGAAACATTTTACCGATCGATCGAGGAGCTTCACCGATCGATCGAGAAATCCTTCGATCGATCGGCACCTGAAATTCAAACCATGCCTTAAGCTTTCTGCCTCGCTCGATCGATCGGGACCAAAATCTCGATCGATCGAGAGCTCTGAAAATCGGGACTTCCCCAGATTTTTGAGCACCTCATTTTATACCATCATTTCTAATTCATAGGGCGTAAAACATGCCTGAACAAAAATGTTACAAGCTTCATAAAACTACCATGCATGTATTCAAATTAAAGGTTTAGCAAAACCTAAGCTAACATGCATCATAACATCATCATAATCTTCATCCTCAACCAACCTATACAGAAAACAGAGTATGTTCTTCTTTGCCCAGATTTCCGAGCACATAGTTTCACAACAAGAAATCTATCACATAAATCATGTAAAATGCTCGAACAAACATGCTAGGAGCTTCATAATACTTCCATGTAAACATACATACCAAGGTTTCGTTCATACCTACACTAGCATGCATAGAAATCCTCACTACAAAAACCCAACTCAACCCGAAAACCCAGAAAACAGGGCACCAACTTACCCCTCTCTTTATGCTCCCCTTTTTGCGAGGATTTGCACACCTTTCTACCAAGGTTTCCTTGCCTTAAAGCAGCTTGTTCTGGGATGAGAATGGAGGAGAGGAGGAGGAGAGAAGGAGATGGAGGTTGATTGAGTGGTAGCATGGGTTGCACAAGTGGGGGGTATGGGTTGAACAAGTGGGGGAGGGTGAGGTGACCGAGTGATGGGGGTGGGGTGGTGTGGGTTGGGTGGTCATGTGGTGTTTAATTGTGTCCCGGTATAAAGTACGATGTATTAAACTATCCTCACTCGATATTTTATAATTTCACTTAAATTAATACATCCTTTAAAACACCTATCATGCCCCCTAAATCATATCATCATATCGTAATTATATTCCCCCAAATTAATTACACCACAACCCTTAAACTTAACATAAATCATCATCATAGCACATTATCATATAACATTTCGGGGGTATTACATTACTCCCCTACTTATAAGATTTCGTCCTCGAAATCCACATGCATCATCATAATGGAACTAAACATTAAAAACATACCAGAGAATAGTTCCGGATAGTGCTGCACCATATGCCGTTCCGTCTCCCATGTAGCCTCCTCGACACCCCGACGATCCCACTGAACTTTGACCATTGGTATAACTTTGCTTCGTAGTCTGCGATCCTCTCGATCCAAAATTCTGATTGGTCGTTCTACGTAGGACACATCTGAGTCTAACTGAACTTCTGTAGGCTATAAGACATGAGACGGGTCTGGCTCATACTTCCGTAACATGGAGACATGGAAAACATCATGTATGCCAGACAAGGATGGCGGTAGAGCCAAACGATAAGCCAATGTACCGATTCGCTGCAACACTTCATATGGTCCGACATACCTTGGAGATAACTTCCCTCGCATCCCAAAACGAACCACACCCCTGAAGGGCGAGATCTTTAAGAAGACCCTGTCTCCTAACTGGAATTCCAGCGGTCGTCGCCGCTTATTGGCATAGGCTGCTTGCCTATCCTGGGTTGCTTTCATCTTTTGGCGTATCATCTTAATCTTTTCTTCCATGTCCTTTATCATATCCGGTCCTCCGACCGCTTTGCTAGTCAAGCCCTCCCAATACAGCGGTGATCTACATCGTCGTCCATACAGAGCTTCAAAAGGAGCCATTTGAATGCTTGTCTTATAGCTGTTAATACAGGAGAACTCCATTATTGACACCGAATCTCGCCACGGAGTATCAAACTCCAAAATACATGCCCTCAACATGTCTTCGAGCGTCTGAATGGTACGCTCTGTTTGGCCGTCTGTCTGAGGGCGATAGGCCGTACTCAGTCTTACCTCTGTGCCCAAAGTTGTCTGGAGACCCTCCCAGAAATGTGAAGTGAACCTTGGGTCTCTGTCAGACATAATCGAGACTGGAACTTCATGCAACCTCACCACATCCCACACATATGATTGGGCCATCTTTAGATACGTAAAAGTCATACAGTAGGGGATGAAGTGAGCTACCTTCGTTAGCCTATCCATGATCACCCAGATCGCATCAAATCCAGAGTCCGTCCTTGGTAAGTGGGTCACAAAGTCCATAATGACATGCCTCCACTTCCACTTAGGTACCTTCAAGCTCTTCAGCTCGCCACCATGCCTCTGCCTTTCTGCCTTTACCTATTGGCAGATCAAACATCCTTTAACGAAAGCGATCACAGCGTACTTCATGCGTCTCCACCAGAACTGACCACTTAGGTCCTTATACATTTTCCTTCCTCCTGGGTGGATACTGAACCGACTACTATGAGCCCGTTCCGATATTCCTTTAAGCAACTCCGGCGTATCTGGGACTACCCATCGGTTGCCCAGCCTCAAGGAATCATCTTCTGCCATTCTGAACTTTGATGGCTGTCCTCGAAGTACTAAAAACGACCACCTCTAAACCTCATCATCTGACCTTTGGGCTTTCCTAATAGCCTCAAATATGTCTGGCTCGGCCAACAAGGTCGACACTCGCACCGGCGACGTGTCCACATCAAAATCATAGCCCAAATGGCAACAAGAGGTCATCATAGCTGATAAATTCATGACATCCAACTTCCTTGTCGCATATTCATCTCAGCCTGTGTGAACAAAACTCCAGGCTCTTATGGTCTGTGTAGATGGTAAACGACGTACCATGCAAGTAATGCCTATGCCTCCAAATCTTCAAAGCAAGTATAACGGCTGCCAGCTCCAAATCATGGACTGGGTACCCATCCTCATGTGGTTGCAACCGCCTCGATGCATAAGCCACCACATGCTTATTTTGCATCAACACACAGTCCAAACCCTGCAGTGATGCATTTGTGTACAAGGCATCCCTCTTATTCTTAGAAGGAATCACCAACATAGGTGTCGTAGTCAAACGACGCTTCAATTCTTGGAAGCTTTCCTCACAAGCTTCGGACCAATAGAACGACGTTCCTTTCTGAGTCAACTGTGCCAGGGGTCTGGCAATACCTAAGGATCTGGAGTACTGTTCCCAAGTGCTTCACGTGTCCCTCTTCAGTTCGAGAGTAAATAAGCATATCGTTCATGAAAACTATGACGAACTGATCCAAACATGGTTGGAGCACCCTGTTCATCAGGCTCATAAAATAACTGGGGCATTCGTCACCCTAAAAGGCATGACTAAGAATCCGTAGTGCCCATATCTAGTCCTGGAAGCTGTCTTCTGTACATCATCCTCTTGAACTCGAATCTGATGATACTTCGACCTCAGATCGATCTTACTGTAGAACCTCGTACTCTGCATTTGATCAAACCAATCATCAATCCCCGGAAGCGGATACTTATTCTTCATCATGGTTTTGTTCAGTTGTCTGAAATCGATGCACAGCCGCATCGAACCATCTTTCTTCTTAACAAATAAAACTGGTGCACCTCAGGGCGATACGCTAAGGCGTATATAGCCCTTGTCAAGGAGCTCCTGCAACTGAACATTTAACTCCTTTTTGCTCCGTTGGTGCCATCCTATACGGAGCACGAGAAATGGTGGACGTTCCTGGTAGTAACTTAATCCCAAACTCGACCTCTCTCGTCGGTGGGAATCCGGGAATCTCTTCCGGAGATACATCAGGAAACACCGCCACTACGGGCACATCCTCAACCTTTAACTCTTTCCTCTTCTCAGTACTATCAACAGCATAGATGAGATATCCTTTATGGTCTCGTTCCAATAATTGCGCCATCTTGACAGCATATATTAACGGAATTCTTGAACGGGAACCATCCCCATAGAATGTCCATTGGACTCCCATATCAGACCTGAATTGGACAGTCCTTGTCTGCAGTCCACAACTGCCTGATACTTGTTCAGCACATCGATGCCCACAATGCATTCGAAGTCTGGCATTCCCAGAACAATCAAATATGTCCTCAGCTCGTTGCCCTCAAAATAAATGAGGCCGTCATAAACAATCTGATCAGTTATCAAACTTCTTCCAGCGGGGGTCGAGACTACAAGAGGCATGGGCGACGGAGAAGTGCATATGAAATCGCATCGCTTACTTCTGCATTTGCTGCTATGCTGTAACACAAGGGTTAGCAACAATACCCAAAAGCAGTTCATATAAAGCACATCGTTAGATAATTAAACATGTTAGCATAACATAGGAACTTCATATGCAACATACATATAAAACATGTCCAAAAGTAAGCACCTAGCCAACTTATTGCTACGGCTACCCTTCACTCATTCCCGAGTTATCTAACCACTGCTCTGATACCACTAATGTGGGGTCTTCCCACCTTAACAGTGTTTTAGAGACATAAGATGGACTAATCATGCATTAATAACATCTTATGGTTCTAGTTGTTACATGAGCTAACAGAATTACAGGTCAAATAAAACTTCAAAGCTTATTTGTTACATTCCCTTAATGAATGTTAACATGTTAGATTTATACTACTCCTACAGTAGATACTAAACAGAAGATGAATCCTACACGTTCCTGTGTTCCTCGTAGCTCACTGCTCAACCCGACCCCTTAGTCTTTTAGTCCAAAAGTGTACCTACAGGAACAACCCATCATGAGCATGTACATCATTACTTAACATCATAAGGCAATGGCATATAAATAAATGCATGAAAATAATTGGTAACGTATACTTCCTGGTTAATCGCATTAACCCTCTTTGGTTGTCCCTGTTTCATAGTCATGCATAAAATCATAAATTCTTGACATGAATGATTAAAATCATCATCTTATAAATATTATCATCTTATAACATCATCATCAAATAAGCATCATCATCTTGTAATTATCATTATCTTATAACATCATCATCATATAAGCATCATCATTTTATAGCATCATCATCTTGTAGCATCATCATCTTATAGCATCATCATCTTGTAGCATCATCATCTTATAGCATCATAACAAAATATAACAGTAAATGTACGACATCTTAGTTAAGTGAACATGCTGGTTATTCGTTACCTTCTTCTTGTTGTTCCTGATTCATAATCATGCATATGGGCATCTTACCCTGTGGCATCTTACCACATTATAAACATCGCATGGCCTCTTACCATGTGGGGCATCTTACCCCGTGGCATCTTACCACAAATAAACATCGCATGACCTCTTACCATGTGGGGCATCTTACCCCGTGGCATCTTACCACATATAAACATCGCATGGCCTCTTACCATGTGGGGCATCTTACCCCGTGGCATCAAATAAACATCGCATGGCCTCTTACCATGTGGGGCATCTTACCCCGTGGCATCTTACCACAAATAAACATTGCATCACATCATCATATAAACATCGTGTAAACATCATCGTATAAACATCGTATAAACATCATCATATAAACATCATCGTATAAACATCATCATATAAACATCGTATAAACATCATCGTATAAACATCATCGTATAAACATCATCATATAAACATCGTATAAACATCATCGTATAAACATCGTATAAACATCATCATATAAACATCGTATAAACATCATCGTATAAACATCATCATATAAACATCGTATATATTCATGCGATAAATGCATAGTCATAGTGTAGGGATGTGTTTTACCGTCCGATGCCCGTACGTCTCTTACGTACCTTTTCAAAAGGAGGAGGAGTCAACAGACTTATCTCCTTGATTGTGCTGGTACCTGGGGTGGCTCTACAAGACCACACAATACCATATTAGATGCCTCAATACCATCTCACATCATAAACTTAACAAAATAAAACATCATTTTATTTTTCAACATTCTACCTCTCTCGATCGATCGGCCCCGAGGTCTCGATCGATCGAGAAACTGTGCACAACAGTGCTCAACCATTCTGCCTCGATCGATCGATCGAAACATTTTACCGATCGATCGAGGAGCTTCACCGATCGATCAAGAAATCCTTCGATCGATCGGCACCTGAAATCCAAACCATGCCTTAAGCTTTCTGCCTCGCTCGATCGATCGGGACCAAAATCTTGATCGATCGAGAGCTCTTAAAAATCGGGACTTCCCCAGATTTTTGAGCACCTTATTTTATACCATCATTTCTACTTCATAGGGCGTAAAACATGCCTGAACAAAAATGTTACAAGCTTCATAAAACTACCATGCATGTATTCAAATTAAAGGTTTAGCAAAACCTAAGCTAACATACATCATAACATCATCATAATCTTCATCCTCAACCAACCTATACAGAAAACAGAGTATGTTCTTCTTTGCCCAGATTTCCGAGCACATAGTTTCACAACAAGAAATCTATCACATAAATCATGTAAAATGCTCGAACAAACATGCTAGGAGCTTCATAATACTTCCATGTAAACATACATACCAAGGTTTCGTTCATACCTACACTAGCATGCATAGAAATCCTCACTACAAAAACCCAACTCAACCCGAAAACCCAGAAAACAGGGCACCAACTTACCCCTCTCTTTATGCTCCCCTTTTTGCGAGGATTTGCACACCTTTCTACCAAGGTTTCCTTGCCTTAAAGCAGCTTGTTCTGGGATGAGAATGGAGGAGAGGAGGAGGAGAGAAGGAGATGGAGGTTGATTGAGTGGTAGCATGGGTTGCACAAGTGGGGGGTATGGGTTGAACAAGTGGGGGAGGGTGAGGTGACCGAGTGATGGGGGTGGGGTGGTGTGGGTTGGGTGGTCATGTGGTGTTTAATTGTGTCCCGGTATAAAGTATGATGTATTAAACTATCCTCACTCGATATTTTATAATTTCACTTAAATTAATACATCCTTTAAAACACCTATCATGCCCCATATATCATATCATCATATCGTAATTATATTCCCCCAAATTAATTACACCACAACCCTTAAACTTAACATAAATCATCATCATAGCTGACCGCTTTATTTTTAAACAAAAGATATTTCAAAGAATAGTGTGAAGCGATTCTACCGCAAGTGCACGGTTGTCAAGTTTTAGTATAGTGAAAATTAAGTACGGGTTGTCGAATCCACAGGGACTAACGTATAAGTACCAAATAAGATTAATAAAATTATATTTAGCCTACGATTAACAAATGTGATTATCTAAAGCAAACTTAAACTAAGAAATGAAACTTAAACAAGAAACAATAAAATGAATGGTTCCGGATATGCGAAGGTAAGTTGCTCAAGAAATTTATCAAGCTCTTCGTTCAACTGTGTTATCTTTAATGATTCATTTGAATAAGCAAATTATCAACCAATTGATTCTAAAGGTGAAAGGTTTTCGCTATTATTCAATACACTCTCTCGAGCTGTAAAGAAACTAACAATAAATTAGAATAAGTCACTCTCGTGCACCTATTTACTAATTCAAAGTTGCATAAATTATCAAAACCTTATAACTCTAAATCTCTCGATTCCAAGTTCTCACGTATGCGATATCATCTCTCGATCTCAATCATAACATACTTCATGAATTAAAAGAGCGTGTTACAACGTTATCTCTCGATCTCGGTTATAACTCTCAGAATCAATCAAAGTTAGCTAGGCTTTGATCTTAACAATCGATTAAATCATGAACAATAGACATCAATACACTCAAACACAATTGAATCAATATATCAAACACAATGATACTAAATCTCAATAAAATAAACTAGAATTGTTTCAAATCAAATACAAAAGAAGTTTAATCGTCTCTCGACCTCAAAAACATCAATTGAAAATTAATATGAAATAGATTAAAGTCTAGAAATACGATAAACGGCGGAATGAATCCGTGCGTAGCACCGAAATCTCTTCTCTTGCTCCTTCCTTGCACTCCGGAATTGATTGGCTTTGGCTCGGGCGAAGAACCGGAAGAACGGATCTCCTTGGCGGCGGCTGGGCGGCGTCTAGGACTCTTCTTTTGTTCCCGAATTTCGTCTGATATTCTCTCCCCTTGGAATGAATCAACTCACGCTTAAAACCTCCAAAATCACGATAAAAAAGGAAAATAAAATCTTCAGGATTTCGCGTCTCGATCGATCGAGATTTGTTACCGATCGATCGGTGCACTGTTCATGCCAGCTTTTGAAACTCACTGTCTCGCTCGATCGATCGAGATTTTCCACCGATCGATCGAGACTTTAATAAAATTTGCTCTGGAGTCACTGCCTCGCTCGATCGATCGGAAATTTGTTCCGATCGATCGAGACTTGAAATTCATATCTTCTCAGCGCACTGTCTGTCTCGATCGATCGAGACATAATCTCGATCGATCGAGATTTCGAAATTCTCACTTCTTCATTTCAACCCTTTCTTGCCTCGATTTCGCCCGTTATCTTCATATAAGCTCATTTCTTCCATTTCCGATCTAATTTCCTGAAACAGATGAATAAACACCAAAAAGCATAATATCATCCAGGAAAAAGTACGGAAAATGGGAAGAAATTACAGTTAAAAACACTCAAAATCTAAGCCTATCAACTCCCCCAAACTTAGACTTGATCGTCCTCGAGCAAGCAATAAGCTCAAAAAGAAAAGTTAAACTCGATACTAAGCATGAATCATCTTTACAACATACGTAAAATCTCAGAAACCCTACTTACACATCAATAGAAGTCATTCAACACTTAACAAGAAGCAATTTCTCCTAAGTTAAACAATACATCGCAACATTGGAACGTGCGTGTGTGCTATTGTCAAACATGAGTAATGTACATATCTTTAAGATCAAAATGTACCATATCAACTCCTAGTCAAGATTACTTTGAACTACTCTACAAATTTACTATCCAGCACTTCTCCACTAATGTAATTATTCCCTAGACTTGGATCAACAGGACTTTAAAAGCTTATAACGTTAGGCCTTTTGGTGTCGGCTCCAAAGAAAAGGTAGGATAGAAGCAAAGAAGAGAGTATAACAGAATCAGTTCAAAATCTTCTCACATAATCATTGAGCTACTCTTTACATTTTCTAGCCTTGGCCACTTTGGGTCTTATTTAAATTTTCTTTTCAAGGCTTTTTCTCTACATCTTTTCTTTTTCTTTGCTCATTCTTTTGTTCATTTCATTTTTTTCACAATGAACTTATCAACATATAACAATTTAATGCAATGAATGAGATTCATTACACTCCCCTAGGGGTGGGTAAAAATTTTCTTTTAGGCTCAATCCAAGGTAGGTATAATGAGGTTGTCAAGAATGCCGAATGGGGGTCTAATCATATGCAATGCATATACCATTCTTTTTCAATAAGGCTCAAAAGGGGACACTAAGGAATAATGTATACCAGGTAGGCTTGAAAGGCACAAACGGTCCAAAGATCGCCTAATTCATCTCCAAGTCTAGTTCCTAATTATAAATTTCGCCTCAAAGTGCTTTCAACTAAACTGTAGAGTTATCTAAGATACTCAAGACTCATCATAGTTAACACAAATTTTCAATTTAATCAATACATACTTCACTCAATCATGACTCAATAAGTGCTCAAATTATTCCTCAGTTTTGACATATAGTTAACAAAGGATATATACAAACAAGTTAAGCATTTCCATGACTCCTATCTAGATGAGGATTAATTTCATCATGTATTACCGTTGCAATTCCAACTCATCAATTCTCAAGAATAACTCAATCAATAAAAAGAATTTTTTGTTGGTAATGCTCAAGGATGAATCAGTCACAACATCATGCAGTCATGCTAGGAAAAGAAACAAGACAAGTAGCAATATGTGCAAAAGCAAGATATATACAAATACTCAAAAACCCCCCCAAACTTAGCATGCGAATTGCCCTCAATGAACAAGAAAAATAAATACAAAGGCAAAGACACATACCATGACGACGATCGTCACTGATCGTCGTCCTCATCATGCTCCGGAGGGGGAACTGGGTAGTGTGCTCCTTGACACACATGGATTCATACTGCAAAACAAAAGTAAAAAAATAACAAAATCAATAAAACTAAACTAAAGAAAAGAAAAAGAAACAAAGGGAATAAGAAAGAGTTCTTGATTTATAGTCCCAAGCTGGACTGTCACCTCCTTGTCTTCTCAATTTGATGGCTCCTTTGGATTCTTTACAGAATCACTTGGGAGTGTACCTTGCGTTCTCCCCGATATCAACGTGGCCAACTGCCCTATCTGCACTTCCAAATTTTTAATAGGCATCCTGATTCTGCATCCTTACCTCTGTCGATGAAATCAGCTTTGCCATAAGTTCCTCCATACTCGGCTTTTGTGTGAACCCTGCCTGCGGTTGTGGGTTCAACACATTCTCTTGATTCGACCACCTCAAATTTGGGTGGTTCCTCCATGGTTGGTTATAATTCGAATATGAATTGTTGGGTGGCCTGTTACCTACAAAATTCACAGCCTCAACAGATTGGTTAAACTGGTTACCTTCTTGACACTCGATGCTAGGATGACCGCCTCCACACAGCTCACAGAAGATCGCTTGAGCTTGCATCGCTGCTGCTCCCATGCTGTCTATCTTCCGGTTCATGGCTTCTATTTGAGCCGAAAGAGCAGTGATCTCGTCCACTTGATAGACTCCCATTGGTTTCTGTGGCGTGCTCCTCTCGGATTGCCATTGGTAGCTGTTGCACGCCATTTCCTCCAACAAGTTATATGCCTCTTCCGGCGTCTTCCTCATTATTGATCCCCCAGATGCTGCATCAATCATTGAACGGTTAGAAGAAAATAAACCGTTATAGAAAGTTTGTACCTGCAACCAAATGGGTAGACCATGGTGTGGGCATCTCCTCAACAATTCCTTAAAACGATCCCACGCTTCATATAAAGTCTCGGGGTCAAACTGCCCAAAAGTCGTGATATCGTTCCGCATCTTCGCCGTCTTGGAAGGGGGAAAGTACTTTGTCAAAAACGCCTTTGTCATCCCCTCCCATGTTGTTATAGAACCTGCAGGTAGTGAATTCAACCATGCCTTAGCTTTGTCTCGTAATGAAAAGGGGAAAAGTCTTAACCTGATGGCGTCGTCAGAGACGCCATTATGTTTGAATGTGTCACAAATCTCCAAAAAGTTGGAGATGTGATTATTCGGATCATCCGTAGCTGCTCCCCCAAACATAACCGAGTGCTGAATCATTTGTATGATTGCCGGCTTGATCTCAAAATTGTTCGCTTGAATCGTTGGCCTCGTAATACTGGACAACGATCCATGAAATGCGGGTTGCGCAAAGTCCATCATCGATCTAGGGTTCTGTGCTTCGTTATTATCAGCCATCGCTCGAGCTTCTCGTAATCGCCTAAGTAGGGTTCTTTCTATCTCCGGATCGAAAGGCTCGAGAATAGGCTCCTCTCTTCTGAGCATGCACTAAAGAAACGATTCCTGTACAAAACAGACAAAAGGAGACAACAAAATACACAAATTTATTAACAAAGATCAACAAAAGAAAACAGAAAAGAAAAACAAAAACGCAATAATAAAAGAATTGGCTAAATTACAATTAACTAATCTCGTATGATATTATACAGATTAGTCCCCGGCAACGGCGCCAAAAACTTGACCGCTTTATTTTTAAACAAAAGATATTTCAAAGAATAGTGTGAAGCGATTCTACCGCAAGTGCACGGTTGTCAAGTTTTAGTATAGTGAAAATTAAGTACGGGTTGTCGAATCTACAGGGACTAACGTATAAGTACCAAATAAGATTAATAAAATTATATTTAGCCTACGATTAAAAAATGTGATTATCTAAAGCAAACTTAAACTAAGAAATGAAACTTAAACAAGAAACAATAAAATGAATGGTTCCGGATATGCGAAGGTAAGTTGCTCAAGAAATTTATCAAGCTCTTCGTTCAACTGTGTTATCTTTAATGATTCATTTGAATAAGCAAATTATCAACCAATTGATTCTAAAGGTGAAAGGTTTTCGCTATTATTCAATACACTCTCTCGAGCTGTAAAGAAACTAACAATAAATTAGAATAAGTCACTCTCGTGCACCTATTTCCTAATTCAAAGTTGCATAAATTATCAAAACCTTATAACTCTAAATCTCTTGATTCCAAGTTCTCACGTATGCGATATCATCTCTCGATCTCAATCATAACATACTTCATGAATTAAAAGAGCGTGTTACAACGTTATCTCTCGATCTCGGTTATAACTCTCAGAATCAATCAAAGTTAGCTAGGCTTTGATCTTAACAATCGATTAAATCATGAACAATAGACATCAATACACTCAAACACAATTGAATCAATATATCAAACACAATGATACTAAATCTCAATAAAATAAACTAGAATTGTTTCAAATCAAATACAAAAGAAGTTTAATCGTCTCTCGACCTCAAAAACATCAATTGAAAATTAATATGAAATAGATTAAAGTCTAGAAATACGATAAACGGCGGAATGAATCCGTGCGTAGCACCGAAATCTCTTCTCTTGCTCCTTCCTTGCACTCCGGAATTGATTGGCTTTGGCTCGGGCGAAGAACCGGAAGAACGGATCTCCTTGGCGGCGGCTGGGCGGCGTCTAGGACTCTTCTTTTGTTCCCGAATTTCGTCTGATATTCTCTCCCCTTGGAATGAATCAACTCACGCTTAAAACCTCCAAAATCACGATAAAAAAGGAAAATAAAATCTTCAGGATTTCGCGTCTCGATCGATCGGGATTTGCTACCGATCGATCGGTGCACTGTTCATGCCAGCTTTTGAAACTCACTGTCTCGCTCGATCGATCGAGATTTTCCACCGATCGATCGAGACTTTAATAAAATTTGCTCTGGAGTCACTGCCTCGCTCGATCGATCGGAAATTTGTTCCGATCGATCGAGACTTGAAATTCATATCTTCTCAGCGCACTGTCTGTCTCGATCGATCGAGACATAATCTCGATCGATCGAGATTTCGAAATTCTCACTTCTTCATTTCAACCCTTTCTTGCCTCGATTTCGCCCGTTATCTTCATATAAGCTCATTTCTTCCATTTCCGATCTAATTTCCTGAAACAGATGAATAAACACCAAAAAGCATAATATCATCCAGGAAAAAGTACGGAAAATGGGAAGAAATTACAGTTAAAAACACTCAAAATCTAAGCCTATCAATAGCACATAATCATATAACATTTCGGGGGTATTACAGAATTGATATTCAATATAGATACTTTACGAGTCTCCATGATGTTGGGAATATCTTAATCATCTTGTCGACCTTAAGGTACATGATTACGTACGAGAAAAGATGTATATGTTGTTTTGTTTTATTAATTGTGCGATAATAACTGTTGTGTATTGTTGTATCTTATGAATGTCACGGGTTGACATGGATCGTCATGGGTTGACGTGGTAAATTATGAATGTCACGGGTTGACAAGGAACGTCCTGGGTTGACGTCGAGTTATTGAATGTCACAGGTTGACATAGAATGCCACGGGTTGACATCGAATTATTGGATGTCACGGGTTGACATGGAACATCATAGGTTGACATCGATTATTGGATGTCACAGGTTGACAAGGAAAGTCATGGGATCGACGTCGAATTATTGGAACGTCACGTGTTGACATGGAATGTCACGTGTTGACGTCGTATTATTGGCACGTCACGGGTTGACATGGAACGTCACGGGTTGACGTAGAACTATTGGAAAATCACGAGTTGACATGGAACGTCACGGGTTGACATAGAACTATTGCAATGTCACGGGATGACATAGAACGTCGCGGGTTGACGTAGAACTATTGCAATGTCATGGGATGACATAGAACGTCGCGGGTTGACGTGAAATTAATGTATCGTTTGTAAATGAAACAATTTCGGAATAATGCAATAATATCATACTGTTGTTGTGGATATGGAATTAATGAGTTTGGATGTTGTGAGAACATGAACAACTTTTGAGATCTCATATGGTTATAATATGCACATGTAGTATTTTCTTAAATTACAGCATTATATTCTGTAAATTATTAATTTAGTATTCGTTGATATTGCGATTATGTTATTGATATGCTCACCCCATATGTGGGGTGGGGGTTGTTTCTGTTAAAACATGTAAAATAGCCACAATAATTGGTTCTAGAACCAAGTTCGAGCCATGAGCGAAGTACTAGTATTGATATAGATTAACGTGATTTATGTAAGTAGATGCACATTCATTTATTCAATGCTCATATGCGAGTATCGTGAAAGTGTGTATTGTAAGGAATCCAACACACAAGTGCGCAGCGGAAATAAAAACTATGGATTCCTAACCGAGGACCTATACAGAATATTCATATCGGAAGGATTAAAAGAGTCTCGCCCTTGTAGCGTGTTTGAAGCAGATTCCACGTTGTAGCACCTCGAGTCACAAACAAAAGTTTGCACCTTTGTCTCTACGGTATCCACACGATCAAATCGAAAGGGTGTTCAAGAACAAGTTGCTAGACTTGTTCTTAAACCAATCAAAACCACACGGTTACAATAACCGGAAGACGGGCCGTGAAGATCAAGGCGGCGGTGGCCGAGAGCTTCGAATGAGGCGGCGGCCGTGACTCTTAGGTTTTAGGTTTTATGAATTGTATGATTAATCCTCATTAACCTTGTTATCATATATATGTTGGATTTAATTAAAGGTTCAAGACTTTCTTAAAGCTTCATGGGCCCAAACCCATGATTTAATTAAATCCTTATAATCATGTAATTAAGACTCTTCTTAATTAATTAATTCATCCAATGAATTTAATTCCCTTTATCGATTTAATCTTTTGTGCGACCCGATAGGATCTTGCAATGTTGGCAGTGACATAAACTCTCATTTTATGTCACAAGCAATGAGCGGTATCTAGCAACACATCAAGGCTACCCAAATTACAAGAATGTCATTGACTCGACATAACCTAAGAACTTGTGATAATATTAACCATGTAACTTAATCCCTTTGTCCAATGTGTTTAGATTGAACACGAGTCATGGAATAGTCATACTCGTATATTCAATCTTTATTTCTTGATCCCCAAGTAGAACTAAATAAACGAATAAGCTCGATATCACACATCGACTCATTCGAGCATGGCCATGCATTTTAGTCTTACTTGATCAAGGGCCCAAACACTTCTCCTGTTATATAGGAGGGACAAATCCTATCTTGATCAATCAACATCCCTCTACATAATTCGTAGTGTATCCAATATTTGCCTTTATAGTTTACCCTGTTACAGGTAACGTTTGACAATATCAAGATACATAACTCCTTATGTTGGGATCTCTGATGATCTCAAGTCGTAAGGATTACATACATTATTATCACTATGAGAATTGCTTATGACACTCATATAACTATCCATGTAGCATTCTCATGGTGGGTCTGTCCAGTACATTGTTCTCTAACATGTACCCATGTGTTGATTTGATATCTCATATCCATGAACAATTCATCAATCAAAACATACTAGTCTCAATGCATTATCATTATCCCGATTCATGATAATACTTGTCTAGGGACATTCTTTAAGAACAATACAATATTATTCTAAGGACATTAACTTATATATCAATTCATATTGCACAGATATTCGAATAAGATATAATAATGATTTGCCATTAATAAAATCATAATACAGTGTTTGTCATAAACAATCATCTAATGACTTGTCTTAGGGCATATCCCAACAAATCTCCCACTTGCACTAAGACCAATCAGACATATACTTAATGCCTAGAGATCTATTATGACGATCATACTTCTGCTGTGACAGTGGCTTCGTCAATGGGTCAGATACATTATTATCTGTTGGTACTTTGCATATTTTAACATCTCTTCTTTCAACGATTTCTCGAATGAAATGAAAGCGCCGAAGTATGTGCTTGGATCTTTGGTGAGATCTAGGTTCCTTAGCCAATGCGATGGCTCCATTGTTGTCACAATAGAGTTCAATCGGATCTAGTATGCTAGGCATCACCCCAAGTTCAGAAATGAACTTCTTGATCCAAACAGCTTCCTTTGCTGCATCTGAGGCAGCAATATACTCAGCTTCAGTTGTAGAATCAGCTACTGTCTCTTGCTTTGAACTCTTCCAGCTCACAGCACCTCCATTTAGGCAAAACAATTGCGATCGGAAATCATCTTTGTCAGTTTGGAAGCTTGCATCAGTGTAACCTATTACATTGAGCTCTTCCTCACCTCCATAAATCAAGAATGTATCCTTAGTTCTTCTCAAGTACTTCAGGATATTCTTGACTGCAATCCAGTGATTTTCACCTGAATCTACTTGATATCTGTTCGTCATGCTCAAAGCATACGAGACATCGGGACGCGTACATATCATGGCATACATGATAGATCCAATAGCTGATGCATATGGAATCTTACTCATGCGTTGTCTCTCATCTGGTGTTGAAGGACACTGATCCTTCGAGAGATGTATTCCATGTGTCATAGGCACGAATCCTTTCTTAGATTCTTGCATGCTAAACCGTTTTAGCACTTTGTCTATGTATGTACTTTGACTTAGGCCAAGTAATCTTCTTGATCTATTTCTATAGATCTTGATACCTAATACATAGGTGGCTTCACCCAAGTCTTTCATAGAAAAGCAATTCCCTAGCCAAATCTTTACAGATTGTAAGGCAGGGATATCATTCCCAATTAGAAGTCTGTCATCTACATACAATATTAGGAAGATAATTATGCTCCCACTGACCTTCTTGTAGACACAAGGTTCATCTACGTTTTTGATGAAACCAAACTCTTTGACTGCATCATCAAAACTAAGATTCCAACTCCGAGAAGCTTGCTTCAATCCATAAAATGATCGTTGTAGCTTGCATATCTTTCCAGCATCCTTTGGACGACAAAACCCTCGGGCTGTGTCATGTACACATCCTCAAGCAGATTTCCATTAAGGAAAGTTGTTTTGACATCCATCTGCCGGATTTCATAATCACGAAATGCAGATATTGCAAGTAAGATCCTAATGGATTTAACCATGGCAACTGGTGAAAAAGTTTCATCATACTCAATACCATGAATTTGTTTGAAACCTTTTGCTACCAGTCGACCTTTAAAGGTTTGTACATTACCATCCATGCCGGTCTTCTTCTTGAAAATCCATTTGCACCCTATGGGTCTCACCCCTTCAGGTGGGTCAACCAAAGTCCATACTTGGTTTGCATACATGGATTTCATCTCAGATTTCATGGCCTCTTGCCATTTCTCAGAATCAGTGCCCATTATAGCTTCTTGATAAGATGACGGCTCATCCGCATCAATAAGTAGTAAATCACCTTGTTGAGTCACAAGAAATCCATATCTCTGTGGCTCCCGGTGTTCTCTTACAGACCTACGCTGGGCTTGTGTCTCTTGAGCAGGCACTTCATCCACAACAACTTGTGGTGACTGCTCTGTTTCCATCTCAATATCATGTTCAGTGTTTTCTTGTGGTTGAACTTCACTAAGTTCTATATGTCTCCCACTGGTTTTTCTAGAAATAAATTCTCTTTCAAGAAAGACACCAGTCCGAGCAACAACCACTTTGTTCTCGGTGGGATAATAGAAATAGTATCTTTTCGTTCCTTAGGATACCCCACAAATAAACACTTATCAGATTTGGGTCCAAGTTTGTTAGAGACGTGATGTCTCACGAAAGCCTCACATCCCCAAATCTTCATAAAAGACATACTAGGACGTTTCCCAGTCCATATCTCATATGGTGTCTTTTCCACTGATTTAGATGGAACACGGTTTAGTATGAATATTGTTGTTTCTAAAGCATGTCCCCAAAAGGATATCAGAAGATCTGCATGACTCATCATTGATCGAACCATGTCCAACAAAGTTCGATTCCTCCTTTCGGATACACCATTCCATTGTGGAGTATACGGAGGAGTGAGTTGTGGGACTATCCCACACTTCTTTAGATAGTCATGAAACTCTTGGCTTAGGTATTCACCTCCTCCATCTGATCGGAGGGTTTTGATACTTTTGCCAAGCTGGTTTTGTACTTCATTCTTGAAATCCTTGAACTTTTCAAAGGTTTCATGTTTATGTTTCATTAGGTACACATACCCATATCTACTGAAATCATCAGTAAATGTAACGAAGTATTGAAAACCACCTCTAGCATGTGTGCTTATTGGTCCACATACGTCACTATGTATGAGACTCAATAAATCATTTGTCCTTTCAACATGTCCCTTGAAAGGAGCTTTAGTCATCTTGCCCATTAAACAAGATTCACATGTTTCATATGATTCAAAATCAAATGAATCATATACTCCATCCTTATGAAGTTTTGATATGCGATTCTCGTTTATATGGCCCAAGCGACAATGCCAGAGATAAGTTGGATTAGAATCATTATTCTTAATTCTCGTAGTATTTATGTTATAGACAGGCATATCAAGATTTAATATATAAAGACCATTAATCATTTGTGCATTAGCATAAAACATATCATTTAAATAAATGGAGCAACAATTGTCCTTTATAATAAATGAAAATCCACACTTGTCCAAACAAGAAATAGAAATAATGTTTTTAGTAATCGACGGCACAAAATAACAATCTTTTAAATCTACAATTAAGCCAGAAGGCAAAGATAATGAATAATCTCCTATTGTTAATGCAACAACTCTTGCTCCATTTCCAACTCGGAGATCAACCTCGCCTTTCGCCAACAACCTACTCCTTTTGAGATCCTGCACATTAACACAAATGTGAGACCAACATCCAGTATCTAATACCCATGATGAAGAAGTAGATAAATTGACTTCTATAACAAAAATACCTGAAGTGGAAGTCACACTTCCCTTCGTCTTCTTAAGATCCTCCAGATAAACTTTGCAATTTCTTTTCCAATGTCCGGTCTCACCGCAATGGAAACCAGTTCCCCTATTTTGCCACTCCTCCCTTTGGCTTTAGTGCAGAAGCATGTGGCTTAGACTTAACAAGGACTTTCTTGTTCTTCTTGTAGTCTTTAGCTTTAATATTTCATTTGCTCTTATTCACAATAAGAACATTTGTAGGCTTAGACTTCTTGCTGTTAGCTTCAAAAGTTCTCAGCATGCCAAGCAATTGTGGTAGAGTCTTTTCAATTTCAATCATATTGTAATTCAAGACAAATTGACTGAAGCTTTCAGGCAATGATTGCAAGATCACGTCAGTGACCAACTCTTGGTCCAATGGAAAACCCAGCTTCTCCAGATTCTCAATGTACCCAATCATCTTGAGTACATGAGTTCCAGCTAGTCTTCCTTCTACCATTCTACACTGGAATAACGCTTTAGAGACGTCATACCTCTCTTGTCTTGCTTGTTGTTGGTACAGTTGCTTTAGGTGCTCGATCATATCGAACGCCTTCATTTCCTCATGTTGCTTCTGAAGCTCAGAATTCATGGTGGCAAGCGTAAGGCACCCAACATCAAGTGCATCATTTTGATGCTTCTTGTAAGCATCTCTATCGGCTTTAGCAGCCGTCAAGGGAGTTCCTCAGTAGGTAAGGGTTCCTCTAGGACATATTGTTTTTTCTCTTGTTTGAGGACAATCCTCAAATTCCTATATCAGTCTAGGAAATTAGTCCCATTAAGTTTGTCCATCTCAAGGACCGATCGCAATGATAGTGTGCTTGTAACGTTGTTGGTTGCCATGGATATCTACAATATAAATATGCAAAATAAGTTTATGATTTTAATCATTTAATATGATCTTATATTAAATGACAATCCCACTATTTTGTTTAAAATTATCAACCCTCGAAAACTTTAGTGGGCCAAGATCCGTATTTCACTTAATCTTGTGTTAGCTTTGGCTAATCGCCCAAGACTCGGTTATTTAGGTAGACAACACTTTGTCAATTGCATCACATGTAATTCTTGGATGGTTGGACGAACAACACTTTGTTCAAATTCATCTAATGAATTATTATCCAACCCCATGCCTCTAGGTTCCCAATCCTATTGAGATAACGCTAGTTAAGTCGAACCCAATTTTTTTAAAATAACACGGATATCACTTTTATCCTTTCGCGCCTTACTAAGATTGTCACGGTGCTTTGCTTTGGCAAACCCACACATGTTCAATCGAAGTCTTGACGAGTATTTTTAATTGGAAGGCATCTAAAACTTAATATTATAAGAGGGATTTATTGATCTCATGATTTTATTAATATTGAAAATATGTCTGGTACATATATGAATTTATACATACTTACATATATATATATATCAAGCATCAATATTAAATAAAACACTAAACATGCATCTCATACATCAACATAAATTAAACGTGACATGGTTATAGCCCATACTAGCGATTTTCTCAAGCCAATGAGAAAATCCTAAAAGTCCACCTAAGGTTACTTCTCCAAGCACCTCTTTGGCTCCCTTTTGTGAATGGCCTTCTCATCCCGGCACCATGTTCCATCTTCGTTGATCTCCAGCAATGAAATAAACTATACTATATAACATTTACAAGATATAGAGAATTCCTCGAGTCACATTCGAGGGGAACATAGGGGAGGGATAACATATAGGAAAAATAGAGAAGGCACGACTCGCATGCCGTATTAAATTACAAACATTCACAAAATCCTATATAATAGGTCATAGGGCTATAACCATGCACCATGCTCAAACAAACACATAAAACATGCTATAACAATTAATGAATTAAATTCTAAACATTTTAAAATTTAATTCCAATAAAACTGTAAAATAAATTTTATGAAATTATCGTACACTCGGGACATCACATTTCACGGATCCTTAGCCCAAAACCCACGGCCAACCAACCGCGCATGTGACTACGGTTCGAAAACCCTAGCCATCTCAACGCCTGTTGGACCGAATGTGGCTAAGGGTTCGAAACCCTAGCCCATTCACGTGCGGCGACGGCTAGAACTCGATAGGGCTCAAAACCCTAACCACACGGCTGGACCATGCATGAGTCTAGGGTTCGAAACCCTAGCCCAAGTTACGGTCCATGCTGGTGTGAGCCATGCGGCGGCTGCTAGGGTTCGAAACCGTAGTCGTCTCGAGCCACAAAGTTCGAAACCTTGTCATAGTTCTCGGCCTTTCCATGCACGATTCATGACGGTGGCGGCTCGACCATCTCGAGCCAAGGGGTTCAAAAAACCCTAGCTCTCACGTGGAGGTAGCCGCCAACCCTCATGCGTTCGTGAACCATGGTCCGAGCCATCAAGAGCCATGGGCTCGGCTTTTCGCCTTCGTGTATCGTATACATAAATTGTCAATTATATCATATATAATTTTACGATGATTTTCACAAACTCGATTTACTCATATCATATATGATTATACAGTTTTAAAGCATGCAATATAATTCTAAATATGATTAAACGATTAACCACATAATTCCGATATGAGCTTTGTACACGGCTCTGATACCACTGTAAGGAATCCAACACACAAGTGCGCAGCGGAAATAAAAACTATGGATTCCTAACCGAGGACCTATACATAGTATTCATATCGGAATGATTAAATGAGTCTCACCCTTGTAGCGTGTTTGAAGCAGATTCCACGTTGTAGCACCTCGAGTCACAAACAAAAGTTTGCACCTTTGTCTCTACGGTATCCACACGGTCAAAT
Source organism: Haberlea rhodopensis (assembly GCA_907163345.1). Classification (NCBI taxonomy): domain Eukaryota; kingdom Viridiplantae; phylum Streptophyta; class Magnoliopsida; order Lamiales; family Gesneriaceae; genus Haberlea; species Haberlea rhodopensis. Next base: position 1,368,793 of record CAJQUN010000111.1, read on the forward strand.
CGAAAGGGTGTTCAAGAACAAGTTGCTAGACTTGTTCTTAAACCAATCAAAACCACACGGTTACAATAACTGGACGACAGCGGCCGTGAAGATCAAGGCGGAGGTGGCCGAGAGCTTTGAATGAGGCGGCGGCCGTGACTCTTAGGTTATAGGTTTTATGAATTGTATGATTAATCCTCATTAACCTTGTTATCATATATATGTTGGATTTAATTAAATGTTCAAGACTTTCTTAAAGCTTCATGGGCCCAAACCCATGATTTAATTAAATCCTTATAATCATGTAGTTAAGACTCTTCTTAATTAATTAATTCATCCAATGAATTTAATTCTCTTTATCGATTTAATGTTTTGTGCGACCCGATAGGATCTTGCAATGTTGGCAGTGACATAAAATCTCATTTTATGTCACAAGCAATGAGCGGTATCTAGCAACACATCAAGACTACCCAAATTACAAGAATGTCATTGACTCGACATAACCTAAGAACTTGTGATAATATTAACCATGTAACTTAATCCCTTTGTCCAATGTGTTTAGATTGAACACGAGTCATGGAATAGTCATACTCGTATATTCAATCTTTATTTCTTGATCTCCAAGTAGAACTAGAATAAACGAATAAGCTCGATATCACATATCGACTCATTCGAGCATGGCCATGCATTTTAGTCTTACTTGATCAAGGGCCCAAACACTTATCCTGTTATATAGGAGGGACAAATCATATATTGATCAATCAACATCCCTCTACATAATTCGTAGTGTATCCAATATTTGCCTTTATAGTTTACCATGTTACAGGTAACGTTTGACAATATCAAGATACATAACTCCTTATGTTGGGATCTCTGATGATCTCAAGTCGTAAGGATTACATACATTATTATCACTATGAGAATTGCTTATGACACTCATATAACTATCCATGTAGCATTCTCATGGTAGGTCTGTCCAGTACATTGTTCTCTAACATGTACCCATGTGTTGATTTGATATCTCATATCTATGAACAATTCATCAATCAAAACATAATAGTCTCAATGCATTATCATTATCCCGATTCATGATAATACTTGTCTGGGGACATTCTTTAAGAATAATACAATATTATTCTAAGGACATTAACTTATATATCAATTCATATTGCACAGATATTCGAATAAGATATAATAATGATTTGCCATTAATAAATCATAATACAGTGTATGTCATAAACAATCATCTAATGACTTGTCTTAGAGCATATCCCAACATGTATATGGTTGTATATCTGTCTTGAAGTCTCCTGTTATTACGATGTACTGTATTTTGGGAGGCATGAAGTATTATGATGTGCAGTGCATTATGACGTGTATAGATATATGTGATTTGTGTTCATGTCGAGAATCGGGTTTACGGGTAGATTCTATCAAAAAATTTAAAGAAGTTGTACCATAATTTATGATATTTACTTGAGAGTTTCCCGAAGTTAATAATGAAGATATACACAAATGACATTATAATGCACTGATGACAAGATTAGGAGTTGGGGTCTTATATTTCCTCACTTTGTCAATCAACGATTTTCAAGTAAATGCTTTATTCCAAGATATTTAAATGACAGGGATCCTCTGTTGCAATATAGTACACCAGCCATGTTAGATGGCCAATTATTCCCCACATTTAGACCCATTAATTGGCTTTTATGTAACTCACCTTAAGCCCAAATATTATCACGTGTTAGTGAACATTTTTTTTAAAAAAAATTAAGAAATATTTAAGATGAAACAATTTCCAAAAATAATTTTTTTGTTACAATGATACTTGTATAGTTTTTTTTAACTTTTTTAACCAGAAAACAAAAAGAGATTATAGACTTTAATTTAAATGTCAAATTAATTAGAGTATTAAGAGAATACTAAAAAAGACTGCTAACAACTTAGTGTTGACTTTGTCCACCCACAATTAATGTGGGTGGTTGGTAGATGGGAGTTGGGGAGATGGCAGTTGGGAGATGTGCATTTAATGCACATCTTCAACCCTATAAATATAGCTCTTTTGATTTCATTTCATTCATTCCATTTCAGAGTGTTCTCTCATATCTCTACATTTGAGTGTGTATTCTATAATATTTGTGAGGTAGTTTTCTCCTATATTGAGAGTGTTCTCTTTGAAAGATAGAAAGAGGTTGTAACCCACAAAATATTATAGTGGAACCTTTTCATCTTGCCCGTGGTTTTTACCCTAATATTTTTAGGGGTTTTTCACGTAAATTCTGGTGTCCATTTTATTCTTCATTTTCAGTATTTTCTATCTCATGTTGCCGCACCTGGGGCCAACAAGTGGTATCAGAGCCTCGTTGTAAAAATCTTAAAAATTCTAAGTATGCTCTGTGGTTGCAGCCTTGACTGATCTTCCACATCAGAAAAGATTTTTTGAGACATTTTTTTTATTGAGGCAATTTTATTGTTGTCCAAATGGCGGCACAGTTTGAGATTGAAAAATTCAACGGAAGCAATTTCATGTTGTGGAAAATGAAGATGCAAGCAGTTCTACGAAAAGATCGTTGCTTGGCGGCTATTGGAGATAGGCCGAAGGAGGGCATGGACGATGAAAAGTGGAATGATATGAACGGTAATGCTATTGCCAATTTGCATTTGGCTCTAGCCGATGGGGTATTGTCAAGTATCGCCGAAATAACAAATGCAAAAGATATTTGGGATACTCTGACAAACCTGTACGAGGCCAAGTCACTACACAACAAGATTTTCTTAAAAAGAAGGTTTTATACTCTTCGGATGTCGGAATCCTCATCGGTGACCGACCATATCAATACTTTGAATACTCTATTTGCCCAACTCACTTCTCTGGGGCATAAAATAGAGGAAGTTGAACGTGCGGAGCTTCTACTTCAAAGTCTACCGGATTCATACGATCAACTCATCATCAATCTGACCAACAATATCACTAATGATGTGTTAGTCTTCAACAATGTTGCAGCCGCGGTTCGTGAAGAGGAAAGTCGGCGAAAGAACAAGGAAGACAGTTTGGCATGTTCAAAGCATGCAGAGGCTTTGCCGATGATGAGAGGAAGATCGACAGAGCGTGACTCCAGTGGGAGCCACAAGTATGGTAGATCCAAATCCAGAATTAAGAAGAAGAATTTTTATTGCTATAAATGTGGTGGTAAAGGGCACTACAAGAAAGATTGTACAAGTAAGAAGAGTGTCGAGAAAGATTCTCAAGGAAATGTTGCCAGTACCTCAGACGGTGGAGAAATACTATTCAGCGAAGCAGCAACTGTTGCGGAAGGCAGACAAATCTTTTATGACACATGGATAATGGATTCAGGAGCGACGTGGCACATGACGTCTCGGAGAGAATGGTTCGACCAATATGAACCAGTCTCAGGAGGATCTGTATTCATGGGAAATGACCATGCCTTGGAAATCGCTGGAGTGGGAACCATCAAAATGAAAATGTTTGATGGTACTATTCACACCATACAGGAGGTACGACACGTGAAGGGTCTGACAAAGAATCTTTTGTCTTTGGGACAATTGGACGATATCGGGTGCAAGACCCGTATCGAAAATGGGATTATGAAGATTGTGAAAGGCGCGCTTGTGGTATTGAAGGCGAAAAAGGCTTACAAGAATATGTATGTACTTCTGGGGGAAACACACAAAGAGGCAGAACTAGCTGTTGCATCGACTAGTTCGGGAGAAAAATTAACATTGTTATGGCATAGGAAGCTCGGGCATATGTCAGAACGAGGGTTGAAGGTTCTCTCGGAACGGAAGCTGCTGCCGGGGCTTACAAAAGTGTCTCTACCCTTTTGTGAGCATTGTGTTACCAGTAAACAACATAGACTAAAGTTTGGTACATCTACAGCCAAAAACAGCGGTATTCTGGAGCTGATTCATTCTGGTGTTTGGCAAGCACCGGTTGTATCTCTAGGAGGAGCGAGATATTTTGTCTCGTTCATTGATGATTTCTCTAGAAGATGCTGGGTGTATCCTATCAAGAAGAAATCAGATGTTTTTCCAGTCTTCAAAGTGTTCAAAGCGCGAGTTGAGCTGGACTCTGAAAAGAAGATCAAGTGTTTGAGGACTGACAATGGAGGAGAATATACAAGTGGTGAATTTGATGCATTCTGCCAAAGAGAGGGCATCAAAAGACAATTCACAACGGCTTACACTCCTCAGCAAAATGGAGTGGCAGAGCGGATGAACAGAACCTTGTTGGACAGAACAAGAGCCATGCTGAAGACTGCTGGTCTAGCCAAGTCATTTTGGGCAGAAGCAGTCAAGACCGCCAGTTATATTATCAATCGATCACCATCAGTGGCGATTGATCTGAAGACTCCAATGGAGGTGTGGACTGGAAAGCCGGTTGATTATTCTCGACTACATACATTTGGAAGTCCGGTGTACGTTCTATACAACGAACAAGAAAGATCGAAGTTGGATTTTAAATCCAGAAAGTGCATCTTCTTGGGCTATGCTGATGGTGTCAAGGGGTATCGTTTGTGGGATCTCACTGCCCACAAACTTATTATCAGCAGGGATGTTATCTTCGAGGAAGATAAAGTGAAGGGAGAAAAATGCACACTGAATTCAGATACCACTACAATTCAGGTGGAAAATATGGAAAATAAGACAGAAGAAGATCAAGTTTCTTCTGAGGTATTACCAGAGCACGATGAACAAGAACCAGATGAGTCAGAGGTTCTCAAAGTTTGGTAGTCTACTCGCGAGAGGAGACCACCGGTATGGCTTTCAGATTATGATACTGAAAGTAATATTGCATACTGTCTGCTGACAGAGGATGGTGAGCCATTGAGTTTCCAGGAGGCTACTCAAAGTTCGAATATATCCATGTGGATGCAAGCTATGCAGGAAGAATTGGAGGCCTTGGACCGGAATAAAACTTGGGATCTTGTTTCACTACCACGAGGACGAAAAGCCATCGGTAACAGATGGGTCTATAAGATCAAACGTGATGGTAACAACCAAGTGGAAAGATATCGTGCAAGATTGGTGGTGAAAGGATATGCTCAGAAAGAAGGTATCGACTTCAATGAGATATTTTCTCCTGTGGTTCGGCTTACAACAGTCAGAGTAGTATTGGCATTATGTGCGGTGTCTAACCTACATCTAGAGCAGCTAGATGTGAAAACAGCTTTTCTTCATGGAGATCTTGAAGAAGAAATTTATATGCTCCAACCAGAAGGTTTTCCTGAAATAGGCAAAGAGAACTTGGTTTGTAGGTTGAACAAATCTCTGTACGGTCTCAAACAGGCGCCGAGGTGTTGGTACAAGAGATTTGATTCCTATATCATGAGCCTTGGGTACAACAGACTCAATGCAGATCCTTGTGCATATTACAAGAGATCTAGGGACAATGATTACATCATTTTGTTGTTGTACGTGGACGACATGTTGGTCGCAGGCCCCAACAATGATCGAGTCCAAGAATTAAAGGCACAATTGGCTAGGGAATTTGATATGAAGGACTTGGGATCGGCAAACAAGATTCTAGGGATGCAAGTTCACCGAGACAGAAGTAACAGAAAGATTTGGCTTTCCCAGAAAAACTATTTGAAGAAAATCTTGCAACGCTTCAACATGCAAGATTGTAAGCCAATTTCTACCCCTCTTCCTGTTAACTTCAAGTTATCCTCCGATATGTGTCCTAGCAGTGAAGCAGAGAGGATGGAAATGTCTCGATTACCGTATGCATCAGCGGTGGGAAGTCTAATGTTCGCTATGATCTGTACAAGACCAGACATTGCACAAGCAGTGGGAGCAGTCAGTCGGTACATGGCGAATCCTGGAAGAGAGCATTGGAGTACGGTTAAGAGGATCCTTAGATACATTAAGGGTACCTCAGATGCTGCATTATGTTATGGAGGATCAGATTTTACACTCAGGGGCTATGTGGATTCAGATTATGCAGGTGATCCAGATAAAAGAAAATCTACTACTGGTTATGTGTTTACACTTGCAGGAGGAGCAGTAAGCTGGGTTTCAAAACTGCAGACAGTGGTAGCTTTATCTACAACAGAGGCAGAATATATGACAGCTACTCAAGCTTTCAAGGAGACGATATGGACTCAAAGGCTATTGGATGATATTGGCCATAAACAAGAGAAAGTTCCTTTGTTTTGTGACAGTCAGAGTGCCTTGCACATTGCAAGGAATCCAGCCTTTCATTCTAGGACTAAACACATTGGCGTTCAATTTCACTTTGTGAGGGAAGTAGTAGAAGACGGAAGTGTGGATATGCAGAAGATCCATACGAAGGAAAACCTAGCTGATATTCTGACAAAGCCGGTTAATACTGAAAAGTTTGAGTGGTGCAGATTCTCAATTGGCCTAGCAAAAACTTAAGCAGCAGGGTATGACAAGATTGAAAGGATGTGTGGAGATATGCTTGAGTCTCAATTAAATCTCCAAGTGGGAGAAATGTTGACTTTGTCCACCCACAATTAATGTGGGTGGTTGGTAGATGGGAGTTGGGGAGATGGCGGTTGGGAGATGTGCATTTAATGCACATCTTCAACCCTATAAATATAGCTCTTTTGATTTCATTTCATTCATTCCATTTCAGAGTGTTCTCTCATATCTCTACATTTGAGTGTGTATTCTATAATATTTGTGAGGTAGTTTTCTCCTATATTGAGAGTGTTGTTCTCTTTGAAAGATAGAAAGAGGTTGTAACCCACAAAATATTATACTGGAATCTTTTCATCTTGCCCGTGGTTTTTACCCTAATATTTTTAGGGGTTTTCTACGTAAATTCTGCTGTCCATTTTATTCTTCATTTTCAGTATTTTCTATCTCATGTTGCCGCACCTGGGGCCAACACTTAGACACGATAAAACTTTGCCATTTAATTTACATCATTTTTTTAATAAAATTCAAAGAATCTTACGACACGATTTCTATGCACATTTATTTGTACAATATTTATTTACAATATATATTCAACTTGGCCTTAAGTTGCATGGAGATATACAAACAACTTTCGATAGACCTAAACCCCATCTAATTATTTGCTCTAACAGGTTTAGTCTCAAGTCCAAAACCAAAACCAAACAATGGATCATAATTCTCATCCCCAAAATTCATCGGAAGCTGATCCACATTTTTGAACCAAGTCCTCGCCAACTTTCCGGTGAAGCCGTAGTCCCCAAACAGCACATCCGCCACCCCGTGGCCCTCGGTTCCTGGCAGCCAAGCCGCCACCAGAGCATCTATCGATCCAAGATAAGGCTCGATCACCAAAGGTCGACCGGAGATCAGAATGACGACACATTTGGCATGTCCACATACATTTTTTAATATAGTTAGGCCTGGCTCAGGAATGGTTAAGTTTGTGTTGTCTCCAGCAGTTTCTGCATAAGGTGGCTCTCCCACGACGACAATGGCATATGAGAACTTGTTTTCCTGGACAAAATCCACGTCGGGGTTTTCTGAGTAGACTATTTCTGTACTGGGATCGACTGCTGATGATATTCCGTTTAATATCGTGGACCCTAATTCAAAAAAGAAAGTTCGTCTTGTTAGAGAATAAAATTATTGTTGGAGTATCTCCGGCTTAGCTCGATTTATGTATTACGACATATGTTTATGTATATATATTTCACCTGCGGTGAGATTGGTGGTGTTAAGTCCTTGCCAAGTAATTGTCCAGCCACCACATTGCAGTCCAAGATTGTTGGCATGGGTTCCAGCAACTAAGATCCTTGAAGTCTTCTTAGGGAGTGGAAGTAGAAGGCCGTCACCCTTTTCTCCATTTTTCAAGAGAACAAGTGATTTTCTTACTGCCTCTCTTGCCAAATCTCTATGAGCCTGTCCAATTTTTGTAGGAAACAAGATTAAAAAATGTTAAATATATTTTATATGTATATATATGCAAAGATACAAAAATAGATGGTAGATTTTGAGATTTTTAATGTTTTTTTATGGATTACAGGAAAAGGGCTATCAGCAATTTCTCCATTTGTCAAGAGAACAATTGGAAGTAATGAAAAATAAATACATATATTCGTGTATGCACATAGACACTGTTATTGATAAATAAAGCGATCACCTGGCTTCCGAGATAATGAACAAAGCTATAGTCAGCCATAGGGTTTTCAAAAAGACCAGCGGTAAATTTAACCCTCAGAATCCTTCTAACAGCATCATCTATCCTGCTCACTGGAATTTGGTCGTTCTTCACATGCGACATCAAAATATCGGTGAATTCGGTGTAGTTATAAGGTACCATCACCTGCATTTTTCAACACGTTAACGTCGATGTTTAATCGCTTCCACACATTGCATTACGATTGAAACTACAAGTTATTTTCTATTTCTTATTTGATTTGAAACAATTCACTAACCATGTCAATACCGGCATTGACAGCTTTCAGTAGGGAGTCCGAGTAATTGGCATGCATGGGATAAGTAAGCTTGTCCACCCCTTGCCAATCCGAGATTACAAATCCCTGGAAAATTTTGTGGAAAAAAACATCTGTTATGACTAAAAAAATCAACAGTATCCAAACGTTCACATTTGCAAAATTGGCAAGAGGAACCATTCGACTAAATCCTTTAGTCCATCCTGAATTATACATACCCTGAATCTAAGAGTGCCCTTGAGGAAATCAGTGATGAGATATCGGTTAGCGTGCATTTTAACTCCATTCCAACTCGAGAAAGAAACCATGACAGTAGAAACACCCTTGATTATGGATTGATAGTATCCGGGCATGTGAAGTCTTAGTAATCCATGCCAATCAATGATTGTATTGTTCTCATTTATTCCATTAACCGTCCCTCCATCACCAACAAAGTGCTTAGCACAAGCCACAACCTTGTCTCTATTTTAATAAATGAAGCCAGGAAAATCATGATAAGTAGTTGAAATAGCTGTTTTTTTGTGATTATCCAAGCGACCCTCGATTTTAACACGTATTTCAATATTGGTTAGACAATGGAGCCTGAAAAGATGGGCTTAACTAAGAGGGTTTTTGGCTAACTTATTTTAAAGAACTTATATACTCTTACATCTTATCAGCTATTTTAGGAGCTTAAAAGCTGTCGAGTTACAAAATAAGAAGAATCCCCTATTTAGCGATGGATAGCTCAAAGAAATTGATTAAGAAAACTCACTTTCCACCGAGATAGGGGACACCCTTTTTCGATTGAGGAGGGATTTCTCCTTGTAAACCTTTGATGATCTCTGTCATTTGTTCAACAATCTCGTGTTCCTCACTGTAACTCTCATAGCACCTGCCCCATTTTGGATTTCTACATACCTGTAAGAAACTGACTTTCATTAATTGAAACTTTAAAAATGTAGGAAAATATACAAATTTCATGCTTAATTCCTTCAAAAAATGAGAAAGAATACATACAGCTATACAAGGAGCAAATACATAGGGGATTCCAGTGGCTCTGGCTTCAAGGGCTGTGGCTACACCAATTCTCCTCACAAGTTCTGGATCTCTGCATCAACCCCATGCACCACGTGTTTATTATTTTGATATCTTATATATCGAAGTTTGTAAATTTATAAACTGTTTAAATAGCTTATAAGCTTATGACCCGAAATTAAATTAGATGCATGTACCCACCTGGTGCAACCAAGTCCAACATTATGTGGAAAAATAGTAGCTTTATATACATTATTATGTCCATGCACAGCATCGATCCCATAGATCATTGGAATCCCAAGCCTACTCGACAACGACCCGTTTTGAAAATCATTCACCATATCCACCCAGTCCTTCGCCGTGGCACGCTCCCGTGGGGCGCTTCCGCCACCGCTGAGGACGCTTCCGATGGCGTGGTCCCTCATGATCTCCGCCGTCAAATTCGTGATCTCTATTTGGGCCATCTGTGATACTTTCTCCTTCAAAGTCATCTGACTCATCAGGTCCTCTATCCTCTCCTTGATGGATCGGGTCGGGTCCTTGTATATGGGTGTAGGTTTCGGGTTCTGGGCCTTGGCTTCGACCCGAAGGAGGAGGAGGATGAAGAGTCCCAGTGTTGGGAGAGATAATAATGGCTTCATTGTTGGATTGGTCAACTAATTAACTATGGTTTATTGGTCGAAATTAGTTGACCCTGCTTTCGAGTCCTGATAAAATAGTTCAATGAAATTTTTTAGAGTTATATGACAAAAACACAAAAGATAATAACATTAAAGGGTAATTTATCTAACAAATTATGTTCAATGATTTATTTATTTCTAAAATAAAATACAAAATATCTCGAAAATATATATATATATATATATATATAGGGCAAAGAGAAAATCTCGGTGCATAAAGCTTCCGTTATATACGGGGTCTGGGAAGGGTCGGGCTACTTTAGGCCTAATGTACGTAGCATTCTCTTACTATGCAAGTGGTTGTTAACGCGACTCGAACCCATGACCTCTAAAATCACATAATATGTCGAGCAAGTAAAGTCGATCTTGTTCGAATCAAAACTTTTAAAATTTTATGATTTCACAAGCTCGATCAAAGATTGACTAATGAAGCAAAACATATTAATATTTATATATGATAACAAATAAAAAAAGTTACGAGAAAGTAAAAGCAATGACTTACCTGAGAAAAAAGAAAAAAATTAAAGATAAAAGGATAAATTGAAGAATAATTGTGAAAATCGTGTTATTTATAGAATCATTGGCGTTAAAGTCGGTACGTTAGAATTATATGTTCCATTAAATAATTTTTGGATAAAATTTATTGTGACTTACCAACCATTGAGTGATATTGATTACATATGATTTACCGGAAATAATTCTAACACACACATATGAGATAATGAGAACACATAAAAGTAGGGTTTTTTTTAATAAAATGACCATTTTTTTTTAACAAGATAACATATTTTAAAAATACTTATCAAAATAACTCAAAGCGCTTTCTAATAAAGGAGCCAATTGAAATAGCGCCTTCAAAGTTATATTTTTATATGTTGAAGGTGCCAAGTTGGCGCCTTCAACATATATATAATTTTTTCATTTTTCTAGTCTTGAAGTCTTTTAGCTTTTTTAAAGAAATTTTCTTGAACTCGTTTCTCAAAACACGAGTTCAAGCCTTATAATTATAATTATAATTTGAAATATTATCATGCTCGGTTATATTATAATAATATAACCGAGCATAATTATTATTGTAATTATAATAATTATGCTTATTATACAGATTTATATTTATATTGAGTTTTAATTCATTTTCCAAACATATTTTTAATTTTAAAAGTAAATCAATAATAATCTACATTTACGTCTTTCTTGAATCATGTATAGCACATATATATAAAGAAACGAGTTCAAGCGCTTTTTTAAACATCATGTAACACTAGTGTACACAGCATGGGTTGCACGTTTGTACAATATATTTTTTTAATTGGTTGTTTATTTCTTTTTCGGGATTTAAGTACAAATATTATGTGATATGATAATGTTGTAATTGACAATATTATTAAGGACATTACACATATTATAAGAATATATAGTATATTAGGGTAACAATGTAATTTTTGAAAATATTATAGGAGAACTTTAAATTCTTCACTTTAAGTTAACTTCCAACAAATTTTAAATTTTATAATTAAATTTAAGGATAAAATAATTGTTTTCAATAATTTACTAATAATCAGGGATATTCTTAATATTTAGTATCGATTTTAGCATGGATGCATATTAAATTTTAATGTAAAATATGATTTTATAAAAAATAAATTTCAGCGATTTTATACTATTCGCATGGATAGAGCGAGATGCATTTGTTGACGAATAAAATTTTGTTTCAAGAACATAATTCATTAATTATAAAAAAATAAAATCACAATTTTATTTTGAAGTTTTACCAAATAAAATTTTAAAATAAAAAAAATTAATTTAATTAATTATTAATAATTATTTTGACAACATGTGTAAAGATAATACATTCCAAGACCAACGGCAAACATCATGGACCAATCAAACCTAATAAAAAAATTATTTATGTTGGAGGTGTCAACATAAAAAAATAAAAATAATGGAGAAGGCGCCATTTTAGTTGGCGCTTCGGGTTACTTTGATACATATTTTTTAAATAGGTTATTTGTTAAAAAATAAAAAATTGGGTTATATTAATTAAAAAAACCCCATTTTATGTATCCCCACATGTTGGATTAATCAAAAAAATTAAAATGATTGGTTATTTCTCATTATTTTGGATAGACTTGATTGGGGTGAAATTGAGGCAGTGAATTAACATGACTTGATCCATCATCATTTTAAAAAATTTCCCCAACTAAACTACATCTTCATCATTCTACCTGGAAAGAATGATGATCATTCTACTTGGGCACTTAACTCTCTAAATTCGCTAGATTGTGTGCTTTGCAGTGATAATCAAGAAAATATCTCTCATTTGTTTTTTACTTGTGCAAGTGTCTATCAGGTTTGGAAAGATTTATGTGACTGGTTTGGAATTGTCACAGTAGGCCAAGCAGAACCGATCTTGCATCTTCAACAACAAATGTGATTATTACCTAGAAAGAGATTCACATGAAAAAATTATGTCCAATTTGACATAACTTGTTGGACAACACATGAAAAAAATGTGTACTTCTAGAAATTTCAGTACATACAATACACTTCAAAATTAATTTTCATATTTTTCCTGCAGAATTAGGTAAAAACTCAGAACATGAAAAGTAGTAGTAGCCCTACTGTAATGCCACAAGTTCTAATCTCATCATTAGTGCATTTATCATTGTCATTAATGCATGCATTTATAAACCTTTGGGCTTTCCACTATGTCTCGTGCTTACGGTACAACATCTATCAAAGTTTCCATTGGAATTCCCCCAAAACAGTTATGATTCACATGCGTATACACTTTGTAATGCACTAACATGTTCTTAATTCATTAGGCAATTTATGCTCGATTAAGTTGTACGCAATCCACAAATGAAAAGAGAAATCACAGGACATTTATACAAGCCATATACACATCAATATGCTCACATACGAGCATTTAACAATTAAGTGTGTATCTATTTGTATAAAAGATAACATTCAATATTGGTACCTCGCTCCCAGGAGCATCCTCATCTATAAGGCTCCAAAATTTGATTAATGTTAAAAATATAATTTGTGAATAAATTAATATAAATTTGAAGATTAATTAATTAGAGGTGAAATTGACAATAAGAATGTCAACTTACAATAAAATCGGAACATGAGATAATTTTTGAATGGTCGAATAAACTCCGATAATTTTAAAATAAATTATTAAATGAAGAATTTAATTTTGTATTATAGTAGTGGATATAAACAAAGGTGTCGACTGTACATTTAGTGTATCAGTACACGGATGGCACTCCGATGTACATAACTGGACTGGAACACAAATATTAATGTGTTGCATTTGTACTTAACAGTACACACACTAAAAGTGTAACTCACGCACACAACAACACTCGATCCTCTTTTGTTTTCCCCTGCTCTCTCACGTCGCGTCCGACCACCCACCACAAAAGGCGTGCGCCCGTCGTTGTCTGGCCGCAATCCGATGAACCCGACCTACGACCGTGTAGCCAACTCACCGGCGCTCATTTCCATTCCAAGGAATCGTCGTCCTCATTGCGGATTCGTCCGGATTTTGCCCAGAAACGATGAAGTCGCATGCGTTATTCATGTAATTTTTGTTCGATTTCTTCGTCTCAACCATAAATTTGTTCGAGTATTGATGTCTAATCCCTTCCCCTCACCGACCAACGTTTTGCCTCCGTTCTCCGCCATCCTCGCCATGGAGTCGCCGGAAATGGACTTCTAGCCGTCGGTTTACGCTACTTTCTTCCAACTTTTAGTTCAAATTTCCAGCCTTATTATCTGTTGATTTTGATGCATTTGAACTCATTTTGACAGAATAGTATGGTTTGACAGATCTGAGATTTAGTGGTTTGAATTTCTTGCATTGCATGTTGAGTTTGGTTCGATTTTTGTCGATGTATTGGGGAGTATACTGATCAAGTTTCATGCATTGAGGGTGAAGGTGCTTAAATCATGTCTTGGTCGATTTGAACTCAATTAAATCATGTTATAGCTTAATTAATCTTTTGTTGAAAAGATTTTATAAATTTGACAATGATTTTATGCTTTAAGTGCAAGAACTTGCTGCATGTTGGGAAATTTTGGGGAAATGTCGAATGATTTCAAGGTTTTAGGGTGAAGGTTCTAAACTCTTAGTTAGTTAATTATTAACTAGTTTAGATCATGTTTTAGCTTGATGAATCACGTATGAATGGATTGCATGTAATCTCAAAGGCATTTTTGGTTGAGTTCGAATTTGTTGCTGCTCAAATTTCACTCTTTAGTATAGATTGTCATACTTGCTAAATTTTGGTAAATATCGTATATTGATTAGCTTGGACGATTATGTGTGCATGCGTGAGTTAGTAGACATTTTTGTTAGTTTTGATATGTGAAAAGGATAAGTGATGTGGGGTATTCCCACCTTAACAGTGTTAGGATAACGTATTTAGGACTAAACATGCATTTGATAACATCTTAGGGTTCTGGTTGTTACGTGAGCTATTAGGATTACAGGCAAAAAATTAAAACTTCAAAAACTTATCAGCTACATTCCCTTAACTGAATGCTAATATTTAGATTTATACTACTCCTAGAGTAGATACTAATCATAACATCCTTCCTATCCATCCTTGTGCTCCTTTAGCTCACTGTCTCAACCCGACCCTTAGCCCTTCAGTCCAAAAGCGTACCTACAGGGACAATACATCATGAGCATATACATCCTTACTTAACATCATAAAAAAAAACATAACGGTAAATGCATGAAATCTTAGTTAAGTAAACTTGCTGGTTATTCGTTAACTACCCTTTTTGTTGTCCCTGATTCACATTCATGCATATGTGCATCTTACCCTATCGTATGTCATCTTACCATATCATAAACATCGTATGGCATCTTACCATATGGGCATCAACCCTATCGTATGGCATCTTACCATATCATAAACATCGTATGGCATCTTACCATATGGGCATCTTACCCTATCGTATGGCATCTTACCATATCATAAACATCGTATGACATCTTACCATATGAGCATCTTACCCTATCGTATGGCATCTTACCATTCATAACATTGTATCGTTATATAAACATCATATACACATCATCATTTCATCGTAACTACTCATGCGATAAATGCATAGTCATAGTATAGAGGTGTGTTTTACCGTCCGATGCCCGTACGTCTCTTACGTACCTTTTCAAAAGGAGGAGGAGTCGACAGACTTTATCTCCTTGATTGTGCTGGTACCTGGGATGGTTCTACATAACCACAATATACCATATTAGATACCATATCATGAATCATTGTCAAAATTCTTCAAAATAATTCAATTAAAAAAAATTGCCAAGGTTCTGCCTCTCTCGATCGATCGGCACCCAAGTCTCGATCGATCGAGAAAACATGATAAACAGTGCCAACTTTCTGCCTCGCTCGATCGATCGAAATATTTCTACCGATCGATCGAGGAGCTTCACCGATCGATCGGAAATTCCTCGATCGATCGGCCCTTGAATTTCAAACCATGCTTTAAATCTTCTGCCTCGCTCGATCGATCGGGACCAAAATCTCGATCGATCGAGCACTCTGATAGATCGGGACTTCCCCAGAATTTTGAGCACCTCATTTCATAGCATCAAATCTACTTCATAACACATATAAAATGCCTGAACAAACATGCCAAGAGCTTCATAAAACTTCCATGCATGTACTCAATCGAAGGTTTAATAAAATCTAAGCTAGCATGCATCATAACATCTTCATAAACTTCAATACTCATCCAAATTCAAGGAAAAACAGAGTATGCAAGTCTTGCCCAGATTTTCGGGCACATCTTTTCCTAACAAGAAATCTAACACTAAAACATATAATATGCTCGAATAAACATGCTAGTGGCTACAAACTACTTCCATGTAAGTACTCATACCAAGGTTTCGACCAAACCTATACTTAGCATCCATGAAAACATCACCACAAAACCCAAACTCAAACAAAAACCCAGAAAACAGAGTACCATAATCCTTACCCCTCTTTGCCTCCTTTTTTGCAAGGATTTTACACACAAATCCCAAGATTTTTCTCCTCCTTTCAACAGCTTACAGGGACGAAAATGAGAGGGAGGGAAGGGAAGGAGAAGGAGTAAGAATCATTGAGAATGAGAGGAGAAGGTGTTGGTGGTGATTGGCATGGGTTGAGCAAGTGGGGGGATGGGTTGCCAAGTGGGGGGTGGCCGAATTGGGGGGTGGGGTGGTGTGGGTTGGGGTGTCATGTGGTGTTTAATTGTATCCCGGTATTTAGTACGATGTATTAAAATATCCTCACTCGATATTTTATAACTTTACTTAATTAATACATCCCTTTAAAACACCCAACATGCCCCCCAAATCATATCATCATAACATAATTATAACCCCCAATTTAAATGCACCTCAACCCTTCACATAATCATAATCATGTAATATAACACATAATCACATAACATTTCGGGGGTATTACATTACTCCCCTACTTATAAGATTTCGTCCTCGAAATCCACATGCATCACTATATCAAAACTAAACATAAAAACATACCAGAGAATAGTTCCGGATAGTGATGCACCATATGTCGTTCCGTCTCCCCCATAGCCTCCTTCGCACCCCGACGATCCCACTGAACTTTGACCATCGGTATAACTTTGCTTCGTAGTCTACGATCCTCGCGATCCAGAATTCTGATTGGTCGTTCTACGTAGGACACATCTGAGTCTAACTGTACTTCAGTAGGCTGTAAGACATGAGACGGGTCTGGCTCATACTTCCGTAACATAGAAACGTGGAAAACATCGTGTATGCCAGACAGGGATGGCGGTAGAGCCAAAGCGGTAGGCCAAAGTACCGATACACTGCAATACTTCATATGACCCAACATACCTTGGGGATAACTTCCCCCGCATACCAAAACAAACCCATGAAGGGCAAGATCTTTAAGAAGACCTTGTCTCCTAACTGAAATTCCAGCGGTCGTCGCCGCTTATTGGCATAGGCTGCTTGCCTATCCTGGGCCGCTTTCATCTTTTGGCGTATCAACTTTATCTTACCTTCCATATCCTTGATCTTATCCGGTCCTCCGACCGCTTTGCTAGTCAAGTCCTCCCAATACAGCGGTGACCTACATCGTCGTCCGTACAGAGCTTCAAAAGGATACCATTTGAATGCTCGCCTGATAACTGTTATTATAGGAGAACTCCACCAGTGTCAGTGAATCCTGCCACGGAGTATCAAACTCCAACACACATGCCCTCAACATGTCCTCGAGCGTCTAAATGGTACGCTCCATCTGGCCGCCTGTCTGAGGGTGATAGGTTGTACTCAGTCTCACCTCTGTGCCCAAAGCTGCCTGGAGACCCTCCCAAAAATGTGAAGTAAACCTTGGGTCACTGTCAGACACAATCGAGACTGGAATCCCATGTAATCTCACCACACCCCGTACATATAATTGAGCCATCTTCAAGTATGTAAAGGACATACAATAAGGGATGAAATAAGCCACCTTCGTCAGCCTATCTACGATCTCCCAGATCGCATCAAATCCTGAGGCCGTCCTTGGCAAGTGGGTCACAAAGTCCATAGAGATATGCTCCCACTTCCATTCGGGTACCTCTAAGCTCTTCAGCTCGCCACCAGGCCTCTGCCTCTCTGCCTTTACCTGCTGGCAGACCAAACATCTTTCAACAAAAGCGATCACATCGCGCTTCATGCGTCTGCACCATAACTGACCGCATACTGTGAGCTCGCTCCAATATTCCTCTATGCAACTCTGGTGTATCTGGGACTACCCATCGGTTGCCCAGTCTCAAGGAATCATCCTCAGCCACTCTGAACTTGGATGACTGACCCTGAAGTACCAATGATGTCCACCTCTGAACCTCATCATCCGACCTCTGGGCCTTCCTGATCGCCTCAAATATGTCTGGCTCTGCCAATACGATCGACACTCGCACAGGCGACGTGTCCACATCGAAATCATAGCCCAGATGGCAGTAAGAAGTCATCAAAGCCGACAAACACATCCTCAGCAGTACTCTTCACCTTCCGACTTAAGGCGTCTGCTATCAAGTTCGCTCTACCAGGATGGTACTCAATATCACAGTCATAGTCCTTGAGTAAATCCATCCACCTTCTTTGCCGCATATTCAACTCTGCCTGAGTGAATAAGAACTTCAGGCTCTTGTGGTCCGTATATATAGTGAAAGACGTACCATACAAGTAATGCCTCCAAATCTTCAAGGCAAAAATGATGGCCGCCAGTTCCAAATAATGCACTGGATACCTAGCCTCATGTGGCTTCAACTGCCTCGATGCATAAGCTACCACATGCTTATCTTGCATCAATACGCAGCCCAAACCCTGCAGTGACGCATCCGTATACAAGGCGAACCTCTTATTCTCAGACGGAATCACCAATACAGGTACCGTAGTCAAACGACGCTTCAGTTCTTGGAAGCTTTCCTCACAAGCTTCGGACCAATAGAACGGTACTCCTTTCTGAGTTAGCTGTGTCAGGGGTTTGGCAATCTTTGAAAAACCCTCGACGAAACGTCGGTAATAGCCTGCCAAACCAAGGAAGCTTTGTATTTCAGGTACAGAAGTGGGTGCAGCCCACTCCATCACAACTTCAATCTTCCTGGGATCCACAGATATCCCTACTACTAGATATAACATGGCCCAAGAACACTACACTGCTCAACCAGAACTCGCACTTGCTGAGCTTTGCATATAACGGATGATCCCTGAGGATCTGGAGTACTGTCCTCAAGTGCTCCACGTGTTCTTCCTCAGTCTGGGTGTAGATGAGTATATCGTCAATGAAAACTATGACGAACTGGTCCAAATATGGCTGGAACACCCTGTTCATCAAACTCATGAAAACAGCTGGGGCATTCGTCACTCCAAAAGGCATGACTAAGAATTCATAGTGCCCATATCTAGTCCTGAAAGCTGTCTTCTAAACACCATCTTCTCTTACTCGAATCTGATGATACCCCGACCTCAGATCGATCTTACTGTAGAGCCTCGTACCCCGCAAATGATCAAACAAGTCATCGATCCTCGGTAGTGGATACTTGTTCTTTACTGTGGCCTTATTCAGTTGTCTGTAGTCAATGCATAGACGCATCGATCCATCCTTCTTCTTAACAAATAAAACAGGCGCACCCCAGGGCGATACGCTAGGGCGTATGTAGCCCTTGTCAAGGAGCTCTTGCAACTGAGTCTTTAACTCCCTTAGCTCTGCTGGTGCCATCCTATACGGGGCACGAGAAATGGCAGACGTCCCTGGTAGTAACTCAATCCCAAACTCGACCTCTATCCGGGAATCTCCTCCGGAAAAACATCAGGAAACTCCGCCACTACGGGTACATCCTCGACTTTCAAGTCTTCATTCTTTCCAGTAACATTAACAACATAGATCAAATATCCCATATGGCCTCGTTCCAATAACTGTGCCATCTTGACAGCAGATATCAACGGAATCTTTGAACGGGAACCATCCCCATAGAATGATCACTGGACTCCCATATCAGACCTGAACCGGACAGTCCTCTGCCTGCAGTCCACAACTGCCTGATACCTGTTCAAAACATCAATGCCCATAATGCAATCGAAGTACGACATTCCCAGGACAATCAAGTCTGACCTCAGCTCATTGCCCTCAAAATAAATGAGGCCTTCATAGACAATCTGATCAGCAATCAAACTTCTTCCAGCGGGTGTCGAGACCACTAGAGGCATGGGCGACGGAGAAGTGCATATGTGGTGCCTTTCCACAAAACTTGTCGACACAAAAGAGTGCGACGCACCTGTGTCTATTAATATAAAAGCAGGGTGCACGTACCCGCTATAACCTCCTCCATAGCCGTTGTAGCCTGCTCCCTCGTCAAAGCATAAACCTGCCCCTGAGGTGGCCCCATGGGCTGACCTCCATACTGCCTCGGTGCAAAAGATGGTCTGTGCTGTCCTGCTCTGTCCGCAGGCCTCCCCGCAGAGTTCTATTATCTTCCCCTGTTGGGACACTGCCGAGCAAAGTGGCCTTTGTCGCAACAAACATAGCATCCTACACTGTCTTTCGTCAAATGTGGTTGCCCACAAAGAGTGCACTGGACCTTCCCAAATATGTCTCCCTGAGACTGCCCTCTTCCAGATGGTGAATCATTCCTACGACTTCCTTTCCACCGATTCTCGGGCCTCTTACCACTGAATCTCAACGCTGAAGTCCTCCCCCTAGGCTTAAACTGATCACCCCTGGGCTTCAGATTGTCAGAAGTAGATTTCTGAGGGGGTGCTGGAGGTGGCACGGCATCAGGATACACATCAACTCCCAGTT
The DNA here is from genome assembly GCA_907163345.1 of Haberlea rhodopensis. NCBI lineage: Eukaryota > Viridiplantae > Streptophyta > Magnoliopsida > Lamiales > Gesneriaceae > Haberlea > Haberlea rhodopensis. The sequence continues at coordinate 1,389,241 of CAJQUN010000111.1, forward strand.
CGGCTATCTCAGCCCGTGAAAGTGCGTCATCAAAGTAAGCAAGGCCATAAGTGATCACCCTGTCATATAGTTCTGGCCTCAAACCTTTCATGAAATTCCTCATCTTTGCCTGGGTATTCGCAGCAATATGGGGCACATATCGGAGTAAAGAACAATAATGAAGAGCGTAGTCCGATACTGGCATGGTACCTTGCTTTAAGTTGGTAAACTCATCCTCCTTAGCCTGTCGTGCAGCAACTGAAAAATAGCGGGTCAGAAACCGAGTTCTGAACAGCTTCCAATTTATTTCCTGTCCCTGAGCCTCTTGTTCTACCACTGTGGTCTTCCACCACATCAATGCCTTCTTGGCCAGTTGAAATTCCGCTAACCTTATTCAAGCCGACTTTGCACAAGGAGCTGCCACAAAAATCTGTTCCATCATCTCTAGCCACTCTTCAGCCAATTCCCCTGTTTCAGTTCCCTCGAACATCGGGGGTCGGTATGCCAAAAACTGAGCCAAGCTCAACTCCCCAGGTAATAACTGCTGCTCAGAGGGTTCCTCGCCTAGCACTTGCATTGACGCTAATAGCATCACCTACTTCTACATTTGCTGCCATACTGCAACACAAGGGTTAACAACGATACCCAAAAGCAGTTCATATAATACATCGTTAGAGAAACAAAACATGTTAGTATAACATCATATACTTCATATGCAACATATATATAAAACATGTTTAAAAGTAAGCACCTAGCTAACTTATTGCTAAGGCTACCCTTCATTCATTCCCGGGTTATCTAACCACTGCTCTGATACCACTAATGTGGGGTCTTCCCACCTTAACAGTGTTAGGATAACGTATTTAGGACTAAACATGCATTTGATAACATCTTAGGGTTCTGGTTGTTACGTGAGCTATTAGGATTACAGGCAAAAAATTAAAACTTCAAAAACTTATCAGCTGCATTCCCTTAACTGAATGCTAATATTTAGATTTTTACTATTCCTAGAGTAGATACTAATCATAACATCATTCCTATCCATCCTTGTGCTCCTTTAGCTCACTGTCTCAACCCGACCCTTAGCCCTTCAGTCCAAAAGCGTACCTACAGGGACAATACATCATGAGCATATACATCCTTACTTAACATCATAAAAAAAAACATAACGGTAAATGCATGAAATCTTAGTTAAGTAAACTTGCTGGTTATTCGTTAACTTCCCTTTTTGTTGTCCCTGATTCACATTCATGCATATGGGCATCTTACCCTATCGTATGGCATATTACCATATCATAAACATCGTATGGCATCTTACCATATGGGCATCTTACCCTATCGTATGGCATCTTACCATATCATAAACAACGTATGGCATCTTACCATATGGGCATCTTACCCTATCGTATGGCATCTTACCATATCATAACATTGTATCGTTATATAAACATCATATAAACATCATCATTTCATCGTAACTACTCATGCAATAAATGCATAGTGATAGTATAGAGGTGTGTTTTACCGTCCGATGCCCGTACGTCTCTTACGTACCTTTTCAAAAGGAGGAGGAGTCAACAGACTTTATCTCCTTGATTGTGCTGGTACCTGGGATGGTTCTACATAACCACAATATACCATATTAGATACCATATCATGAGTCATTGTCAAAATTCTTCAAAATAATTCAATTAAAAAAAATTGCCAAGGTTCTGCCTCTCTCGATCGATCGGCACCCAAGTCTCGATCGATCGAGAAAACATGATAAACAGTGCCAACTTTCTGCCTCGCTCGATCGATCGAAATATTTCTACCGATCAATCGAGGAGCTTCACCGATCGATCGGAAATTCCTTCGATCGATCGGCCCCTGAATTTCAAACCATGCTTTAAATCTTCTGCCTCGCTCGATCGATCGGGACCAAAATCTCGATCGATCGAGCACTCTGAAAGATCGGGACTTCCCCAGATTTTTGAGCACCTCATTTCATAGCATCAAATCTACTTCATAACACATATAAAATGCATGAACAAACATGCCAAGAGCTTCATAAAACTTCCATGCATGTACTCAATCGAAGGTTTAATAAAATCTAAGCTAGCACGCATCATAACATCTTCATAAACTTCAATACTCATCCAAATTCAAGGAAAAACAGAGTATGCAAGTCTTGCCCAGATTTTCGGGCACATATTTTCCTAACAAGAAATCTAACACATAAAACATATAATATGCTCGAATAAACATGCTAGGGGCTACAAACTACTTCCATGTAAGTACTCATACCAAGGTTTCGACCAAACCTATACTTAGCATGCATGAAAACATCACCACAAAACCCAAACTCAAATAAAAACCCAGAAAACAGAGTACCATAATCCTTACCCCTCTTTGCCTCTTTTTTTTGCAAGGATTTTACACACAAATCCCAAGATTTTTCTCCTCCTTTCAGCAGCTTACATGGACGAAAATGAGAGGGAGGGAAGGGAAGGAGAAGGAGTAAGAATCATTGAGAATGAGAGGAGAAGGGGTTGGTGGTGATTGGCATGGGTTGAGCAAGTGGGGGGATGGGTTGCCAAGTGGGGGGTGGCCGAATTGGGGGGTGGGGTGGTGTAGGTTGGGGTGTCATGTGGTATTTGTGTCCCGGTAATTAGTACGATGTATTAAAATATCCCCACTCGATATTTTATAACTTCACTTAATTAATACATCTCTTTAAAACACCCAACATGCCCCCCAAATCATATCATCATAACATAATTATAACCCCAAATTTAAATGCACCTCAACCCTTCACATAATCATAATCATGTAAGATAACACATAATCACATAACATTTCGGGGGTATTACAAGTGAGCTTCAAGAATCGACTAAAGAAACAATCCAATATGTCCAACTTCAGTAGATGATCCTCTATGTTGTCAATAAAGGGTGAGTTGTACTCTAATCACCAAAATTACAAAAACAACAAAAGAAATAAGAAATTCTAGCAATACACAAAAGAAATATAAAATATTCATCAGTTTCTTATATTGTGAATTAAAGGAAATTGTAGTTGAATGATTATAAATCCAGAAAATAGATGATGTAAATAATGGTATTGTATGAATTTTATCGATTAACATACGACATTGGAGTTCCACGAACTATGATGACGATATTCAACTTTTAGAACAAGGAATAATAGGTATGTTGCGATCAGTAACATACGACATATATCTCTATTATTTGATACATGATTTTCCGAAATTATGTGAACAATGTGATATTACTTGGCTATGTGATTTTAGTTGAATTATGGAGAATTCATAGCATTTATAATTGGCATATTGATGTATGAAAATAAATATTTTGTTAACACACGTCATTTTGATAAATGTACATCGATACATGACATACATATTGAGCATATCATATCGTTCTTACCGCTCCTTTGATACCATTTGATTATGATGAGATCTATAGTGTCGTGGGGACGCTGGCCACAGTGAGTGGCAGACAATTTAGATAGTAATTGTAGTACGCGCATTGTCGCCTGATCTAGACACGAGAGATTCTGGGGACAGCTCAGGCACGACAAGAAATGTTGTAGCACAGTGTGTGTGTGTCGCCACCCTCTGCTTGAGCTTGATATTGTTGATGACCATTTCTTTGGATTCCTAAAGTTCGATATCTTGAGATGATTTGTACCTTAGATGCATTGCATTACATTGCATCATTTATCACATTTTATAGATACATGTTGTAATTACTTGATAATTCCATATTGGGCTTTGGCTCACCCCCAAGGGGGTTATTGTTGTCTTTGTGTGTGGACAATAACACGTAGTACATGTAACCAGGATCCCAAAGAGGGAATGCTCGATGGAAGCCCTCCTGAGGTTATTTCTCTATCTATCCCAGTTGTAGGGTAGTTAAATTATGCCAGGGTGTGTCTTGGATCGTATAACTATATAAATAAAGTTTTTTTTCAGTTCTGTCTTTTTAGTATGGATTATGTGATGCATGCTTATTGTCCATGATATTGTATTATGTATTTACTTTCAGCACTGGGGATTTTATTTATTAATTAATCAATAAATTAATAATTTATATATTAATTAATATTTTATTAATTTATAATGAATACTCAATTTACAAACACTTTTCAAACTTCCACTTAATTATTGTACAATGCATGTACGTATATCAAATGAAGAGCCCAATTTGAAAGAACTCTTCAATCTCCCAAGTATCACTTTATGGACATTAAAAAATATTTTCTATACAAATAAATACAAGATCAAAATATGTCCTGAACCACCCAGAAGATAATGTAGTTGCACAGTTGTTGACTGATGATAGAAATTATTGAGAGCGTTATTGGAACTGATAAAGATGATGATGAAAGTTCTACCATGGAGCCCCCTTCCCGAAGCGAGGCTATTAAAGCGGCAATCACATTGAATAATTTCTTGTTGAACTATGAGAAAACAATACCAGAAGTTCTTACAATGATAAGGAAAATTAGAGACGAGATTCAAGGTGAAATTGATTTCAACAAAAAACAAAAGACAATTGAGTCATTTTTAAAGAAACTTTCATAAATCATTCATGTAATATGTAGTATAAAGGAATTATTAATTTATATTTTATATGGGGTCTATAGAAATTATCAAAATGTATTATCTTATAATTTTAGCGAATTATTAATTTAGCACCCTACCCCCGAGTCGGGACCGACCAAAAATATTATCTTAAAGAGTTTATTAAATAATCGAGTATTAATTTATAGAGTTTCTACTGTAGATGTAACACAGAGGTTGTGATCATCAACATATATAATTAGAGAATGTACAGATGTACATCCGAACGTGATTCGAACCATGCACAAAAATAATTAAATAAATACTAAAAATGGTTCAATATATTTTAAAACCATTAATGAAATGATTAAATATGGACCTTGCGCAAATGTAGCATAGAATCCGTTTGCAAGCAAAGTGTAATTTTCTGAAAATTTAGAAGTTGTACAAACCTAGACCTGGAGGTTACACGGCTGTAGTGTTGGACACGAACCCGTGCTGGGAGCTATTATGGAGATCATGTTAATAGGAGTGATAATTTTTAATATATTAAATAATAGAATTTTCATGGACCTGAATATTTACTTGGTATAGACTCCGTGTATTTATGGTAAAGTTTTGAGAAAAGTATAAAACTGGTAAAACTTTCGAATATACTTCCAATGAGATTTGTAAGCATATCGATATAGAGACATTGACTTGGTATTGAATTTAGACAATTTGAATTATGATGGTCTTATGTTAAGGATTTACCTGATTCATTATTTAAAGACAATTATGTACGTTTACTAAAAGATCTACACTCTGAATCGTATCAGGTGTCAATCCAAAACCACGATCTGCCTAAATCTATATTGTATGTCGACATATGATTATGTTGTACAAGTCTTTTAACTCTTCATATTTCTTGAACTCGATGAGTCGAATCTTTTGAAAAATTCTAATCGAATTGCAATTACTTCTATTAGTATTATCTTGGTCTTTTGTGATGAAAATAGGCTGTGTTGAATATCCAAAACAGATATCTCAGATTCCACATATGAAATATTTCTGATCAATCTGTCCAGCCTGAATGTGGATTGCACAGGATGGTAATCTTTCTATCATGTTATTTTAGCGGGATACTTCTACTGACATTCCCATCGATAGCGAAGAATATGAAAATATCACATTTCTTATGCGATTAACTCAAGAGAGTCAGATATTTCTTAGATCAGACGAGTGTAATTTTGGTTCTTTGATTAACCACCGAATCTGTCTTTGTCATTCCTTCTGACACCAAAGAAAATAGGACAGATCTAAACTCGATATCTCAGTCTCCTTTTAGGAAATGATTCTATATGTCAATCTATCCAATTAGAATTTTGGATGATCGAAAATACTCTTGGGCCACATCATTTCTCGACATGACATTTATGTTGGTTCAACCCAAGGTCGAAGTAGTAAACTGGCTAAGACCTACCAATGTTCATGTTCGGTGTTTCATGGTTTAGCGGGATTCCGAACGTCGTTTTATTGAAAGGCTTTGTTTTTGAAAAATGGGTAAACATATTACTCAACTGACACAGAAAAATTGAAAATGTATTTGGTCAGATAAGTGTGAAATTAGTTTTCTTGAGACCCTGTATATAGTTTTGAACTGATAGTAATATTTGACGTCATTAATTATACGAGGGAAAATGTAGTTTATTCGGACCACACGAGCTTAAAAAATATATTCTTTCAATTCGATCTTACGAAACAACGCAGGTGGAAGATGTTTTTTGAATAATTTCGATAGTAAAAGTCATTATCACCCTATACAGGTGAATATCGCAGCGATTGCCCTCAATCGTAAAGTCCACGAGTCTGTTCTAGCATCTGTTCGTAGAACCAAGTACATGCTGCTATCTACACTTTCGACTGAACTTTTCACGCATATCAAAATTCTATCATTGTCTCAGCATTTTAAGTTGAATAGGAACAAAATGATGTTCAAACTCAGAAATCTTAGGAACGTGTATCTATAGGACGTCCATCTCGCTTTCAAACGCCTTCTGATAGTTCTTTACGGCTTAATGTTTGATAAGTTGTTCCTGATAATTCCGATCTGACCTCTGTCATTATTTGTGAAGCTTATAACTGTGAATACAGTATCCATCCTGAAGGCGAAAAATGTATATGACTCTGAGACCTCAATTCTGGTGGAGATGTATGAGATAAGACGTTACTGATTTATTTTCAAATGTTGAGGTTGTCAACAGGTTTAAAACGAATGAATGACACTTGGAGAGTTGCTTCATGGCCTTGAAAGTCCCCAATGGGGTTGAGAATATATTCCTATGGATCTTGTGACTCATTTTCCTCGATCATCCACAGACTGTGATGCTGTTTTGAACATTATTGATCTACTTCCTAAATCTATATTTTTCTTTCCTTACGAGCAGACTTGTCCTTATACGAATATGACTCTGTTGTTCATCGAGGATATGTTACGTACTGTGGCGAATGATATTAACTTTGGAGGGCATGAAGATTTGCCGTTAGTCAAATTTTCCTACAAATTATCTGCAAAACGAGCATCGGTTTGACACTTTTTGAAGCCTTTCGGGAGAGAAAATGTAGATAACCTCTAGTATGGAAAGAAATCAGCAAAAAACCAGTTGACTGGAACTGATATTACGAGAAACAAATGATAAGATTCAGTTGTTCAGTTAGTGGATGATGACCGCGCAGGATCGTCAAGTAATTTATGCTTCTATACGAAGATGACCCATAAACTTTCAGATATGAGATCGTATGTTTCTGAAATTTTTTCCTTTAGAGACACTAATCTTTTTGGCATGCGAGGCAAACTGCCACCTTGTTACATTGGCCTTACAAGATCCAAGATCAAGTTGAAAATCTCGACTATAGATTAGCATTGCCACCAACTTTATTGGTCACTCACGATAATTTTTTGTTCTTCATGCTTCTATGTTGCGAATATATTAATCGGATCTATCACGTCTTTCATCCTGGTGAGATTGGACATGATCATTCAAGTCAAACAACATCTTGTTTGCATTTTGGATCGTAAGGATATATACTTGTTCCATTATATTCAATATATCATGTCGTGTATTCTGATACATATGTTGTTTTCAGCGTTGATCTATATCTATGTTTGAGATTTCGAGGACGAAATCTGTTTAAGTGGAGGATAAATGTAAGGCCCCAAGATTTGATTAATCTTAATTAAATATAATTTTTGAATAATTAATAATAAATTTGAAGATTAATTAATTAGAGGTGAAATTGATAATATGAATGTCAAATGACAATTAAATCGGAACATGAGATAATTTTTGAACGGTCGAATAAACTCCGATAATATTTTAAAATAAATTATTAAAATGAAGAATTTAATTTTGTATTATAGTAGTGGATATAAATATCAGGTATCAAACGTACATTTAGTGTATCAGTATACCGATGGCACTCCGATGTACATAATTGGACTGGAACACAACTATTAATGTGTTGGGTTTGTAATTGACATATCGATGTATGAAAATAAATGTTTTGTTAACACACATCATTTTGATAAATGTATATCGATACATGACATACATATTGAGCATATCATATTGTTCTTACCGCTCCTTTGATATCATTTGATTATGGTAAGATCTATAGTGTCATGGGGACGCTGGGCACGACGATGACAAGCAGTTTAGGTAGTAACTTTAGTCAAGCACATTGTCGTCGGACCTAGACACAAGGGATGCTGGGCACAGCACAGGCACGACAAGAAATGTTGTAGCACAGTGTGTGTGTCGACACCCTCTGCTCGAGCTTGATACTGTTGATGACTATTTCCTTGGATTCCGGAAGTTAGATATCTTGAGATGATTTGTATCTTACATGCATTGCATTACATTGCATCATCTATCACATTTTATAGATACATGTTGTAATTACTTGATAATTCCATATTGGGCTTTGGCTTACCCCCAAGGGGGATGTTGTTGTCTTTGTGACAATGGCAGGTAGTATAGGTAACATGATCCCAAAGAGGGATGCTCTATGAAAGCCATCATGAGGTTGTTTATCTGTCTATCCCAGTCATATGATAGTTAAATTATGCCAGAGTGTGTCTTGGATCGTATAACTATGTAATTAAGTTTTTTTCAGTCCAATCTTGACTAATTGTTGATATTCAGTATTTATTTACCTCTGTTGGTATTATGTAAATATTCTGAGTATGGAATGTGCGTTGGAGGCTTATTGTGCATGCTATGATATGATGTAAATATTTTTATGTATTATGTGCTGGATACCTATTATGCATGTGTAAGGACCCCCGTGCCCTTAACCCGTTATTAGTGTATTAATCCAAGCCATTAGTGCATACAATCATACATGTAGGGGAAAAACCACTTGTCATCATAGCCAATCATGCATATAATAAAATTCTTCACATTATTCCATATATGTCTAGTTCCCCCCAACCAAGTCCACATACATATCATGCATCAATATAATACACTAACATGTTCTCAGTTCATTTAGCAATTCAATAGATAATTGCATACTACTCATAAATGAAGAGAGAAAGGCCCTTGCCTTTTTATACATACCATATACACATAATAGTGCTCACATGCGAGCATCGAATAAGTATGTGTGTATCAAATATAAACGTCGTGCTCAATACCGTCACTAGTACTTCGATCCCTGGAATCACCTCCATTCCATAGCTCAAGCTCAACTCCAAAGCCATCGATGTACCTAATCACCTGCCCCAACAGAGACAGCCCCCACACGGGGTGAGCATACCAATATCCCAAATCCAATAATCACAATAATACAATTCATAATTTACAAAAATGTAAATGCTATGAAATATAAAAGATGCTCCCTTGATGGCATCATCCTCATCCGAGATTCCCTGTACCGTCCTGTCCTCAAAATAACTGAAACCATCAAATTCCCAATGCTCATTAAACAATGGTTACAGATACTCCATATATCTCACTTATGATTCCATAGTTCTATTTCACTGCTCGCTCTACAATAGCGGCATTTCATTCTCACGCATGCTCAACAGCAGTGACGTCATAACCGATGTTCGCTCAAAGGCGACAACATCCCAATCATTGCTCGCTCAAAAGCGGCACCATATAATTCCCAATGCATATATATCCATTTGTAGCAATTACCATAAACCATGTATTCCAGTATCCGTTTATTGGTAATACCATATACCATGCATTTCCATCTAGATTTATTTCAATACAGTGTACCATGCACTCAACAATTGCAATTATAATAAAGGGCTATGCTCGTACGTCATACGTACCTTATATTCCCGTAGTTCAAATCCAATCTTGCCTTGGTCCCGTGACCGATGAATTATGTGCTAAACACAATTAATAATCCACAATTAATCTCAAGCATGCAACCACGTGTCCAAGCACGTTCACAAACCCCAATTATATCGTCATCCATGACGATTAACCATTTTAAAAGACCCCAGGCGAAGCATGCATCGAAAACTCAACACGAAATTAAGCCCCAAAAACAAGCATTGGCGATCGATCGCTTCAACTCAGGCGATCGATCGCCTCACAAAATGGCATGGGCGATCGATCACCTCATTTCCAGGCGATCGGTCGCCTCTCAGCGTTTTTGGCTACTGCATCATGGCGATCAATCGCTTCCTTTGAGGCGGTCGATCGCCTCACTGTTCATCTTCCTGAAATTTTCAACAACGTCGCGGCGATCGATTGCCCCGCCCTAGGGATCGATCGCCTCAACCTGCAACTGCCAAAAATGGCGTTTTTCTTACAAAATCTTCCCCAACAACAATCCTCACACCACATACAACATAAACCCTTAACAAGGGGCTATAAATCAACCCCCAAAATACAACACCCAAAAATCTTTAAAACCCATTTCTTTAAACCCAACACAAATCCTTCCCAAACACCACAATACCACTATCAAATCGAAGATAAATGCGAGGGGATGATTAATACCTTATTATCTTCGAGAAATTCAGCTCCCAAGTCGAGAAATCATCGATTTTCCATCAAGGGAGAAAAGAGGGGAAACATGGGTGGGGAAGGAGGCGTAGGAGAGGGGAGAGAGGGAGGAGATTCTGTGTAATGACGGAACACCGAGTCTATTTGGTATATATAGCTCCAAAGCTCCAAAATACCAACTCCTCCACAAATACATCATGATTCATTAAATATCATCTGTTTTCAATAATTATCTCTCCAACTCAAATTCCATTACCAGCCCCAGTACAAAGTACTCCGGACCCCAGATCCCACTAAAAAACCAAATTCCAAGGTTATCACCACGATGAGAATACAATCTCATCCCTTGGATCCAACGACTCTAAAAACTGGATATAAAATACCCTAGAGTCCCGAAACCGCAATTAATTCATAATTGCCACAATTAAAATCATTTAAGGATTATTACCACACCGGGATTAACACCATTAATACCACATAAACCTAATTAATGCCCAAATGCATATAATCATTTCGGGGATATCACAACATGATATGGTATTATGTATTTACTTTCAGCACTTGGGATATTGTTATATGTGTTTTATTTTTTTTGGTATGTCCCTCGTGCGGGGAGGTCATGCAAAAAATTTTTTGGCCACGTGTTCGTAAAATTTAAATAACCTTCAGTTATTTACAAATAAATAATCATTGTGTGATAATTAAACAATTGATTAGGAATGGGCAGTCACATCATCCACCCGTTCAACTCATTTCTCGAATCAATGTTGTATATGGTCTACCTGTTAGCCCCCCATGTAGGGTGAGCATACCAATAACATAATCTCAATACCTTCAAATACAATTAATTTGCAGAATGTAATGCTGTACTTTAAATGAATACTCCCTTAAGTATACTACAACTGTATGAGATCTCTTACATTGTTCATGTTCTCACAATATCCAAAACAAATTAATTACAATACGATACCAAGGCATTATTCTTAAATCATTTCATTTGAAATCGATACATAAATATTCGTATCATCCGTGAACTTCCATTAATCCAATGTCAAACCGTGAACATCCAATATCAACCCGTGACATTCCATTAATCCGACGTCAACCCATGAACGTCTAATGTCAACCGGTGAAATTCCAATAACCCGACGTCAACCCGTGAACCTTTCAATGTCAACCCGTGACATTCCAATAATCCGACATCAACCCGTGAACGTCCAATATCAACCCGTGACATTCCAATAAATTGCAAGTATTATCATAATTCATTTACTAAACGTAAACATACTATGTGTCTATTACTCATACGTAAACGCATACTCAATCAATTCAACAATAATATTATTCGTTAAAAGTAAGAGTAATATAGTTACATATGCTCGTACATCACACGTACTTTAAAGTCCGATTACAAGAGTCACTCATTTCCTTCTCCCGAGATCCAGTGAATTATTCAAGTGCACAAGAATTCCTGCCCACGCACGAACTCACTATCATAATGTATCATCCAAACACGATGATTTACTACACAAAAGACTCGGGCAAAACATATGTTGTCAACACAACAATAAAATATTTTTCAACATTAATATCTCAACAATAACTCTCACAACTGTACCGTATTTATTATACAACTCGATATGCTTCCTATCATAAACAGTCATGATTTATTGTTCTCCGTACATTACTCAATTCATTCATTTTAACCTCAATTCATTTGAGTTATTTGTTAACCCGATCGAGTAGTAAATTCACTCCTAAGGTTCTTCATTTAGCACATTAATTCATGATGCAAGATATCCTTAGAATATGATAAATATCATAAAAATCGATCATAAAACGTCACACTTCGGAAAATCCTAAAAAGTACAAACTTTTGAAAATTCAGTAGCCGCAATCGACAAACTGCGTGATCGATCGCTCGATCCAGAAAATTTGTTGCCAATTTTTTGTGGTGGGTGATCGATCACGCCCTCTTGAGCGATCGATCGATCGGTGACACTGTTCATCGCCACCAAATTAGATTTTCAACGCGCGATCGATCGGGCTATGACCCGCAATCGATCGCGCGACCCTGTAAATGCGAAATTCGTCCATTTTTGTGCATAAACCCCATCCAATACATATAACACCCCATTTTCAATACCTCAACTATAACACATTAAAACACCTAAAAATATAACAATACTTCACCACTTTCCATATTACATCAACATACCATTTGTACCATTATTCAATAAATTAAATCTCAACCAAAACCAACATAATCCACTAATAATTCATACCTTTGCTCCTTTATATTTCAAATCTTCCAATCCAACAAAATTAACACAAGACGAAGCCCAAAACCAAGAGATTTTTGAAGGAAAGAAAAGGAAAGGTTTTGGGATTTATTTGGTAGGGATTTAATGTATGTATGAGGTGTGTTGTGTGAAGATAAGTTGATTTTATTGTTTTTATTTTTGCATTTGTGTCCCTCAACTTCATTCACCTCACAAATTAATCCCAGTAGTTACTTATCCCCCAATTCCATAATTATTGCTCAACTTCAACAATGATTTCACAAATTCCAACTCATAATTACCTACGGACATTTTAAACAAGTCATCTTAAGATTATTCAAGTTCTTAATTATGACTCTACTTCAATCAATTGCCCTTCAAATACAATAAAATCAACTTCACAATTTTTATATAACAATTTCATTACTAAGTCATATGATCTAATCATACTCAGTTTATCTCAAATCCGAGTTCAACAGCAAAACAATGCTCATTCACTAATTAATCCTTGATTATCACTTTAACTCAATTTAAATCAAGATAATTAAGTTCTAGGCAACACAATTCTCCCCTAGTAAGAAAATTTCGTCCTCAAAATTACGTATACACACTTACCAAAATAGAAGTGCCAAGGATAGAGTTTACATACCGTCGAACATCTCAGTGGACCGTACATGGCCTGTCCAATCCAGAGTCCAACAGAACATCCAACATATGAACCATTCTAATTCTCCATTTTTAACATGTACACATAGAGAATTCAAGATTTCTGAACAAAGAAATCGATAATGACAATCTATAACGAGAATGTCACTTACTATCATACCAGATCCACATTTTCCTTCTTTCGCATTACTATCTATCTAATTAAGGGTAGATTACCACACTATTCATGCAAGTTCACAAACAAACGCTGTCAAAATCTCGTTCGGAAATAAACATTACCAGAAACTCCACAACTAATATAGAATCTGGCTAGCTAGATTTAGAATCTAATGCATATGTACACAAGTGATATACATGGTGTACCCAACTAATTCTCTTAACACTGTCATCATACACCTTCTTTATATTCTAACATCATTATTCAAAGATATAACACATCCATGCGTCATTATTGATATTAATCATTTTCAGTTTACTGTATCTTATATTCCTTCAATTCTTTCAATTTTCGCTTAACAATACATTGACTCATTATTCAAAGTTAGACATAGTTCTTGCAAGATCATTTAAATTTCTCGCCACGTGTGCATGATCTTCTATTACGTAGCAATAGGCATTGCATCTTACACGATGCCACATGTCATCAACACAATATTAGCATAATATAGAACAAACCTTTGTCCAATTCACATTGCACATTCTTTTATTCGATCAAAATCGCTACTCATTTATCAACATGCCATTATTATTTATCATCTCAGTTAGTGTCAACAAACAAACCATCATTTTACATCACATCTGGATTGTTACTCTTGCATGAATATTCATACCTATCATTTCAGTTATTCTTTCAGGTCAGACGCTTTCGTAATTAATTCGTTATTATGTATACAATTAATGTATTTGGTGTATCAATCACATCCTCCAACTATCATCATGCAACTTCATTATTCTTCCTTGCTTATTCTTCATATAAGATAATCGACCACAAAATATATTACATTTGCCTCATGCAATGTAATTTAATCATCATAATCCACAATATCATTTCACACAATCTTATATTATTCTTTTCTCAATATTCACTTTATGAAATTGCAGTAGTATTACTCTCGTATATATAAGTACATACGTGTATAGATGCAATCATCAATAAGGTATAACAACATCATAGTATCAGGCTCATCACAACACTCATATGCTATAAAACATCAACTTTCCCATATATCATTACACAGCTATCATCTGGCACACAAATAAGTACTAGAAACAGCATTGTTAGTACTTCTCACACATACATATCATAATCACACACACCTAATTAATTACGCAATACTGATATTCATAACATCAAGGGCATGAATATCCCTCTATCAGGAGTTCGTACATTTCTGTTGTGTGATTACATTCAATATGAAATCAATTTCATATTTCAACAATGTAACTCTTTTAAATCATTAATTCACCAGTATTATATCATTTCTTGACCGGCCCCGCGTCAAAAGTTTCATGTGTTCCTATACCTATCATACTACAAAATACTATTGTTGGGTTTCCGTACCCCGGCGCCAGATCCAAACGCAGCGGAAATAATACAATAAACAGATCTGACCTAGGGACGAACGATCGCGCCTGATTCATATATAAACATGCAAATATCAAATATTAATGCACGAAAAGAGATTACCGATGTAGGGTCTTCCTACCTTAACATCATCTTAATACACAAATTATGGACTAAACATGCATTAATAACGTCTTAGGGTTCCGGTTATAGCTTTGAGCTAATAAAGTTACAGGCCAACAATGAAATTTCAAAACTTAACTCAATACATTCTCAATAATGAATGTTAAAGCGATAGAATTATACTACTCCTAGAGTAGAGACTATCCAAAAGTCCTGTATTCTATCTTCTTTCATGCTCCTTTTAGCTCACTGTCTCAACCCGACCCTTAGCCCTTCGGTCCAAAACTGTACCTACAGGAACAACCCATCGTGAGCATGTACATCTTTACTTAACATCATAAGGCAATGGCATATAAATAAATGCATGAAAATAATTGGTAACGTATACTTCCTGGTTAATTGCATTAACCCTCTTTGGTTGTCCCTGTTTCATAGCCATGCATATAATCATCAATTCTTGACATGAATGATTAAAATCGTCGTCTTATAAATATCGTCATCTTACAGCATCCTCATCATATAAGCATTATCATCTTATACATATCATCATTTATAACATCATCATCATATAAGCATTATCATCTTATATCATCATCTTATAGCATCATCATCATATAAGCATTATCATCTTATACATATCATCATTTATAACATCATCATCATATAAGCATTATCATCTTATATCATCATCTTATAGCATCATCATCATATAAGCATTATCATCTTATACATATCATCATTTATAACATCATCATCATATAAGCATTATCATCTTATATCATCATCTTATAGCCATCATCATCTTATACATATCATTCATTTATAACATCATCATCATATAAGCATTATCATCTTATATCATCATCTTATAGCATCATCATCATATAAGCATTATCATCTTATACATATCATCATTTATAACATCATCATCATATAAGCATTATCATCTTATATCATCATCTTATAGCATCATCATCTTATACATATCATCATTTATAACATCATTGTATGGCCTCTTACCATATGGGCATCTTACCCCGTGGCATCTTACCACATAATAACATCGTATGACATCTTACCATATGGACATCTTACACCGTGGCATCTTACCACATTATAACATTGTATGTCATCTTACCATATGGGCATCTTACCCCGTGGCATCTTACCACATTATAACATTGTATGGCATCTTATCATATGTGCATCTTACCCCGTGGCATCTTACCACATTATAACATTGTATGGCATCTTACCTTATGGGCATCTTACCCTTTTATGAACATCGTATAACATTATTATAAACTTACTTATCATAATCATCATCATAAACATCATCATCATATACATCATCATCATACACTTACTTATCATAATCATCATCGTAAGCATCATCATCATAAACATCATCATCATAAACTTACTTATCATAATCATCATCGTAAGCATCATCATCATAAACATCATCATCATAAACTTACTTATCATAATCATCATCGTAAGCATCATCATCATAAACATCATCATCATAATTACTTATGCAATCAATACATAGTCATAGTTAGGAGTGTGTTATCGTCCGATGCCCGTACGCTTCTTACGTACCTTAATTCCAAAAGTGGAGAAATTGAAGAACTCTATCTTCTCGATGTTGTTGGCACCTGGGATGGTCCCACACAATCATACAAATCGGTATTAGAAGCTAAACAATAGCCAAATACCAAAAATTCCATCAATTAAGCCAAGAAAAACATCTTCAGCAAAAACGCTCAACCGATCGATCGGTCATCCTTACCGATCGATCGGCAACTGTTCATAATTTCCATTTAAAGCTACGGCTTTTACCGATCGATCGGTCCAAGATACCGATCGATCGCTAGCCATCCACCGATCGATCGGTAGCTTTCACCTATCGATCGGTAAGTGAAGAACTTCACTCCTCGCTTCGCACATGCACCGATCGATCGTTGCCCTGCTACCGATCGATCGGTCGCTGCGATTTTTCGAGTAAACTCCATCTTTTTGGTACAAAACTACCAAATAAACCAATACATCTTAAACCAAATACATCCCAACAACTTACCACCACAAAAACTTCATAAAACCATACCCCAAACCCATACAACACATAAATCAAAACAACCCACATAATCACTTCAAAAATCACCCCATTTCAAATCCAAACATCATCAAAACTTTAGGAAGAGTTCCATACCTCTTGAAGACTCCAAATCTTGATAAAAATTACACACTCAAGTTTTGTGGAGCTTCCTCCTTCCTCCTTTGAAGGATTTCGAAAATGGGGGGTGAAGTTAGGGCTTTGGGATGATTTGGGGATTTTAGGGTGGAAAGGGTAAAGTGAGTTGGGTAAGGTGGGGAAAGGGTTAATTAAATTATACCCAAGTATTAACATGATGTATAAATTACCCCAACATGGTATTTTAAAAGCATTTTACAAAAATGCACCGAACTTCATTAAATTCATACTTTCCTCGTAATTAAAATCAACACAATTAAATCATGCTAATACTTCATTTTCCACGCACAACTTAATCATCGTAATAATTCATCATATAAACATAATTAATGCTTTAATTGCAATTAATCATTTCGGGGACATCACATTACTCCCCTACTTATAAGATTTTCGTCCTCGAAATCGCATGCACTTACCCCAAAGAAACTAAACATAAATCACATACCAGGGAATAGTTCCGGGTAGTGCTGTACCATATGCCGCTCCGTCTCCCACATAGCCTCCTCGACACCCCGACGATCCCACTGAACTTTAATCATCGGTATAACTTTACTTCGTAATCTGCGATCCTCACGATCCAGAATCCTGACCGGTCGTTCTACGTAGGATACATCTGAGTCCAACTGCACTTCAGTAGGCTGTAAAACATGAGACGGGTCTGGCTCATACTTCCGTAGCATAGAAACGTGGAAAACACCATGAATCCCAGATAAAGACGGCGGTAGAGCCAAACGGTAGGCCAAAGTACCGATACGCTGCAATACTTCATATGGACCAACATACCTCGGGGATAACTTCCCCCGCATACCAAGACGAACTACACCCCTGAAGGGTGAGATTTTCAAGAAGACCTTGTCTCCTACTTGGAATTCCAGCGGTCGTCGCAGCTTATTGGCATAGGCCGCTTGCCTATCTTGGGCCGCTTTCATCTTTTGGCGTATCAACTTTATCTTGTCTTACATATTCTTAATAATGTACGGTCCTCCGACCGCTTCACTAGTCAAGTCCTCCCAATACAGCGGTGACCTACATCGTCTTCCGTAAAGAGCTTCAAAAGGAGTTATTTGAATGCTCGTCTGATAGCTGTTAATATAGGAGAACTCCATCATTGGCACTGAATCTTGCCACGGAGTATCAAACTCCTAAACACATGCCCTCGACATGTCCTCGAGCGTCTGAAGGGTACGCAATGTCTGGCCGTCTGACTGAGGGTGATAAGCTGTACTCAGTCTCACCTCGGTGCCCAAAGTTGTCTGGAGACCCTCCCCGAAATGTGAAGTAAATCTTGGGTCTCTGTCAGACACAATTGAGACTGGAACCCCATGCTACCTCACCACATCCCGCACATATAATCGGGCCATCTTTAGGTATGTGAAAGACACATGACAAAGGATGAAGTGAGCTACTTTCGTCAGCCTAACCACGATCACCCAGATCGTATCAAATCCAGAGGCCGCTCTTGGCAAGTGGGTTAAAAAGTCCATTGGCGGTACTTTCGAGCTCTTCAGCTCGCCACCAGGCCTCTGTCTTTCTGCCTTAACCTGCTGGTAGATTAAACATCTTGACAAAAGGTCATAACATTACGCTTCATGCGTCTCCCCCCAGATCTGACCACTTAGGTCCTTATACATTTTTCTTCCTCCTGGAGGATACTGAACCGGCTACTGAGAGCTCGATCCTAGATTTCTTTACGTAACTCCGGCGTATCTGGGACTACCCAACGGTTGTCCAATCTCAAGGAATCGTCCTCAGCCACTCTAACTTTGATGGCTGACCCCGAAGTACCAATAATGACCACTTCGGAACCTCATTATCTGACCTCTGGGCTTTCCTGGTAATCTTGAATATGTCTGGCTCAGCCAACAAGGTTGACACTCGCACTGGCGACGCGTCCACATCAAAATCATAGCCCAGATGGCAACAAGAGGTCATCATCGCTGATAACACATAGCGTCCTCAGCAGTACGCTTCACTTCCAACTTAAGGCGTCTGCTGTCAAATTGCCTATTCAACTTAACCTGTGTGAACAAAACTCCAGCCTCTTATGGTCCGTGTAGATGGTAAACGACGTACCATGCAAGTAATGCCTCCAAATCTTCAAGGCAAATATAACGGTTGCCAGCTCCAAATCATGGACTAGGTACCTATCCTCATGTGGTTGCAACCGCCTCGATGCATAAGCCACCACATGCTTATCTTGCATCAACACACAGTCCAAACCCTGCAGTGATGCATTCGTGTACAAGGCATCCCTCTTATTCTCAGAAGGAATCACCAACATAGGTGTCGTAGTCAAACGACGCTTCAATTCTTGGAAGCTTTCCTCACAAGCTTCGGACCAATAGAACGACACTCATTTCTGAGTCAGCTGTGCCAGGGGTCTGGCAATCCCTAAGGATCTGGAGTACTGTTCTCAAGTGCTACACGTGTCCCTTTTCAGTTCGAGAGTAAATAAGCATATCGTCAATGAAAACTATGACAAACTGATCCAAACATGGTTGGGGCACTCTGTTCATCAGGCTCATAAAACAGCTGGGGCATTTGTCACCCTAAAAGGCATGACTAAGAATCCGTAGTGCCCATATCTAGTCCTGGAAGCTGTCTTCTGTACATCATCCTCTCGAACTCGAATCTGATGATACTCCGACCTCAGATCGATCTTACTGTAGAGCCTCGTACTCTGCAGCTGATCAAACAAATCATCAATCCCCGGAAGCGGATACTTACTCTTCATCATGGCTTTGTTCAGTTGTCTGAAATCGATGCACAGCCGCATTGAACCATCTTTCTTCTTAACAAATAAAACTGGTGCACCCCAGGGTGATACGCTAGGGCGTATATATCCCTTGTCAAGGAGCTCCTGCAACTGAACATTTAACTCCTTTAGCTCCTTTGGTGCCATCCTATACGGGGCACGAGAAATGGTAGACGTCCCTGGTAGTAACTTAATCCCAAACTCGACCTCTCTCGTCGGTGGGAATCCGGGAATCTCTTCCGGAGATACATCAGGAAACACCGCCACTACGGGCACATCCTCAACCCTTAACTCTTCCCTCTTTTGAGTAATAACAACCGCATAGCTGAGGTATCCTTTATGGTCTCGTTCCAATAACTGTGCCATCTTGACAGCAGATATTAACGGAATCCTTGAACGGGAGCCATCCCCATAGAATGCCCATTGGACTCCCATATCAGACCTGAATCGGACAGTCCTTGTCTACCGTCCATACTGCCTGATACTTGTTCAGCACATCGATGCCCACAATGCACTCGAAGTCTGACATTCCCAGAACAATCAAGTCTGTCCTCAGCTCGTTACCCTCAAAAAAGAGGCCGTCATAAACCATCTGACCAGTTATCAAACTTCTTCCAGTGGGTGTCGAGACTACTAGAGGCATGGGCGACGGAGAAGTGCATATGAAATCGCATCACTTACTTCAGCATTTTCTGCCATACTGCAAGACAAGGGTTAACAACAATACCCAAAAGCAGTTCATATAATACCTCGTTAGATAAATAAAACATGTTAGCATAGCATCCTATACTTCATATGTAACATATGCACACAACATGTTTACAAGTAAGCACCTAGCCAACTTATTGCTAAGGCTACCCTTCGCTCATTCCCGGGTTATCTAACCACTGCTCTGATACCACTAATGTAGGGTCTTCCTACCTTATCATCATCTTAATACACAAATTATGGACTAAACATGCATTAATAAAGTCTTAGGGATTCCGGTTGTAGCTTTGAGCTAATAAAGTTACAGGCCAACAATGAAATTTCAAAACTTAACTCAATACATTCTCAATAATGAATGTTAAAGCGATATAATTATATTACTCCTAGAGTAGAGACTATCCAAAAGTCCTTGTATTCTATCTTCTTTCATGCTCCTTTTAGCTCACTGTCTCAACCCGACCCTTAGCCCTTCGGTCCAAAACTGTACCTACAGGAACAACCCATCGTGAACATGTACATCTTTACTTAACATCATAAGGCAATGGCATATAAATAAATGCATGAAAATAATTGGTAACGTATACTTCCTGGTTAATTGCATTAACCCTCTTTGGTTGTCCCTGTTTCATAGCCATGCATATAATCATCAATTCTTGACATGAATGATTAAAATCGTCGTCTTATAAATATCGTCATCTTACAGCATCCTCATCATATAAGCATTATCATCTTATACATATCATCATTTATAACATCATCATCATATAAGCATTATCATCTTATATCATCATCTTATAGCATCATCATCATATAAGCATTATCATCTTATACATATCATCATTTATAACATCATCATCATATAAGCATTATCATCTTATATCATCATCTTATAGCATCATCATCATATAAGCATTATCATCTTATACATATCATCATTTATAACATCATCATCATATAAGCATTATCATCTTATATCATCATCTTATAGCATCATCATCTTATACATATCATCATTTATAACATCATCATCATATAAGCATTATCATCTTATATCATCATCTTATAGCATCATCATCATATAAGCATTATCATCTTATACATATCATCATTTATAACATCATCATCATATAAGCATTATCATCTTATATCATCATCTTATAGCATCATCATCTTATACATATCATCATTTATAACATCATCATCATATAAGCATTATCATCTTATATCATAATCTTGTAGCATCATCATCTTATAACTTCATCATCTTATAACGTCATCATCTTATAACATCATCATCATTTAAGATTTAAGCATCGTAACAAAATACAACAGTAAATGTACGAAGTCTTGGTTAAGTAACTTGTTGGTTATTCGTTAACTTCTTCTTGTCAACCCTGATTTACCTTCATTCATATGGGCATCTTACCCCGTGGTATCTTACCACACAATAACATCGTATGGCCTCTTACCATATGGGCATCTTACCCCGTGGCATCTTACCACATAATAACATCGTATGGCATCTTACCATATGGGCATCTTACCCTGTGGCATCTTACCACATTATAACATTGTATGGCATCTTACCATATGTGCATCTTACCCCGTGGCATCTTACCACATTATAACATTGTATGGCATCTTACCATATGGGCATCTTACCCCGTGGCATATTACCACATTATAACATTGTATGGCATCTTACCATATGGGCATCTTACCCTTTTATGAACATCGTATAACATTATTATAAACTTACTTATCATAATCATCATCATAAACATCATCATCATATACATCATCATCATACACTTACTTATCATAATCATCATCGTAAGCATCATCATCATAAACATCATCATCATAAACTTACTTATCATAATCATCATCGTAAGCATCATCATCATAAACATCATCATCATAAACATACTTATCATAATCATCATCGTAAGCATCATCATCATAAACATCATCATCATCATAATTACTTATGCAATCAATACATAGTCATAGTTAGGAGTGTGTTACCGTCCGATGCCCGTACGCTTCTTACGTACCTTAATTCCAAAATGGAGAAATTGAAGAACTCTATCTTCTCGATGTTGGCACCTGGGATGGTTCCACACAATCATACATATCGGTATTAGAAGCTAAACAATAGCCAAATACCAAAAATTCCATCAATTAAGCCAAGAAAAACATCTTCAGCAAAAACGCTCTACCAATCGATCGGTCATCCTTACCGATCGATTAGCAACTGTTCATAATTTCCATTTAAAGCTACGGCTTTTACCGATCGATCGGTCCAAGATACCGATCGATCGCTAGCCATCCACCGATCGATCGGTAGCTTTCACCGATCGATCGGTAAGTGAATGAACTTCACTCCTCGCTTCGCACATGCACCGATCGATCGTTGCCCTGCTACCGATCGATCGGTCGCTGCGATTTTTTGAGTAAACTCCATCTTTTTGGTACAAAACTACCAAATAAACCAATACATCTTAAACCAAATACATCCCAACAACTTACCACCACAAAAACTTCATAAAACCATACCCCAAACCCATACAACACATAAATCAAAACAACCCACATAATCACTTCAAAAATCACCCCATTTCAAATCCAAACATCATCAAAACTTTAGGAAGAGTTCCATACCTCTTGAAGACTCCAAATCTTGATAAAAATTACACAAACTCAAGTTTTGTGGAGCTTCCTCCTTCCTCCATTGAAGGATTTCGAAAATGGGGGTTGAAGTTAGGGCTTTGGGATGATTTGGGGATTTTAGGGTGGAAAGGGTAAAGTGAGTTGGGTAAGGTGGGGAAAGGGTTAATTAAATTATACCCAAGTATTAACATGATGTATAAATTACCCCAACATGGTATTTTAAAAGCATTTTACAAAAATGCACCGAACTTCATTAAATTCATACTTTCCTCGTAATTAAAATCAACACAATTAAATCATGCTAATACTTCATTTTCCACGCACAACTTAATCATCGTAATAATTCATCATATAAACATAATTAATGCTTTAATTGCGATTAATCATTTCGGGGACATCACAACCGATAACAGCGAAATCAATCTGTATGCTGTGATCCCTCGAGTCCAATCAACCTGACCATATCTTCAAGCACAACATCAGTGCTAGTGTGATGTCTGCTATTCTATGAGAGTGTGTATAGAGTGAAAAATCACCTTAACCCTAGAGATGAACATATATTTATAGGAGTTTTGGTCAATTATTTGGGCTATGCTTATGAGGGTCCAACGAGCCAACAATTAGCCCATTGGCTTGTAGGGCATCTAATGCTAACAATCTCTCACTTGCCCAAAAGTCAACACAAAACTGCAAACTCATAATCCAAGTAATTCAATCAAATTGAATAACTTGACGTACTACCAATGTACATAATTATGCAACATAAATATATCAAATGTTTTAATTTTAGAACTTTCTATAGATGAAACATTTTCAAATATAGAAACTCCACTAAAGTGAGGAGCTTTCAGAAATTAAATTCATCTCTTCTAAATCACTCAATTTGAGCACTTAACATTTAAGTCTCAATTCTCATCAATAGATCGGCAGCCGGTTAATTGTGACCAGCGAGGCTCAAGTGTATCATAGCAGTAGGATCACAACTTTTGTGATTTTAGAAGTCAAACAACTTCTTTTGGGCTTACCCTGAATGCCCCATTGTCAATTAAACTCCTTTAATAGACAATTACCGAAATATAATTCCAGCAACAACCTATCGATCGTGGGTAGCGCCTAGCATCTGTGCTTCACAAAGACCTAGATACAAATGACTAGCAACGTACGAGAACCTGTCAGCCATAGTTAGCGTGCAGTACATTCCTTTCACTCAATATGTTCCGATTGAATCAAGGGCATTGGTTGATCGAGACCCTTTATGATTTCAATAACTATGTATTTGTTTCACGTTATATGATTCATTTGTGTGCGTATATGAAAAACTATTTTTTCACAAGCACTACCCACTCTGGCCAGAGATTCCTCGAATCATATATAGAAAAACACATAGGAAATCCTGGTTCATCAAGACCAGTGGTGAATCCCCAACGACAATCATAGGCCTCTGACAGCATCACTGAATACCCAAAATAACAACTTTATGACCCGCATGTGAACAGTCATTAAATCAAAGTACACAGCTATCTGTCAAGACCTCAATGATGCCTCGGGTCATGAGGAGTAATGGTGCACAACTATGACTAGAAATTCTATACTCGACAAGTGGTAACCACTTATAGAATTCCGAGTAGGGTCGTTCAGTGAACTCATTCCTAATGAGCACCTATTCATGTGTGCTGACTTCTCCAAGCCAACGCCGATGAAACGCGGCGCACTACACTAGACACATCATGAATACCAGTCTCTAACGAGCATATATCGATATCCCATTCTCGAAGGCTCATCGACCAGGAACATTTAGAAATCGCAGTCGAGAATGTATTTCATCGTCACCATCATATGCGTAACCACATTCTATGGACTATAGCAACTTCAAGGACTTCATCAATACATCAAGATCCATGGGTAAACAGATGAAGAAGTGCCATATATATTAATATTCAAACAAAGATTTGTCATAATAAGATTATAAGTACAATCAATCAACTATTGATTTACTTAATCATGTATGACAACAATATCTTTCACTTTTCCAAAGCCAACTACTCATGTGTCTTAAGACCATCTTCCCAAAATGTCTATCAGACACCAATCATTGTAAATGCTTTGTCAGTGGATTAACTATATTTTTCTGTTGAAGCGATTCTCTCGATAATAATGTCGCGTCTACCATCTCTCTCATTAGATAGTATTTTATCAATATATGTTTGGATCCTGATGAGATCTTGGCTATTCATAATAGCTCAAATGTTGTCACAGTACACAAAGACTGTGTCAATTGCACTAGAAATTACACCCAACTCTTGGATGAAATTTCTTATCCAAACTGCCTCTTTGCTGCATCGTATGCTGCAATGTATTCAGCTTCAGTGGTGGAATCCAATGTGGTGTCTTGCTTGGAACGTTTCCAAGAGATATCACCATCATTGAGCTTAAATTCAAATCCGAACATCGATATGGTATCATCTACATCTAATTTAAAAACCAGCATCAGCTTAGCCTTCAACTTTTATTTCTCCACTTACAGATCCAAAAACCATGAACATATCATAAGTTCTTCATAAGAACTTGAGGATTATTTTCACAGTTTTCCTGTGACCTTCACCGGGATCTGTCTGATGTCTGCCCATTACTCTAAGAACATACATCAGGCCAAGTACATACCATAGGATACAATATGCTATTAAAACTAGAAATATAAGGTACCAATGTCATCTTTTCTCTCTCCTCATCAATCTTAAGACCCATTGACTCGAGAGATGAATACTATGACATATTATGAAGTAACTCATTTTTCGACTATTCTTTGCTAAACCCTTTTAGCACGGTGTTTATGTACGTAAATTGAGAGATCTCAAGCATCATTTAGATCTATCCCTATAGATCCTTATGCTAAGCACGTATGACGCTTCTCCCAATCTTACATGGAGAAATTAGTAGATAATCATGCTTTAATTGATTAATCCAATACCATTCACAATGAGCATGATATAATCGACTTAAAGCATCACAAATGTAACCGTGCTCCCACTAACCTTTTTGCACACACATGCCGCTCCGGATTTATAACAAAACCAAACACTTTGATGATGTTATCAAAATGGAAGTTTAAACATTGGGGTGTCTTCTTAGGCCTATAAATGGACCTATGAAGTTTGCAAATTGCTAACGCCCATAAGTTGTGAACACCTTTGGCTGCTACATTTCTACCACAATGTCACCATTGAGAAATGTTGTATTCACATCCAACTATCATATCTCATATTCATAATATGCAGATATAACTAATAAAAATCCAAATAGACTATAGCATCACAACTGATTAAAAGTTTCTCACAGACAACTCTTTGCCTATGAGAATAATCTCTTCACATCAGTTAAGCTTTGAAGGTCGCTACCTTCACATCCACTCCAAGCTTTCACTTGTAAATCTATGCAGCCAATGGGAACAATTCCCAAAGAGGATATACTAAGGCCCATACCTTATTGGAGTACATGGAGTCTATTTCAAATTTCACGGCATCTCGCCAATATCCCAAAACGATGTCCAACATCGTCTCCTTGAAAGTTCTAGGATCACATCCATGGTCAAAATCATTTTGACTACTTTCTAGGAGTAAATTCAATTTATCAGGAGTTCTTGAAACATTTTCAAATCTCCTTCGTGCGTGTAAATCAAAGGTTATTATTGACTCAATTAATTTCACCGTTTTCACTTTTCTAGTGGTTTGTGGTTCTTGAACCCTTTCAAGTTATATTTTGTTGTCATCCTTTCTAATAGAAACATTTTCTCTAGAAAGATTGTACTTGCGAAACAAACTCTTTGCCTGCAATTGATAATATAAATTTCCACAACATAACATAAGATGGATCAACTATCCAACTCATCTCCCACTGGCTGCTTCACATAAGCAGAACAATCTCAAAATAAAAATTTGGATTATTTTTCAATCCATGTCGTATATGGAGTTTTGGTCACTGCATTGGTATGAATTATATTCAACAAATATGTAACTTTAGAGAGTTACTCAGAGAGAATCACATTCTCTTTAAGATAACTCAACATCATCTTGCACTAACATTTAGTGCTCCACATACGTCCATATGAATCAAATTCAATGGACATTCAGCACATGCTAAATATATGTTGGATTTAAGTTATCATTCTTTTTATATTCTTTGAATATAATCATACTAATCATTCATAAGTTCACCAGATTCAATAAAACATGCATTCTTAAAAATAATGCAAATCACATTCGCATATTTAAAAGAATATCATTCTCTATCAAAATAGGAACAATGTTCATGATTAAATCTAGAACAAATAAATATATGCTCAAACCAGTTCCTAACCAGTTCAAGATTTTATATTAAATAAATGTTTCAAACAGCCTTTGCAACAACTCTTGCTACAATGCTTAGCCTCAGGCAGGTTTCACCTTCCTAGGGCTCTCTACTTCTTCACATCACATGCAACTCTTTGCAAAAATGCGAGCACAACTGGCATCATAAACCAAAGAAGTAGAACCAATAGAAACATTTAATTTTAATATATAACATACCCTTTCTAGAACGCTTCTAGTCTAGGTATTCCTTACAATTTTGCGCCAGTGACCAGCAGTGAAAACATAGATGCCTCTCCTTTCTTAGTTGCTACTATATCCTTTTTCGTCTTTTGAGGTTGGGAACCATTTCCCTTCCTCTTCTTTATCCTTGAACTCTTCCTACCATTGGTAGAAGATTCGACAAGAAGAACACGTTTCTCCTTTTGAATCAAGGGCTCATGAGTTTCCAACATTTTGACTATAAGATCAAATCTGTAGCCAGTTAATGAGGATTTGTCACATTCAGATTTTTCAATTTCTCAACAAGAGATATTTTTCTTACACCATGCTCATAGACCGAAGCCCCATCTTGCATGTGAAATGGAAATAGCTCTTTTGAAATCGCGAGTCTCAGTAATCGCGTCCGTTCACCAAACAACATTTGTAGGTGTTGGAAAATATCAGCAATGTGAACGAATTTCTCATATCTGTGTTGAAACTCATTGGTGACATTGATGCTATCATATAGCACATAGTCTAGAGATCATCGTCCCATCACTTCTCAAGTGTGGCAATCCCTTCATGAGACGAACCGGGAGACACTTCAACAGGAGGCTCCCACCAAGGGTATATAGCAATCTTTTAGAAGCAAGCACTATTTTAACATTAATAGTCAATCAGAATAATTTGGTGCGGTTACTTTGTTTGTATCGAGAATTGATGCAATCGAATTTACGGCAATCACAATACTGAGAATAAACAGAAAATACATGCAGACCGTTTGATTATTAATTAATTCAAAAACTATGGACTTTAGTTATTGAATGCTCCCACTAAATTTTTCGAATTCGGCACCCTCATGACAAATGAACGGAAAATCGCATTTTCTTAGTGGGCTTGGAGTCCAACTAGCTCATGATAGCCCCGGGCGAGGGTCCAGCCGACCTCATGATACTAAAGGTAGCTCACAATTGCATCATATGCAACCTCCAAGATATTCATCTCGTGATTGACATAACCCTACGGAGGCAGGCCAATTATGCATTCTCACGTCAAACTAATCCATCCCACGGATGGTAATGTTCGCCAATAAGACCCCACGAGGGTGAGTAATCTTAAAGGTTAACAGAACCCTATCCATAATTAAGTGGCAGTTAAACACACAGCTTACCCATGCCAGATGCCCCCCACGAGGGTGAGACAAGACACCTGACACAAGTAGCGTCTCATGGCTTAACTGTTGATGGAAGACAGGAAGCAACAAACTCCTTTGAGCTCCCTTTACAGTTTGATATTAAAATTTTTCAATCATATTCAAAAGAGGGATTTAATAATTTTCAAATCTCATCAAGTACTTGTTTGTTTGTTTGCCGGATTCATGCAACTATGTTTTATTCATGCAATCATATGTACTAATAAAACATACAAAAAACATTTATCATACATCACATGCATAATAAATAAATATGGACGATCACGGCCTTTTCCTAATTGATCCACGTGAGCCATACGTGGATCACAAGTCTGTCTAAGGTGATGCAGGTATGCAATGCAATCCTATTACATTTTGTTTCCATCATACAAGTCTTGATCTTGGTGCTCCGTCTTCAATCTTGATCACCCACTAATTATAAAGATTTTACATTTAAATAGTGCAAACAAGAGAATAGGGATACAAATCCGGGGTGGGATACATCAGAAAATAGAGATAGCAGGCTCGCAGGCCCGATAACCAAAATCACAATAATAATGAAACATTAAAAACCTAAACATTCACCTAAACACATTGGTTAATGCCCGTAATCATCCATCATGCAATCACAACATATGTAATTAAACATTAAACTAAACAATTACATCATATGTAATTGTACTAATTACATCACATGTAATTAGAGCACAATAATTAATTTATTCTATCGTTTCCCACTAATCGCATCATTAATTGAAAATAAAATTAACAAATTAAATAAAACCATTTTATTTAATTTCTAATTAATTAAATTTCAATTAATTGGTAAAATCTCTATTTTACCTTTAAATCATATTAATCGAAAATAAAATTAACAAACTAAATGAAACACTTTCATTTAATTTCTAATTAATTAAATTTCAATTACTTGGTAAAATCACTATTTTTACCTCAAATCATAATATTAGCCAAAAAAATAAAATTAACAAATTAATGAAACATTTTCATTCAATTTTCAATTAATTAAATTTTCAACTAATTGTAAAATCCTCATTTTACACTTAATAAATTAAAAATCATATTTTTAATAAATTAACTATTATGATTTATTATTTCAAAAATAATATCCGGATAAAACATCTAAAACGACCCAAAATAATTTATGGACTCCAAACAATTTGGACCCAAAATTAAAAAATCAATTTCAACCCAAAATACCAAATTTTCGGATTTAAATTTTTTTTTTTTTTTTAATATCGAAAAATCAGATTCGAGTTACTGTTCATCATCCCCACCAATTCAAAAATTAGGGTTTAGGGTTAGGGTTACAGTCTGCGCCGCCACCAACTCCAGGGCATCTACACGCCGCCAGGGAGGGAAAGAGATGCAGCTCGCCACCGCTGCATCTTCTCCTCTTGACGTCGACAGCAAAGATGGCGAATCGTGGCAGCAACTCTTGCTCGCTCACGCTGTGGTCCGATTTAGAAGCATCTGCGGCGGATCTTCGGAAAAGCTCGCGACCACTCTTGAGCCTGCAACAATTGCAGAAGTTCGCACAAATCTCGCTGCTCGCACCATTTCTCTACAACAATTGCAGAGTTCTACAGCGGACGGTAAAAGAAATTTCATCGCACATGGTGTCGCGCGTGGAGGAGCAACATACCCCCAACGCAGCACCGCCGCTCCACAGCTTTTGGCCCACCATGGTGGCGGCAATCGGACGTGAACAGTAAATTTGGGTTTTGATTAAAACTCTTTTTCAATCGATTTTTCTATGTTTTTCCGGATCCAAAATTTCTGAAAATTTGAATACGAATAATATCAAGTGGAAACAATCTAATAAAATTAATTATTAGATATATGAATCAAAGCGCAACCTGACTCTGATACCACTGTTGGGTTTCCGTACCCCGGCGCCAGATCCAAACGCAGCGGAAATAATATAATAAACAGATCTGACCCAGGGACGGACGATCGCGCCTGATTCATATATAAACATGCAAATATCAAATATTAATGCACGAAAAGAGATTACCGATAACAGCGAAATCAATCTGTATGCTGTGATCCCTCGAGTCCAATCAACCTGACCATATCTTCAAGCACAACATCAGTGCTAGTGTGATGTTGGCTATTCTATGAGAGTGTGTATAGAGTGAAAAATCACCTTAACCATAGAGATGAACATATATTTATAGGAGTTTTGGTCAATTATTTGGGCTATGCTTATGAGGGTCCAACGGGCCAACAATTGGCACATTGGCTTGTAGGGCATCTAATGCTAACAACTATTTCTATGTGATGAAATTCAAACAATAATCAATTTCACATATCAACGACGTAATTCTTTTCAATCATTTATTCAACAGGTACTATTTCATGATTGGATAGCACATCATAGTGTAGTAAGTATTCACGAATGCATTTCCATCAGTTCATCGCATATCGTCATCTAACCAGTACCCGACGCCAAGTAATTACTAGCACATTCATTAGTAATTACCACATGCATATATGTCATCATTTATATGCTTCCAGTTACTATCTCAACGTCAAAACATAATAAATCATTTAATCGTGAATGTTCATGTATTACATGTATTCTCATAATGACATTATTATATTGTATGTCACATTGTGTCTAACTCATCATTAACCACTACATGATTATTTGTCATTATTGTCATTATATACCAGAGAATAACAACATAATCTCATACTTATCCATGACATTTGTGATAGTTCTACGTTGACCCACGGCGTTCACAATAATCACATGTTCACATAAGACTTTCATAATGATCCCACGTCATCCTCTGACTGTTCCATGTCATCCCATGACATGTTCATTAATCTCATTCCAACATGATTACATTTAACTCAACCTAACAGGATTAATAATTCATTAATTCTCATAATATACACACAATCAATCTTTCACAAAATAATCATCATCCAAAATGGTTACCATTATGACATCGTTATCTCTTTGTTGTAACAATAACAATTGAGCATATCAATACCATGTCTTATTTCAATTCCTTTCGTAATTCTTTCACGTGTATAATTGATTCTCTTAATCAATATAAATCAAAAAAAATAATTCGAATCAACATATATCAATATGTTAAACCAAATAAAATGGTTTACTTCGATATTTGTCCTTATGGACCTGTCCAACACCCTATTGGGCCTAAATCACATGTACCCAAGACAAGCGTGTTTAACACAACTTCTATTGACATCTGCAATCTGCAATCAGCAAATCATCAATATACCTCACTAACATAATAGCGGCACAATAATATTCATTGCTAACACAATAGTGATATTATAATACTCATTGCACTACGGCGGTACATAATACCCATCGCCCAACGGCGGTACACAATACTCATCGCTCAACGACGATACATAATCAATACCCCCCCGCTTCGTGTAACATCGGCAAGTATTCTATTCAATAATATATTCTATTCAATAATACCCCAACTTCGTGTAACAACGACAAGTATTCTGATCCATCGCTGCTCAATATATATCTGTATCATCACCATGAACTCAATATATTTATACACTAACAATATCAAGCATTCATATATAGCGATAACAGTTCAATATCAATGCATGTGTAAAGTCACATATGCCTGCATTCTCACAATTACAACGTAATCATACCGGATAATCACATCATCTGTTGTCACATTTGAACAGCATTGTACTGTCCACCATTTCCCGTTATCAGGTATCATATCTCATGTCTCATATTCTGATTTCCTACAATACATAGAACATGTGCACAACTTCAATACAATCACGTGTTCATTTATAAACAACAACATCAAGTTATTATCAATACTGACATATATTACTATCGTATATCATTTGACATCAATGTATCGAAAATCGTTGTTACCATAAAATCAAGCAGCGATACGCTTATTAAATAAGTTACCAGCTTATCGTACTCCTCAATAATACCACCATCGGTGCGTATGTTCATTGGCAACACTTGTTATTTCTCAATATCTCGTTTCTCGTATTCCATATATCCTTGCAACCACGATGGCTAGCAATAACACAAATTCTATTACCTACTACACATATAAATGTATAAATGTCGTGTCACACGAACACAAAACCGCAATCATGCGTAAATTATGTGCTATTCTTGTCTATCAACACATCCCTAGGCCTTTAACAGTCCAAAGAGCAAACCACTGCTCTGACACCACTAATGTAATGCCCCAAGTTCTAATATCGTCATTAGTGCATTTATCATCGTCATTAGTGTATACATTAATAAACCTTTAGGAATTCCCACTATATGTCTTGTGCTTATGGTATAACCTCTATCAAATTTTCAATCGGAATTCCCCCAACACAATTATGATTCACATGCATATACACTTTGTAATGTACTAACATGTTCTCAATTCATTAGACAATTTCTGCTCGATTAAATTGTACGCAACCCACAAATGAAAAGAGAAATCCCTGACATTTATACAAGCCATACACACATCAATATGCCCGCATGCGAGATTTAACAATTAAGTGTGTATCTATTTGTATAAAAGATAATACTTTATACCAATACTGATACCACGTTCCCAGGAGCATCCTTATCCACCCGTTCAACTCATTTCTCGAATCAATGTTGTACATGTTCTACATGTTTCAATAGAAACAACCCCCATGTGGAGTGAGCATACCAATAACATAATCTCAATACCATCAATATACAACTAATAATTTGCAGAATGTAATGTTATAATTTAAATGAATACTCCCTGAGTATACTACAATCGTATGAGATATCTTACGTTGTTCATGTTCTCACAATATCCAAAAATCATTAATTACAATATGATATCAAGGCATTATTTTTAAATCATTTAATTTGAAATTGATACATAAATATCCACGTCAGTTCGTGACGTTTCGTGTCATCCCATGACCTTCCATTAACCCGACGTCAACCTGCGAACGTCCAATGTCAACCCGTGACATTCCAATAATCTGACATCAACCCGTGAACATCGAATGTCAACCCGTGACATTCCAATAATCCGATGTCAACCTGTGAACATCCAATATCAACTCGTGAAATTCTAATAATCCGACGTCAACCCGTGAGCGTCCAATGTCAACCCGTGACATTCAAATAAATTGCAAGTATGACCATAATTCATTTACTAAACGTAAACATAATATGTGTCTATTACTCATACGTAAACACGTACTCAATCAATTCAATAATATTATTATTTGTTAAAAGTAACAGTTATATAGTTATCTATGCTCGTACGTCACACGTACCTTAAAGTCCGATTGCAAGAGTCACTCATTGCCTTCACCCCATGATCCGGTGAATTATTCGCTACACAATCAATAATTTATTTAATTAACGTGCACAAGAATCCCTCTCACGCATGAACTCACTATCATAATGTATCATCAAAACACGATGATCTACTACACAAAGGACTCGGGCAAAACATATGTTGTCAACACAACAATAAAATATATTTCAACATTAATATCTCAACAATAGCTCTCACAACTATACCGTATTTATTATACAACTCGACATGCTTCCTATCATAAACAGTCATGATTTATCGTACTCCATACACTACTCAATTCATCCATTTTAACCTCAATTTATTTGAGTTATCCTTTAACCCGATTGAGTAGTAAATTCACTCCTAAGGTTCTTCATGTAGCACCTTAATTCATGGTGCAAGATCTCCTTAGAATATCATAAATAGCATAAAAATCGATCATAAAACGTCACACTTCAAAAATCCTAAAAGTACAACTTTTGAAAATTCAGTAGCCGCGATGATCGCGCGATCCAGAAAATTTATTGCCAAAATTTCGTGATGGGCGATTGATCGCGCCATACCGAGCAATTGATTGGTGACACTGTTCATCGCCATCAAACTAAATTTTCAACTCGCGATCGATCGGGCTATGTCCCGCGATCGATCACGCGACCCTGTAAATGCTAAATTCCTCCATTTTGTGCATAAACCCATCCAATACATATAACACCCCATTTTCAATACCTCAATTATAACACATTAAAAGACCTAAAATACAACAATACTTCACCACTTTCCATATTACATCAACATACCAATTCTACCATAATTCAATAAATCAAATCTCAACCAAAACCAACATAATCCACTAATAATTCATACCTTTACTCCTTTATATTTCAAATCTTCCAATACAACAAAATTAACACAAGAGCAAGCCCAAAACCAAGAGATTTTTGAAGGAAAACGAAAGGAAATGTTTTGGGATTATTTGGTAGGGATTTAATATGTGTATGAGGTGTGTTGTGTGAAGATAAGTTGATTTTATTGTTTTCATTTTGCATTTGTGTCCCTCAACTTCATTCAGCTCACAAATTAATCCTAACAATTTATTATCCCCCAATTCCATAATTATTGCTCAACTTCAATAATTATCTCACAAATTCCAACTCATAATTACATTATTCAAGTTCTTAATTATGACTCAACTTCAATCATACTTGCCCTTCAAATCCAATAAAATCAACTTCATAATTTTTATATAACAATTTCATTATTAAGTCATATGATCTAATCATACTCGGTTTATCTCAAAATCGAGTTCAAACAGCAAAATAATGCTCATTCAATAATTACTCCTTGATTATCACATTAACTCAATTTAAATCAAGGTAATTAAGGTTTAGGCATCACACCTACGAGTCATCTTTTTAATAAAATTGGTATTTGACTGTTTCGACTAATATATAAGTTGTTATGTTAGAATTTGTGGCAGATGCCGCTTAAACCTCACATATGATAAAAAAAAATTAATATTTCTCATGTTATGTGATATAACAGAAATTCAAATATCACAAATCATATAAGTTAATTGAGTAGGATTAGGCTAGGGTATTATATGGTGCTCACAATTCTCCATTTCAAACTTCTTGAGAACTTCTTTTGCATAACTTTCTCGGGTGATGAAGATTTCATCATCTCTTTGTTTCACCTCAATGCCAGTAGAACATTAAACCAATGCCCGTCATCTCAAACTCCTTAGCCATAACTCTCTTGAAATCATCAAACATCTTAAGATTATTCCATGTAATTATCAAGTCATACACATACAAGCAAACAAGTAACATATCACCATTTTTGTTCATTTCACATAAGTGCATGTTCGTGTGGACACTTGAAAAAAATCATTTGCTTGAAAATATTGTCAATTCCACTATTCCAAGCATGAGGGTTTACTTCAAATATAGAGAGCTTTCTTCAACTTTAAAACCTTATTTTGATGTCCCTTAACAACATAGCCAGATGGTTGAACAATCTAAACTTCTTCCTCCAAAATTCCATTTAAGCAGATTTCACTGCCAAAGAAATAACCAGACGAATAGTTTCCAAACGAGCAATGAGTGCAAATACCTCACCATAGACAATACCAGCATTTTGCTTGTAACATTTGGCAACTAATCTTGCTTTGTGTCTTTCAACCTCGCCTTTTGAATTTTTCTTCAACTTATAAATCCACTTGACTCCAATGGTATTTTTATCATTAGGTAGTGATGTTAACTCCCATGTATCATTCTTTTTTATTGCTTTTATCTCATCGTCCATGGCATGTCTCCATTTCTTCTCACAAAAAAGCATCTTCATAAACTAAGGGCTCAGTATCCCCAAAAAGACACAATTGAATCATATCGCTTAAATTTTGTGTTACCTCCTCGATTATGTCATGTTAGTCTCGTAGACATCTAATCATATAGGTCCTTTACTAGAACTTGCTTCATCAACTTGCTGATTTTGTGGTGGAAGTGTTGGTGGTGGAGTATTAGGTTGCACCAAGTCGTCTTCTTCTTCCAATAAGGGATAAAATTAATAATATTCTTTTGAAAGTTTCCATTCCTATGTACTTTATTCATCAAACTAAACATCTCTACTAACAACAACTTTTCCATTTCCTATATTGTATAGTTTATACCCTTTAGAAATTTTATCATAACCAATAAAAACATACCTTTGGTATTTATCATCAGATTTAGTCAGTTTCTCATCCGGCACATGTACATAAGCTATGCTTCCAAAAACCCGCGCATGTGCAACACTTAGCTTGAAACCACTCCAAGCTTCTTGAGGTGTTATGTCATCAATGCTTTTAGTGTGACATCGATTAGTTAAAATTCAACTACACAAGCAATCCCTTCAGCCCAATACTCCTTCGGGATATTTTTGCTTTTCAACATACTCCTTGCCATGTTAAGAATGAACTGATTCATTCTTTAGGTTACTCAATTTTGTTGTGGTGAATATGGAGTTGTCATGGGACGATAGATACCACTCATCTCACAAAATTCTTTGAATTCATTTGAGGTGAACTCGCCACCTCTATCGGACAGAAATGTTTTGATATGATAGCCACTTTGTTTCTCCACCGTAGTTTTGAATTTCTTGAAAGTTTCAAACACCTCTGATTTTTCCCTTAGAAAATATATTCAAGTTTTCCTAGAATAATCATCAACAAAAAGTGCAAAATAATTATTCTTACCAAGCGATGATGGCTTGATAGGTCCACATAAGTTTGAGTGGATCAACTCCAGGATATTGAGCTCTTTTCAAAGACTCAGTCGGAAATTTTCTTCCAATTTGCTTCCCAAAATGACATCCTTTACAACGTTGATTTAGATGGTCTATAAAAGACAGTTCCTTCACCATTCTTTCTTTGCTCAGTATCTTTAAGCCATCAAAATTTATGTGACCAAGTCTCATATGACATAGCCGAGAAGAATCATTGAAACAAGATTTCAAGCACATTGGCACATCATTTTGAATGTTTAATACAAACATTCTATTTTTCGTCATTGCTACCTTTGCAAGCAATTTTCCATTTTCATCTTTCATTGTCATGTTTTTATCGTTCAAGTGGATGTCATATTTTTTCTCCAAAAGTTGTCATAAGCTCAAACTATTTCTTTTCATGTCCAGTACATAAAAGACATTAGAAATAAAATAATAACTTTCATTTGTGAAGATGTGCACTTGTATTGATCGGTGGCCGAGGGTGGCCCATTTCAAGTGGCAAAGGGTGCAACTTTTTCTCCATTGTGTAAGGTTCCAATGTTTGTGATTGAATGTGAGAGATGGGAACCAAGTTTAGTGCGAGTATACTGTTGTATACTGGTGGTTTCCTTCGTAGTGTTGTGTTTTTTGCGTTGTAGAACTCAAATTATTGAGATGTCATAGATGTGATATCTATGTTGGAATCACGAATGATACGAGTAGAGAGCGGTTTAATGTTAATTGACTACTTTTGGTTAGTTAACATTTTTGAGTGGATAATGTTCATTTTGGGAGAATATCTCCACTCGAGAATTTGGTGCGAGGTCGATGTCCTCACAATTGGTGTTTCGTTCATGATGTATTTATGAATCGATGCGATGTTTTTGGGTTGAGTTGCGTGGTCGTTGCGGTACGTTGAGTACATGTGTAAGTTTCATGGACAAAATTTGATTAGTGGGGGATAAATTTGATATCTGGAATTAATTGTAGTAATCATAGATTTAATCATAATCATTAGTTGATTTTAATTGTGGTTACCGAATTGAGAATTTAGGAGATTATTATCCGGTGTTCGATCTGTTGGATTCAAGGTTCGATAGTTTTATGATCGTTGATAGGTCAAACCTTGGAATCGTGTTGGTAATGGGATTTTATGTTGGGAGTTTTGGATTGAGGTTTGAGATGCTTTTGAGCGAGTTGGAGTTACATCATTGAACACATTTTGTTATTAAATAATTTTTGTAAACGTATTTGTGAGTCAGGTTTTTGGTGCCTTGATACTATATAATATCATGTGGACTCGCTTTTCAATCATTCACTCGCCTTCTCTCTCTCCTCACACGCCTCCCTCCCTCTTCTCACCTCCCCCCTTCCCCTTCTTTCCCTCTTTGTTTCCCTTAAAGGAATCGATGGAGCTCGATTTTTGGAGTGATTCTCGAGCAAATTGTTGGGTAAACTCCTTCATCTCTTGTGTGTGCTTGTTTTGAATGTGTTTTTAAAGGATTTTGTTATAGTTTTTGAGTTGTGTGGATTTTGTGGGTTTTGAATATTCTTGGATTCTTGTTGTTTTTCTTGAATTAAATATTATTATAATCCTTGTTGAGTGTGTTTATTTGTTGTTGGAATTGAGTTGGATGGAGTTGTAATGCGGTTGGGTGAGGTTTTGACGTGATAAAAATGGTGATTTTCGGATCTGTGCATTGATCGATCAATCGGTAGCATTGTACCGATTGGTCGGTGCAAGATCGTAGCTTTTAGTGTAAATTCAGACACTTACCTATCGAATGGGAGGAACTACCGATCACTCGGTGGAGGCAATTCGATCGATCGGTGGAAGTACGTAGCAAAAATGTAATTTTTTTATGGCTACCGATCGATCGGTATGTATGGACCGATCGATCGGTAGAAGGGAATTATTGAAAAATATTTCGCTATTGAGGTGTCGACGTACGCTTTGCCCGAGTCTTTTATGTGTTTGATCATCATGATTTGATGATATATTTAGAGGTTGAGCACGTGCATGAGTATGTGATTGTGTGCACGTAACTGATCATGAATTGCTGATTGTGTGTAGTGAATAAATCATCGGATCTCGGGGCGAAGGCAATGAATGACTCTTACATTTTGACTATAAGGTACGTGTGACGTACGAGCGTAGGTAAATGTATTATTGTTACGTGCAATGAATAATATATTCATGTTGGATTTGAATTAGCACGTAAAGATGTCCAAATAATGTGTTGTCAAGTATTGAAGACACTAACGAATGGTGCTATGAATTATTGTGATGCCACTACTGAGTGTGCGTGGTGATATGATGAGTTTGATCATTGATGAATAAGTGAGAAAGGTGAAAGTGCTACATGTGATGTGAGTCACCTATTGAGTCCGAAAGGAGCAAAGTACTACATATATGTGAGTCACCTCTTGAGTCCAATAGGAGCAAAGTGTTGCATTTGATGTGAGTAACCACTTGAGTCCGAAAGGAGCAAAGTGCTACATATATGTGAATCACCTCTTGAGTCCAATAGGAGCAAAGTGTTACATGTGATGTGAGTCACCTCTTGAGTCCGAAAAGAGCAAAGTGCTACATACATGCGAGTCACCTCTTGAGTCCAATATGAGCAAAGTGTTGCATGTGATGTGAGTCACCACTTGAGTCCAATAGGAGCAAAGTGCTATATGTGGTGTGAGTCACCTCTTAAGTCCGAAAAGGAGAAAAATGCTACATACATGTGAGTCGCCTCTTAAGTCCATGATTATGCTGCCATATGTGGGCAATGAGATGTGTATGAGTTGTTCGTTATAGAGGGCGATGAGATAATATTAGTTATGCCGCCACTGTATAGGCAAGATAACTAATATTACTATGCCGCCAATTTGTGGGCGATGAGAATTGATGATGTGTGATTTTGCCATTGAGGGCCATACATTTATTTATATATATATATATAGACACACTAGTTGCGGATCGATTGAGTTGATGAGATATTATTGCATTGTTGTTATCAAGCATTTATATGCAGGGACTATGAGGTATCAATCCGTGTGATACTGATGATGTGTGATTTACTGTCATGGACAGACGTACATGAGATCGTAGTATATTGGTAAGATGTGTTGTTATAACATGTACACATTGAAGAGCTAGTGGTAGTAGACAGTGTAAGATCCCATTTACGGTAAAACATAATTAACAGTAATGGTGATATGTCCCTAAAATGATGATATGGATTCTATAAAAACTTCGACAGAGTCTCACCGTAAATTGGACAAATCGGGAAAAAAACAGAACATCAACAATATATCCATAATCAACATGTACCAAATATCTACCACTAATCTATCTGCACTAATCATCATAGACATAGATCATAAATCTAACAAAATAGAAGTGTCTAGCTAGTACATTGGCGAAAAAGGGGATGATGTACAATTCCATAACAAATATACATCACAAGTAATATTCCTCAAAACTTTAAGAAAATTCTAACTACAGGCGTTTGACTCAAGGTTGTCCATGCCAACCTCCTAGACGTACAAGCATCAACTCCCAAGCCCCTTCATAACTAGACCAGTCACCTGTTTACCATGGAAACCCCTACCAGGGTGAGCATAACCACAAATATAACATAATGGTAAAGGATATACAGTTCATGATTATGGAATTAAGTACTGTAAAATAATCGAATACTTCCTGAGCATATTATAAAGAGGAGCAACGCCTCTCGAACTGTCCCTGTTCTCACAATTCCATATAATCAAAGCACTAGATCCGATAACAACTCACACATCATGGTAATACATCACACGTTCTGGTGGCGACCCATAATTCGTATATACACATCACTCGCGACACGAGGTGACCCAATTTATTTTATATCACAACGCCCGCTACATGAGCCACCTCACTCGCTCCATTTTGTGACCCAAATCACTCGCTACAAGGCGGTGAACCAAACACAATAATAAAACATTGCTCGTACCCACGACGACCCAAAGACAATATTAATACATCGCTCGTACACACTGCGACCCTAAACATATTAGAATACGTCGCTCGTATCCTAGGCTACCCAAACACAATATTAGTACGTCGCTTGTACCCACGGGGACCCAAACACATTAATAATACGTCACTCGTACCCACGGCGACCCAAACACAATAATAATACGTCGTTGGTACCCTCGGCGACCCAAACACATTAATAACACGTCGCCCATACCCTCAACGACCCAAACACAATAATAATACGTCGCTCGTACCCACGATGACCCAAACACGATAATAATACGTCACTCGTACCCACGGCAACCCACACATAATAATAAAACGTTGCTCAACACAAAGGCAACTCACACATAAGAATAACACATCGCTCAACACAAAGGCGATCCACACACAATAATAACACGTCGCTCAACACAAAGACGACCCACACACAATAATAACATGTCACTCTTTAACAACACATTGGAAAATACATTCATCAATGCTCGTATGTCACTACGTACCTTATCGCTGTAATTTTAAGTCGAGCTATCCTTATGTTTGCCATGAGGTCTGAGGTAGCTTTTGAGAAAACCTAATAATTCAATATAAGCATGAATCACTATATTAAAGTGATCACTCGCCAATACATGCTATGGAACACAAAATCATGCATGTTCACAAAATCATGTATATTCATCAATATACACCTTAACATATATTAGAACACATGCATACATGTATAAATCACACTTATGCACTCACTAGTGCACATTTTAACACACATACAACCCTCACCTACACTTACAGTCACACACATACACACATTCAGCCTCATTTTTTTTAAAATTCCTCATTGTCATGGTTTAAATCCAACTAGGACACCATAAGGCTTAGAATCACACAAGAGCACATTTTGCTACACAATAAGCAAGGTTCTTGACCAATTCTTTAACACCATTGAAACACACATTAACATGTATCCATCTCCTATATTCACAAGATAATATATACTCGAAGATATAAACATCTCGACCATAGTCCAATGCCCACCAAAACACTAAAATGCTACAAGTCATAAAAGTAGCTTTTCACCACACAACTAGTTAGACTTTTGACCAACCCTTGAACCACATTTAAGCATATTATCAAACACCTTATAAGCAGGATTTTAAAGCGCAAAACAACTCAATTTTTTGGCCATTTCCAGCCCCAAAAACCGAGCCAAAACAACCCCTTAGACTTCAAAAATTTTGAACACTTCATAACAAGTTTATCAAGCCAACCAACAACCAATAACAATCCCCCAAAAGCAACAAGAAATCAGCCCCTAACCAGCTACAATTTTCAAACATAAGCAGCTCAGATTTTTTAACACAAAACCTCAGCCAAAAATTCAAATACAAGAGAGGTAAATGGTGTAAGGTGTTAAGAAACTTTATACCCAACAATTTTTTTGGCAAGAAAATAGAGCCCCAAGGGCAAAATCAGAACCGTAGCTGCAAGGGTGAAGGGGGCGACGGGTTTGGGGTTTGGGGGAGGATAGAGGAATTGATTTTTAGTGTGTGTATAGGGTGTAGTATGTGTAGGATTTAGTCTTCCCTTTTTTAAAAAAAAATTAAACCCAACTCTTTTAACTTTTATTCCTCCTCTTTTCTTCCTTTCTTTATTAAAATTAAAAAAAATTATTCCTCAAATTAAATCTTGCATTTTTCTTGCACGACAAAATTACCCCGAAAATTATTAAATCTATTTCTAGTCCCTTCATACAATGCCCAATAATTCAAACACCAGGAAATTACCTCATAATTTACCCCACTTAAGCAAATAATTAATTGCAATTTATTTTGGGCATCATACTTCTCCCATACTAACAAAATTTCGACCCCGAAATTTAAAATACCCACACACTTACGACAAGTGCCAAAATAATAATTCACATGCCATCAAGCAATTCAAGATAATGATGTGTCATGTGTCGTTCTGTCTTCCACGTAGCCTCCTCGACACCCCATCTTTCCAACTGGACTTTAACAATAGGAATCACTCATGTTTCCGTCGTACACATCATATCAACAATACCTCAATAAACTTGAGGTCTACAACATCAAACACCTACTACTTCGAAGGAAACCATCAGTATACAAAGGCATACTCTATCTCATCCTTGTCCCCAAATCTCCAATTCTATTACAAATAATAGAATTCTACCTTCCGAGAGGAAAGTTGCACCATTTGCAACTCAAATTGGGCAACCCTCAACAACCGGTTCATACAACCCCAAATCAATACAGATATCAACATCTGTTCACTCCAAAAATTCTCATCTTGGCCCAGTACACTATCGAACATCCTCACAAAAATCACATGATTCTCACAGAACATGTACATCGACAGAAATCCAATCTCACAACACATACCACCAAAGTTAATTCTATAAGGCCTTGCTACCTTAACCAGCTATTAGTGCATTATCACATATATTAGTGCATACTTTCATGTCATTAGGGAATTCTTATACATGTTTCACTAGCAATCTCATGACAACTATAATTTTTTTTGTCATTAATCCTCTTCTCATTCAATTCCCAATATAATCCAACTAGCACAAGTATGCACTGTGCAATGCACGAATCTCATATTCTCAATTCATCATGCAATTCTCCATAGTTAATCTCATGTAAATCATAAATGAAAAGAGAAATCTCATAACCTTTATACAAACTACATATACATATGAGAATGATCACAAACGAGCATTCAATAAATAAATATGTATCTATGGTATAAACACGTCACCCAATACCAATATTGGTAGCTCGGCCCCATAAGCATTCTCAATCAAGAGCCAATGATGTACATGTTCTACCTGTTTCAACAGAAACAACCCCCATGCGGGGTGAGCATATCAATCACACAATCTCAATAACATCAATCTCACAATTCATAATTTATAGAA
The DNA here is from genome assembly GCA_907163345.1 of Haberlea rhodopensis. NCBI lineage: Eukaryota > Viridiplantae > Streptophyta > Magnoliopsida > Lamiales > Gesneriaceae > Haberlea > Haberlea rhodopensis. The sequence continues at coordinate 1,434,100 of CAJQUN010000111.1, forward strand.
TATAAAGCTGTAAATTTAAAAGATACTCCATGTATAGTATCATCATCATATGAGATCTCCCGTGATGTTCTTGTTCACACAATAACCAAAATCATCAAACTCTAAAATCAGTTAATCATTACATTGATTAACTAAACTCATTCTCAAACAGCCAATTTCATAATCAAATAGCTAAATCATTGCACTAATGATTTACAGAAATCACATATATCTCAATTAATGATTTCACAGTTTCATCACATCGTATCACATCGCTCGCTCAACAACGTCGTCACTCTAACCTCTCTCACGCTCTACATCGGCGGCATCATAAACAATGCTCGCTCAATAGCGACAAGATCATACTCATTGCTCTCTCAATAGAGGGAACATCATACTGATTGCTCACTCAATAGCAGCATCACTATAATTCACAATATGCAATAACTCATCGCAACAAGAATATATTATTCATCTAACAATGACAATAATATATTTAACTATGCTCGTATGTTATATGTACCCTATAATCCAATAGCAAGAGCTAATCCTTGCATTTGCCCCGAGATCTAGTGAATTATTCGCTATACACAATTAATAACTCACAATCAATTATAAGTACAGAACCACATGCTCAAGCATGTACTCAACCTCCAATTTCATCATCCCAACACGATGATTAATCATAAATATTGAACTCATTATACTACCCAAGGCATCCCATTAATTCTATGTTCAATGAATTATCAGTTAACTCAAACAAGTAGTACATCGTACTAAAGTTCAACTCAAGTCACTGCATTTTAACATGTAATATTTCCAATGGAATGTAGGCACCATAATGAAAATCTACCATAAATATTACATCTCCAAAATCCTAACTTTTAACAATGTCAAAAACCACAAAACAAGGGCCGCGATGGATCATCGTTTTCCCTCGATCGATATCGAAATCTTACTGCCAAAATTCACTCCTCCGCGATCGATAGCCAGGGCGGCCTGCGATCGATTGCCGCGCCCTCCGCGATCGATCACTTCGCCCTCCACGATCGATCGATGAGTCCTTGCGATCGATCACCGCGATTGTTCATCGCTATCAAAAATCAGTGTTATGTCGCGATCGATCGGCGCCATAGCCACGATCAATCGCGACCCGCGATTTTCAGATTTGTTTTTGCTTCAATGGCGTTTTTCACATCCAAACTCAAATCCAACACCCCCAACACCCGCAGCACTTCAAATACTCCACTTAAACTCAATAAAAACATTATAAACACAACTTAACAATTTCCTTCAAAATCCCTAAAACTCATACCCAACACAAATCTTAACCAAAACTTGTAAAAATACTATCAAAACTAGATAAAGTAAAGGGGGAGAAGATTACCCAATTATTTGGTCGAGATTCCCACTCCAACACCGAGCCCCATCGATTTTCCTTCATGGAAAATGGTAGGAAAAGATGGAGAGACAGAGATGGGGGAAGGGGAAACGTGGAGAAGGAGAGAGGGAATGAAGTGGGGAATGGTTGAACACCGAGTCCACTTGGTATATATAGTATCAAGGCAACCCGAGTCTCTAATACTCGCACCATAACTCATTAAAAATCATATGTGTTCAATAACTATCTCTCACTCACTCACTAATTACATCACAAATCTCAATTCAAAACTCCCCAGACTCCAAATCTCACTACCACTACAATTCCAAGGTTTAACACCTCAATGAATAAATCTCAAACCTTGGATCCAACAACCCTGATATCGGATTAAAATCCTCGGGAGTCTCAACACCGTAAAATACACATATATAGTGTTTGTGTTCAGTGTCATTTATTGTTAAAGTGATCCGAATATGTGTATTTTCCATTTCGGTCCATATGAAGTGTAATTATTATGAGTATTAGATCCACAAAAAAAACCATTACTATATTTGGATGTGCATTCCTTTAAGAAAAGTCTTAATATACTTATTATTTGATTATATTAGGAAATACTGTTGCAGAATATGCGTTCTACTGGTGTAACTTTTATATAAGGGTTGCAGAAAAGGGGTCCCATTTACAAATAAGAGGAGGGCTCATACAATATACGTAATCACAAAATCCTCAATCGGGATCAATTCAGGGTTACAAAAAATAGCCGATGATCATAATCACTCCGGGATTAACACAATTATTTCCGGATATCACATTTATCCCCCACTAATCAAATTTCGTCCTCGAAATTTGCACATGTGTACAGAGTGTACACCAAGACTACACAACTCAACTCGAATGCACAGTATCGATTCATGAACACATCATGAACGAAACACTAACCGTGAGGACATCTACCTCGCACCAAACCCTGGAATGGAGATATCCTTCCAAACCACCACAATCTTTAAAAAATGTTAACATACATTTATGTTAACCACCCAAAAGCAGTCAGTCAACCTTAACTGTTATCTACTCGAATCATTCCTGATTCCAACATAGATATCACTTCAATGGCATATCTATAACTTGGTCTACGATACCAAATACACATCGCTAAGAAGGAAACCACCAGTATACAACAATATACTCACACTAACTCGGTTTCCATCCTCCAATTCTACCACAAATCATCAAGGAATAGTTGTACCATTTGCAACCAGAAACGGGCAATCCACAGCCACCGAAAAATACAAAATACATCTTCACAGATGTTAATAATTGTGTGTTACAAGAAATCATATCTTGGTCCCAACACACTATCGAAAACTGCACAATGTCTCAAGATCCCATAGAGAACATGCAAGAAAATCAATTGCATTCTCACAACATGTGTCAACAACGACACCAAACAAATTCGAATCATGGTCATCCCTTGTTTACCCTTAGAATCAACAATTCTAAAATAAAGATAACTATCGAAGTGGCTAACAACAAACTTGCTCAACCCCAATCACGACAATCTCTTCCCAAAAGAGAGTCAACCAAACCTCATAATCTATTCCTCAGAATAAATTGTTCTATCGAGATTATCAATCTCAAGGATACTACAATCTCTGAGATTCATTAATCCGGGCACACTAACCAGTCACCCAAGCATAATAATGATGGCCTACATATATACACATCGACATATATGCTTCAACGCTAACTACACCACATGCATACTCAATGTACTCGGCTTGGGTATTATCTCCGATCATACTCAGAAGCCTCAAACACAACTGTCAATCACCCAGTTATTCTCACACCATAGAGAATATTGATTGACGGGTTAACGACTAATGGTGTGAATTCAACTCCGACACCACGCGCACCGGCTCATCGAATCTTTCAAAGATTCCCAACAGGTATATCAATACCTCTTTCCTTACAAGGAAGATGTAATACACCCAAGACTCTCCAAACTCGAACCATCGTTTGATCAATCTAGATATATTTATACTAAAATGTATCCCTGAACCAATAAATACATAATTAATTCAGGATAGCGCGACAATGCCACTATCACCAATTACTCTCAAACCCGTATACACGACATATACAAACTCCAACAATTCCGTAATAATATAATAGCACTCAGATACTTTCAAGTATCTATCTAGGCACGTCTCCTCGTACGTCTCACAAAAACACAAATCCATTACCCTGAGCACCACCAGTAATGCTTACCATGGTTGATTCATGATCAACCCGCAAGCGATACCAACTCCACAACAACATTGTTCCAAACCAAAATTCAACATACAATTCTATCTCTTCAAGAGATACAATTGATATAGTAGTGTTATCCCACTAACTATATTCCACAACTCCGGTTACGTTTCACCATTGCATCCTTCATGCAAGAATACTCAATTAGTGGTAACAATAACTTGTTGACACTCACGTTGGTACTCCTGACTAAGTTGAGCTGAATGCTCCTTTGAGATATTTCTCACCTCAACTAAAAGGCATTATAATGATTGCATTAGTCCACTAAAACCTCTCATCGTATCATCATACGATTCACCATACTCGATTCCGACAAGCAGTATAGTGGCTACATCAAGCTCACTACTTCACTGCAACCAGAAATTACCATACCTGGCTAGCAGCGCTGCCTCCTTAGGTTTATGCAAAACCTGCTAACGTATCATACGTTCACCCGCTATATAATACCGTATCATTCTCATACCACTACCACTCTCACAATTCACAAATCACATCATGAATTACTTATCGTCGTAAAAACAATTACAGATAGTAGATCACTATCTAATATTTCTCTAATATCAATATACGACGGACATCCCAATGTCCCCAACCGATCACATCTCGATCCTAACTCATTAGGATGTATCAATATATTCACACATGTATCATGCGATCAAATCCACTATACACAACATTGTTATGCGTATGTAGGTTCCTCGACCACTACATACACCACAAGTCACTTGGCCATAGCCAACCTAACGAGTATACCCAAAGGTATCACTACTCGCGATACACTCAATACATGATGCAGTACACTTACTTGTATGGCACAACCATTTATCCATCGAGCAAACCTGCTCGGCATAATGGTTTCGTGTCAACCTGTGATACACACACCATCTTGCGCCAACCAGTGGCACTCAAATCATACAATTTAATACATACATCTATATATGTATTATTCATCGCAACGACGGCACAAGTCAATCCTCGCCCGCCATACCGTATCATCGTAAAATACTTCATCAGCCTGTGACTGTACATGTCAATCCGTGACATTTATAACATCATCGTCAACCCGTGACGGTACATGTCAACATGTGGCATCCACAATATCGTCGCCAACTCGTGACGGTACTTGTCAACACATGACATCCACAATATCCTCGTCAACTCGTGACGGTACATGTCAACACATGACATCCACAATATCCTCGTCAACTCGTGACGGTACATGTCAACACATGACATCCACAATATCATTACTAATACAATAGCAGCACATAAATATTTTCATCGCCCAAAGGCGATACACTGATCCACCCTCGTCGCTCAATGGCGGTACACAATCCACATTCATCGCTCAATGGCTGTACAATCCCTCGCTACGTATACAGTGGCATAATCCATCGCTATGTATACAATGGCATAATCTATCGCTACGTATACAACGACATAACCCATCACTATGTATACAGCGGCATAATCCATCGCTACATTTATAGCGACATAACCCATCACTGCGTATACAGCGGCATAATCAATCGCTATGTATACATCGGCATAAACATGGACTCAAGAGGCGACTCACATGTATGTAGCACTTTGTTCCTTCGGAGTCAAGAGGTGACTCACATCACATGTAGCACTTTGCTCCTAAGCTCATCGTTTCGACGTGACAGTGGCAAAATAATATCCCTTGCTTTAAATTATCGGCGGCTCAATGATATACCTTGCTTTGACATATCAGCGTCCCACGCTATGATATGACAGCGGCAAATACCCCGATTCATCATCCGATAAAGCAACGAAAAATATCCTGTACATTCGCGGCTCAATGACATCCCTCGCTTCGAATTATCAGCGGCTCAATGATATCCCTCGCTTTGACATATCAGCGACCCGTGCTACGATATGACAGCGGCAAGTATACTGACCCTTCACGGCCCTCGCTTCGAATTATCAGCGGCTCAATGATATCCCTCGCTTCGACATATCAGCGACCCGCGCTACGATATGAAAGCGACAAATATCATGATCCAACGCTCGATAAGACACGGCAATTATTCTGATCCATCGCTACTCAACACACATGTGGATGTCACCTGGTAGTTGGATTGTATTGGGAATTGAATGAGAAGAGGATTAATGACAAAAAAAATTATAGTTGTCATGACATTGCTAGTGAAGCATGTATAAGAATTTCCTAATGACATGAATGTATGCACTAATATATGTGATAATGCACTAATAGCGGGTTAAGGTAGCGAGGGCTTACAAATTCATTAACTGAATCGATAAACGAATCATTAACAACAGTACGTCAATCTCTTCTCAAAAGAGAGTCAATCAGTTCTGTACTATCCTTTTGAATAGATTGATCCATCTAGATCACTGATCTCTATGATAACACAATCTTCTTATAAGAGATCTACCAACTAAATCACACTTTTCAGTTAGTCAACTAGCATACAATGCTTGTATACATACATCGATATACATACCTCAATACCAAATATTCATCATGCACATCTAATGGCATGCTTGTTCTATGGTATTAAGACAACATCCACATGCCTCAAACATGTCTGTCGAACACTTAATTATTCTCACACACTATAGAATAATAACTGACAATCGTTAACTAATGGTGTGAATCCGACATCAACACCATTAGCACCGACTCATCAAATCTTTCCAAGATTCCAAACAGGTATCCAAATACCTATTTTCTTTAAAGAAAGCATTATGTAAAAACGAACTTCGAAACTTGAACCACCGTTCGAACAATCAAAATGCATCCCTACCGAAAGGCATCCATGAACCAACATATGCGTAATTAACTTGTGATAGTGCATTAATGCCAATATCATAAGGATCACAAGTACACTCGTACTCGTACACAAACTTTACTGATGCTCTAAATTAAAATAATAGTACTTAATTACTCTAAAGCATTACCCTTAAGACGCTTTCTCATACGCCTCACAATTAACTTGGAGCAATTACTAGATCCACCACCAGTAATGCTCAAACAATTAACAAACTAATGGTATGCAATCCATACCACACAATTTCCACGACAGTTAATATTCCAAACAAAACACATCGTACATCATTATCTCCCTAAGAGATACAAATAATATAGTGGTGCCATATGCTACATTTCCGGCTTACGACTCACCATTGCATCTTCAATGCAATAACAACCGAACAAATAACAATAAGTATCTTTATCAATCCCATTTGTAACCACTATCACTCGCAACAATAAAATCAAATCATGGTACATGTCAATCGAGATCATTCTCATTGACCCCACACACACTGGTAAAATTAACAATACAAGGAATACCCAACCTTCATTTCCTCAACATGTTTTATATATATATCTTGAGGTTTATATCTTATAATCAATCAAAATCAATATAGTAACTACTCCGAGTTCACTATAATCCCACATTGTACCATCATACGATTCACCACTCCGCGTAAGATGTGCTGTTATAACATGTACACATTGAAGAGCTAGTGGTAGTAGACAGTGTAAGACCCCGCTTACGGTAAAACATAATTAACAATAATGGCGATGTGCCCCTAAAATGGTGATATGGATTATATAAAAATTTCGGCTGAGTCTCCCCAAAAATTGGACAAACCGGGAAAAAAACAAAACACCAACACTATATCCATAATCAACATATACCAAATATCTACCACTAATCTATCTGCACTAACCATCATAGACATAAATCATAAATCCAACAAAATAGAAGTGTCTAACTAATACAATGGGCGAAAAGGGGATGATGTACAATTCCATAACAAATTTACACCCCAAGTAATATTCCTCAATCTTTAAGAAATATTCTAACTATAGGCGTTTGACTCAAGGTTGTCCATGCCAACCTCCTAAATATACAAGCATCAACTCCCAAGCCCCTTCATAACTAGACCTGTCACCTGTTTACCATGGAAACAGTCCCCATCAGGGTGAGCATAACTACAAATATAACATAATGTAAAGGATATAAAGTTCATGATTATGGAATTAAGTACTGTAAATAATCGAATACTTCCTGAGCATATTATATTTAGGAGCAACGCCTCTCGAACTGTCCATGAGCACACAATTCCATATAATCATAGCATTAGATCCGATAACAACTCACACATCATGGTAATACATCGCACGTTCTGCCGGCGACCCATAATTCGTATATACACCTCACTCGCGGCATGCGGTGACCCAATTTATTTTATATCACATCGCTCGCTACAAGACCCAATCACTCACTACTTTCGGTGATCCTCATCACTCGCTACAAGACGGTGACTCAAACACAATAATAAAACATCGATCGTACCCACGGAGACCCAACAAAATAATAATACGTGGCTCGTACCCACGGCGACCCAAACACAATATGAATACGTTGCTCGTACCCACTGCGACCCCAAACATACTAACAATACGTCGCTTGTACCCTCGGTGACCCAAACACAATATTAGTACGTCGCTCGTACCCACGGGGACCCAAACACATTAATAATACGTCGCTCGTACCCACGGCGACCCAAACACAATAATAATACGTCCCTCGTACCCTCAGCGACCCAAACACATTAATAATACGTCGCTCATACCCTCGGCTACCCAAACAAATTAATAATACGTCGCTCATACCCTCGGCGACGCAAACATAATAATAATTTGTCACTCATACCAACGATGGCCCAAACACAATAATAATACATCGTTCGTACCCACGACGACCCACACATAATAATAACACGCCGCTCAACACAAAGACGATCCATACATAATAATAACACGTCGCTCAACACAAAGGCGACCCACACACAATAATAACATGTCGCTCAACACAAAGGCGACCCACACACAATAATAACACGTCGCTCATTAACAACACAGTGGAAAATACATTCATCAATGCTCGTACGTCACTAGATACCTTGTCGTTGGAATTTCTAGTCGAGCTATCCTTCTCTTTGCCCGGAGGTCTGAGGTAGCTTTTGAGAAAACCTAATAATTCAATATAAGCATCAACCACTCAATTAAAGTGATCACTCGCCAATACATGCTATGGAACATAGAATCATGTATATTCATCAATATACACCTTGACACATAATAGAACACATGCAGACATGTATAAATTACACTTATGCACTCACTAGTGCACATCTTAACACACATACAACAATCACCTTTGCTTACAGTCACGCACATACGAACATTCAGCAATATTTTGTTGTTAAATTCCTCATTGTCATGGTTTAAATCCAACTAGGACACCATAAGGCTTAGAATCCACAAGAGCACATTTTGCTACACAATAAGCAAGGTTCATGACCAATTCTTTAACACTACTGAAGCACACACTAACATGTATCTATCTCCACCACCTTGAACTACATTTAAGCATATTATCAAACACCTTATAAGCATGAATTTCAAGCCCAAAAACAACCCAATTTTTCGGCCATTTCCAGCCCCAAAACCGAGCCAAAACAGCCCATTAAACTTCAAAATTTTGAACACTTCATAACAAGTTTATCAAGCCAACAATCAACCAATAACAATCCCCCAAAAGCAACAAGAAATCAGCCCCTAACCAGCTACAATTTTCGAACATAAGCAGTTCAAATTTTTTAACACAAAACCCATAAAAACTCAACAAAAATTCAAATACAAGAGAGGTAAATGGTGTAGGATGTTAAGAAATTTCATACCCAACAGTTTTTTTGACAAGAAAATCGAGCTCCAAGGGCAAAATCCTAACCCTAGTTGCAAGGGTGAAGAGGGCGACGAGTTTGCGGTTTGGGGGAGGACAGAGTAATTGATTTTTTAGTGTGCGTAGAGGGTGTAGTGTGTGTAGGATTTAGTCTTCCATTTTTTTAAAAAAAATAGACCCAACACTTTAACTTTTATTCCTACTCTTTTCTTCATTTCTTTATTAAAATAAAAGAAAACTTATTCCTCAAATTAAATCATGCATTTTTCTTGCACCACAAAATTACCCCGAAAATTATTAAATCTATTTCTAGTCCCTTCGTACAATGCCCAATAATTCAAACACCAGGAAATTACCTCATAATTTACCCCACTTAACCAAATAATTAATTGCAATTTATTTTGGGCATCACAGACAGTATTCTATGCATTGTGGAATACTCAGTGGGTAACTCTTTATCACCTATAACTCAGTGTTCCTGATGATGTGAAGAAGCTGAAAATATCAAGGAATTAGCATCGAAGGATAACAAGGCCTAAAAAGTTGGATGCCATTAGTAACAAATTCAAGAAAGAGAAACATGTGATTCTTGAGATGGTTCAATCAAAAAATAAATGAACGGTGTGGTTTAGTTTAAACTTTACACGAAATTAAACAAAAATTAGGAAAAGTCTTGACTTCAAATGGGATTATCATTTAATTTCTGGTAGTCAAGAGGTCGAGGAGAAAGGATGATTAAAGAATATATAAATATAAAATATGCACAATTAATAATCTCAAGTTTGAGAAAATCATGCCGATGGTTTGTAGCTCAGATAACACAGGTAACAATTATGACCCAGAGATCTCATGTTCGAGTCTTTGTCCCCAACGTAGTTGTAATAGTTCTCAAAAAAAGTTGGAGAAAATCCCTAATTATTTTATTGTCGTTAACTTTAACCATAAACTTAGTAGCAAGGACTAATCTTATGACTTTTTGAAAGATTGACTAAGTTTGTCGTGATAAATATTTAAGGATAAAAAATAGCTCTGAAGTACATAAAATAAAATAGTGTTTTTCTCCTTATCCGTGTTAGAAAACAAAAAAAATTTTATATATAAAACTTACATTACTAAAAAGTTCGTGAACAAATGGGTTATTTATCATTATTATGCAAAATGTGTCTATCAAAAGTGTAATTTTTTTAAGTTTCTGAAGGGAAATGTCAATTAAATCTCTAAGATGTCATGTTTATGTCCTCTTCTAATAATTTAAAGTTGGGTCTTAGTCCAATAGTTTTGTTTTTATTGGTTTTTAGTCATATTTCATATGGTACTAATGTGATGCTTGAAACATCAACATTTTCCTTATGTCGGTGTCACGTCAATGCTCTGGCAAGAACTCAAAACAAACAAATAATAGTTACTATATTAAAACTCAATTTTGACAAGTTAAATTACATAAGATAACTTACAAGACGGATCTGACAATTTTTTCTTTTTGATTTGTACAGATTTTTACATTGTAAAAAATATATAAATATAATTTATTCAAAAGGTACCATATTTTTTCACACACAAAGAGAGTGATTATGATTGGTTCTTGATAAGTGTTATTTTTGAATATTTCATGAATCAATGTCAAAGTATATGGAAGTAGAGGAAATGAGTTAAAAGTGATTAGAAAGGACTCAAACTGGCTAACCAGTCGAAGAATAGACAAATTCTCGACTTGGATGAAAAAGACTCGACCGATCGATCGGTTGATCAGCACCGATCGGTCCGTGTTTTACGTACTGAAGGACAAAAGTTGAAAATATTTAATTCATAGTTTTTGATGTTGTTTAGCCTTGAATACATTATTGATCATCTTTCTATGACGATGATTCTAGACTAAGTTTATTTTATCAAGACGAGGGGATCCTATGTTTGAACTTTTAATTTAATTGTTAGTTTTTGATTGATTCCATACTATCATTGTGCATAATTAATGTTCAAATGTTTTTTGAGGATTGACTACCATTTGAAGAATTTTAGTTATTATGATTAGGATCAGAAGATAATATCTTAATACGAACTAGTAAATTATGTCGTGGATTTCAGATTGAGATTGGAAGATGAGATCGAATATACATGTGATTGCCATGGATTACCCAATTGAAAGCTAGCAGTTTTCACAAATCCCAATGCAATATTGATTGTTCAATAAGGATACAGGAATGTCATATTGAATGTTGTTGTTAGGTTTATTATAACTTGGAAGAGTATATTAGATAAAATTGAAAAACTCGTCACCCGAGGATTTTAGGGGATTACATAGGCGAACCAAAGTCTTGATAAATGTGATGCCCCGATATTTCATTAACATTAATTACATATAACTTTAGATTACTTTGTTAATTACTTAGAATTTAATAATTAGAGAAATGGATAGTATAATTGTTAATTGACAGTCGGGTCAGAACATGGTGAATGGACAAATATATTTTTGAAATATTCGGATTAACACCGAAATTTTGTTAAAATAATTTAGTAAATATAAATTTTGTATTAAATCGATAGAATTAATTTTTGTGATTGAAATAGGGACACGAAGTCAGGTGTGGACTGTACATGTAATGTACACGCACCAGTACACCATAGACACCTCGATGTTCATAATTGGTCGGGAATAAATATATACCGGTGTACGAACACACCGTAAAACAAGCAAAAACACACATCAGTCATGAAAAACACACTAAAATGTGCGAAAACATGCACTTCTCGCGCGACCACTGTAGGGTCTTCCTACCTTAACATCATCTTATTACACAATTTATGGACTAAACATGCATTAATAACGTCTTAGGGTTCCGGTGGTAGCTTTGAGCTAATAAGATTTCAGGCCAACAATGAAATTTCAAAACTTAACTCATTACATTCGCAATAATGAATGTTAAAGCGATAGAATTATACTACTCCTAGAGTAGAGACTATCCAAAAGTCTTGTATCCTATCTTCTTTCATGCTCCTTTTAGCTCACTGCCTCAACCCAACCCTTAGCCCTTCAGTCCAAAAGTGTACCTACAGGAACAACCCATCATGAGCATGTACATCGTTACTTCACATCATAAGGCAATGGCATATAAATAAATGCATGAAAAATAATTGGTAACATATACTTCCTGGTTAATTGCATTAACCCTCTTTGGTTGTCCCTTGTTTCATAGCCATGCATATAATCATTAATTCTTGACATGAATGATTAAAATCATCGTCTTATAAATATCATCCTCTTACAACATCATCATCATATAAGCATTATCATCTTATAAATATCCTCATCTTATAACATCATCATCATATAAGCATCATCATCTTATAGCATCATCATCTTATAGCATCATCATCTTATAATATCATCATCTTATAGTATCATCATCTTATAACTTCATCATCTTATAACATCATCATCATTTAAGCATCATAACAAAATATAACAGTAAATGTACGAAGTCTTGGTTAAGTAACTTGCTGGTTATTCGTTAACTTCTTTTTGTTGACCCTGATTTACCCTCATGCATATGGGCATCTTACCCCGTGGCATCTTACCACACAATAACATCGTATGGCCTCTTACCATATGGGCATCTTACCCCGTGGCATCTTACCACATAATAACATTGTATGGTCTCTTACCATATGGGCATCTTACCCCGTGGCATCTTACCACATAATAACATTGTATGGCATCTTACCATATGAGCATCTTACCCCGTGGCATCTTACCACATAATACATTGTATGGCATCTTACCATATGGGCATCTTATCCCCGTGGCATCTTACCACATAATAACATCATATGGCCTCTTACCATATGGGCATCTTACCCCGTGGCATCTTACCACATAATAACATCGTATGACCTCTTACCATATGGGCATCTTACCCCGTGGCGTCTTACCACATAATAACATTGTATGGCATCTTACCATATGGGCATCTTACCCTTTTTATAAACATCGTATAACATTATTATAAACTTACTTATCATATCATCTTCATAAACATCATCATCTTAAACTTATTTATCACAATCATCATCATAAACATCATCATCATAAACTTACTTATCACAATCATCATCATAAACATCATCATCATAAACTTACTTATCACAATCATCATCATAGTCATCATAAATACTTATACAATCAATGCATAGTCATAGTTAGGAGTGTGTTACCGTCCGATGCCCGTACGCTTCTTACGTACCTTAATTCCCAAAAGTGGAGAAATCGGAGAGCTTTATCTCCTTGAGGTTGTGGGTACCTGGGATGGTTCTACATAACCATACAAATCGATATTAGAATCTAAATATAGTCCAATATCCAAAAATCCCACAAAAACATCAAAAATATACATTTTTATACCTCGCGATCGATCGCCGCCCAGGCCCGATCGATCGCGAGATCATACTGGACGGGGCTCAAAACTTTACATCTTGGCGATCGATCGCCACTTTTGGCGCGATCGATCGCCAGCCTCGCCGATCGATCGCCCAAAGTTGGCGATCGATCGCCAAATGTTACTGGCGCCCACTGCTGGCTCGCGATCGATCGCAAAAAACGGGCGATCGATCGCCAGTCCCTGTACATCGAAAAATCGCCATTAATGAGCATTTTTCAAGCTCCACTTCATTCCTTACAAACCCAAACTTTCCTACAACATCAATATCATCATAACTCACAAAGACCCACATAAAACACTTCAAAAATCATACCCCCAACCATAAATAACATATACCCCAAAACAACCCACATAAAACATCAAAAGCTAACCCATTTGAACACCAAACATCATAAAAACTTTAGGAAGGACTCCATACCTCTTAAGGATTCTAAATCCTTCAATAAATCTCACAAACAAAGGTTTTGTGAAGATTCCTCCTTCCTCTTTTGCTAGATTTCTAAAATGGTGTGGGGTTAGGGTTGAGGGATGAAATTTGGGGGTTAAATGAGTGATTGGTAAAGTGGTGAAAAGTAAGTGGGTATAGTGGGGAAAGAGGGTTATAAGTGTTAATATAAAAATTGCACCCCAAAATTAACATGATGTATAAAATACCCAAACATGGTATTTTATAAGCATTTAATAAAATGCAATAAACTTCCTCTAAAATCACATCTTCCTCATATACAATAATCAACATAATTAAATCATGTTAACATCTTATTACCCAACACATAAATCAATTACCACATAATTCATCATATTAACATAATTAATGCCTTAATTGCAATTAATCATTTCGGGGCGTCACAACCACCGACCACCGTCCACAAATCTGCTCCATTCGCCGCCGGTCGACCACCTCTCAACAAGCCCGACCATTGTGTTCACAACTCACCGGAGCACCTCTCTATACCAAATAATCTAAGTTTCGCGTCCGAAAAGTGGTTCGATTTTTCCTTGGAAAGGACGAAATCATGCAGGCTAGGGTTTATGCACTTTTGGTTCGATTTCTTCGAATCTACAACGAATTAGATGAAGCCAAGGCACCAAATCTCTTCCTTGCACCCAGAAAAAACTTTCTACACCGGCTGCAACCTCTACCGCCCCCGGAGCTTGTCGGAATCGGATTAATTTATTGAATTGTGAATTTATATTGATATACAGTGAATACATCGACTCTATCAGATCAAGTCGACCATCATATATCGAGAAATAAAGGTATATTGCGATCGGGTAACATACGACATATATCTGTATCATTTGATATATGATTTGGTGAACTATGTGACTTATGTGAAATTATGTGGCTACTCGATTTTATTTAAATTATGTGGCATTAATAGCATTCATAATTGGCACATTGGTGTATGAAATTAAATGTTTTATTAACACACATCATTGTATTATGCATACATCGATGCATGGCATACATATTGAGCTATGATCATTGGCTACCCCGATATTGTTGATTATGAGATTGATTCAGGAGTTAGAACATGATATCATGTCTAGCATTAAGTGGCCCGAAAAGACATAGCCATTCACGGCTCCTATGTTGATTCAGGGGTTAGAACACGATAATATGTCTAACATTACGTGGCCTATAAGACATAGCCATTCTTGGCCTCTATTATATGTCAAGACATGAGACTTATAGTGATCTGAGGACCTATCTGAGTAGTCATTGTTCTTGACTAATGAGATGCTCGAGCTATCATTTGATATTGATTCGATTGTTCTAATATATTTGGACATTCTTTTATTGGCTAAGATATATGTTGAGCCTTAAACGAATGGTTGAGTTTAATGCTTAATTTATCTCCGAATTATTTATGAGTT
The DNA here is from genome assembly GCA_907163345.1 of Haberlea rhodopensis. NCBI lineage: Eukaryota > Viridiplantae > Streptophyta > Magnoliopsida > Lamiales > Gesneriaceae > Haberlea > Haberlea rhodopensis. The sequence continues at coordinate 1,449,828 of CAJQUN010000111.1, forward strand.
TTGATGATCAACAAAACTTGTGTTTGTTATACTAATATGTCTACTTAGTGTACATGTTTAATGGTTGAAAAGTAGATTGATTGAAGAAAATCAATTGTGCAAAGTCTGGGCAGGATCCCCCAGGCGATGGCAGCCAGGAGGAGCATCGCCACGCACATCGACTGAAGCGACGCCGAGGCCCGCGCGCAGGGCGAGTTCACCTAAGGCGATGGCTTGATCGCCTGAGGCGATGTCTTGAACGCCTGAGGCGATGGGTGCTTTGCCTGAGGCGATGAAAGTTTGTAAGCAACTGAGGCTACGGAATTGATTTTTGGTGGTGATCGCCTGAGGCGATCTGTGCATTTTGGTGACTGTTGGGGCGCGGCGATGGTGATCGCCTGAGGCGATCTGTGCATTTTGGTGACTGTTGGGGCGCGGCGATGGTGATCGCACGAGGCGGTGTCCGAGGCGATCTTGGAGTGATTCAAGCCTTGAGTGTAGCAATGGCTAGTAGGAGCCTTGGGGCCTCCTACACTATAAATATGGATGTTTTAGAGCATTTTGAAGACAAGAGACAAGACTATAAACTACAAAAAGCTTTGCTCTATTCAAATTATCCTAGCATTGCAAACTCTAAACATTTGTGTTGTATTGGAGTTTGTAATTAATTTCTTGTGTGTGAGTTTTGATTCTTCGTGTTGGTACACCGTGAAGGTGTTATTTGAGTTATTGTAAGGTACTCCAACACCGACGCAAGTTGAAAATTATAAAAGTCATCAACAAGTAAAGTTGGTGCAAGTGTGTGGGCTATCATTGGAGCCCTTAAGGCCAAGAAGACTCGTGAAGAGTGTGGGTAACTCGGGAAGAGTTGTGTGTTGCTATCCTTGGAGCCCTTAAGGCCAAGAAGACTCGTGAAGAGTGTGTTGCTCGTGAAGAGCTATTTTACTTGGGAAGAGTTGTGTTGTGGCTAACTTGGAGCCCTTAAGGCCAAGATCATTTTCGTTCTAGTTCGGTTAAATATTTTCTAACCGGGAAGAGGAGACGTAGGCGATTCATCGCCGAACTTCTATAACAAATTCTCTTGTCATTTATTCTTTATTTAATTTACGCATTTGTTTATTACTTCATTTTATTTATTGTTCGATTGACTTGAAGTCTTCTGCAGCGCAAACTCGACATTTTTGCAAACTCATTTTAAAACGCTAAAGTAGCCAATGAACGTCATTCACCCCCCTCTTCGGTTCCAACAATATACCCAGTGGATGGGTGTACGATATGATATCGACATGACATGCATTACATTGCATGACATCATATATCACATTTTATAGAAATATGTTATATATTCTATGATCGTTCCATATTGGACTTTTGATCACCCGTAATGGGGGTTGTTGTTGTCTTTGTGTGTGAACAATGACAGGTAGTACAGGTGGCCAGGACCCCATAGAGGGCACGTCCAGTGGGAGCCACCCTTGAGGTTTTATTTCTATTTATCCCACTAGTCTATGTACCAGGGGTATGTCTCTGAGATGTGATGAGTTTATGTATTTAGTTATTTTAGCCCAGTATGAATATGTGTTTATTAACTTGATATGTGTATGTTGGTTTATGTTGATGACTATAAAACTGATGGTAGCAATGTCTATTGATATTGGTGGTATGTTCCTCGTACGATGAGGTCATACCGAAATTTTTCGGGCATCATGTTAATAAATGTTAAATAAATCTTTCGTTGTTTACGCTATAATTATCATTTTATGATCATTAATCACATAACTAGGATTGAGCCCTCACAGTATAGTATCACAGCATAACTGGGAATGCTCTCGAGTTTTATGTACACTTGAATATGCACAAATAAATATGTGCACTTGTGTTGGCTTATTTGAATTTCATTGCTCTTATTCATTGATTTTCTATGTTGTTTGTATATTTGATGGATTATGTTGTTGACACTTGAACTATGTAGATGTTTAGAAAAGCAAGAGGCCGGGGTAAAGGCAAGGCATCTGCTATTGAAGCTGAAGTTGCCAATAGCACCAGTGTCGAGCGTGTGACTAATCAATTTGAAGAGATGTACATGGATCTTGTAATGTATGGGGCATCATCACCTTAATCCTCGATTTCAACATATGATTAAGTAATTAACATTCTTTACTAACAGGATTAAGCTAGCATCACTTCTGGTCAAGAGTTTCACCATGTCTTTCTATTACATTGTTTATATACATCACATCATGTACATCATTTACATGTCAAATTTCATTCTATCTCGATCAGTTTAACTCCTAGCAGCAGAAGATAGACTTACAATCCCGGCCTCCCCCGTCTATGAGTCCCTACAGAACAACCACATACAACATGAGTATACAGATGATATCCACAATCCAATATCAATAAATGCATAAATAATGTATTCAAAACTTCCTGTATTTCATGCATTGAAATACTCCTCTTCGGTTGTTCCTGAACATTCGTACCATTCGGATTATGGTATTCGTCACTTAATAAACACTTTGGTATAACCAACAAAATTGAATTGTCAATAGTACGATTCATCAATAATATAATTCTTCAACAACTCATAGACACATCCACAACACTCTCTTGATGCATCTCTCACCTCAAACCTAACAAGGTCCTAGCGATTACACTGAGTTCACAATAATATCTCCTCCTAGTATCATACAATTCACCATATTTGGTACCCACAATCCATCGAATGGATTCAATCAGCTCATTAGCTTGCCATGATACCCCATCATCTGACTAACAAACTTTGTCCTCATAAAGTTTCAACACTTTCTACACATACCAGTCAAAAAGCTCATCAGGAAGTACTCATCATAGGCCAAACAATTAGAGATAGTAAAGCATCCTCTAACCGATCTCAATTACAGATACATACAATCAGACATTCCAATATCTTCAATCAAGACATCACAATCCTTACTCATGAGGAGTTAGCTATATGTTCATTCGTGTAGCATGCAATTATATCTCTTGTCCTCGACATCGATATGTATCTTCCATAATAACTACCCTATCGAACAACTCAGGCCTCAATCCTCTTAATATCTAATGTTTTGCCCTGGTGTTCATACCCACATTTCAGCAAGAACGAATACGGAAAAACAAAATCAAGTACCGTTCTAGTTCCTTGTTTCATATTCAGACACTCATCTGTCTGAAACCAAAACAGACTGGTCAACACGTTCGAACCACTTTTCAACTTACTCACAAGTTCAATCTCTTCAAACCAAAGCAACTACCACCCAAGAACTGAATTACTGACAAATCCCCAGGTAATCATACATGTTCCACTGGCCCTTGGCTCACTGATGATAGTAACAACAAACCTGACCAACATTTACAAGCACATTCACAACATCCCTAAGGAATTCATAAATATTCTCTCTGCCACACTGCAATTCAAGGGTTAAAAACAATACACAAGTGCATAAAGCATGTTAGTATAACACCATATTCTGCATCAATGCATAAACATGCTTTAAAAGTGAACACTCATCTCACAAGTTCACTTCCTCTACCCATTGTTCAACCCAGTCATCTAACCACTGCTCTGATACCACTAATGTGGGGCCTCATCACCTTAATCCTCGATAACAACATATGATTAAGTAATTAACATTCTTTACTAACAGGATTAAGATAACATCACTACTGATGAAGAGTTTCACTATGTCTTTCTATTACATTGTTTATATACATCACATCATGTACATCATTACATGTCAAATTTCATTCTATCTCGATCAGTTTAACGCCTAGCAGCAGAAGGTAGACTCACAATCCCGGCATCCCACGTCTATGAGTCCCTACAGAACAACCACACAAAACATGAGTATATAGATGATATCCACAATCCAATATCAATAAATGCATAAATAATGTATTCAAAACTTCTTGTATTTCATGCATTGAAATACTCTTCTTTGGTTGTTCCTGAACATATACACCAAACCACAATATACAACAATATGTCATGACATATCTGAAGAATCTCGTCCATCATCATGTTATAACGGAACATATATGATATTGCCTTACCGCTCAATATGTCAGTGGCCCAGCCTTCACGTCTATATTAGCAGTATATATCATATTTCTGTCCTCACACATTATAACAGCCATTTCTCATGCCCAACGGCATCATGGCTCATGGCATCAGTCATATGCCTCAATAACAATATGTACAACAATCTCATATCTCAATCACAAGTGTATAGGAATCACCACATAACAATACATACATCATAGTTGTAGCAGCAATACTCGTACGTCAACACGTACCTGTCATCCATTTCAAAGATAGAAAAGTATGAGTTATTGCTTATCCTCCTCTTTAACCTGTCCCATGAGATTATGCTACATGAATATCAACAATTCAATGTTATAATAAGCATCATTGTCAAACTCCATAAAAATATAACATTTTTCAATATTTTGACCCCCACGATCGATCGTCAGTCTTACGCGATCGATCACCAAAATGTTATGTTCCTCGGCGATCGCCATGTCCCACGCGATCGATCGCCTTGACTACGAGTTGGTCGCGATCACGCGATCGATCACCAATATGTTAAACTGCCTTAAAATTTTCCCTGTCGTGGTGATCGATCGCCACATGGCTCGCAATCGATCGCCCGACTGAAAAATTCAGAACATGGCAATTTCAAACTTATCCTCGATTTTCCACCATTTTTACCACAATTCTTACCTAAAAAACATCATACAAGTTAGAATGAAGCATTCCTACAACATTCTATATACTTATCCCTTTCTTAACCTAAGTTCATGTGCTTCAATTCAATTTATAACAAATCAACACGTATCAACTTGCATGAACATGTGTAAATGAAAACTACTAAGTATGAGATCAACATGTTCAAGTGATAATCCTTACCAAGTATCTTTACTTCCACTTCACAACAAGTTCTTCTCTTGATTTCAAGCCAAAAGCCAAGAAAAGTCATGAGAGAGCATAAGAGAGTTGGAGAGTGTTTTTGTAGAGATTTTTAGGTGAATTATGGTGTTGTATGTGTTTTCAAGCTGATATTCCACATATATATATGGCCACAAAATAATGTCAAATTCATCATATGTCAAGTGGACTCCATGTAGCCTACTATGCATCAAATATATGCTTCCATGTAGACTACTATACCAATTGTACATTAAAACATGTATCACCACAATTCCAACAATGCCATATAGTTGGTCCCAACTTATTTCATGTCATTTCATAGTATACTTTCCTATCATACATGAACATCATTTGATTGTTCCTAACTATGTTTAGTTCATTTCAACATAAACATTATTCCTTTCATCATCTATTAATTAATTCATTTAGTCTTTTATACTCGATTCAACCTGAACCTGAGTCCACATCATGCTTATAATGATCATATCATTACCAATATAAGTTACTTAACATATCTGGATTACCTTTAGGTATTGTCACATAATTTTACCATAATCAAATGACACATTCATGATTCATGTCCAGGCATTACATAATGGCTCGATTTAATAATCTACATCCACCTAAATTCGTGGTATAGAGGGTTCTGAGCGAGCTGAATCCTGACTGAAGGAGATTGAACATCTATTCAGGCTGATAGAGTATCCAGAATCTTGAAAAAACTGCCACTTGCCTTATATCAATTGAAGGATAGTGCACAATCTTGGTGGGAAGCCCTGAGATTGGTTTAGTTGAAGCTGGCATTGAGATTACTTGGGATGTGTTCAAGGCCCAGTTTATGGACCAGTATTCACCTCCATCCTACTATACTGCTCAGGAAAAGGAATTTAATAATTTGCGGCAGGGAAACATGACTGTTGAGAAAGGTAAAATGTAACCGGTTTGTCAATGGATTGCATCCTACCCTATTTACTTTGGTGACTGTTGGCTCGCCTACCACTTATGCTGATGCAGTGGAACAGGAAAAGATGGTCGAATGAGGACTTAGAAGGGGAAGTCCACAGTTTCTTCCTCTGTAGTTACTCAACAACCTACTTTGTGTTCTAAGGGTAAACTATTCAAGAAGAAAGGCTATTCTTCCTCATCTTCTGGTTCCAGTGGATCTCAACATAGGAGTTTTTATACTGGTCCTTACTGTATTCGTTCTGGTGGGATGCATACCGTGGATCAATGTCGAGGTGTGTTAGGTTTATGTCGCAACTGTGGGCAAGAAGGTCATTTTGCTCAAGTTTGTCCTAACCGAGGTATGTTTCCTTTGCAACCTCAGCAACAATTTTTTGGACCAACTACTCCTACTATTCCTATTACTCATATGCCATCATTTCAGTAGTCAAATGTTCCATAGTACCGAGGATCTCGAGGTCAGACTATTTCAGGTCCTCCTGAGGCCAGAGTGTACGCCATGACTGAGGATCAAGCAAAGGAGGCTCCTGGTGGTATTATTGCAGGTATTTGCACGTTATGTGATTATCCTGCACATGTGTTATTTGATACATGAGCGTCCCACTCGTTCATATCACATGCATTTGTTGAATCGCATGATATTATATGTATTTCATTAGATGATACTTTATCAATAGCCACGCCAGAGAGAGGATTATCTTGTCTGAGTGGGTTGTGCATAATTGTGTGTTAATTTATGAGGATAATGTTATATTCTTAAATTGGATTGTCCCCCCTATAGTTCTTTGATTGCATTCTTGACACGTATGTTCTCTCTACCAATCTAGGTAATGTTGTTTGTTGTCATAGGGTAGTTCGATTCCGACCAGTTGATGGACCCAAGTGGAATTTCTATGGAAAGAGTTACCAAGCCAAAATTCCATTGGTATCTTCTCTTGAAATGTCCCAACTTTTATTTAGCGGGAATGAGGGTTTTCTTATCTATGCTGTTGATGTATAAAAAAAGGAGCCCTCGTTATCTGATATTCCTGTAGCAAAAGAGTTTCCTGATGTTTTTCCCGATGAGATTCCTTGTTTCCCTCCTCATCGAGAAGTTGAATTCAGTATTGATATTTTTCTGTGAACTATACCTAGTTCCAAAGATCCTTATCGTATGGCATCGTTGTAATTGAAAGAATTGAAAGAGCAATTACAGGATCTTCTCGATAAGGGCTATATTCGACCGAGTATATCACCTTGGGGAGCTCCAGTTCTGTTTGCTTGAAAGAAAGATGGTACTATGCTAATGTGCATTGATTATAGGCAATTGAATCAGGAAACTGTGGAAAAAAAGTACACATTGCTTTGTATCGATGATTTATTCGATCAACTTCAAGGCACTTCTATTTACTCAAAAATCGATCTTCATTCTGGTTATCACCAGGTATGTGTTCGAGAGGAATATGTACCTAAAACTGCTTTTCATACTAGGTATGGCCATTATGAATTCTTGGTCATGCCATTTGGTCTCACTAATGCTCTCGTAGTCTTTCTGGATTTAACGAATTGAGTTTTCCGGGATTTCTGGATTGATTTGTTATCATCTTTATTGATGTTATCCTCGTCTATTCAAAATCCAAAAGAGGAGTATTTTGAACATTTGAAGTTGGTACTTCTAACTCTTCGCATTGAGCGTTTACATGCCAAATTGTCCAAATGTGAATTCTAGATGGACAAGATTGTATTCTTGGGCCACGTAATTTCTCGACATGGCATTTCTGTTGATCCAACTAAGGTTGAAGCAGTGTGATAAGTGTGATTTTACACTTATTTTGCTATGAAATTATAGGCGTTTTTGTATGGATTCCTGGATGATTTTACGATTTTTGGTATATTTTCATTGATTTTAGGAATCTAGGTAGAAATGCATTAAAGTGGAGGATTTGAACTAATTAACGATGAAAAGGAACAAACCGAGCTAACATGTCGAAGAAGGATAAGAATTATTATTTCTTTGAATTTGTTTGGATAGATGTTGGTTTTTCGATCAGAATTATGTGTTTTGGTATTGCTTTATGTCTTGTAGGAATCCAGGTAACTACATGGTTTGTGGACTAAAGGGTGCAAAAACTGATCAAAATGGTGTATTGATGTAAAGGTCTCAAATTTTCCACTCAAGAGACAGGCGTAACTAAGCCATTCTGAGGCGTAAATACGCCAAGGCTACTTCAATTGCAATTTGTGAAGAATTAAAGTAGGCGTAAATATGCCAATCTGAGGCGTAAATATGTCATACAGTCATAAATATGCGAATCTGATGCGTAAATATGCCATACAGGAGTAAATACGCCTGTATTGAAGCGCAAATACGCCAGCTACACGGGAAGCCAGAATTTTAACACATCATCGGCGTAGATACGCCAGTATCATTGGCGTACCTTCCTTATCTGATACACTCGGATTCTATGGGACTTGGACTGTTTTAGGGGACTCTTGGCTCAGAATTTACCCTACAATATCAGCCTCCACCATACTCCATCCTCAATCTTCATCCATACATCACACCATTGAAGAAGAAGACATACCGGGAGAGACGAGGTGACGCAACAGCACAAGGTGTCAGCGCCTAGAGTTATTTAGTATTTCTAAACTTAGTTCTACTTGTATTCTCATATTCTAAATGTTTAATTTGTTTAAATACATGATTTTACATTGTTATTTGATTATGATTGTTGGCTAGTTTTATTGTCAAGACTTAGGGGGATCCCATGTATTGAACCCATGATTTAAATTATGTTTTGATTGATTCTTACTAGTCTAAGTGCATAAATTATTGTTGTTCATCTTTTAAGGGATTGATCACCCTTAAATGATTATTGTTACGATTGAATTGACCATAGGATATTGCAATACGACATAATAAATTAGGCTGTGGGTTTAGATTGAGACTGACCAAGTAAAATCGAACACACGTGTGATAGCAATAGGTTTACCACAATCGAAGGCTAGTATTTTTCATAAATCGACATACAATATTGAGTGTTAAATAAATGCATGACCATTGCCTTGTGCATCTTAGTATTAGATTTGTTATAACTGGACCAAAGTATAACAAGTGCATTAGGAAAACTCGTCACCTTAGAATGTTTGAATTCAAATCTTAACTAATAGACGAATTATGGGGGATTACACGGGTGAACCAAAAGTCTTGATAATTGTCTCTACCGATCTTATTCTTATTCATTCTTATTTGTTGAGTTGAATATCGAGTTATTAGTCAAATTAATATAATTTCCATCACTAATTATCGTAGGCTAAATATAGTTAAACTAGTTGATTTTGATAATTATTTTCTAATCCAAGTGAGTTCGACAACCTTTTCTTAAAATCTACTATACTAAAACTTGACACCGTGCACTTGCGGTATAATCACTACACTGGAATTTTCTGTTTAAACAAATAGCGATCACAGTGTTAAACTTGCCAAGACCTACCAATGTTCTTGAGACCCGAAGCTTCATGGGTTTAGCTGGTTATTATCGTCGTTATATTAAAGGGTTTTCAAAAATTGCTAAACCTATTACCCAGCTGACATAGAAAAATCAGAAATTTATTTGGTCAGATGAATGTGAAGCAAGTTTTCTTGAACTGAAGACTAAACTAACCACTGCACCTGTACTTACTATTCATTCAGGTACCGGAGGATATGTTGTATGCACAGATGCATCTTTAAAAGGTTTGGGCTATGTATTGATGCAACATGGCCAGGTGGTTGCTTATGTGTCTCGCCAACTGATATCATGAAAATCGATACCCGTACATGATTTGGAATTGGCGGCAATTGTTTTTGCTTAAAAAAATTGGCGCCATTCTTTTTATGGGGAAAAGTTTGTTATTTATTCGTACCAAGAGCTTGAAATATATATTCTCTCAATCTGATCTTAATATGAGGCAACACAGATGGATGGATCTTTTGAAGGACTTCGATTGTGAGATTCAATATCACCGTGGACAAGTGAACGTTAATGCTGATGCCCTTAGCCCTGAAGTTCATGATTATGTTCTAGCTTCTGTTCATACTGATAAAGTACATAAGGATATCTATACTTCTGGGTGAACTTTTCACTCACATGGGAATCCAGTCACTGTCTCTGCATTACATGTTGAACCGAAATTGATTTCTAAAATCAAGAAAGCCAACGTAAAGATTCTCAGAATCATAAATCTAAAGAACTTATATCTGCAAGACTTCCTTTTGGCTTTCAGATATCTTCTGATTGTTCCTTACGACTTAATGGTCGGTTGGTTGTTCCTGATAATTCTGATTTGAAATCTGCCCTTCTTCGTGAATCACATTGTAGTAAATATAGTATCCACCCTGGATGTCGGAAGATGTATATGACTATGAGACCCCAATTTTGGTGGAGACGTATGAAGAACGATATTGCTGAATTCATTTGCAAATGGTTGGTTTGCCAACAGGTGAAAGCCGAACGAAGAAACCTGGAGGGTTACTTCATTGTCAGGAAATTCCCCAATGGAATTGGGAACACATTGTTATGGATTTTGTAACCCATCTTCCTCGATCACCACCAAAGGATGTGATACTATTTGGGTTATTATTTACCGACTTTCTAAATCTGCACATTTCATTCCATACAAAAGAACTTATCCTCATAAGAAGATGGCTCATTTGTATATCGATAATATTGTGAGACTGCATGGTGTTTCTGTCTCAATCGTTTCTGATCGTGATCCCAGATTTACTTCTAAATTTTGGAGTAGTTTTCAAGATGCTATGGTATGCATTTGGCAATGAGTACTGATTATCATCCTCAGACTGAAGACCAAATTAAGTTTATCACCTTTATTGTGGGAATAAATTGGTGAAAAACAATTGAACGGACCTGATATGATATAGGAAATGAATGACAAGGTTCAGTTAATTAGGCAACTATTGAAGGCCGCACATGATCGTCAAGCAAGTTATGCTAGCAAGCGAAGATGACCCTTATAATTCCATAAAGGTGATCGTGTGTTTCTGAAAATATCTCCATTTCGAGGCGCTATTCGTTTTGGCATGCGAAGCAAACTATCACCTCAATATGTTGGCCCCGTATGAGATCCTTGATCGAGTTGGAGATTTTGCTTATAGATTAGCATTGCCTCTAGCTTTATCTGTATTTCACGATGTATTTCATGTTTCTATGTTACGAAAATATGAACCAGATCCATCACTATGTACTTCAACCTGATGAGGTTGAACTTGATCCTTCGTAATCCTATATTGAACATCCCGTTTGCATTTTGGATCGGAAGGATAAAGTATTACGTAACAAATCCATTCCCCTGGTACGAGTACAATGGACACGACATGGCGTGGAAGAATAGACGTGGGAATTTGAAAGCAAGATGCGAGAATCTTATCCACATTTGTTTGATTCTGCTCCATTGTATTCCATGTATCCTGTTTTATATCCTGGTCTGTATTCTGATTTTAGTTTTGATATGTATTATGGCTGGTGATATGATATATGCTTGTAATGTGATATGTAAGTATGCTTGAGATTTCGGGACGAAATCTTTTCTACTGGGGGAGAAATGTGATGTCCTGATATTTGATTAACAATAATTACATTAATTTGTTAATTAATTAGAATTTAATTAATTAGAAGTGAAATGAATGATATAACTGTCAATTGACAGTCGAGTCAGAACATGATGAATGAAAAATATATTTTTGAAATATTTGGAATAACACCAAAATTTTGTTAAAATAATTTAATAAACATAAAATTTGTATTAAATCGATATATTTATTTTTTGTGATTGAAATAGGAACACGAAGTCAGGTGTGTACTGTACATGTATTGTACATGCACTAGTACACCGGTGACATCCGATGTTCATAATTGGTCGAGAATTAATATATATCGGTGTACGACGTAAAACACAAAGTAAAACATGCAACAAACACATTAGTAATGAAAAACACACTAAAACATTCGAAAACATGCATTTCTCGCGCGACCACCGACCACAATTATGCTCTGTTAGCCGCCGTCCGACCACATCTCGACGAGCCCAACCTACCACCATGTCCACAACTCACGGCGCACCTCTCTATACAAAATAATCGAAGTTTGGCATCCGAAAAGTGGTTCGATTTTGCCTTGGAACAGACGAAATCGCGTAGGCTAGGGTTTATGAACTTTTGGTTCGATTTCTTCAAATCTACCACGAATTGGATGAAGCCAAGGCAACAAATCTCTTCCTTGCACATGGATGAGACTTTCTACACTGGCCGCAGCCTCTACCGCCGCCGGAGCTTGTCGGAATCGGAGGAAAAGCACGCTTGAACTATGCGCAATTTGGGTAAAATTTGACGTCCGATTTTTCCGACTTTGCTTTGATAATACCAGTTAATTTGGACTACAATTGGTGAAAAATACTTTTAATTGGTGAAAAATAATTTAACACATTAAATTATGATGTAATTACATCAATTTAATTACCCTAAATTGGTTAAGCTGTGACTAAAATTGATAACCAATTTTTAATGATTAGTTTATTGAATTGTGAATTTATATTGATATAAAGTGAATACATCGACTCTACAAGCTCAAATCGGCCTCATATATCAAGAAGTAAATGTAAGTTGCGATCGGGTAACATAAGACAAGTATCTGTATATTTGATATATGATTTGGTGAACTATGTGACTTATGTGAAATTATGTGGCTACGTGATTATATTTAAATTATGTGGCATACATAATATGATTGGCACATCGATGTATGAAATTAAATATTTTGTTATCACACATCATTGGTTTATAAATACATCGATGCATGGCATACATGTTGAGCTATGATCCTTGGCTACCCTGATATTGTTGATTATGAGATTGATTCAGGAGTTAGGTCACTATACTATGTCTAGCCTTAAATGGTCCAAAAATACATAGCCATTCGTGGCTCCTATGTTGATTTAGTGGTTAGAACACGATACTATGTCTGACAGTGCGTGGCCTATAAGACAGTCATTCGTGGCCCCTATTATATGTCAAGATAGGAGACTGATAGTGATCTGAGTGTCTATCTGAGTAGTCACTATTCTTGACTTGATATAGATTTGATTGGTTCTAATATATTCGGATATTCTTTTATTGGCTCAGATATGATACTGACATGGCATGTATTACACTGCATGACATCATATATCACATTTTATGGAACCATGTTGTATATTCAATTATCGTTCCATATTGGGCTTTTGAGCACCCCAATGGGGCTGTTATTGTCTTTGTGTGTGGACAATGCCAGATAATACAGGTGGCCAGGACCCCCATAGAGGGCACGTCCGGTGGGAGTCACACTTGAGGTTTTATTTCTGTTTATCCCATTAGTCTATTTACCAGGGTGTGTCTCTGGAATGTGATGGGTTTTTGTATTTAGTTTATTTTAGCCCATTATGACTATGTATTTATTAGTTTGATATGTGTATGTTGGTAAACTGATGGTATCTACATATATTTTCAGTATGTCTATTGATATTGGTGGTATGTTCCTCGTACGATGAGGTCATGCAAAAGTTTTTAGGACCACATGCTAATAGATGTTAAACAAATCTTCCACTGTTTACGCTATAATTATCATTGCGTGATCCTTAATCACATAACTAGGATTAGGCCCTCACAATAAATCTTCTCTATTTGAATTACTTCATCTTTTGCGCTCTTGTTTGGAGTTTTGATTTCTTAGTTTGTTTATGTTTAAATATTAATATTCACCCAATAATCGTAGGCTAAATATAGTTAAACTAATTGAAATTGGTACTTACTACTAGTTTGAGCTCGACAACCTTTTGTTCAATTCACTATACTAAAACTTGACAACCATGCACTTGCGGATAAATCGTACACATCTAGATTTATATTGTTAAATAAAGTGAAGATCAAGTTTTTGGTGCCGTTGCCAGGGACTAGTTTAAGTACAAGGAGATTAGTTGATTGTAATTTAGCCATTTATTTTTATTTTTTTCTTACTACTCTTCACTACTAATATTTGATCTACTCTTGCAGGAATTATCCTTGTTTATGTTATGGAGTGAACGACCTACACTTGAGCCTTTTGACCCCAAAATTGAATGAACCCGTATTACAAGGCTAAGGCAAGCCAAAACACTCATTGCTGATAACGTGGTAAACGAGGAGGTGTCTGAGACGTGATCACTAATGGACTATGCACAACCATCATTCCAATGGTCATTGTCTAGCATCACTAGACTAAGCATCCATGATAACAACTTTGACATTAAGCCTGCTATCATTCAAATGATCCAGCACTCAGTCCAAATTGGGGGATCGACTATTGATGATCACAACGTTCATATCTTCAACTTCTTGGAGATATGTTGTGAGGATCGGTCCTAATCGTATGTTTAATTATGACACAATGATGATTATATTGTCAACCGGGGAAGATTAGTTTTAAAAGTACCAAGACTTGGCCCAAAAAAAATTCTTTTTTCGGTAAGATCACATGATCAAGGACATGTACGACGAAGTAGCATCCAATGTGAGAACGTTCAATGGGGGGACAAGTGAGTTCTTGATCACTATTGGATTGCATCAAGGGTCTGCGTTGAGTCATTTTCTGTTCGCCCAAGTGATGGATGAGATAACAAAAGACATACAGACTAGATTACCTTGGAACATACTTTTTTGCTGAGTATGTTGTGTTAATCGATGAGACAATGGCAGGGGTAAATGCCAAATTGGATTTATGGAGAGAGACGTTGGAATCAAATGGTTTTAGATTAAGTAGTTCTAAAATGGAATATATGGAGTGCATATTTAGTGGTCGTTCCTTTCGGGATTCCGATGTTGTATCACTCAGTGGTCAAGAGGTATCGATGAGCAGTAAATCTTGATACCTAGGTTCAATTATGCAAAAGGATGGAGATATTTACAGTGACGTTAACCATGAGATTCAGGTTAGCTGGTTGAAATGGAGAAACGCCACCGGAGTTCTATGCGATCGTAATCCTTTGAAAATGAAGGGAACGTTTTATAGACCCGTCGTTAGACCCACAATGTTGTATGTGACGGAATGATGGGCACCCAAGAGGAATCATATCCAAAAGATGAGTGTGACAGAGATGTGTATGCTTCGATTGATGTGAGGTAAGACCAGAAGAGATGAAATAAGGAAAGAAGATATTCGAGCTGGAGTAGGTGTAGCTTGCATAGAAGAGAAGATGCAAGAAAGCTGCCTACGTCGGTTTGGTCATGTTCGATGTAGGCCCAGCAGTGTACCTGTGCGTCGAGTGGAGTCCATGGATTTCGTCTAGTTCACGAGAGCGAGAGGATGATCGAAGAAGACTTGGCTCGAAATTATATACAAAGACTTGGAGTGCAAGGGGATTACAGAAAATATGTTGACCGATAGAAGCGTTTGGAGAAGATTGACGCATGTGTCCGACCCGACTTGATTTGCTCTATTGTTCATGTAGTCTACCCCAATTCATTATGATTAAAGGCTTAGTTGTTGTTGTTATTGTTGTTGATAAGATTACATATATACATTTTTAGTCAATACTGAAAATATATTTAATACTATTTTCTCATCCATCATAATTTCACATAATTCATTAATCAAGTAATAATATAATTCCCACACTTCATACTTAAAAATACATCTGCTCGGGCCATATTTCGGGGCATAAGTTCTTATTAAAAATCCTTTTACATAACTGGGACGCAGAAGTACTTGATAAAAATAACCTGAAATCCTTCGCCTGGAGCTCTGGTACTTCTCGATGCTTCCTCTCGAGCATCCGCATGATGTCTACATATACTCTATGTCATGCCCATACAACAAAGACGCAGCCCCACAACAGGATTCGGAAACCCAGTACGAGAAACGGGTAAAATCACAATAGTATAACAAAGTGTCATGCGATGCTTGTCGTGCATGAATGTAATGCATGTACGATATAACAATCTCAAAATGTCGATATGTCCGGAATCAAAGGAAAGATCATCAACAATATCAAGATCGAGCAGAGGGTGGCGACACACAAAATGCGTTGTGTTGTGCCTAGCATCCCTCGTGTCTATGTCTGACGACAACGTGTGTAACTACAGTTTCTACCTAAACTGTATGTTATCGTCATGCCCAGCGTCCCTATGACACTATAGATCTCATCAAAGTCAAATGGTATCAAATGAGCAATAAGATCAATATGATATGCTCAATGTCCATGCATCTCCATGTATTGTGTAATCTCATATGATGCAGCTCAATATATCATGTAATCGCATATCATGCAGTTCAATGTATCATATAATCACATATACTGCATTCCAATATGTCATATAATCACATATGAATCACATAATGTGTGGGGTCCTCGTTACTTAATCCACTATGTATCAGTTCATTATACATATGTGAGTAAGAATTAAGTAAAACATACACTGATTAAGAGTTTACTTATGTAGGTTGTTACAATACTTACACAAATCTTGTCATAATATACATCATATGTACAGTAAAACAGCCTAGACTCGTACAACTCCTATGCAGTGTTTCAACTCGCAGCGGAATAAGACTCACAATCCCGTTCTCCCACGTCTATGAGTCCCTACAGAAACAATCACACAACATGAGTATAGATAAACAACTATCCAAGTGCAATATCAATAAAACATAAACGATAAAGCACTATAAACATCAAATGTGATTGTCCTGTATCATGCATCATTAAATGCAAATATGTCATGACATGTCTCATTCCTCATCATATTATGACCAAACCAATATGATATGCCTATCTCAGCTCAATATGTCAGTGGAACCTCCTCACATCTTCATATTAGCAGCACATATCATAGTACCGTCCTCACATATTATAACAGCCAGAGCATATACCCAACCGGCGTATATCTCTCATGCCAAAGCATATGTACCATACCTATCGTGGCAACAATCTCAGCCAAAGCTCGCATATCTATCGTGGCACCGATCTCCGCCAAAGCATATGCTACACATCTATCGTGGCATCCATCTCAACAATATCAATATCATGAATGTACATGCATATGATATCACTAATCATATGATACCATGCTCACATCATCATCATAACAATATCATATACTCGTACGTCAAAACGTACCTGTTATGTGACACAAAAGATATAAATTAGGCGTCAATGTCTAACCGCCTCGTTGCCCCGTCCCCTGTGATGATGCTACAACAATATGAACAATATA
Source organism: Haberlea rhodopensis (assembly GCA_907163345.1). NCBI lineage: Eukaryota > Viridiplantae > Streptophyta > Magnoliopsida > Lamiales > Gesneriaceae > Haberlea > Haberlea rhodopensis. Next base: position 1,466,981 of record CAJQUN010000111.1, read on the forward strand.
ACATGTTACCATAGGCTTCAAAATTAAATTCTACAAAAATCTTACATTTTTCAAAAACTTAACCCTGGCGATCGATTGCCATTTTTCCCTGATCGAGCGCCAACATGTTCTGTTTCAGCGCGATCGATCGCCACTATCTCGCGATCGATCGCCAAAGTGTTCTGTTTCCTCGCGATCGATCGCCGTGTTTTCACCGATCGATCGACAAGTTATTTCACCGCCTTGTTTTTGCTCTGTCTTCGGCGATCGATCGCCATAGGGCTCGCGATCGATCGCCGATGTCTGAAAAATTCAGAACATGGCGATTTTGAGCTTATCCTCATGGTGTATTTCCTACAACTCGAAAATTTACATTCCAACATGTTTCATGCAATATCTAGTAACATATAAACATGTTTCTCTCATCATACCACAAACTTCTTTGCATCATAACAAGTAATAATCCTATCCATAAACACTTGGTACTTAAGTTCACATAATGCATAGATAACTACATATCCAAGCTTAAAATCATAAATTCCTTACCAAGAAGTTATGAAATCACTTCACTCTACTTTCTAACTTGATTACCAAGTGAATTCCAAGCAAAAGATGTAAGAAGAAGTAAGGGTTTGGAGAGGTGCTTGTGTAGAGAATTGTAGGTGAGAAATGGTGTTGTATGTGTTTGGAAATCTGATTTAGCATGCTATTTATACTCTCCCACTTGCACACAAATGCAAATACAAATCCTCTCAAATGCATGCCAAATATAAATTCCAACTATGTATTACATTTCAAGTCTCTTTTCCACTTTAACCCACCAATGTTCAATCCCTCACAAATGTCTATGTTATAACCTCACTTCACTTGCTTTGATTGTTCATATATACATAGTCATTTTATTACTTGTCATCCACATTTTATTCATGCATGGCATTACGCATACTCGGTTCAACCCGAACCCGAGTCCACATCGTACTGTAATTAATCATAATTACACCATAATCATATCACACATGTATACGTCATATCGAGGCATGACATAATGACAAATAAATAATACCCCGGGAACATCAGTGATAGAACTGGTTTTTTACGTAGCTCGGACCAATACTATATCTACCGAGTACTCCTCGAATCAACCTCAAGATCTATTCATCTGATCATTTACACCTCAATTATATCATCAAAGTGTTCAATTACTTCATTATATCAAGTTTATAATCCTTACATTGACCCTTAGCAAATTTCTTAAAATTTCAGATACATGCTCATATTAATTGGCTCATAACGTTTCCAATACTTAACCAAATTACATGGGTCTAATTTAGTTTGAAAGCTAACTAAAATATGACATTTTATATGTTTGACACTTCCCCAAATTCGTTCATATACCAAAAGCAAATTGGGTATAAACATTACTTATGCAAAATAGGGGAATTTCTAAGTTCCAAAGTGACCACGTTTGTAAAAACTTCATAACTAATTCATACGACATCCAAATGACCTAATTCTAGTAAGAGAATTTAGATAACTCAAAATTCTAAAATTCATCTTTTATGAACTTTAATCTAATTCGTTCATCTTGAGGTACATGTTTATCAAACGTCTCAGCTTAAAAACTCGAAGTTACCATATTTCCAGATTTGACACCAGCATAACTTTTGCATACTAACTCCAAATTAGCTGAATTTACTATCAAATCAAAAGTAAGTCAAAGATCTACAAACTTTCTATTTACCTCAACTTCAAATTTGGAACAAAGTTTTCCCATAATTTCGAAGAACACACTGCATGTGACATGCAGACTATATTTGTGCACAGTTTAGTGAAATAATCATTACTTTATCATTTTAACTCCAAATTAGCTGATTTTGGTGGCCTGTTAAAGCTAACTTAAAGTACTACAAGTTGTATTATGGATACCATTTACAATTTCGAAGCTTAAGAATACTGAAACTTCGAAACAATATGCTGCATGTAACACAAAACTGCAGATCATTTGACAGCAAGTTTTATTCATGCCTTGCACTAAAATTCGACCCTTGGACATAATTTCAAGTTGCTAAAACTTAAAATCCATGTTATACCTGTCTTGATGAATTAAGCACAATCCAGCCCTTGAGTCAACCCAAGCTCCATTCTCCTTCCAAGCTCTTCTTTCTTCCTCAATCTAGATCCAAACTTCAAACTTCTTGTTCGATTCTCTTCTCCAACCTTGTAGCTTTCAAATTCAAGCTTGCATTGTATTTTACTCACTTTTGGGACTGATTTGGGGAGGATTTTAGGCTGGAAATAACGTGGAGTTTTCAAAATTATGGGGAGGGAGAAGATGAAGAAGTAGTCTTGCAGGGAAGGTGGGAATTTGTGCAAGAAAAGTGAGTGGGGTATTAGTTTCTAGGCTTGGGGGAGAAGTTTCTACACAAGTGACATCCACTAATCCACATGTCATGTGGTTGAAGTGTCCAAGGTGGTGTTGTAGGATTTTAAATGTCCCGGGTTATGTATTAGTTCTTATGTTAGGAGATTAATTAATTAGTGACATGTGCTCTCCAAGTGTCATGTGATCATGCACATGCACATGCATAAAAAACATGTTCCAATTGTTGTTTGTGCCATCATTGTCCGAACATCTTAATTCGTAGTCTATACTTTTAATTATCTGGGTTTTGCATAATCATTGATAATATGGATTAATTAGTAACGTGGCCTTACATTTCTCTCCACTTATAAGATTGCGTCCTCGAAATCACAAAAGATATGCAATGAAATCATCTTTTATTCCGTTTGATTCTTACATATACATCAAATAGTCATAGTTATTATACATGGGATAGAAATTTCAAATAAATGTGGCCATTTTGGCCTCTAGTTCCCATGTTGACTCCTCTGTATCATGACGATTTCATTGCATCAAAACAATGGAATGGTTTTATTTCGTAGCACTTTCTCCTTCATGTTCAAAATCTTGACAGCCTGTTCAATATAGGACAAATAACTGTCCACTTCAATCTCCTCAGGCTATAGAACATGAGATGGATTCTGTTCATACTTTTTTAACATGGATACATGATAAACATCATGTATCAACGATAACTGCTATGGCAAAGCTTTGGTATGTCACCAAACCAATCCTTTACAAAATTTGATAAGGGCCGATGTATCGAGGTGACAGCTTCCCTCGACTCCTGAACCGCATAGTTCCAGGGAATGGCGATACCTTGAGAAATACTCTATCACCGACCTGGAACTCTAATGGTTCCCTTCTTTTGTTGGCATAACTGGATTGTCTATCTTGAGCTGCCTTCATACGTTTTCTGATCAGTTCTACTTTTCCTTGCATCTCCTCAGCAAATTCAAGATGTGCCAATTTCTTTTCGCCAATCTCATTCCAACATACAAAGTGATCGACACCTTCTGCCATATAAAGCCTTGAATGATGTCATTTCGATAATTAGTCTAAAAATTATTATGATATGATAATTCCACCAACGCTAGAGATTCTTGCCAATTCCTACCAAAATCCATCACTTCTGGTAGTACATATCCTTTAGGGTCTGGATAATTTTCTCAGTCTAACCATCAGTTTGTGGATGGTAGGCGGTACTCATTGCTAACTTAGTACCTATGGTACTCTGAAAACCGTTCCAAAATTTCCATACATGGAAACTGGAACACATATAGGAACCACGCCATCCACATATAATCGTGCCACCTTCTTGTAAGAGTAGGTACGTTCATATGGTATCAGATGTGCTGACTTCGATAATATGTCAAACACAACCCAGATTGCATCACTATGTATGTTCGACCTGGGTAAATGAGTTACGAAGTCAATGGCAATGTGTTCCCAGTTTAACTATGGCACTTCTAAACTCTGGAGCATCCCGCCAGTTCTCATTCTCTCTGCTTTAATTTGCTGGCATGTCAAACATCTTGCCACAAACATGGCAATATCTCTCTTCATACCTTCCCACCAAAAGTGAGATTTCAGTGTGTGGTACATCTTACGGCTTCCGGGACAGACACTATGACAACTGCAGTACATTTCCTGAAGCAAAGCTTCTTTCAAATTTGTAAGATTTGGTAACACTAGTGTAATGACTCAAAACTTTTACACGATTTAAATGATCATGCATAAACATCATGACTCATATAGGATCATTTGATGTGCATAAATATGTGGTATATTGTGAATATGAAATAGTTGACATATATATATGGATATGTGATACTGTGTTGGATTCTATTGAATTCATGACTTGAGTGACAATTGTGAGACAAATTAGGTATTATAAAATGATGAGGAAAAGTCGGTTTCATAATATCGAGAATATGGTTAAAAGTATGAATATACAAAGTTGAGTGATTTAAGTGTAAGAGATTAGAGACTTGAAGGTCTAAAGTGCAATATGTCATATAAGTCATATTTATCTATTGCTACTTGAAGGAAACTTATCAGATTTTTATGCCAATTTTGTTTCTTCATCTAAGCCTTGAGGGAAAGCTATCAAAACTCGATAGAAACTCAAGTTTTGTTCCAAAAAGTTGTAGAGAAAGGTATACATATATTTATACTCTTGTTTTTCTATGTTTAAATGATGTGTTTATTGATGTTGGTTGAGAAGTAACATAGGGTTTGCATGTGTTAGATAAAAACATGTATGTTGAATAGATTTTGATGTTATACATGAAGTGAAGAGGTTTAAAGAAGGTATAAGATGTTTTGGAAAGAAAGAACATGTTTTAGAAATCTGCTGAAAAACAGAACTTTTATGTTCTGGTATTTTGAGTTTTGACACTCTTAGACTTTGATTTTGATATTGGTGTTCAAATCAAAGTTGTATTATGTTGAGTTATCTTTAATTGGATAGCAAATTCAAGTAATTTGGAGTTATATTGCATGAGTTAAGTTAGTTTTACCAAACTGTGTACATGTGGATTTATGAAACCTGATGTTCTTGGCTATTTTCATTTATGAAGATGATTGAATTACCTTAAGCAATTCAAAGATGAATTGTAGAGCTTTGAGTTATCTTTAATTTGATACCAATTTGGACTCATTTGGAGTTCATATGAATTAGTTATTAATTTTATACAAAAAAGGTGTCAAAATTGAAAAATAGAGAATTTTCCACTAAAATAGTTTGCCATATAGAGATCGATCGCCTCTCCTTAGATATCGATCTCTCAAGCCAAAATTTTGGGAAAATGGTTTTCTTTGATGATTTAAAGTATGGGAAGCCTAGTATGATCTATGCGGACTATGAAAACATGTTAAATGTAAATATTTGATGATTTATTAATGTGTTTGAGATAAATGTGTGTATAGGTCATAATCTCGAACAAGCTACAGATAAAGCGAATTAAAGAGTTCTTCGAGATAGGAATATCGTTTATGATTATATCCTATAACATGGCATTTAATTGTACATAAGCATATCATTTATGTTATATGAATTGAGTTTATTATGAGTGTACATACGTGTTATATAAGATGATTTTACGTGATGTGATGCTTTCATTATATTGACATGTGATTATGAATTGTGCATTCATGTGCATATATAAAAGATTAAAGACCTCTGTTATGGCTGCTAAGGATCTTGACAATGTGTTATTGTATTTTGAGTACGGTCAGAATTACATAATCAAAGAATATCGATCCTAAGTTAATTGAGAACTCAAAAGGGGATCTACAGAGTGCCGTGGCCATCTTGTGATCATGGATTGTTCCCCAATTCTAGTTGGTCCATAACAGAAGAACAAATAATCATACATACATGTATACATGTTAATTACTTGTTTTACAAGTTTTACTACATATATGATGAGGTGTATACTCATGTGATGTTGAATTTCGGTTATTCGTATATACTCAGTTATTGTGATATGTCCGAAATGATTATGTGTAATTGAGCATTAATTATGTTTATGTGAGGATGGTATTAATTTATTGGGTGTTGAATTAATAATTATGGTGAAATGCTTAGTCATGCGATGGCCATGACCTAGTAATGCATTTCAGGGTGCATGTTGGGAATTTGAATTATGGCATGGTTTATTTGGGGTGGGTGTCAATTGTTTTTGGTAAAGCATGTTTAATTGGAGTTTTGATGCATTTTAATTGAATAAATGCTATAAAATATCATGTGAGGATATCTTAAGACATCGTGCTATATACCGGGACACACTATATCATAACATTGCTTCCAAGCTACACCACACAATAATAACCATCATTAAACTTTTTCAACCCATACCTATCTGCAGCCATGCCAAGCTCAGCTAATGTGAATTCTGGTTGAGCAGTGTGGTATTTCTTGGTCATGTCATCTTTAGTGACGGAATATCAGTGGATTCCAGGAAAGTAGAGGCAGCGATGGAATGGTATGCGCCTACTTCAGTGCCCGAGATACGGAGCTTTCTTGGTTTGGCCGGATATTACCGACGTTTTGTCCAAGGATTCTCGAAGATTGCCAAGCCAATGACGCAGTTGAATCAAAAGGGAGTACCATTTTATTGGTCTGAGGCTTGTGAACAGAGTTTTCAGAAGTTGAAGCACAGGTTGACATCAGCACCAGTATTGGTGATTCCCACGGAGAACAAGAGATATGTTCTCTATACTGATGCATCACTTCAAGGCTTAGGATGTGTGCTGATGCAAGACAAGCATGTGATAGCTTATGCATCGAGATAGTTAAAGCCGCAAGAGACTAGGTATATAGTTCATGATTGGAACTGGCGACTATTGTATTTGCCTTGAAGATTTGGCGGCGCTACTTGTATGGCACTTCGTTTACCATTTATACAGATCACAAGAGCCTAAAGTTTCTCTTTACTCAGGCAGAGCTGAATATGAGACAGAGGAGATGGATGGACTTACTCAAGGACTATGATTGCGAAATTGAGTACCATCCTGGAAAGGCGAACCTGACAGCAGACGCCTTGAGCCGGAAAGTGAGGTGTAATGCTGAGGATGTCATGCAATTATCAGCCATGATGACCTCCTACTGTTATCTGGGCTATGACTTCGATGTGGATGCATCGCCTGTACGTGTATCGACCTTATTAGCTGAGCCAGATATTTATGAGAGTATCAGGAGAGCTCAGAAATCAGACGAGGATATACGGAGATGGTTATCATTGGTACGTATTGGACAGTCATCAAAGTTCAGAGTGGCTGAAGACGGTTCCTTGAGGATCGGTAACCGTTGGGTAGTTCCGAGTACGTCGGAGTTGGGTCAAGGAATCCTACAGCGGGCTCATAGCAGCAGGCTTAGTATCCACCCAGGAGGGAGGAAAATGTATAAGGATCTATGTGATCAATTTTGGTGGAAACGGATGAAGCGTGATGTCATCGCTTTTGTCAAGATGTGTTTAATCTGTCAGCAGGTTAAGGCAGAGACCTGGTGGTGAGCTGAAGAGCTTAGAGATACCGGAATGGAAGTGGGAACACATATCCATGGACTTTGTGACCCACTTGCCGATGACTGTTTCGGGTTTTGATGCCATTTGGGTGATTGTGGACAGACTGACCAAAATGGCTCACTTCATTCCATATAGTATGACCTTCACCTATTTGAGGATGGCTCAGTTATACGTTCGAGATGTGGTAAGATTGCACGGGATCCCTATTTCTATAGTGTCTGATCGTGATCCACGGTTCACATCTCATTTTTGGGAGGGTCTTCAGTCAGCTTTGGGAACTGAAGTTAGGTTGAGCACTGCATATCATCCCCAAACGGATGGCCAGACCGAGCATACTATACAGACGCTCGAGGACATGTTGAGGGCATGTGTATTGGAGTTTGATACTTCATCGCAGGATTCAGTGGCCTTGGTAGAGTTCTCATATAACAATAGCTACCAAGCAAGCATTCAGATGACTCCTTTTGAGGCCCTTTATGGCAGACGATGTAGATCACCCTTATGTTGGGACGACTTGGACCGTAAATCGGTCGGAGGACCATAGTTAGTTCGGGAAATGGAAGAGAAGGTAAAGGTGATAAGACAGAAAATGAAAGCAGCCCAAGACAGACAGGCAGCTTATGCTAATAAACGACGGCGACCGTTAGAGTTTCAGTTGGGGGATAAGGTCTTTTTGAAGATCTCACCTTTCAGAGGTGTTGTGCGATTTGGAATGCGTGGGAAATTGTTTCCGAGATATGTTGGGACGTACGGGATCTTGCAGCGCATTGGCACCTTAGCTTACCGACTGGCCTTACCACCTTCTTTGTCTGGTATGCATGATGTGTTCCATGTGTCTATGTTACGGAAGTATGAGCCGGATCCGTCACATGTGTTGCAGCCTTCTGAGGTTCAGTTAGAATCCGATGTATCCTACGTGGAACAGCCTGTTAGAATTCTGGATCGGGCAGATCGCTGACTTCGGAACAAGGTGATACCTATGATTAAAGTTCAGTGGGATCGCAGGGGTGTCGAGGAGGCCACGTGGGAGACGGAGCGACATATGGTGCAGCACTTTCCGGAACTATTTTCTGGTATGTGGTTTATGTTTTGTTTCGTTTTGGTAAGTGCATGCTGATTTCGAGGGTGAAATCTTATAAGTATGGGAGTATTGTGATATCCCCGAAATGATTATATGTAATTGAGCATTAATTATGTTTATGTGAGGATTATGGTATTAATTTATTGGGTGTTGAATTAATAATTGTGGTGAAATGCTTAGTCATGCGATGGCCATGACCTAGTAATGTATTTCAGGGTGCATGTGATGCATGTTGGGAGTTTGAGTTATGGCATGGTTTATTTGGGGTGGGTGTCAATTGTTTTGGTAAAGCATGTTTAATTGGAGTTTTGATGCATTTTAATTGAATAAATGCTATAAAATATCATGTGAGAATATTTTAATACATCGTGCTAAATATCGGGACACACTATATCATAACATTGCTTCCAAGCTATACCACACAATAATAACCATCATTAAACCTTTTCAACCCATACATATCTGCAGCCATGTCCCCATACCTCACTTCACCCTTCCACCACTCAATCTCTATCACTCATTTTTCCCCAATTTCTTCCCTCATTTTCGTCCAACATTTGAGCAGCAAGGAGTATGAAGCTTGGAAAATATTGGCTTAATTCTTGCTAAGGAAGTGGGGCAAAAGGGGTAAGGAATCTTATTATGTTATGGTTCAAATTATGGTTAATGTTTTGGTTGGAGTTAGATAAATTGTTGAGTGGAAATGGCGTGTGTAGTAGCATTTTGTTGAGAATGTTGTTTTGTGTAGTTACATGGTAGTATAATGGAGTATTTTGTATGTTGAATTGTGAAGTATGATAGTTTGTAGTATGTTTTATGGTAGCATGAGGATGGTGCTCGAAAATGGTGGTTTTCGCGATTACAGACAACAGCGATCGATCGGCTTGTTTTTCCCGATCGATCGCGAGCACCAGAGTGCGTGGCAGAGACTTTCCGCGTTCGATCTCGAGTTTGCGCAATCGATCGACGAAGTCCGCAATTGATCGGCATGTTTTCAGCAATCGATCACGGAATGGTGAATTTTGGGCATTGAGGCAGTAGCATCTCGCGATCCATCGGGGCCCATTGGCGATCGATCGCGAGAAGCCAAATTATGTGTTTTAATTATTTTGTGGGATTTTTTGGTATCGGACTATTATTGGCTCCTAATATTGGTTTGTATGAATGTGTAGAACCATCCCAGGTGGCAACACAACAAAGGAAGTAAAGTCCTACAAAATCCTACATTTTGGAAAGGTACGTAGAGAGACGTACGGGCACCCAACGGTACATGTATTTTATATACTCATTGAAATATGCATTGAGGATGCAAATATATATTAAATTGTGCATTGTGGATGCAAATACATGTTGAATTATGCATTATGATTGCATATGTGTATGTTGAACACTTGGTGCACATCCCATGAGTCATGGTTATATTGGAGTGATGATTTTAATGATTTGTCGCTGTCATTTGAAGCGATGATAGAATACTTGCCGCTGTCATATTGTAGCGAGGAATGAATATTTGCCGCCAAAAGTTGAAGCGAGGGTATTGCGGCGTGTCACATTTGAGCGAGGTTATTCAATGCCTCTAATATGTCAAAGCAAGGGGTATTAGTGCCGCTGTCATGACAAGTGAGGTGCATTAAAATACACTATTATAGCAGACTAGGGATTGGTGATTGGTGATAATGAAATGGTGATATGTCATGACATTTGTGAAACCATTAAATAATCCATTGATTATATTCATGAGTTATGATACAGGGACAACCAAAAAGGGAGCGTTTAAAATGCAATGGGAAAACAGGAAGTGTTTTGTAATTACGGTTTATGCATTTACGCTTTTAATCATGCTAAGTTTAATATGGATTATTATATGCTCATGATTTGGGGGCTGTCCTTGTAGATATGGATTATTATATGCTCATGATTTGGGGGTTGTCCTTGTAGGTACATCTTGGCATAAAGGGGCTAAGGTCTAGTTGACGCAGTGAGCTAGCGAATAGTGTTTTGATATAGAAGCTGGGATTCTTTTGTATAGTTTCTACTCTAGGAGTAGTGTAAATCTATAGGATTAACATTCATTTTGTTAGGAATGTAACTAATCCATTTGGAAATTATCTTGTAATCCTTAAAACTCAAGGCCTCAACATGAATTTGTATACTCTGATAATACACTTTAGCTCTACTTATGCCCTTATTTCGCACTTAAGGAACTAGGGTCCTTACAGAAGTGTTTTGTTTTAGAGAATCCAAAGTAAAGTCGACTCTAGAGGAAGGTGTAGAAGTCTTTTTGGAATATTTTGAAGTATGGATTCAAGGTTGGCCGGTTGATCTGTAGTTCTTCTCCCTCTGCTCATCATTGTACATATATGTGCATAAGTTTTTGGTATGGGTAGTGAGAGATACAACATGGCCAATTTTTGTGGCATATATGTCATCTGCAACGACTTAAATAATTTCCTATAGTAATGATATAGTCACAGTTATGTGTATGTATATAAGTGATGTGACTCCCTTACAGGATAGATGATAGGCGACACGCCTCATGTATTTACACGTGTATAAAAGAGATATGTGTATTTTGTGTAATGAAAAGGTAGGGTGTCACAACTACCCTGTTCTGCAGGCGCAACCAACCACCAAATGATATACTGAATCTAGACAGAGTGGTTAGATAGAATCTTTTCTTTTAACTTGTGAATGTACGGATCTATCTTTTGAGGCTTCTTAATCATCAAGATAATTTGTGGCTCAATCTGCAAGGTAGAAATAATGATATAATCTTGCTATGGCTGATAAGCCATCTAGAGGTGCACAAATCATCGTAGTTACTGCAAGAACATGGATCGATGCTGTTATGGCATCCTACACTTTTCGGCTCAATGCATTTGCCACTTGATTCAACTTTCCCAGTTGATATTGAATATCACAATCAAAATCTTTAAGTAAATCCATCCCTCGACTTTGTCTCATGTTCAGCTCTAACTAAGTAAATATATACTTTAAACTTTTGTGGTCAGAGTATAACTGTTCATTATACAAATGATATTGCTAGATATTCAAGGCAAAGACAATGGCTGACAACTTGAGATCATGAACATGATCTCAATACACATGTGGCTTCAATCGTCTTGAAGCATAAGCAATAACGTTACAGTTCTGCATCAGAACATATCCCAAACTTCCGACTGATGCATCTGCGCAAACTACAAACCCCCCTGATCCAGATGGTAAAGCTAACATTGGAAAATGTTTTCACATTCGTCTGACCCAATAAAACTCTGATTCTTATTGATCAACTGTGATAGGTCGGGATATCTGAGAAAATCTTTCGATGATACGCTTGTTATAACCGGCCAAACCCATAATATTCATGCTTGTTCTCAACGAGTTCATAAATGTCGAAACTGTCTTTTCAACTTAGTGAGATTCTAAACTAAAAAAACTATAAAATTTCACAATCGATACACATTGTCCCAATTTAAATTAGTTATATCATGACAATCTCTAAGTACATGAATATGTTCATCTTAGATTCAACAATTTATTCATTCAAAGCTTATATCCAAAGATCACGTTCATATGAACTTCTACCAGAAGATACCAACTTGACTTGCTAGATAATAATTTCTCTACCTTATACAATGATCTGAACCTATGATTTTCATTAGGTTCACTACTTAGTCCACGAAAGAATTAAACCTCCAGAAATTGCAAATCATGGAAAACACAATTTCTTAGTTCCCAAATTTTCAAATTCAAAATCTTTAAGTTCTTATTGTAATTTCAACAGTAGTCCTATTGAGGCTCCCAAAGTTCAAACGCATCGCTCTAATATTAGATGAACACTACACTTACATTATTTAGCTCATAAAGTGTAATCCAAATCTATATTCCTGAAGAACAATCAGGAATAATTTCATCACTTACAGAACCACATTCATTCAATACAGTCGGTTTAACTCAAGTTTCCTAAACACGAGAAAACTTAGCATTTCATTTAATTTCGAAGTCGAGGCCTATAACATCAATTCCTAACTCCAAATCATGGACAACCATATATTATCCCAAGTAGAATTTTACATAGGTTATTCATTAAAGGTATTTAATCGCATCATTTATAGATCAATTCAACATGATTTGTTGTCATCACATCCTTAGGCTATAATTTCAATCGATCAATATATCACACTAAGAAAGGGTATACAATCAATCTCTATGTATATATATCACAAGATAAAGTTTCTTTTACAACTGGAATGCCATATAGTCTGGCTCTTTCTTTGTAGCATCAACTGCATACATCGAATATCTCACATTTCCTATGGATATCAACCGAAACATCTCCATACCAAATACTAATATATTTTTAGTCCCGGACCCTCTGATATAAAAATTTTCCATTGGAGTTGTAATACAGTCGAATTCTTATTACACCATTGAGACAATCTACCATAGCTCGGTAATTCGTCAAAGTATCCATGCCCACAATGCAATCAAAATTGTGCATTGAAAACACCATCATATTCATAATAAAAATGCTATCAGTTAACTGTAATACACAGTTTAACACCGGCTCATGTAGTGTGTAAGTCTCAAGATCATATTTATTGAAAGATTCAATTCAATAAAAGAATGAGTTCGATGATTCTATGTCAAATAAGACTCGTTCCATGTGACCAATTATAAAATATTACTTGCGGTCACATCTTCTGGAGCCTTCCTAGCCTGATCCTCTGTCGTGGCATACATTTGTGTCTACTGGGGACCGGAATTGACTGAGCAGTGTTACCCTTGATCTATGGGTAACTAAACTGTTGGTGGACTGAGTATGTCAACTGATGATGTGGCTGCATCTGTCGCTGAGCACATAACGCACATGCTTCGGATAATATGCGGAGTGACCACAATCATAACAAGTCCCTTGTTACTCTTTCAGCTTAAACTTTTACTGTGGTTGTGACTACTTGGATCTGGAAAATAACCCAAGTGATAGTCACTACATCTACATTCAATCTAGTTATAGCTGCTTCACACACATCTGTGCTTTATACTTCAGCTGGAATGGTGCTAATTCCAATCTCTTCGCCGATGAATAGTTGTCTAGATTAATCATATACTCCATTTCTCGACTCCAAGATAGTCGATTACCCTTTTTCTTTGTAAGCAACGTGGCCTTCTCGTAATATCCTTCACCGCATCAGAGAGAGGGAAAACTCATCTTCCGTCACTACCATAGCTCTTGAGGCTCTCATTGCAAGAGTAATAGTCATATGCAAATCTTCCTTCCTAGTTCTGACGCATATTCTGGAAATGAGCTACTACGGCCTCTGTGATGTCCGCAATAATTATTAATTGTCAAATGGATTTAATCGTGATATTTATATGATGTGTTGGGATTTAATTCTTGGGTATCGGATCTTGAAGCGGAGTTGGAATAAATGATTCCGGGATTAAATTTATAAGGTTAATTAAATTCAAGAAGATTATTAAATATTGGGAATCACATTTTAGTCTGAAGTTGGAATAAATAATTGTGAATCGAACTTGTAATGTAAATTAAATTCAAATGGAGTTCTTGCAATAATATATTAGTTGATTTAAATTAAAATAATAATTGGAGGGATGAGATGTAATTGCATTTGTATGGTGAGGATTTAGTCTAGGGTTAGACTTAAAATTTCACATACCCTTTCCGAAACACACAATAAGAAGCGATTTCTGCCCACTTCCCATTGCTCCACGCCGACGCCCTCCCTGTGTGCAAGAGACGATTTTTTCTTCCTTGTTTCAGACGTGATTTTTGTTCAAGCTGCTGTGGGTAAGATACTACATGACTCCTTAACTAAATTTTGTTCTTGTTCTTTGATTTATGGACGGTTTTTATGCATTATTCTGCTAAGTTGGTTCGAAAATATGTGTTGGGGGTTGTGGACCGAAATCCTACAGCTATGGTTCGAAAATTCCTGCTGTTGTTTTGAATTTTCTGCCTGGTTTTAACTTTGAGAAGTGCTACTGAATCTTTATGTTATATCTCTTTCCTTGCGTACAGTTTGCCACGGTTTGGCTTGTTCCTTGATGGGTTATTATTATGTTGAGCTATTAGTTTGCTTTCCCCTCTTGCTCGATGGTTGCTGTTGTTTTGGGGAAACTTTGGTTGTCTATTTTCTTTATTCCTGCTGATAAGAGACCAAAATACTTGCTGAATACATGAGGGTATATTTCATGGTATAAAAGTGTGTGAAGGCTGTAACATAAAAAGAGAAAGGGGGAAGAGGATGCATAAATACTTGAGTTCAACTAGTTCGACTTTCTTTTCCTCTGCACCTCATTTTAGAATTTTTGGCTTGATCCTTGTGATTATTGCATCGTGCGTGTATGGGTTTGTACACATAAGCTGTTGGACGTGTATTTGTATGCGTGTATATCAGAATAAATATGTGTATATTTCAACTTATAAAGGTGGATTGATATTACTTTTACAGTAAAGCTAGATGGATTAGTGTAGGTCTTTGAATGTATATAAGATAATAACTTCAAGCAAGAGTAATATATGTTAACGGCATGCTGAAATGTGTTGAATTTAGATGCTGAAACTAATCGAAAAATGTTGCTAAAATGGGTTAAATTTATATTGTTTATGGCTCGATTTAATTACTACTTTGGTTCAAAAATCTGGTGCAAAAAGGGGAGTTGCATGACTGAACTTTAGGGGTTGTGATGGACGATAATTAGGGCTTTATTGGGGATTGAAAATCATGCTTACAAGTTATTTGATAATATGGTTAAGTTGTGTTCAAGTGTTGGCCAAGAAAACTCTACTATTTGTGTAGTAAGGAAGTCCACTCTTATGGCTTATATCATGGAAGTGTCTTGGTGAATGTTGGGCTAAGGTTTGAAATGCTAATAACTTGGAGCATATGTGATTGTGTGAATAGGTGAGTTAGATAGATATTAATGTGTGTTATAATCATGTATTAAAGTGTATATTAATGAATATACTTGCATGTATGCAATCGCATGAATTGGAGACTTTGTTGAGTATTTGAATGACAAATCTATTAACTAACTATTTAGTTGAGATGGTGGATAACTTGATTAAATGGAGGATTATTGGTTGTTTGTGTAAACTATGAAGCATGAAAATGAAAAGTGTTTGTTAGGATCGGTCCGGAGTGTTTAGAGGGGGGGGGGGGTGAATGAACACTCCTTCTAAAATTTAATCCCTTGTGATTTCTTTCGGATTAGTGAAAGAAATCTGTTTCTTAATCAACTCTTTTATAGAACAGACCACTTAATGTATAAGTGCGGAACGGTCTGATCTTATATTTGTAAGAGCAGCTCGATGGCCTGAATGAAAGAACAAGTGCAGAAAGACAAGAACACAGAAAATGTTTCTGGAAGTTCGAAGGTGGTGTAATCCTTCTACGTCTCCTTTTCCAATTAAGGAAGGTTTATACTAGAAGACTTTGATTTATACAATCATGTTGTACAAACCCGATTCAGGCTGGATTTACCCCATTACCAGTCTGAAACTCCTAGTCACTCGATCTGTTCAGACACTCTCTGTCTGACAGTTACAATTTGTTTCTCACTTCTATTTTTCAATACAGACTACACAAGATGCGCACAGTGATCCTAAATGATCAAATATTACAAAGTAATCGTGCTTAAGAATAATTTCAGCTCGAGATGTTCTGAGCTTGTAAGCTTGTGCTGATTTGCTTTCTTGTGCGTTTTTTGATTGATCAGTCTCTCGTGTCCTTGTATGTCTGTGTATATGTTTTCTGTATTGTTGTTGCATCCTTTTATAGTTGCATGTACCAACGACATTATTTCTCTTAATGTGCAACTCTTGACTCTGCTTATTCTCTGAGTAAGCTACAGTCTTCTTCTTCAGGATACTTGTCGTTCTGGTTCATGCTTTCGGCGACTGTCAGGTAAGCTCTTCTTTGTCTTCTTACCTTTTATGGTAATCCTTCAGTCTTTGGTCCTTTGTAGCATTAATTACGACATTAAATGCTACAATAAATAGTCGTTAATGATTCGGACTGAAGAGCCAATCTTTATACATCCTTGACTGCTCTGATCTGATAAAGATTGAGATCGATCTGAAGCTTCGATCTAGTCAGTCTGATATCCATCGATCCGGTCTGATATGTGATATGTCTTATCAGCTTGTTCTGTTTTGAGCTATCGATCTGGTCAGTCTGATTACCCTCGATCCGGTCTGATATGCTTTGTCATCTTATCAGCTTGATCTGTTTTGGGCGATCGATCTGGTCAGTCTGAATTCTCTCGATCCGGTCTGATATGTTTTGTCATCTTTAAAATCTCATCGATAAGGTTCGGAACTAACAAATTCCCTCTTTTTGATGATGACAAAACCTAGCTTCCAAGTCTTTTTAACCAGTCTGATAAGTACTCTGAAGCGTATACTTTCGGATCGATTACTTCTTCTTGTTCAAAATAAATGAACATAATTAAGTTGGATCGATTAAGTCTTTTATTATTAAGCCTTTTAGTTTAGTTCAAAATAAATGAACAAGGACTTAACAAAGAAAGATTTTCTTTATTGATCAACAGTCTTGCATACAGACAGTCTGAATATATAAACAATCTATTTTCTTGAAGACTGAGACTGATGCGGCTTGAAGTCTTTTTTCTTTTCCCCCTTTTTGTCAGCAGCAATCTCTTGGAGAAAATCTACAACTTGTGCTAGCTGAGCGCTGATAGCGTCAAGACGAGTATCTTGAGCACGAAGGGAGTTGGCGACGGATGCTCTGACTTCAGTGGCCAGCTCGATCTGCTCTTTTCTCAGGCTGTTCTTATAAGTGGCTTGCTGACAGAACAAATCGTTCAGTCCTCGCTGAAGGCTGCCGATGCTGGCTGTCATCTTCTCTTTGAATGAATCAAAGTCCAAAGCTGTAAGCCTCTGACCTTGATGAACTTCTAGAACACGTTGAGAGAGTGACATGCAGTTGTCAGATAGGTGCTGAAGAGTCCTTGCCAGAAATGGAGGTGCATCAGATTGTCGGCTTGGAGAGTGATCTGATGACGACAAAGCATGATCATCTTCTTCAGCAATCAGCACAAGTGAAGATACAGCATCTTGGTGACTTTCGGACCGGATCAAGGTGACCAGATCCGAAGAAAATGCTTGTAAGAAAGCCATATCTTCATCTGAGTGGACTGGAGGAGTGCTGGGTCTGGAAGGCTCCTCAAGTTGTAGAGCTGCAACAACAGTGGATACCACCAGATCCGGATCAACGAACTCTGGTGCGCCAACTGTTGCAAGTTCTGCGGTTGGACTGATGTGAACGTGGGAGGCTGACGATCCCAAGGGAATAGATGTTGTTGGAGAGTCCAACAAAATATTCAGTGGTTCATCTTCTGTAGCAGACGGAGCATTAGGCAATGGCTGCTCCGCTGTCTGATCTGCTACTATGTCTGCAGTCTGATCTGCTTCGCGATCTGCAGTCTGTTCTGCTGCTCGATCTGCAATCTGTTCTGCTGCTCCAGATGGAATAACCTCAATGAAAGGTTCTGACAGAGTCTTGCTGGCAGAGGGATGATCCGGGCTGGTTGCTGGAGTGGATATGCTGATTTTCTGTCGTTGAAATCGGACAGCTAATTGGAGAGCATGAATATCCATCTCTAATTGAGCATTAACAACCCCATCATCTCTGGCAGTTTGAACATTCGGATCGAAGTTCGCTTTCTTAGCAGTTAAGAGCAGAGACGCCAGTCTGAATCTTTGATTGGCCTTGAATAGCTCTTTGCGCTGCACAGCAATCCGAACATCATCGGTCTCTGTCCCCTTCAGAACTTCTTCTTCCATTTTCTGAAGGCGTTTGAGTTTGCCAAAGAACATCTCAATGTGGTTGATCGTTCTGTATTCGACGTACTCATCAAAAACCACAATGAGCTCCTTCACTTTCTCTTCAACTTCCTCCATAGGAATATCAATTGTTGTCTGTGCTGCATATTTGGGTTTAGAGGAAAGTGGTTCGGAGAGAATGGTTTTGCCCTTGCCGGTGGAGGGAGGGGACTTGATCCCGGATTGGGTATAGTCTCCCAACTCAGTGATAATAATCCCTTTCACCACGGGAATGGCAAGGGGACTCGGATGGTTACATTTGGTGCAGTGGTTGAAGTGGTTGAGATTTGGGTTGTAGATTGGGGTGCAGAGGTGGCTTTTGTTGGAGGTAATATGGGTAAGGCTTTTGGTTTGGTAATCTGGGTTCTTGGCTTCTTGGGAAGAGGCTTGGCTGGTGGCGAGGGAGCAGACTGAGTTTCTTCAGAGTCAGTCTGGATGGTTAACTTTTGCTTGACTCGTGGTTTGCGAGCAGCAGCCTGGGCTTCTCCCTCCTCAATCTTGACAGCCACCAGATCGGTGGGAGTAGGTGGAGCACTCTTGGACTTCAGCAGTGCTAGTCCTTTGAAGTTGAGAATCTTGAAGGGACTCAGAGCATACTGCTTCCCTAGCTCAATGTCCAAAGTTTCTAGGAGCTTGCTGAGAGGAACAGCGAAGCAGACGGCCTGTTTGGAGGCAATCACTGTTTCCATCAGAACTCCAAAAAGAATCACGGACCAGTTCATCTTCTGTCCGGAAACAATAGCAGCCATGGCCCTGAACTTCTCGGCAGTGACGGCGTCAAAACTCCCAGCTTTGCCCAATAATGGCTTGCCCACAATTTTGCATAGCACCTGGAAATGAAATAGCATTTCCTTCTTTTTGAATGAGGGCTGCAGGCGATGGCCAAAAATAGAAATCCTCCCCTGAAGAGCTGTGAGAGAGGCTTGAGGAATCTGCCCAAACTCAGTCAGTCCGGAGTTGGGTAGACCAAAGGTCTTGGCCAGCGTCATCGGCGAGATTTCAAAAGTTTTGCCCTTGACATATGTGGAGATGAATGACTTCTGGGATACGGCATTGGCAAACAGTTCACGAATCTCCGACTCGTAAACCACTGTGCCACACTCCAAAAAGTTTCTCAATCCAGACGATTCCAAAGCTCGGAAAATGGAAACCATCTCTGAATCTTCAGCCCTGTAAATGTCATTGAACTCAACGGAGAGAGAGTTGTGAGTTATGGTAGCCATTGGAGTAAAATGGAAAAAGTATACGAAAAGTTTTGAGGGAAGATGAGAGAGTTAGAGAGCAGACAGGCGGTAAATGGTAAAAAGTGAATGAAAATGAAATGTTCAGCCCGCTAAATAAGAGAGAGAAGACACGTGTCTTTATCTCGAAGACTGATAAATAAATCAAAATAAACGGTCAGGATAAAAGAAAGATAAGGCGGTTAAAATGCAATCAGTCCGGGCTGTTTTTTTGTTTACAAAATAAAAGATTTATTGTCCAGACAGATCATAGGATAACATCAGATTGACATAGATCGGTCTGAAAGTTCGGACCGGTCTGTGTCTTTCTAAACATTGTATGATCGATCTGTGCCAACAAAATTCTTTAAGCGCGAGAAGAAGAGAACATCTAAATTATCAAGATAAGTCAATTAATCCAAGAATTTGCCGGAAATAATTAAACTTAGCCTCAGGGAGCGGTTTGGTGAAGATGTCTGCTGCTTGCTGCTCTGTTGAGATGTGCTCGATCCGAATCTCCTTTTTACCAACATGATCTCGAATAAAATGATGTCTTATATCAATATGCTTTGTTCGAGAGTGCAGAACTGGATTATATGTTATAGCGATTGCACTTGTGTTGTCGCAAAATATCGGAGAGTCAACAGCTTGGATGCCATAGTCTTTGAGCTGGTGTTGAATCCAGAGCATTTGAGCGCAACAGCTTCCAGCGGCAAGATATTCTGCTTCAGCTGTAGATGTGGCAATTGATGTTTGCTTCTTACTGAACCAAGAGATCAATCTTTCACCTAGAAATTGACATGTTCCACTGGTGCTTTTACGATCAATCTTACAGCCAGCGTAGTCTGCGTCTGAATATCCGATCAATCTGAAGTTAGAATCTTTGGAGTACCAAAGACCAACGTTCTGAGATCCTTTCAAGTATTTCAGAATACGCTTAGCAGCAATAAAATGTGATCGCTTTGGTTCTGACTGAAATCTGGCGCACATACAGACTGGGAACATAATATCAGGCCGGCTCGCTGTAAGATATAAGAGCGATCTGATTAGTCCTCTATACATAGTTACTTCGACTGCCGTTCCCCCTTCGTCTTTGTCTAACTTGATTGTATGACTCATTGGAGTGGATGCAGTTGAGCATGTTTCCATTCCGAATCTCTTAAGCAGCTCTTTGGTATACTTGGTTTGGTTGATGAAAATTCCATTGCTGAGCTGTTTGACTTGGAGACCGAAAAAGAATGAGAGTTCTCCCATCATGCTCATCTCAAACTGTCCCTGCATCAACTTGGAAAATTTCTCGCATAATTTGGGGTTAGTTGACCCAAAGATTATATCATCAACATAAATCTGAACCAACAGGGTATGTTTCCCCTTAATAAATTTAAAGAGAGTTTTATCTACTGAGCCGATCTGAAAGTCATGGTTCAGCAGAAATTGAGATAGAGTGTCATACCAGGCCCTTGGTGCTTGTTTCAGACCATATACTGCTTTATTCAGTAGATATACATGATTAGGGAATGAGTGGTTCTGAAATCCAGGAGGTTGCTCAATGTAAACTTCATCCTGAAGCTTACCATTAAGAAAGGCGCTCTTGACGTCCATCTGATATACCTTGAAGTCTTTAAAGGCAGCATATGCAAGAAAGATTCTGATTGCTTCAAGTCTGGCGACTGGTGCAAAAGATTCATCGAAGTCAATTCCTTCTTCTTGTCGGAATCCTTGTGCCACCAGTCTGGCCTTGTTTCTAACCACAGTTCCATCTGCGTCCAGCTTGTTTCTGAAAACCCATCTGGTTCCAATAACAGGCAGATCGCTTGGTCTGGGGGTTAGACTCCAAACTTGATTTTGTTCGAATTGATTAAGCTCTTCTTGCATGGCCTTAATCCAGTTGAAATCAGTCAGAGCTTCATCGATCTTCTTAGGTTCCAGAGTTGAGATGAAGGCAGCATGAGTGAACTCATCCATCATCTGTCCTCTGGTTCTAATCGGTGCAGAGGGACTTCCAATCACTAGATGAGGTGGACGCCTCTTAGTCCATCGATAGCTTGACTCTGGATTGTCTGGTCCAGCCGGATGAGTAGTAGTAGCGGTATGATTAGCATCTGCTTTGATATGAGAGTTTGGATCATCCGGATCAGCTCGATCTGAAGAAGCTTCATTGCCTTGATCCGATCTGGCTCGTACTTCAGGTTCTGGTGGGTTGTCTCTTGACCTGTTAGCTACAATCTCATCATCAATGTTAGCTTCGAGATGGATGTTTTCCATCTAATTTTGAATTGATTCTTTGTTACCCTCAACACACAAAGATTCATCAAAAACTACATGAACTGATTCTTCTACAGTCAAGGTTCGATTATTAAAAATTCGATAAGCTTTGCTAGTTGATGAATATCCTAAGAATATTCCATTATCTGACTTAGCTTCAAATGCTGTAAGATGATTCTTACCATTGTTGTGAACGAAGCATTTACAGCCAAATACATGAAGGTGAGAAATAGACGGTCTGTTACCAGTCCATATTTCATATGGAGTGAGATTCAGCTTCTTATTAATCATATACCGATTTTGAGTGTAGCATGCAGTATTTACAGCTTCTGCCCAGAACTTTTGTGAGATTCCAGAATCGGCAACCATTGTTCTTGCTGCTTCTTTGAGCGTTCTGTTTCTTCGTTCTGCAACTCCATTCTGTTGAGGAGTTCGAGCGGCTGAGAACTCATGCTTAATTCCATGATCTTCTAGAAAGGATTCAAGATTCTGATTTGAAAATTCAGTGCCTTTGTCAATTCGAATCCTGTCTATGCTGGATGATTTCTCGTTCTGAGTGCGTTTAAGCAGCTTGATCAACTTCGGACCGGTCTGATCTTTACTGCTCAAAAATATAGTCCATGTAAAGCGTGAGTAATCATCAATAACAACAATAGTATACCGCATTCCCCCTAAACTTGTTATTGGTATGGGACCAAATAAGTCCATATGCAATAGTTCTAAACAACGGGAGGAGGATTTGGCATTCTTGTTTTTGAAGAATGATCTGATCTGTTTGCCCATTTGGCAAGCTTCACAGATCTTATCCTTAGCAAAGTCGATCTTGGGCAGACCGATAACTAAATCATGTTTACACAGGCTATAAATAGTCTTAAAATTGATATGATTCAAGCGTTTATGCCATAGCCAGTGTTTATTATCATTGTTAGCGATGAAGCAAGTAGGATTATCAGGTTGAGCATGATTCCAGTTAATCTTATATGTATTTCCATTCCTGATACCTACAAGCATGGTTATACCGTCTAATGATTTAACAGTGCAAGTGTGTTTGTGAAATTCTACAGCATAGTCATTATCACAAAGTTGACTTATACTAATCAGATTATAGCACAGATTTTCAACTAACATCACATCATTGATAATAATGTTACCATGGACAATCTTACCCTTGCCCACGGTCTTACCCTTCGAATTATCTCCGAAAATGATCTTGGGTCCAGTACATTCTGTGACTTCAGACAGCAGCTCGATGTTTCCAGTCATGTGACGAGAACACCCGCTGTCCAAGTACCAATCTGATGCAAGTTTCTTCAGTACCAGTCATCAAACATATTTATTGTTGGTACCCAATCCTATTTGGGTCCAGAACGGATTAGCCCCTTGGGAACCCACACATGTATCAGCTTTAGTGGCTTGTGTGTGTGTGGTGTGGTGTGAGCTGGTCTGTTTCGATGTTGTGTGTGATAATGTGTGCGATATGGAACCCTTTGATTCTCATGAGGTAGTCTATATCTTCGTTGAACTGGTTTTGAATTATAGTAATTGTATTGTCTTCCTTGCCTTCGATCTTGCACCCTTAGATTTGGTCTGAAAGACGCAAAGCTTGCTGGTGCCTTTTCTTTGGCTTGGTTGACATATCCAATTCCTTTTCTCAAACCTTGATTCACGAAAGAGACTCCCGTTTGAATCGTAGGTGCTTCAGTTTCATATACTGTGCTGGATTTAACAAATGTCATTTGATTGATTTTGTTCTTTACCAGCAACAGTTCAGATTTATCTTTGGTGGATTCTTTGGTGTCAAAGCCTATGCCGGTGAAATCACCAACGTTTCTTTGTACCTCTTGTAATTCTTCCAAAGATGTTCTGGATTTTGTCCATGTCTTGAATATATGAGAAAGCTTAGCATTTTGTGTGTTAATTCTCTTATTTTCTTCATGGAGCTGATCATAGGAGATTTTCAGCTTATGCAGCTCGATCTAGAGATTGTTGCACTCACCCTGCTCAGAGCAGCTTGGTTTGTTGTGCTCATCCATTTGATCACTGACTTTAGCTTTATTCTTCTCAAATGATTCAGCTAAGATCCTATAATCATTAGCCATGTCTTGCAGTGCGGACATGAGCTCTTCACGTGTAAATTCATTTGAGTCAAAGTCAAATACCTCGTCTGTCTGACTCATCTCTTCATCTGCCATTAGACATTGAATATCTTCTTCGCTTTCGCTGGAAGAATATTCGGAGCTGTCTGAATCGGAGTCAGCCTGAGCCCACTTGCTGTTTCCTTCTTCAGCTACTAGGACCTTTTGGGACTTTCCATGATTTTTGCGATCTTTGTAGTGCTTCTTTTTCCTGTCATCGCGATGCTTCTCCTTCCGTTCTTCTTTCTTCGGTCTGGTGTAATCTGCAATGAAATGTCCGGTCTTACCACAATTGTAGCAAGCCTGATCATTAACAGCATCGTCCTTTCTTGGCTTATAATGATGAGAGGGTTTAAAGTTCCTCTTACTTTTTAGACATGAATTTACCAAATTTCTTAATAAATAATGACATAGCATCATTACTTATCTTTTCAATAGATCGATCTGATGTGGAGGCGATCTGGTCTGGAATAGCTGCCAGTGCTTTGTTTGGTTGAGAGATGAATGGCTCTGCTTCACCTCTGCTTATCAGTTCGAGCTCATATGCTTTAAGATCTGCGAACAGATCATGAAGTTCAACCTTGTTCAGATCTTTGGACTCCCTCATTGCAATGGTCTTAACATCCCATTCTTTAGGCATGGCTCTCATAACTTTTAGAGCGATCTCTCTGTTTAAGTATTCTTTGCCCAGACCATTCAGTTCATTAATGATGCCAGTGACTCTTTCATCAAACTCGTTTAGAGTTTCTCCACTCTTCATCTTTATGCCCTCAAATCTTTGAAGAGCAATAGTCAGCTTGTTTTCTTTGGTCTGGTCGTTGCCTTCACATAGCTGTGCTATCTTCTCCCAAATTTCTTTGGCAGTAGAGCACATTTTGATTTTGCTGAACATGTTCTTGTCAATGTCTTGAATAAGATGTCTTTGGCAACGTTGTCGAGATTTGCTTTCTGTCTTTCCTCATTCGTCCAGAGGGATCTGTCCTTCTCTACCATTTGTGGTTCACCACCAGTAATGGCGACTGCTGTATTGACTTTCAGAATCTTCATTGGTCCATCAGTGATGACGAACCACATATCGTCATCCTGAGCTGCCAGATGAGCTTGCATTCTGATTCTCCAGTCATCATAGTCTTCCTTTGAGAACATAGGAATTCTGTTGAATGATGCCATCAGCTCAAGTGTCTTTGTGCTGATTAAGATAACCTGGCTCTGATACCACTTGTTAGGATCGGTCCGGAGTGTTTAGAGGAGGGGGGGGGGGGAGGGTGAATGAACACTCCTTCTAAAATTTAATCCCTTGTGATTTCTTTCGGATTAGTGAAAGAAATCTGTTTCTTAATCAACTCTTTTATAGAACAGACCACTTAATGTATAAGTGCGGAACGTTCTGATCTTATATTTGTAAGAGCAGGTCGATGGCTTGAATGAAAGAACAAGTGCAGAAAGACAAGAACACAGAAAATGTTTCTGGAAGTTCGAAGGTGGTGTAATCCTTCTACGTCTCCCCTTCTTCCAATTAAGGAAGGTTTATACTAGAAGACTTTGATTTATACAATCCTGTTGTACAAACCCGATTCAGGCTGGATTTACCCCACTACCAGTCTGAAACTCCTAGTCACTCGATCTGTTCCGCCACTCTCTGTCTGACAGTTACAATTTGTTTCTCACTTCTGTTTTTCAATACAGACTACACAAGATGCGCACAGTGATCCTAAATGATCAAATATTACAAAGTAATCGTGCTTAAGAATAATTTCAGCTCGAGAGCTTCTGAGCTTGTAAGCTTGTGCTGATTTGCTTTCTTGTGCGTTTTTCGATTGATCAGTCTCTCGTGTCCTTGTATGTCTGTGTATATGTTTTCTGTATTGTTGTTGCATCCTTTTTATAGTTGCATGTACCAACGACATTATTTCCCTTAATGTGCAACTCTTGACTCTGCTTA
This sequence comes from Haberlea rhodopensis, assembly GCA_907163345.1. Taxonomy (NCBI): domain Eukaryota; kingdom Viridiplantae; phylum Streptophyta; class Magnoliopsida; order Lamiales; family Gesneriaceae; genus Haberlea; species Haberlea rhodopensis. Next base: position 1,492,905 of record CAJQUN010000111.1, read on the forward strand.
TTCTCTGAGTAAGCTACAGTCTTCTTCTTCAGGATACTTGCCGTTCTGGTTCATGCTTTCGGCGACTGTCAGGTAAGCTCTTCTTTGTCTTCTTACCTTTTATGGCAATCTTCAGTCTTTGGTCCTTTGTAGCATTAATTACGACATTAAATGCTACAATAAATAGCCATTAATGATTCGGACTGAAGAGCCAATCTTTATACATCCTTGACTGCTCTGATCTGATAAAGATTGAGATCGATCTGAAGCTTCGATCTAGTCAGTCTGATATCCATCGATCCGGTCTGATATGTGATATGTCTTATCAGCTTGTTCTGTTTTGAGCTATCGATCTGGTCAGTCTGATTACCCTCGATGCTCACCCTGTGTGGGGCTGTTTCTGTTGAAACAGGTACAACAGGTACGATGCTGCCTTGGGGTGCTAGGCTCGAACATTGTTGGATGATGCTTCCAGAAGCGTAGTATGAGATTTAGCCGATATACGAGGTTGAGCAGTTGGTATATATACTAATTATGCATCCGGATGAGTATCCGTTATTTGTTGCTCTTCTGTGAGCACTTGTATCTGTATATGGCTGTATAAGGGTGTTGAAACCCACTTTTGTTGCCTTATTAGTGTGGTGTCTTCCCTGGCTGGGAATTTACTTAGTGTTTCTGTATTCTGTTTAGTATTGTGTTGTCCCTGGTCGGGAGTTATGTTATGTGATGTGTTTTTATTTCCGGATAGCTCAGTTTATGGGGAGACTCTGCCCAATTTTTTTAAAATAACCCACAATGTAAAAAGTGGTGTAATGGGTATGGTATTGGGCGAAATCTTTGAGACTATTTGTTGGTAGAGATGAACATATAATGTTGAACATTATTTATGACATGGAATTATGGGAAACATGTAATGATTCTTTTTAAAGAATGAAAAAAAAAATTATACATACGACATCATAAATGAACTAATGACGAGTTCAGGTGTTGCAGCTCAATATTATAACCTCGGTGTGTGTTAGGACTCGATGTAGAATCATGTATAACACCCATGTCGTTTAGGTCTCTAATTCGTAGTGTCACTCTGCGGGACAAAGGATTAAGTCCAGAGGTCACAGATAAAATTCCCAAATTTAGATGTCATTTTATCACTAAGTTAGAATCCAATCCACGATCTATAGTGCTTACAGGTAATTCACCTACCTGTCAATGTTTATCTGTTCGCTACATGTATGAACTCTAATCACCTAAACATGTAATCACAGCAAGCAAAAGCATATAAAAACGCATAGTCAATCACATGCACAAACATTTTATTTGTGACTAGACTCATTGTCCCAACTCTAGTTCGAGCATATCCCAATTTATGCTCTGATGCCAACTGTGAGGGTATGGTCCTAATCATACGTTTAATTATCACACAATGATGATTATATTGTCAACATCGGAAGATTAATTTTAAAAGTATCAATACTTGGCCCTAAAAAATTTCTTTTTCGATAAGATTACATATATCCATATACTTTTTAGTCAATATTGAAAATTTATGTAATATATTTTCCCATCCATCATAATTTCACATAATGCATTAATCAAGTAATAATCAAATTCCCAGACACTTCATACTTAAAAATGCATCTACTTGGGGCATACCCCGATGCTTAAATTCTTATTAAAAATCCTTTTACACAATTGTGATGCAGAAGTACTTGATAAAAATAACCTGAACTCCTTCTCACGGATCTCTGGTACTTCTCGATGCTTCTTCTTGAGCATCCATAGGAAGTCCACATGTACTCCCTGTCATATCCACACAACAAATACATGACAGCCCCACAACAGGTGTGATGCCCGGGAATTACTGGTATTAATCCTGAAGTGATAATGATCCTTAATGGATTTTAATTGTGGCAATTATGAATTAATTGCGGTGTTGGGACTCCCGGGGATTTTATCCGATAATTGGACTTGTTGGATCCAAGGGTTGAGACCGTATTCTCATCATGGTGTTAAACCGTGGAATTTGGTTTTTGGTGGGATCTCGGGTCCGGGGTGTTTTGTGTTGGGGTTGGTAATGGAAATTGAGATTGAGAGGTAATTATTGAACACAAATGATTTTTAATGAGTCATAATGTATTTGTGAAGGACTCGGGATTTTAGAGCCTTGGTGTTATATGTACCAAGTTGACTCGGTGTTCAGGACACAATTCTCTCCTCTCTCTCTATCGTTCAAAACCCCTCCCTATTCCCCCATTTTTCCATTAGTGCATAAATCGTTGGAAGTTCAGCTCGGGAGCCGAATTTCTCTAAGATAATAAGGTATTATCCTTCCCCTCTCATTTTCTTCGATTTGATAGTAGTATTGTGGAGTATGGTTTAGTATTATGTTGAGTTTGAGTTTTGAAAATTTTAAAGATTTTGGGGGTTGGATGTAAGGGTTTTTATGATGTTTTTGTTGAGGATTAATGGTTTAATGGGTGTTGGGTTTATTTTCTGGGAGTTTTAAACCCAAAAACGCCATTTTAGGCATGTTCAGAGCTGGCCGATCGATTGGCGTGAAGGGTCCGATCGATCGCGCATATTTTCGGAAATGGGAAGACGATGAATAGTTGGCTCGATCGATCAAGCAAAACGCTCAATCGATCCAGATGGTCGGTCGATCGATCGAGCGTAATGCTCGATCGATCGAGCATGAAGGAAATTTGGGGCATTTGTTGCTGGGGCTCTCGATCGATCGAGCCCATATGGCCGATCGATCGAGATGCCCTGTTTTGTGGGTGTTGTGATTTTATTGTTATGGAATCGATGCATGCTTCGCCCGGGGTCTTTTAAAATAGTTAATCGTCATGGATGACGATATAATTGGGGATTGTGAACGTGCTTGGGCACGTGGTTGCATGCTTGAATTTAAGTGTGGATTATTAATTGTGTTTAGCACATAATTCATCAGTCACGGGACCAAGGCAAGGTGGGATTCGAACTACGGAATTATAAGGTACGTATAACATACGAGTATAGCTTTAAATATATTATTGCAATTTTTGTGCATGAATAATATATGGTTGTTGCAATCACTTGATTCGCATTGGGAATTGTATGGTGCCATTTTGAGCGAGCAATGATTGGGATGTGGTCGCAGTTGAGCGAACATCGGTTATGACGCCGCTATTGTAGAGCGAGCGATGAAATTGAACTATGGAACCATTAGTGAGATATATGGAATATCTGTAATCATTGATTTATGATTGGATATTATTGATTATGGTATCGGTATGTGGCAAACGGATTAGTTAATAAATGTAATGATTAACTGGCATTTGGGAATTTGATGGTTTCAATTATTTTGAGAACAGGAACAGCACAGGAGATTCGAATGAGGATGATGCCATCCAGGGAGTGCCTTTTAATATTCATAGCCTTTACATTACGTAAATTATGAATTGTGATATCGTGCTTATTGGATTTGAGGTATTGGTATGCTCACCCCATGTGGGGGCTGTCTCTGTTGGGGCAGGTGGAACAGGTATGGTAGCTCCAGCTTTGGGATCGAGCTATGGATTAGAGGTACTTCCAGGATCGAGGTACCAGTGCTAGTATGGAGCACAGTATTTTATACATTACATACACATACTTTTATTCGATGGTCGTATGTGAGCACTATTATGTGTATATGGTTTGTATAAAAAGGCAATGGCCTTTTCTCTTTTCATTTATGTGTTGCATGCAATTATTTAGGGATTACGAAATGAATTGAGAGCTTGTTAGTGTATGTATAAAGGTGCATGTCATGTTTATGGATTATGTTGGGGGAAAGTTAGACATTATATGGAATAATGTAAGAAATAGTATAAATGGTATTTCATGATATGGTTGCATGCTTCTCCCCCTGATAACATGATTGTATGCACTAATGGCAATGGTTAATACATTAATAAGGGGTTAAAGGCATGGGGGTCTTTACATTAGTGGTATCAAAGCAGTGGTTTGCTCTTTGGGGCTGTTGAGGGCCTAGGAATATATCGATGGAAATGAGTAGCACATACTTATGCATGATGGTAGTTAGTGGTTTGTGACACAACTATTTTACTTATGTGTGTTTATGATATGTGATCATAATGGAACAATTATATGTCATGACATCTATGGAATCATAATATAATTTGTTGATTATGATTGTGAGTTGTGGTACAGGGACAACCAAAGGGAGCATTTTGAAATGCATTGGGATACAGGAGGTACTTTGTACTTATGGTTTATGCATTTACCCTTTATAATCATATTGTGGTGAATATGGATTATTATATGCTCATGGTTTGGAATCGTTCCTGTAGGAACGCTTTTGCATGGAGGGCTAAGGCCAGGGTTGACGGGCACCAAACAGTAACATGTATACATCTTGAATTATTCATTGTGGTTGCATATGTATATTGGATGTTTGGTGCATAGCATGTAGAATCGTTATTATATTCCAGTGATGATTTTAATGCTTTGCCGCTAAATGTTGAAGCGATGGTAAATGCCGCATGTCGCATTTGAAGCGAGATGCATTAACATACGCTGTGGTACTGTTATATGGGATACCGCTGTTACACGAAAGCGAGGAATTGTAATTACATATTGGAGTGATGATTTTAATGCTTTGCCACTAAATGTTGAAGCGAGGGTATTGTCGCATGTCACATTTGAAGCGAGGTGCATTAAAATACACTCATTGTGGTAACATATATTGGAGTGATGATTTTAATGCTTTGCCGCTAAATGTTGAAGCGATGGTATTGCCGCATGTCACATTTGAAGCGAGGTGCATTAAAATACACTCATAGTGATGTATGTTGGGATATGGATTATGCATTGTGTTGCAGGTATAGATTGGATGCTTGGTGAACATCCCATGAGTCGTTGTTATGGACGAGTGCTGATTTTAAATGCTTTGCCGTTGTCACTTGATGCAATGATAGAATAATTGCCGCTGTCATATCGTAGCGAGGAAAGAATATTTGCCGCCAAATGTTGAAGCGCGGGTATTCCCGCATGTCGCATTTGAGCGAGGTTATTCAATGCCGCTGATATGTCGAAGCGAGGGGTATTAGTGCCAAGGTCATGACAAGCGAGGTGCAGTAAAATACACCGCTGTAACAAGACTAGGGATCAGCTATTCTATTGGCGATGGTTTATGCCGTCGGGTATTCATAGCGATGGTTCATTCCGCTATTCTATTGGCGATGGTTTATGCCGTCGGGTATTCATAGCGATGGTTCATTCCGCTATTCTATTGGCGATGGTTTATGTCGTCGGGTATTCATAGAGATGGTTCATTCCGCTATTCTATTGGCGATGGTTTATGCCGATGGTTCATTCCGCTATTCTATTGGCGATGGTTTATGCCACCGGGTATTCATAGCGATGGTTCATTCCGCTATTCTATTGGCGATGGTTTATGCCACCGGGTATTCATAGTGATGGTTCATTCTGCTATTCTATTGGTTCATTCCACCGGGTATTTATAGCGATGGTTCATTACGCTATTCTATTGGCGATGGTTTATGCCGCCGGGTATATATAGTGATGGTACATTCCACTAATCCTATGACGATGATTCATACCGCCGGGTATCTATAGCGATGATTTATGCCGATGATTACATAGCGATGGGTTATGCCGCTATGTACGTAGCATGGGATCACACCGCCTTCGAGCGATGGGTGCTGCTTGCGTACCACTGTTGGGCGATGGATACAGGTATACCACTATCTTGTTAGCGATGAGGTATGGTATATTACTGTTTTGTTAGTATTATTGTTGATGTCATATGTTGACATATACCGTCACGTGTTTGACGATGAGATTATGGATGTCATGTATTGACATATACCGTCAAGTGTTTGACGATGATATTGTGGATTTCATGTGTTGACATGTACCGTCACGGGATGACGATGACATAGAGGATATTCTGCGTGGACAGATGGCGTCGTTACAATGGATAATACATTTATGTATATGTATTTAGTCGTATGGTTTGAGTGCCAATGGTGAGCACATGGTAGTGTCTGGGTCACTAGTTGACGAGACCATTATGCCGAGCAGGTTGCTTGAAGAACTATTTGGTGCGACGTACAGGAAGTGTACCACAACACGTATTTGAGGTAAATATTTTACGAGTAGTGGTATCTTTGGGTATAACAAGCGTATCATCGAAAGATTTTCTCAGATATCCCGACCTATCACAGTTGATCAATAAGAATCAGAGTTTTATTGGGTCAGACGAATGTGAAAACATTTTCCAATGTTAGCTTTACCATCTGGATCAGGGGGGTTTGTAGTTTGCGCAGATGCATCAGTCGGAAGTTTGGGATATGTTCTGATGCAGAACTGTAACGTTATTGCTTATGCTTCAAGACGATTGAAGCCACATGTGTATTGAGATCATGTTCATGATCTCAAGTTGTCAGCCATTGTCTTTGCCTTGAATATCTAGCAATATCATCTGTATAATGAACAGTTATACTCTGACCACAAAAGTTTAAAGTATATATTTACTCAATTAGAGTTGAACATGAGACAAAGTCGAGGGATGGATTTACTTAAAGATTTTGATTGTGATATTCAATATCAACTGGGAAAGTTGAATCAAGTGGCAAATGCATTGAGCCGAAAAGTGTAGGATGCCATAACAGCATCGATCTATGTTCTTGCAGTAACTACAATGATTTGTGCACCTCTAGATGGCTTATCAGCCATAGCAAGATTATATCATTATTTCTACCTTGCAGATTGAGCCTCAAATTATCTTGATGATTAAGAAGCCTCAAAAGATAGATCCGTACATTCACAAGTTAAAAGAAAAGATTCTATCTAACCACCCCGTCTAGATTCAGTATATCATTTGGTGGTTGGTTGCGCCTGCAGAACAGGGTAGTTGTGACACCCTACCTTTTCATTACACAAAATACACATATCTCTTTTATACACGTGTAAATACATGAGGCGTGTCGCCTATCATCTATCCTGTAAGGGAGTCACATCACTTATATACATACACATAACTGTGACTATATCATTACTATAGGAAATTATTTAAGTCGTTGCAGATGACATATATGCCACAAAAATTGGCCATGTTGTATCTCTCACTACCCATACCAAAAACCTATGCACATATATGTACAATGATGAGCAGAGGGAGAAGAACTACAGATCAACCGGCCAACCTTGAATCCATACTTCAAAATATTCCAAAGAGACTTCTACACCTTCCTCTAGAGTCGACTTTACTTTGGATTCTCTATAACAAAACACTTCTGTAAGGACCCTAGTTCCTTAAGTGCGAAATAAGGGCATAAGTAGAGCTAAAGTGTATTATCAGAGTATACAAATTCATGTTGAGGCCTTGAGTTTTAAGGATTACAAGATAATTACTTCCAAATGGATTAGTTACATTCCTAACAAAATGAATGTTAATCCTATAGATTTACACTACTCCTAGAGTAGAAACTATACAAAAGAATCCCAGCTTCTATATCAAAGCACTATTCGCTAGCTCACTGCGTCAACTAGACCTTAGCCCCTTTATGCCAAGATGTACCTACAAGGACAACCCCCAAATCATGAGCATATAATAATCCATATTAAACTTAGCATGATTAAAAGCGTAAATGCATAAACCGTAATTACAAAACGCTTCCTGTTTTCCCATTGCATTTTAAACGCTCCCTTTTTGGTTGTCCATGTATCATAACTCATGAATATAATCAATGGATTATTTAATGGTTTCACAAATGTCATGACATATCACCATTTCATTATCACCAATCACCAATCCCTAGTCTGCTATAATAGTGTATTTTAATACACCTCGCTTGTCATGACAGCGGCACTAATACCCCTTGCTTTGACATATTAGAGGCATTGAATAACCTCGCTAAAATGTGACATATATTGGAGTGATGATTTTAATGCTTTGCCGCTAAATGTTGAAGCGATGGTATTGCCGCATGTCACATTTGAAGCGAGGTGCATTAAAATACACTCATAGTGATGTATGTTGGGATATGGATTATGCATTGTGTTGCAGGTATAGATTGGATGCTTGGTGAACATCCCATGAGTCGTTGTTATGGACGAGTGCTGTTTTAAATGCTTTGCCGCTGTCACTTGATGCGATGATAGAATACTTGCCGCTGTCATATCGTAGCGAGGAAAGAATATTTGCCGCCAAATGTTGAAGCGAGGGTATTTCCGCATGTCGCATTTGAGCGTGGTTATTCAATGCCGCTGCTATGTCGAAGCGAGGGGTATTAGTGCCAAGGTCATGACAAGCGAGGTGCAGTAAAATACACCACTGTAACAAGACTAGGGATCGGCTATTCTATTGGCGATGGTTTATGTCGTCGGGTATTCATAACGATGGTTCATTCCGCTATTCTATTGGCGATGGTTTATGCCGTCGGGTATTCATAGCGATGGTTCATTCCGCTATTCTATTGGCGATGGTTTATGCCACCGGGTATTCAAAGCGATGGTTCATTCCGCTATTCTATTGGCGATGGTTTATGCCACCGGGTATTCATAGCGATGGTTCATTCTGTTATTCTATTGGTTCATTCCACCGGGTATTTATAGCGATGGTTCATTCCGCTATTCTATTGGCGATGGTTTATGCCGCCGGGTATATATAGTGATGGTACATTCCACTAATCCTATGACGATGATTCATACCGCCGGGTATCTATAGCGATGATTTATGCCGATGATTACATAGCGATGGGTTATGCCGCTATGTACGTAGCATGGGATCACACCGCCTTCGAGCGATGGGTGCTGCTTGCGTACCACTGTTGGGCGATGGATACAGGTATACCACTATCTTGTTAGCGATGAGGTATGGTATATTACTGTTTTGTTAGTATTATTGTTGATGTCATATGTTGACATATACCGTCACGTGTTTGACGATGAGATTATGGATGTCATGTATTGACATATACCGTCAAGTGTTTGACGATGATATTGTGGATTTCATGTGTTGACATTTACCGTCACGGGATGACGATGACATAGTGGATATTCTGCGTGGACAGATGGCGTCGTTACAATGGATAATACATTTATGTATATGTATTTAGTCGTATGGTTTGAGTGCCAATGGTGAGCACAGGGTAGTGTCTGGGTCACTAGTTGACGAGACCATTATGCCGAGCAGGTTGCTTGAAGAATTATTTGGTGCGCCGTACATGAAGTGTACCACAACACTTATTTGAGGTAAATATTTTACGAGTAGTGGTATCTTTGGGTATACTCGTTGGAATGGCTATGGCCAAGTGACTTGTAGTAGGAGTAGTTATTAGGGAAACTACTTGCTTATACCGAGGTGACAAGCGGTAGACATGATCATATCCACCCATGAGGGTGTGGAGGAAATCCTACGGGATTAGGATTGCTTTGTGGTTGAGTGAGGGCACCGGAATGTCCGTTGTGCCTTAATGATTAGAGAAATGCTGGGTGATGAACCACTACTCTAATGGTTTGTACGGTATGGCATACCGAGATGGAACGTATGATACGTTGGTAGGTTAGGTATAAACCTAAGGAGCAGCGAACTGCTAGCTAGGTATTGTTGCAATGTTATAGTGTGCTTGTTGTAGCATTATACTGCAAGTCGGAACCGAGATTGGTGAATCGTATGATGATACGATGAGGGTCGTAATGGACTCTTGTAGTCACTTTGTGGCATGAGGTTTGAGGCAGGAATGCCTCACGGGGACGTATATACGTCAAATGTTTTGAGGGACTTATATTGGGACAGCTCAACTCTGTTG